>JAQPPZ010017089.1:8085000-9285000 GCA_028583015.1 Wollemia nobilis
CATCAACATGTGCAACAACAATTACAGTCAAAAGAAGATCATCAAAAAGAAAAATTGGTTTAAGAAATTCAAGAGGTAGAAGCTAAAGAAGAAAATGAGATAAGAGATCTTACAACAAGGATTATACATATTGAATATGAAGACCAAATTGAATATGATTCTCAAATTACAAAATCTATGAGAAGACCAAAACAATAACAAATTATGAAAAAATATTGAAGTACACTATGGATGGATAAAGAATCATAATGGAACATGATCATGGATCTGTTACAATATTTTTTACAATCATAAAAAAGGTCTGATAAATACTACAAAAACAGGTTAGTATATCAATGCTAGAACATCAAGTAGTGCCAAAGCCAAAGCCAAAGGACAACATGATGCACCTTGCCAGGGCCATAACTTTTGCTTCGAGTGTCCGTTTTGCCCCGTTATTTTTTTAGAACGTGCAGAATTGCATGGAGAACTTAAGAAAAATTGCCCTTTGCATTTTCATGCAAGAAAATACCTCTAGGAGGCCCAAAATTAGCTTTTAATGTAATTGTTAGTTTTTGCAACTGAAAAGTTATCATAACTATTAGTGTAGAACTAGAGTGGGGTTGCTATCTTGGGATAGTGGTTATTATTGAATAACGGGTGCATGATTCCATTTTGGATGCCATCCGAGTAATTTTTTTTAGGGTTACTAAAAATAGCAAGTGAGTTGCTAAAAATAGAAAGTGACTAAAAGTAGTAAGGGGGTAGCGTAGGCTAGGGTTTTTATTTTGGGGAGTATAAGGAGTGGGAGACTCTATTGTAAGGGGGATGTGAATTCAGATAATGAAAGGAAGCATTTGTAGGTTTCTTTTACTAGTGTATTTTGTATGATGTCTTGTCTTACAATTTTACCCTTGGAGTCCATTGTTGGTCTCCTGTAGTGAATTTACATCAATTGGTATCAGAGCGGGTGAGATATCGCTAGTGGAAAGAAGATGAATAGAAGAGGGAGAGGGTGAGGGATATATGCCCAAATGAATAAGCAGATGGAGGATCTGCATGCAAAAATAACATGATTGACTAGTGTGATTAACCGCATGGTGGAGGCCCGCACCAATGTGGACCCAGATCTAGGATCTGATAATGAGACCATGGTTGAGGAAGGTAGATCTGAGGATCACATGGAAGAAGAACCAAAATATTTTGAAAGCAGGCTAATCCGAGCCTTGGAAGGACTTAAAGGAAGTCGAGATGGAATCAAGATCGAGGTTTTTGAGTATGTTGGTGGGTTAAAACTAGAGGAGCTAATCGATTGGGTAAATAGTATGGAGAAGTATTTTGAATGGAGTAATATAGCTGAGGAAAAGAAGGTGAAACTCGCATGCACAAAGTTGAAAGGGTATGCTTTAATTTGGTGGGATCATCTACAGATAGAATGATAGAGGAAAGGAAAAGAAAATATCAAGGCTTGGGATAAGATGAAGAAGAAGTTGCAAGAAAAGTTTGTGCTTGTAGACTATTCCTAAACTTTATTTCATAGATTTTAGAACCTCCGATAGAAGGACCAAAGCATCGAGGACTACACCAATGAGTTCTACAAGCTATCTATTCATGTGGAGCATAACGAGACCGAAGAGCAAAGGGTTACGAGGTATGTAAATGGCCTAAGTTATGCTATTCAAGATGAGTTGAGTATGCATCATACCCTTACTATAGAAGATGTATATCAGATGGCCTTGAGGGTCGAAGAAAAGCATAAGAGGAGTAATTACAGAAGAGGGAAGAAGGGATTGGTATCTTCTCCAAATCGAGGGCATGGTGGATCTAGCTCATCAAAGGGAGAATCCTCAAATATAGAGAAATAGGAAGAGACAGAGCAAGGTCATGGTACCTACCAAAGAGGAAGAGGAAATAGAGGAGGTCGAGGTAATGGGGGAGGTCAAACTAGGAATGGATCATGGAAGCCATATACCTATTTTAGATGTGGTGAGGAAGGTCATAGAGCATTTGAGTGCACCCACTATGATGTTGAAGAGAGGAATCAGGGAGGACAGGCTAGAGTCAACCTAGTTGAGGAAGAGGATGAAACTGAGATAGAAGTTGTTACAGACATAGGTGAGAATCTCATGATAAAGAGAATATTGATTGCTCCAAAGAAGGTAAAAATGCAAGCGGATGAGGGTGGTGAGTCCTGGCTATGAACAAATATCTTTTACACAAGATGCACATCAGGAGGAAAGGTATGCAAAGTAATCATTGATGGTGGTAGTTGTGAGAATATGGTCTCTAATGTAATGGTAGATAAAATGAATCTAAAATGTGAGAAGCACCCACACCCCTATCACATTTCATGGATCAAGAAAGGAAATGAGGTGACTATTGATAAGAGATGTTTAGTAAAATTCTCAATCGAGAATACTTATAAAGATGAAGTTTGGTGTGATGTGATTCCTATGGATGCCTATCACATACTATTGGGGAGGCCTTGGCAGTATGATAGGAAGACCATCCATGATGGGGGTCGAAATACATACACCTTTTGGAAGGATGGTGCCAAGGTAGTATTGTTGCCTCTTCAAGAAGAAGGGTAGAGTGAGAGTTTGCTGACTACGAAGGAGTTTATCATAGAGGTACAAGAATATGGTTGGTGCTATGCATTGATGATGAAGAAGATAGAGGTAGAGGAGGTTCCTATACCACCGACAACATCCAGGTTGTTGAAGGAGTATGTTGATGTCATACCAGATGAGTTACCTGATGGGTTACCATCGAAGAGGGATATTCAACATCACATTGATTTAATTCCTAGGTCAGTTCTTTCAAACCAGGCAGCCTATCGGTTGAGCCCAACCTAGAATGTAGAGTTGAATAAGCAAGTGATAGAATTGATACAGAAAGGATTAGTAAGGGAGAGCATGAGTCCTTGTGCAACTCCCACCCTATTAACTCCGAAGAAGGATGGCTCATGGTGGATGTGTGTAGATAGCAGGTCCATAAATAAAATTACTATCAGGTACAGGTTCCCAATACCTAGAGTGGATGATATGATGGATGTCTTAGCAGGGGCTAACTACTTCAGCAAGATTGATCTATGGAGTGGTTATTATCAGATCAAGATTAAAGAGGGGGATGAGTGGAAGACTACTTTCAAAACTTGAGATGGGTTGTACGAGTGGATGGTGATGCCATTCAAGTTATCAAATGCACCCAATACCTTTATGCGGTTGATGAACCGAGTGCTACAGGAATACATTGGTAAGTTTGTGGTTGTCTATTTTGATGATATCTTGATTTTTAGTAAAAGTGAAGAAGAGCACTTGCACCATGTGAGGTTGGTGTTAGAGTTATTACGGAAAGAGAAATTGTATGCTAATTTGAAGAAGTGTAGATTTCTTCAAGAAAGTTTAGTGTTTTTGGGCTTTGTAATTTCCAAGGATGGCCTAAATATGGATGAGGAAAAGGTGAAGGCAATTCTTGAATGGCCTATTCCAAGGAATGTAACAGAGGTGAGAAGTTTCCATGGTTTGGCAACTTTTTACAGGAAGTTCATTAGAAACTTTAGCAACATTCTTGCACCCATAACAGAGTGTACGAAGGGGAAAAAATTTGTATGGACAAAAGCAACAACTCAGAGTTTTGAACTCTTGAAGAAGAAGGTTTCAGAAGCACCCGTGCTGGTATTACCTAATTTTAGAAAAATATTTGAAGTTGACTATGATGCTTCACATGTGGGGATTGGCATTATGTTGAGCCAAGAGGGGTGGCCAGTAGCATTTTTCAATGAAAATTTGAATGAGGTAAGAAATAATTACTCCACTTATGATGTAGAATTTTATGCAATTGTGTAGGCACTGAGGTATTGGTGACATTATTTGTTATCCAAGGAGTTTGCATTGTACACTGATCATGAAGCCTTAAGGTATGTCAATTCTCAGAAGAAATTAAATAGTAGACATGCCAAGTGGGTCTCCTTTTTGCAAGAATACTCATTTGTGTTGAAGCACAAGTTCGGTAAGCAGAATAAGGTTGTTGATGCATTAAGCAGGAGAGTACTATTGGTAACCACCATGGAGAATGTAGTGGTAGGATTTGAGGGAATTAAGGATTTGTATGAATATGATGCAGATTTTAGAAGCATTGTACAATAGTACAAAACTCTAGTTGTGGGTGAGGTTGGTCAAATATTTGTTGAGTATGTTATGCAGGATGGCTATCTATTTAAGGGGAAATAGTTGTGCATACCTGTTGGTTCCATGCGGGAGAATATCATCCATGAGTTGCATAGTGGTGGTTTGGTAGGACACTTTGGCATAGATAAAATAGTTGCTCTTATGGAGGAAAAGTACTATTGGCCATGGTTGAAGAGAGATGTAATTCGATTTGTGTCCAGATGTAGAGTGTGCCAGGTGGCTAAAGGCCATGTACAAAATACAGGGTTGTATACGCCCTTACCAGTTCCCCTAGGATCATGGACCGACCTGAGCATGGATTTTGTGCTAGGGCTACCCCATACTCAATGAGGTAAAGATTCCATTTTTGTTGTAGTAGATAGGTTTTCTAAGATGGCTCATTTTATTGCTTGCCAAAAAACCAATGATGCAACCAAGATTGCAGTACTTTTTTTGATGAAGTGGTGAGACTGCATGGAGTTCCAAAGACCATCACTTCAGATCGGGATGTTAAGTTCTTGAGTCATTTTTGGTGGACATTATGGAAGAAACTGAACACAAAGCTATAGTTTAGTAGTGCTTATCATCCATAGACTGATGGATAAATCGAGGTCATGAATCAGAGCTTGGGCAACCTTCTGAGGTGCATAGTTGGTGAGAAGCCATGACAATGGGATTTAGCCCTGTCACAAGCAGAATTTGCATATAACAGCTCAGTGAACCGCTCGATAGGAAAATCACCATTTCAAATTATTTATGGCTAGAACCCCAAGGGTGTTCTAGATTTGGTTGAATTACCAATCCATGAGCATGTTAGTGATGATGCAGAAGCATTTGCTGAACATATACAACAATTGCAGGAAGAGGTCAGAGACAAGTTGCAGAATAGTAATACTAAGTACAAAAAGGTCGTTGATGTGCATAGGTGCATCCAAGTATTCCAAGTTGGGGACATGGTGATGGTTCACCTTCGAAAGGAGTGATTTCCCAAGGGGACATATAATAAATTGAAAATGAAGAAAATTGGCCCTTGTAGGATTCTACAGAAAATGAATGACAATGCTTATAAGGTGGAATTGCCAGTTGACCTCGATATTTCACCAGTTTTCAATGTCTCTGATTTGCATGAATTTCATGGTGATATTGTAGTTGTTGAAGAGGCAAACACCATAGCTTGGGAGAAGCAAATCCCCAAGAAGAAGAAGGAACGCATTGTGCAGGTCCTTGATAGGAAAGTGATCACCACACGCAATGGCAACTATAGCAAATACTTGGTATAGTGGGAAGGTTTGTCCCAGGCTGATAACACTTGGATTTCTGAGGAGGAACTGAAAAGGCTTGACATTGACAAGCTCGAGGTATTTCATCAGTAGAACTCGTAGGAGCTGAGTTCATTTTCAACCAGAGGAGAATAATGCACCTTGCCAGGGCCATAAATTTTGCTTTGAGTGTCCGTTTTGCCCCGTTATTTTTTTAGAACATGTAAAATTGCATGGAGAACTTAAGAAAAATTGCCCTTTGCATTTGCATGCAAGAAAATGCCTCTAGGAGGCCCAAAATTAGCTTTTAATGTAATTTTCAGTTTTTGCAACTGAAAAGTTATCATAACTATTAGTGTAGAACTAGAGTGGGGTTGCTATCTTGGGGTAGTGGTTATTATTGAATAACGGGTGCATGATTCCATTTTGGATGCCATCCGAGCTATTTTTTTTAGGGTTACTAAAAATAGCAAGTGAGTTGCTAAAAATAGAAAGTGACTAAAAATAGTAAGGGGGTAGCGTAGGCTAGGGTTTTTCTTTTGGGGGAGTATAAGGAGTGGGAGACTCTATTGTAAGGGGGATGTGAATTCAGATAATGAAAGGAAGCATTTGCAGGTTTCTTTTACTGGTGTATTTTGTATGATGTCTTGTCTTGCAATTTTACCCTTGGAGTCCATTGTCGGTCTCCTGCAGTGAATTTACATCACAAAAACTAGAATCAAATATTAAATATAAAGTATTCAAACCAAATAATATATAATATAGGGGGTATTGGAGATATTGTATTATTTGGTAAATGATAAAGTACCCCCATGGTACATTTGTACATTTGTAAATATTAGATTAGGGAGTGTGATTTATATTTCCTCTAATGTATGTATCAATGTGTGAGAAGAGTCCAAGTGTCATGTAATAAAGTGTGCAAGTATGTAAAGTGTGAGTGTGCAATGTGTCATGTAAGTAAATCAAGAGTCATATGTGTAGGTGTCAAATATACAAGTGAAGAGTCACATGATATGTGGCAAGATGTAAAGAGTCATGAAAGTCTTGTCACATGTGAGGAATAGAAAAAGATGCAATTCTTGGATATGTGAGGAGAGTAATATTCAAATATTGATGAATCATATTCTAAGGTTATATTATGGAGACAAAGCTCAATGTATTGTATTGAATGAAGATTCAAAGAGAAAGTTTCTTGTAATATTTGATGATTTATGAATAATATTGTGAATTCTATTATTGAGAAAAAGTGTTGTTATTTCATGAATTTGATTCATTGATCTTGATATTATTTTGTCAGTGGGCCTTCATATGATGTATACTAGATCCTAAGAAATGTGATCTATGATTTAATCTATCTAAATAGCCATCATTGATCTTATTTAATTTGATTAAAATTTTAAGGTTCACCCATAGGATTGGAACGTTAGTCTAGGGTGTGAAATTCATTTCTTCCAATTGCTTATTCCAAAACCTTGGATAGAAAATTTGTATTTTGTCTTATTACATAAAATATTTATACGTGTGCTTACTTTACTAATCTTAAGAGAAGTCATGTTCCACATAAAAAATACTCTTGATGGGTGTATAGGATCAATGGTGTGAGTGATGGGTGCCTAGACTTGAAGTGGGTTGTTTGACCTCATTATAAACTAAAATCCATGAAAACTGATTAAAATATATATTCCTAGTATGAAATTACTTAAAAAACATTTAATTTATAGATCTAAGTTTCCTCATGCAAGTTACTTTCTTTGTTATATTCATTTCTATGTAACTACTCTTACATGAAATTTCTTGGAACAATATTTATATTGTTTCATAGCTTATTTCTACTGAGTTTTTACAATAGATACAAGTTATTATCATGAGCTAAGTCCAAGATGCAAGTTACTAGGTACTATTTTCATATTGACATATCTTTGTTACATTTTTTTTAATATTTCTACACAACACAATCCTACTACAAAATTTCTTACAATAGGAATTCCATTTCTACACGACATTTTCTTACTATAAAATTTCTAATTTTACATTTACTACAATTTTTCTTAGAATAGATAGTTAATATAAGATAGATCCCTATGAGTGTGGTCTACCGGCAAGGACGCCACTTGCATTATCGGTGATGTGACTCGGGTTCAATCCCCATGGTGGGTGTATAAGAAGTATTACTCCAAAAAAAAATATAAGATAGATCCAACTTGTAATTTATTAATTGTTATTTCTATAGTAGCTTATATTCCTATAATAAAATTTATCTATTATTTCTAGTTTTAGATATCCAAGTTATAAGTTATTAGTCCTTATATCTATAGTGACATTTATTCCTATTATAAAAGTTATAATTTATTTCTTATTTTACATGATATACTCGTACTATGCATATTTTAATTAGATTAAAGTTGTTGTTATAAGTTAGATCCAAATGGATATATTTCTAAATGAGATTCAAATTATTTTTATGTAATGACCCCCTCATATGACCATTGTTAGCAAATTAACTAATGGTGCTTAATTTACCTTTTTCTTTGGAATGTGGTACTGCTAATGGTTCTTTGGATGCAGGATCATGAATATTCCATGGACAAACAAGAAAAGTCGTCATAAAGAGGTAAGTGGGGATGTGATGATTCGGCTCATGAACATATGAAAGTTCACAGTAAGATACTTCATGTAGATGCATATGGAATGGACTACATCAAACATATGTCTTGTCTTGGTGTATGCATATTATTTATGAAAGATTAGTTTATCATTATAGTTTGTTTTCTCTATGTAGCAATGAAGATGCTATGTAATGGGAGCCATCTTTTAAAAAATTGTGATGAATAGAAAATATTATGTGTAGATTGCTTTGGAAATTGATAATTATTTTGATGGAGGCATATGTCATAAAAATTAAAATAATAAAAAAACAAAATGTAAAAGAAATGCATTTGAATTGGGTAATTAGCATATGGTTTATGTTGCATGTTTTCGGTGGTGGTAACTTTGTGTTTTTAAGATACAAAGAGATACGACAAAGTTTAAGCCAATAATTTTATTTCTTAGCACCATGTCATAATGATGATAATCGTGTGAAAGTGGGTGATATCAATTCCTCTCCAATTGGGCACTATTGGGCACTATGCATGTCTTCTGTTAGCGATAAGACATCTCGAGTTTTTGGGAGTGATGGAAGAAGATAGGAGAGGTTGGTTAAAAAAAAAGAAGGAGAATCTTTGTTACTAGTTTTGCGGGTTTGGAATTGGATTTTGGGGGGGGGGGAGGGAGAGGAAGCAAGTAGAAGGGAATTTTCTGAGTTACTTTGGAAGGTGCATCAATTATCAGGTTGGAATTTAGTTTCTTTACTTTGTTTTGTTTGAAATTGATGTGGTAATTGTTTCTAAAAATTATCCGTCTCCGGTAAAAGGATGTTTTGTAAAAGCATAGAAGAATTTGTTTACATTCTTGTGAAAGTTGTTTGTAAACTGAAAATATTCTCAAGAATGTGTGTTTCTCTAACAATGTTTTCAGTTCGAATTTTTCTTGTGGAAAGAAGCTAAATTGAGTGTTGTATTATAAAACATTTCAGTTTGAACTACTATGTGAAAAAGAAAGCAAAGTAGTTGTTGTGTTATATTTATTTCTAGCTTGGCCTTGCTTGAGCAAAATGAGCAAAAGTGGATGATGTTTTTTTACTTTTTAAAATAGGTTGGGTAATGAAATCCAGTGCAAGTCATCTAGTGGACGTAGGAAGCCGTTGGTGTAGGCTGGAGAAGGTGGACGACATTTAAAAAAATGCTAACTGAGACTCAACATCTTTATTTCAGAATTCTGCCATTTATCATTTTAGTAAAATAAGAGCTTCATCCAGCTTAATGCTATAGGAGAAGCGGTTCATTAATAATAATGAATGTAATAGTAGCCGACTGGGAAAGTCGGCTTGATGTGCGTGTTGGACGTGGTTGGGGTAAACCAACTCAGGCATCGAATGGTTGTGACATCAACCGAACATAAAGGAAAATTTGAGTGATTGTAATATATATATATATATATATATATATATATAGTTTTGTTATGACTTACAAATTTAATTAAAGTTCTTTGTTTTGGGTTTTGCTCCCTCTGTGAGTATAGTGGAATATTTGAGTAGAACTCTAACTATATTTTAGTGAACGGCCGGTATATGACCATGGGTTACCGGTTTATCTTATAATTATTAATAATGTATGGAAGCATGGGGTTGAATGATATTGGCTGGAAAATTGTCTTAAATTCAACTGTTATATAAGTCTCTGCTCTTAGTTGTAACAAGTCTTATTAAAAAAAATTGTGAAAGCACTTACTTTCATTTTATAAGTCAATAGCAAGATGTTTAATGTATGTAGCAATGAACAAGTGAAATGAATTCCTGGGTTTCAAGTGAATTATGATTTAAGGGAACTTATAAAATTAATACTTGTTGCACGAATTTAGTTTAAGTTACCCTTAAAATGTCACAGTAAATTGGTAGATCCATCTTGGCTTGAGATAATGGATTTAAGCTTCACTTTTTATGAATTTAGAGGTAATAGCGAGTAGACTCAGAAATGATTCTGGACATTTCCTGTTATAATTACCCCTAGATGCTAAAGTCTATGAAAATATGGTAAAATTCAAATAGATGGAACCTTTTTAACCAATGAATATCTTTTAATCAACTAGAAGTTACATAGTACCTTAGCGGTGATCTATTATGTCATGCGCAAAAGTATTTGATAACATTTTGTTATGGTGCAACTTTTGTTTGAAAAATTAAAACATCACCAGAATGTCTAAAGTAAATCTCTTAGTTTGCCAAGTTGAAAGGGGTTAAACCGCGAATGTTTAAGACGTAAAACGGGAAGTTCAATTAGAATGAAGTAATGTGAAGATGAACTTATTTTTTTTTTTTTTTGGTGTTGGTAAAGTCCACATGAGATGTGGAAATTTAATATTAATAATTTTGATCAAGTGGGGTGGTCTATTCTGAACCTTTAGATTAGCTATTAGAGTAGGAGATAGCTATAATGGTTTTTAAATAAACTTTGATTCCTTACTGTAATTTGAAATGTTTTCTTTAAAATCAGTAAAGCAAGAGATCATAAATATTACAAATTTTGTATCACAAATAGAATTTCGTAAAGAATAGATGAAAGGTTTGTGTGGATTATATAATAATAAGGCTTGCTTTTAAAATTAGTTAGTCATAGTTTGTTTTACTTGTTTTTTTAAAGAGAGGTAATATGGAGCTTCAATATAGAACCATTATTGTGGATTAAGATCTTCCATATTTTATTTAAAAGTTTAGGAAGGAAAAATCTTTTTCAACCCACTATCATAAACTCTAGTTTAGTTTAAAAAACTATTATAGGTCATCGAGAAGGGATGACTAACTAAAATCACCCTTTGTTGTTGAGGTGTGGGTATGCACACAACAGATCGTGAAAGCAACTATGGATTGATAGAATTGGTTAGAACATGAGACTTGATCAGATCTAATTACTAGGGGCAGTATGTGACACCTTCTCAAGGTTGCTCTCAGATAGTACAATGATAAGTCCCATGTTTATTTGACTTAGATGGATAAGCCATGTTGTTTAGTATGGAACAAATAAAAGTGAGTCTCAATAAACATGAGTGATGAAGTCCAAGGTCAGAGTATTGACATGGCTCTAGTCGACTCCAGGAATGGGATACTCGACTAGACACTAGGTATATGTACGCTGACTCCTTTCATGTGGTTTAGAACAAGTCAATTGAAAGTCAAAGATTCTGTATGATAAGAAATGGAGAAAAAAACATCCACCCGCTAGGTGTTATAGGTCCTAGAGGATAACCCAAGTCTTGGATAGACCCTCATGCCAGAACAAGAGGACGATAAATGAGATAAGTTGATTCCACCAATGGTACCTTCACCAAATTTGGTCAATCTCGTCCACTTGGGTGACTTTCTACAACAGTCTTATACCCAAACATGGAGTAATATGTCATACTAATTTAAGTTCATGATAATTATTTAATGGGTGAATCAAATTCTGCTATGAATGTGAAGTCATTCTTGTAAACAAAATTATAGTTTTAAAACAAAAAATAGACCCCTTTGATAACTCTTATTTATTTTAGTGATGCAACCAAGTGAGTAAACTTGAGTTGTTACATATGGTATCATAGAAAAAGGTATTCTAAGTTGTAGGCTCTAATTATGAAACTTGGTTAATGTAATGCAAAAACTAATAATTTACCTCTTTCACCCATAGGTCAAATGGTATGAATGTTACGAGGTGGGTCTTAAAAAAATCCTATGGGAGGTAGGGAGGAAGAAACCACCAAAGGATCTATTAGGGGACCAAGGTCTAGTTTAAGACAAGAATATCCTAAATGTGAAAGAAGGATGAAACGATTGAATGAACCACCTCCCAATAAACCTATCAAAGAGGAGGGAAATCTTGCAAAAGTTGTTCAATTGCTGCAAACTCACATGGAACAACAAAGGGAAGAGATGGCCCAACAAAAAATCTATATAGCCCAGAAACAAGAATTTATTGTCCAACAACAATGGATCATAGAAGACTTAGCTAGGGGAAGAGAAACTAGATTAGGCAAGGCAGAGGAGGAACCTAGAGAACCTTTGAGATCCAGTTTTGGAAGGGTCAAGGTAAGTAAGGAATTGGATAGAAACCTGAAAAAAGTTGTAATATCCAAGTTAAATGGGAAAGGTAATGGGGATTCAACAGAAAAATGACTAAATGAACTAGAGTTATACTTTTCTTTAGTAGTTTTATCATTTGAATCTAAGATTGCTCTGGCAGTTATGAACATGACTAAAATTGCCCTAGATTGGTGGAAATCCTATAAGAAATGGTATAATATAGAAGTTGCAGATCTCATAAGGGAGGAGTTTTCCATAGAATTCAAGGATAGATTTTTAACTAAGCAATATTATAAATTTTGGGAGTTCTCTAAATTGCATCTGGAAATCATATCAGTGCATGATTACCACCAAAAGTTTATTCAACTTTTAAAATATGCATCTCAATATGAAAGAAATGAAGAAATGAAGACTCAAAAATTCATTTTGGGATTACATCCTAGAATTATGATGGTGGTAAACATGCACAACCTTGTTAATCTATCTATAGCTTTTGATTTGACAAAAAAATAGGAAGCCAATAAGGAAACTAGATAAACATATTTTAACTATCAAAAGTTGTTTGGAAAGGAGAAATATGGACTCATGAGGTGAAAAAGTGTTAGGTTTATGAGATGGGAGAAATATCAAAACAAGAAACCCAAAGGGGGAGACCAGAATATGTAAGGTGGCAGAAATAAAACTAACTACTAGGATGGTAAGCTCAAGAGGGATGGTAGAGAGTTTCCCAAAATATAGGATCAAAAACCAATTGGTCAAGAAAATACTAGGCAAATTGTGCCTCCGGATAGAAAATAGAATAATAACAAGGGAAATAGAGCTCCACCAAATGGATGCTATATATTTCAAGGAGCTCATTATACCAACAAATGTACCCATAAAGTCGATTGACATCAAAAAGCACTAGAGGAGGCCACCCATAGGATCTATGCATCCATAGGTAGTTCTAAACTTGATGGTAAAATTACTCCTTTCTTAATAAATGGATTATTTTGATAAAAATGTGCAAATTTTGATTGATAGCGTATCAACTGATAGCTTTATCTCTACTAAATTAGTGAGGGACATACCTATTAGACCTGGGTTTTTTTCCAATGGTTGGAAGATAGAGTATAGGTCAGGGTAAACCTACCAAGTTAACCAATACCTGTTTGACACTCACATCATTTTACCATAAGGAAAAACTAATTGGCATTTGTATGTGGCACCTTTGCATGCGTTTGATATCATTCTGGTAGTTGACTAATTGAAGGCGCATAAAACTCTTTTAAATTTTTAAGATAGATGGGTGGAATTTATGGATGAGTCTAATCAAAGAGTTAGGATTTATTGTGATTGAGGTGAAGCTAAACCACATCTATTATCTGCGACGCATATAAAGAAAGTTATTAAGAAGAGGGGAATGATATTCATAGTTAATATGAATAAGAAATAAGAAACTAAAGTGGAATTCGACCTCTTCCAAAAATATCCTATGTTGGGAGAATTCAAGGATATTTTCCTTGAGGATCTACTAGGGTTACCTCCTGAGAGGAAATTTGATTTTTCTATTGAGTTGCTACATGGAGTAGTCAAAATTTTATTTGTTTTAAATGTGCGCTCGGTTTCATTTTTAGAGTAACTAAAATGAGTTACCAGTTCTATTTGGATATTCGTGTAGTTATGAAAGGTCTAAAAATGTTTAAATTTGTCAGTCTAGTAAATTACTGAAGCTGCACCATTGGTCGTCGAGGAAAACACATTAGTTTTGACAACGGATGAGAGAGAGTAGATAGGTCAGACAATGATAATTTGGTAATAGATAAGAGTGCAATTTTGGTAGCAGATGAGAGAGTACAAAAAGGCTAGAGAGTGATAACAACATATGGAAGATGACGTTTAACAGGTAAGGTATGAGTGTAGATGGTGTTATCTCAATTAACCCCATGATTGTGAATTTAATTATTTGGTGGAAGATTAAAATTTCTTGTCAATACACGATGCTAGAAATAATTCAATAAGAGTTATAATGTTTCTTTGAAGATAATTTTGATAGAAATAATTGGAAATCTTCTTGTTTTACAATGTTCTATAATTGTAACTAGGATTACTCGAGCATTGTGAACGTTGTTAATGGTAACACTTATCAGGGCACGAAAACTTGGCTCATACTTCTACTAAATGTTCGCTATGGTTTCCAACCACTCAGATACCAGTTTTGATTGGCTTGCTCATCTGAAACAAAGGTTGCAGTCATCTAAATGCAAGATTGTTAATGCTTATCCAATTAAAATACTAGTGGAAGTGAAGGAAAAGTATCGGGATCACAATATGATACCAAATGTGAAGACCTCAAATATTTTATTATAAATTTAATAAATAAATTGACGTGAACAAGAATTGTAGGCCACTTTAAAGGGGGCTCCCTTCGAATCATAAGCCACTTATAGGGGGCTCCCTCCTTAAATTTAAAACTAAATTTATTTTTCTTCTTCATGCCCTATGTTCATGTTCAAACCTAATTTTTATATCTACCCTAAAGCTATGTTGGTGAAGATACATGATGGTTCATGTTATGAATTAATAATATAATAATTAAATGATTAGTAATATTAAATAATAATGTTAGGATGTAGGATCCTAAAAGTACTTGAGATTCTAAAAAAGAATTTGTTATATGGAAAATTATCAAAATCTGAGTTTTACACTCCGCAAGTACAGTATCTGGCACATATTGTCTTACAGAAGGGATTGTAGTAGATCCAAAGAAAATTGAAGCAATTATTGATTGGTCAACACCTACTAATGTGATAAAGGTGCAAAGTTTTATGGGTATGGTAGGATATTATAGGCGATTCATCAAAGAATTTTCAAGAATTGTCCAATCCATTACAAATCTTCAAAGAAAAGGAAAAGCCATCAAATGGATAGAACTGTGAATAGGATTTTCAGATTTTGAAAGAAAGGCTGATCATCGCACCAATTTATAATTACCTAATCCTAATAAGCAGTTTATAGTTTGTACTGATGCCTCTATTAAAGGAATACAAGGGGTTTTGACCCAAAATGATGCAGTTATCACCTATGAGTCTAGAAAACTTAAGAGGCATGAGGTAAATTACACCACTCATGATTTGGAGTTGGCAGCAGTTGTTCATGCCCTAAAAATCTAGAGATATTATTTTTTGGGAAAACCATTTGAGTTCAAGATAGATCACCAAAGTCTAAGGTACATATTTAATCAATCCTCATTGAATTCCAGACAAAGACGTTGGATGGAATTCTTAGCTGAGTAGGATTTTGGCATTGAATATATAAAGGGTAAGGAGAATAAGGTCATAGAAACTTTGTGTAGAAGATGATGTATTACTGCAATGATCAAATACCAATATGATTTAGTTATACCAAATTTGTTAGAGTAATATTCCATTATTTTGGATATTTACCTATTTACTCCACTAGGTAAAATAGGTAGTATATTGCATTACACTACTTAGGTAGATTATTACATTTACTTTTTCTACTTTCTACCATGTAGATATGTACTGTCTTAAATATTTAATAGTAATTCCTAAATATCCAAGGTTGAGAATCCTAAACCAAACACTCTACCTCCTATGGCGTGTTGGTTAGCGTGGATGCAGGAATATAGTTTTTATTTCTATTTTGTAACCTATTTAAACTATAGTTTCTAAACTATATTGTTAATGCAAATTTATCATTTTATCAAATCTTCTTTATTCCCTAGCCACATTGGCATCAGAGTTGGAGGAGGAGCTACAATGCGACATCTTCATTCCATAGGACAAGGTGAAGGAGACACCTTCATTCCATAGGACAAGGTGAAGGAACTTCTCGCTGCAAGAAGAAGCACCATTTTATTGGTGACTTTAATTTTCTCTAATTCCTAAGTTTTGAAGTTTTTGATTTGATTAATTTTGCACCTAACTCTATGGAATGGCGATCGAAGATCAAACCCTAGTGATCGGCCCGTGGATCGGTGATCGAAGATCAAACCCTGATGATCGGCCCAACATGGTTCTCGTGAGCAAGGGCGTGAGAGCCCTCTGTCGATGACCGAAGATTTCTTTCTCTCTGGCCTGATCGTGGGACTCGAGGTCGACCTGCACGCAAGGGCAGGAGCACCCTCTGTGCAGTAGTGGACCTCCACGAGAGGATAAAAGCACCCTCTGTGGGAGGCCACATGGAAAGAAGACCACCTAAACGTGAGGGTAGAAGCACCCTCCGTGTGGGGCCGAATACCTGGCACCAGACCCAGATGAGACCCCAGTGATTGGAGGGCCGACCACCTAAGGGAAGATAGGCATGCCCTTTGAGGTAGTGTCCAGCCATGTGATAGCCAATGAACGGTGACTAGAGACAAAGCTCTGGTAAACACCGACTAAGAGTTAGGGTAGGAGCACCCTGGCTTGGATTGGACATAATAGAACACGTGGCATTGATCGAATCTGACACGCTGGACACATAAACCTTAACCTAAGCTGACTCGACTGAGGGACAACCAACCGCATGGTGACACATGGTGAAGCAAGGAGAGGGGGCAAGACAACTAGTTGACACATGGCACCAACTGGCCACTGACCCATGTGTGAGGAAAATTTGGTGTTTCAGGCATCAAGCGCCATGTGGCGGTTTGTGATTCGACAGGCGAAGTGATGTGGCGGACGGTCAAAGGCTAGAGCAACAAGGATTGCTCGAGGTAATCACGCATTCAAGGAACACGTCTAGTCCTTTAAAGGCCTAAATCATCCCTTGCGGGATGAATGTGGGATAAATCCCATCGAGCCATTCCAAAGGCTCGCGGTACATTAATACACCGCACGCCGGGGATGACTTTCAAAGCCGCCCCAGTAGTGCAGTGGTTAAGGCTTACGCCTTGACATGCGTGAGGTCATGCGATCGACCCCGCCCGATGAAATTTTGCAAAGGCTTTTTAAAAAATATTAATTTTTTTTGGTTTTAAAATTAAATTTTTTAATTTTTCTATAGTTTTCTAATGTTTTTAATATTTTTTTTAGATTTTTTTTATAATTTAGCATATTTTGGCTTAAAATCATCAATTTTAAACCATTTAAGTTGATTTTTTTTCCAAAATGCTTTATTATAAAGATTATTCATATTTAAAAGTATTTTTAGCATTTCAAACTTAGAAATTTTTTAAAGAAAACCAATTTTTTTTTGCAATACCTCCTCTTATTCCTATAGTTTTCTCCCAAATTTTTGGAGATAAAGAGACATAGGGACTCCATATTATATTGCAAAACCAAAGGCCATTTCAATTTTTGAAAAGACATAAACTTCACCATTTCATGCAAATTAAAACCCTACATTCTTCTCAAAACTTGTTAAATTTGCAAACATGAAAGGGGACAAAATCAAACACATTTGATTCTTTATTTGCAAATTTGGAAAACAAGGAGACTCAAAATTAAAATTTTGCAAAACATCAAAGGCAAAGTGTGCATTTGTTTTCTCCAAGAGGGATATAAGACTTAAAATTGCACATTTTTTTTTGTAAAATTGAGAAGAATTTGAAGCTTTGGGTCCATCAAAACCAAGTCATTTGTCGACTAGTCTGGAAGCCTTTCAAATGTGGGTCGTGTGTCGACTTGTCTTGGAAGGAGTGCTCGATTTGTTAATTTTGCAAAATAAATGGAGGAAGACAACATTGTACTTCTTTTGCAAAATTGTAAAACAAAAGAGGAGACATAAAATATCAATTTTTTGCACAACACAAATCCACATTTTGTTGCAAAAATTAAAAGGTGCATTTTTTATTTTACTCGACACCTTCATTGGTAAATTAGGTGCATTTTTGGTTGCATCCAACACCTAGGTGATAAGAATTTTGTGGGTATTCTTGTTTGATTATTGCATTATTTCTTTTGCAATTGTAAGTCATAGAATCAAGAACACTCCATACTCCAAAAAAATGTAATAAGGGGGGATGTTAGAGTAATATTCCATTCTTTGGGATATTTACCTATTTACTCCACTAGGTAAAATAGGTAGTATATTGCATTACACTACTTAGGTAGATTATTACATTTACTTTTTCTACTTTCTACCATGTAGATATTTACTGTCTTAAATATCTAATGGTAATTCCTAAATATCCTAGGTTAAGAATCCTAAACCAAACACTCTACCTCCTATGGCGCGTTGGTTAGCGTGGATGCATGAATATAGTTTTTATTTCTATTTTGTAACCTATTTAAACTATAGTTTCTAAACTATATTGTTAATGCAAATTTATCATTTTATCAAATCTTCTTTATTCCCTGGCCACAAAATTAAGGATTTGCAAAGAAAATATGAATTTTACCAATCTTGTAATGATCAAGTTGATTGAAAACCTGGAAAGGATACAATTTTTGTATTTAAATATGATATGTTATTTTACAAAAATAGGTTGTTAGTTTCAAGTACAGGTGGGTTGAGAGAAAAAAATCTTAAGGAGGCACATAATACTCCTTATTTTGCCCACTTGGGAAGGACAAAGATGCATGATAACTTGAGGAAATCCAAAAGAATATCAACAGTTATATGGCCATATGTTTGGAATACCAAAAGTGAAAGTGAAACATCTTCATCCGGTGGGAAATGTGTACCCATATGAGATACCTACACAAAATGGTAAGTGGTATCAATAGATTTTATAGTGGGTTTGCCTAAAACAAGATTTAGGTATGACACAATCTTGGTAGTTATGGATAAATTAACCAAGGTTGCACATTTTATAGCAGGAAATGTGTAAGATGATACACTTGTAGTAGTGAGTAAGTTTGTTAGGGAAGTGGTAAGACTGCATGATTTTCTAAAGGTTATAATCTCCGATAGAGATTCCCACTTCATCTTTGAATTTTGGTAAACTTTGCATGAGGTATTGGGGACCAAATTCAATATTAGTATTGCTTATCACCCTGATACAGATGGGTAAATAGAGAGAGTGAACCAGGTACTCGAAGATATGCTAAGAATGTACTGCATGGATCAGCATACAAAGTGGGAAGACTATTTATACCCAATGGAATTCACATACAATAATAGTTACCATGCATCACTAGGTATGGCACCATTTGAATCCTTATATGGGAGAATATGCAAAAATCCCTTATCTTGGGATAATCCAAAATATCGGGTAGTGATCAGACCAAAAACTATGAAAGAGATGGAAGATCGAATAAAAATAATTTAGCAGAATATGAAAGAGGTTGCAGACCACCAGAACCTTAAAATATCACCGATGGAATATTTTATGGGAGACAAGGTATTCTTAAGGGTGAAACCAACTAAAAGTTCTATAAAATATTTCAAACTTAACTTTAGATATGTGGGTCCATTTAAAATTGTGGATAAAATAAGCCTTGTTGCCTACAGATTTGCTCTACCATCAAGCCTACCCAAAATTCATAATATCTTCCATGTGTCTCTATTTAGAAAATACATTCCTATTTCTATTCATATTTTGGATGTCTCTAAATTGTAGATGACCAACCCACTTAAAATTGAGGTTTGACCTATTCACATACTTGGTTTTAGAACCAAGAACTTAAGGAAGAGCATAGAGCAATTCTGGATCCAATGGTACCACTACTCGGACAAAAATACCACATGGGAGGATGTGGAAGATATGCAACAACAATTTTCTTATCTATTTGAGTAGATATAGACTTTTAAAAAACTTTTATATGATTTGATGATATGTATATATGCAAATGGATATGAAACCGGATACTAAGTAAAGTAGTTTATGATTGCTTTGAGTTAATAAGTAGCATAGTTGCTTATATGCTTTAAAAATTTGAGTAGAACACCTTGTTTATCTGATGATGTATGTGCATGTTATGTATAGTTGAAGTAATATGAAGCATCATGTGAAAAGATATAAAATTAATTTTACTTTATCGATGAATTATGTATATGTGTATTTACATGATGTATGGAATATGATTGACCTGTACTTCTTTGTTATATATGTTGAATACATAAATGAATAAGTTTTAAACCTTACTTGTCTAGCATGAAATATAGGGACTATGTTTGACTCTAGTGGGGGAGGATGTAATGACCCCCGCGTATGGCCATTTTTAACAAATTAACTAATGGTTCTTAACTTGTATTTTTCTTCATATTGTGGTACTGCTAATGGTTATTTGGATGCAAGATTAGGAATATTCCATTGATAGACAAGAAAAGTTTTCAGAAAGAGGTAAGTGGGGATGTGATGATTCGGCTCGTGAAAACTTGAAAGTTCACAGTAATATACTTCATGTAGGTGCATATGGAATGGACTACATCAAATATGTGTCTTGTATTGATATATGCATAATGTTTGTGAAATATTGGTTTATCATTATAGTTTGTTTCCTTTATGTGGCAATGAAGATGCTATGTCATGGGAGCCACCTTTTACAAAGTTGTGATGAATAGAAAATATTATGTGTAGATTTATTTGTAAAATAACAATTATTTTGATGGAGGAATATGTCATAAAAATTAAAATAATAAAAAAAAATGTAAAAGAAATGCATTTGAATTGGGTAATTAGCATATGATTTATGTTGCTTGTTTTTAGTAGTGGTAAATTTGTATTTTTCGTGTTGGCAATTTTGGGTACTTTGGGTACATTGCCTTTGCTCAAGTGTATAAGTTGTCATTGATGTCAAAAGGCATTTTTGTGTTGATATCAAAAAGAGTGTGATGTCAAAAATATCTTGAGAAGCTTCATAATGTTAAAGGGTTTTTATTAAAACCATGGTGACGGTTTTTCTTAAAACCAGTTGGACTCATTAAGGGTTTTTATTAAAACCAAGCTTAACTTAATGCAAAGGTTTTTTCTTGAAAAACCTTGAAGGTCCATGTTTATTATTAATAATTAAATTAACTCAAACCTTTGACAAAGGTCTAAGTTTAATTTATTATTAATAAAATAATAATAATTATTATTTTAATTATTATTAAAGGGTCTTTTAACCCTTAAGCGACGCAGATAAAGAATTCATTCGCCGACGTGTTGCCATCGTTGGAGGAGCGCCGACGTCAAACAATTAAGGAGAAATGGCTATATAAGTGGGGATGATTTTCTAAAGTAATGGTACCTTCGATCGATGCAATTTCGTAGCTCTGTGTCCTCCGTAAAAGCGATGTTTTTTGTTGTATTTCGTTGTCCATCCATATAGAATTGCTCAAGATTTTCTTGCGCTTGACGTCCGGCAGATTGCGTTTCTCTGACATTTGATAAGACTGCGAACTATGTTTTCTGGGAGTTACGTTTTTGGACAGCGCTCATGATGATTGTGGTGGCTTGAGGAAAACGTTTACGTTTTCAGATCCTTGGCGATTGAAGGAAGACAACACATAGGATTACATTATATTTTTCATTGGGCACTTGTGCTCCAATGGTGGTGGTGTGTTGAGTGAAGAAGCGTTGGGCAGAGGTGCCAAGTTTGACCCATGTTGTGGGCAATTTCGTTTTGGTCGTGATGCACGAGGATAGCAGCAATGAAAGCGCTTTAGCATGTGTGGTGGTGTTATTCATTTTCTCCAAAGGTTGGAGAACTAAGGTTGGCCAAGTGTTGTGATAGGTTTTGAGTCCTCCTTCTTCATCAAAGTAAAGGTATGGGCAACTTCTTCCATGTATATTGTTGATGGTGTATTTTCTGAAATAAGGTTGGAGTGAAAAGGTTTTCTACTAGGTTTCCTTTGGTTGGGTGTAAATCCTATTTTCTGGTTTGTTGAAGACTACTTATGCATTGTTATCCTTAAGGAGAGTTTTTGGTGAATGCATAATTTCTGGTTTGAGATAGTGGAAGCTTTGTGCACTAGGGTTTATATTTGTGAGTCTAGCTACTTGCATTGAGTTGGTGGAACCCTTGGTTGGCTGTTTTGAGTTTGATGGTTGAGTTGCTTCCATAGAGGTTGTTTGATCAAGTTATTGCTTTACTTGATTCATGATATTGGGCTTACTCCATTGAGTTGATTTGAGCAAGTTATTCTTTGCATTTGGTGATATTGTGTTGGTGGCTGTTTTGTTCAAATATATTTGGAGGGAAAAGGATTTCTACTTGTTTCCTTTTCTTGTGATGATTGGTTGAATGCTTCAAGGTTGATGTTGAGTTGAATGGTGTTGGTTGACTAAGCCTTGTTTGATGAGCATTGTTGTTGAAGCCCTAATTGATGGTGAAAAGAACATGAGTATCATTGTTATGTGATTCTTTGCATAGTTGGCAATTGTTGGGGTTTCATGTTCTTGAAAGAAATCATTCTATCCTATCCATTTCAGATATTGAGTTGAGTTTTCAGATTTGAGATTGAGATTGAGCTGAGTTGATTTGAGTTGAGTTTTGAGATTGGGATTTGAGTATAGAACATATTGAGTCTCTAACAATTCTCTTTATGCTTCTATGAGTTTGACAAATCACATTGGGTCTCTAACAATTCACTTTGTGATTTCCTACTAAGAAAGTTTTTCTTGGTGAGCTTGCTGAGTTTTTGGGGGACTTGCTGAGCAGATTTGGACAGGTCCTAGCAGAGGACTTGTGAGCTGAGTTTGATAGTTCTATCAGAGAACTTGAGGACAGAGGTGCAGTGGTTCTATGAGAAGAACCTAAGGATAGATTTGGCAAGTCTTTGAGAAGGCTTGTATGCAGAGGATTGATTTGTTCAAGAGTTGGACAGATCTGACAGACAGAGGAAGACTTGTACTAGACCGACTGACTATGTTTGGTACAAGTTGCTGAGCTACTGTGGACGTGATCATAGAAGGCAGAGGTCTCTTAGGCTAAGCATTGAGGACAGGAGGTCTTCGGTGGAAAGGAGTTCCACGTGCTGGCAAGAGGTAGAGGCAGTTGATCTTCTGAGGGATCATTTCCAGAGGAGAGGGGAAGGTATCTCCTTTGAGCAAGAGGCTCATAAATTCAGATTGGGGGAAGGTATCTCCTTTGGGCCGAGGCTCATAAACATTGTAATTGGGAAGGATTCCCAAAGAACTTTGAGATAACTTTTAGAGAAAAGTTTTGTGGACGTAGCCTAGCCATTCTAGGTGAACCACGTTAAAATTGGTGTCACTTTGTGGATGATATTGTGCATTGCTTTGATATTGCTTTGGGTATATTGCTTTACTATTTTGAAGTATAAAGGAAAAAGTAAAAGAGGTCTTATACTGTTCACCCCCCCTCTCAGTATAAGCTTGTGTTCTTCAATTGGTATCGAAAGCAGGTGCCTTCGAAAAGTTTAACAGCTTGAAGGAAAAGCTAGTAAAGAACACAATGGATCATTCAAGTGGCAATGCAGCACCTATTCTTGATGGGTCAGATTTTGGTCTTTGGAGTGCAAGGATGAAGGTTCATCTAATGGCACTTGGTAATGAGGTATGGGAAGTAATTGAAGATGAGTACACTATTCCTATACATGGTCCTAATACTAAAGAAGAAAGGCTCCTACATCACAACAATTCAAAAGCAATGAATGCAATCCTGAAAGGCTTACAGAAATTAGATCTCACCAAAGTGATTCACTGCAATACAACTAGTGAAATGTGGAAACAGATTGAAGGTGGTTCATACAGGTGATACAAATGTCAGAAAGGCCAAGTTGAGACACTTCAAAGGTATGTTTGAACAACTCAAGATGAATGATGATGAAAATATTAGTGACTACATGCTTCGTATGGATGAGGTTGTTAACTCCATGAAAGACTTAGGTCTTGAGCTTGCTGAAAATGATGTTTGTGATAAGATTTTAAGATCTCTTCCTAATAGATTTAGTGAAAATATTTCTGCTATTGAGGAAGCTAAAGATTTGGATAAGTTGAAAAAGGATGAGCTCCATAGTATACTTGCAGCATTTGAGTTGAGAACTCAAGTGAAGGTTGATGTCAAGAAAGAGGCTACTTTCAAGGCTACCAAGGAATCCAAGGGTAAACAACTTCAAGATAGTGATGAGTCTTCTAGTGATGAAGAGGCATATTACAGCAAGAAAGGCAAGTTCTCTAGAAAGCACAAAAGTATGAAAAATATAAGATGTTTCAATTGTGGAAAGTTTGGTCATTATGCTACTGATTGTACTATTCCCAAGAATGAAAGTGATGAAGATAAACAGGATTCTAAGAGCAAGGATTCCGAAAAGCACAAGCATCACAGGAAAATCAAAGATGAGCACAACAATCAAGGAAAGAGGTATTCTCACAAGCACAAGAAGAGTTTCTACCTAGACAAAGCAAGTAAGTGTTCTAGTAGTGATAGTGAAAGTTCTTCAAGTGATAATGAAAATGAGATGTTGTTCATATCAGAAAAAGAGGAAGAACCGAAACATAGATTCATTATCATGAAATGTCTTAGATGTGGAAATTTTGGTCACCTTGAGGATGATTGCACAAATAATGATTTGGTTTCTAGTATGTATGAGGATGCTTCAGAAAACTATAAGGAAGATGCATGTATGGTTTTTGAAAAGGGTAGCACCTCTAGTGATAAGAAATCTGAAAAAGGCTTTGATGATTCAAAAAGCAATCAAATAGGAAGGATCTTGAAAGTGAACTTAGTAGTGCTCTTAGTGCTTTGAAAAAGGAAAGAAAGAAGAATGCTAGACTCAAGGATAAGTTAGATGAATGTTGTATGGAGAGAGATGATCTTATAGAAAGTCTTGATTTCTCTATAGCTAAGACACAAGAACTCAAGGATGAGTTAGAGTCTAAGGTTCTTGAGTATAGTGAGTTAGAACAGAAAATGGCTTCTTTGAAAGAGGAAACTAAAGAGTACAAGGATAAGCTTTACAAGTTTCAAGATAGCTCCAAAAAGGTTAAGTCACTCATCAAAGGTCAAAGAAAGACAACAGATAAAATAGGCCTTGGTTTTGTTAAGCCACACAAGGAACAAGTTGGAGAGTCTAGTAAGAGACTCCAAAAGGAAGAGAGTTCTGATGAGGAAAGTATTTCAGATCATGAGTCCTTGAATGATAGATGCACAGAAATAGAAAACAGAATTCAGAATGAGAAGAAGAATTTTTAGGACCCAAGAGGTCAAATAAAGGAAAGTTTCAAGGCAGATGTTTTGCTTGTCACAGGTTTGGTCACATGGCTTCACATTGCATGGCTCAAGTGAAGAAGGTAAATGACAGTTTCAGAAGTGCTAGTTACTTTCAAGGGTATTGCTACTCTTGTAAATAGTTTGGGCACAAGGCAGTCTATTGCAAGGTAAATAACAGGAACAAGTTTGATCAAAACAGGTTTGGTCAGAACAAGTTTGGTCGGAACAAGTTTGGTCAGAACAGGTTTGGTCAGAATAGGTTTGGTCAGAACAGGTGGATTCAAAGATCAGGTTTACCTCAGAGAAACAACATCGTCAAGTGTTTCAAGTGCAACAATGAAGGTCACATAATCAGACAGTGTAGAGCTAAAATTCTAGAATACAAGAATAGGAACAGTGGCATGATCAGGTCCAAGGATCAAGGCATGGACAAGAACAGGGATGAAAACAAGAACAAGAACAGTGACAAGAATAGGAATATGGACAAAGAGTTCAAGAGAAGGCCCGGCAAGGAAGTTATAGACGCTGATGATGATCGATACCTAATGGGAGTTTTACTCCCACCCCAAAATTAATCACCTCATCAGGAGGTGGGGGAGGGACTAAGCTAAGAGGCTCATTCTTAGTCCCGAGCCCCAAAGGTGGCCCTTTGCCATTGATGACAAAGGGGGAGAGATATGAGTAAGGGGGAGAGCTTCAAAGTGAAGAGGAAAGCTTCAAGTCAGGGGGAGCAAAACTTCAAAGGAAGATTCTCAGTTATGGGCACAGTTTCTCAGTTGTTAGCACAGTTGGTTTCAGTTTTGGCTTTTGAGAAGTGTTTTCAGTAAAGGTTTGCCATCAATGACAAAGGGGGAGATTGTTGGCAATTTTGGGTACTTTGGGTACATTGCCTTTGCTCAAGTGTATAAGTTGTCATTGATGTCAAAAGGCATTTTTGTGTTGATATCAAAAAGAGTGTGATGTCAAAAATATCTTGAGAAGCTTCATAATGTTAAAGGGTTTTTATTAAAACCATGGTGACGGTTTTTCTTAAAACCAGTTGGACTCATTAAGGGTTTTTATTAAAACCAAGCTTAACTTAATGCAAAGGTTTTTTCTTGAAAAACCTTGAAGGTCCATGTTTATTATTAATAATTAAATTAACTCAAACCTTTGACAAAGGTCTAAGTTTAATTTATTATTAATAAAATAATAATTATTATTATTTTAATTATTATTAAAGGGTCTTTTAACCCTTAAGCGACGCAGATAAAGAATTCATTCGCCGACGTGTTGCCATCGTTGGAGGAGCGCCGACGTCAAACAATTAAGGAGAAATGGCTATATAAGTGGGGATGATTTTCTAAAGTAATGGTACCTTCGATCGATGCAATTTCGTAGCTCTGTGTCCTCCGTAAAAGCGATGTTTTTCGTTGTATTTCATTGTCCATCCATATAGAATTGCTCAAGCTTTTCTTGCGCTTGACGTCCGACAGATTGTGTTTCTCTGACATTTGATAAGACTGCGAACTATGTTTTCTGGGAGTTACATTTTTGGACAGCGCTCATGATGATTGTGGTGGCTTGAGGAAAACGTTTACGTTTTCAGATCCTTGGCGATTGAAGGAAGACAACACATAGGATTACATTATATTTTTCATTGGGCACTTGTGCTCCAATGGTGGTGGTGTGTTGAGTGAAGAAGCGTTGGGCAGAGGTGCCAAGTTTGACCCATGTTGTGGGCAATTTCATTTTGGTCGTGATGCACGAGGATAGCAGCAATGAAAGTGCTTTAGCATGTGTGGTGGTGTTATTCATTTTCTCCAAAGGTTGGAGAACTAAGGTTGGCCAAGTGTTGTGATAGGTTTTGAGTCCTCCTTCTTCATCAAAGTAAAGGTATGGGCAACTTCTTCCATGTATATTGTTGATGGTGTATTTTCTGAAATAAGGTTGGAGTGAAAAGGTTTTCTACTAGGTTTCCTTTGGTTGGGTGTAAATCCTATTTTCTGGTTTGTTGAAGACTACTTATGCATTGTTATCCTTAAGGAGAGTTTTTGGTGAATGCATAATTTTTGGTTTGAGATAGTGGAAGCTTTGTGCACTAGGGTTTATATTTGTGAGTCTAGCTACTTGCATTGAGTTGGTGGAACCCTTGGTTGGCTGTTTTGAGTTTGATGGTTGAGTTGCTTCCATAGAGGTTGTTTGATCAAGTTATTGCTTTACTTGATTCATGATATTGGGCTTACTCCATTGAGTTGATTTGAGCAAGTTATTCTTTGCATTTGGTGATATTGTGTTGGTGGCTGTTTTGTTCAAATATCTTTGGAGGGAAAAGGATTTCTACTTGTTTCCTTTTCTTGTGATGATTGGTTGAATGCTTCAAGGTTGATGTTGAGTTGAATGGTGTTGGTTGACTAAACCTTGTTTGATGAGCATTGTTGTTGAAACCCTAATTGATGGTGGAAATTTTGTGGAAAGAACATGAGTATCATTGTTATATGAGATCTTGCATGGTTGGCAATTTTTGGGTTGTGTTTCATGTTCTTGATAAAAGCAAACTTCATTCTATCCTATCCATTTCAGATATTGAGTTGAGTTTTCAGATTTGAGATTGAGATTGAGCTGAGTTGATTTGAGTTGAGTTTTGAGATTGGGATTTGAGTATAGAACATATTGAGTCTCTAACAATTCTCTTTATGCTTCTATGAGTTTGAAAAATCACATTGGGTCTCTAACAATTCACTTTGTGATTTCCTACTAAGAAAGTTTTTCTTGGTGAGCTTGCTGAGTTTTGGACAAGTTTCGATGGGGACTTGTGAGCAGATTTGGACAGGTCCTAGCAGAGGACTTGTGAGCTGAGTTTGATAGTTCTATCAGAGAACTTGAGGACAGAGGTGCATTGGTTCTATGAGAAGAACCTGAGGACAGATTTGGCAAGTCTTTGAGAAGGCTTGTATGCAGAGGATTGATTTGTTCAAGAGTTGGACAGATCCGACAGACGAGAGGAAGACTTGTACTAGACCGACTGATCGTGTTTGGTACAGGTTGTTGAGATGCTGTGGACGTGATCATAGAAGGCAGAGGTCTCTTAGGCTAAGCATTGAGGATAGGAGGTCTTCGGTGGAAAGGAGTTCCACGTGTCTGGCAAGAGGTAGAGGCGAGTTGATCTTCCGAGGGATCATTTCTAGAGCAGAGGGGAAGGTATCTCCTTTGAGGAGAGGCTCATAAATTCAGATTGGGGGAAGGTATCTCCTTTGGGCCGAGGCTCATAAACATTGTAATTGGGAAGGATTCCCAAAGAACTTTGAGATAACTTTTAGAGAAAAGTTTTGTGGACGTAGCCCAACCATTCTGGGTGAACCACGTTAAAATTGGTGTCACTTTGTGGATGATATTGTGCATTGCTTTGATATTGCTTTGGGTATATTGCTTTACTATTTTGAAGTATAAAGGAAAAAGTAAAAAGAGGTCTTATACTGTTCACCCCCCCCTCTCAGTATAAGCTTGTGTTCTTCATTCAGATACAAAGAGATACAATAAATTTTAAGCTAAAATTTTTATTTCATGTCATATTGATGATAATAGTGTGAAAATGGGTGATATAAATTCCTCTCCAACTAGGCACTATGCATGCCTTATTTTGGCAATAAGACATATCGAGTTTCTAGCAGTGATGGGAAGAAGATAGGGAAGGTTTGTAAAAAATAGGAGAATCTTTGTTACATAGATTTGCGGGTTCAAAATTGTCTTTGGGGTAGAAGAAGTGAGTAGAAGGGAATTTTTTGAGTTACGTTGGAAGGTACAACGGATAGGGTGTTGTGCGTCAATTCATGGGTTGGAATTTGGCTTCTCTACTTTGTTTTATTTGAAATTGATGTGGTAATTGTTTCTAGAAATTTTCCGTATCTGGTAAAAGCATATAAGAATTTATTTACATTCTTGTGAAAGTTCTTTGTAAACTGAAAATATTCTCAAGAATTTATGTTTCTTCGGCAACGTTTTCATTTTAAAATTTTCTTGTGGAAAGAAGCTAAATTGAGTGTTGTATTATAAAATATTTCAGTTTGACCTTGTATGTGGAAAAGAAAGCAAAGTTGTTGTTGTTGTGTTATATTTATTTCTAGCTTGGCTTTGCTTGAGAAAAACAAGCAAAAGAGTATGTTGTTTTCTCTTTTTAAAATAGGTTGGGTAATGAAATTGAGAGCAAGTAATCTTCATGTTGAAATTGAATTCATATTTTTTATATTGTTTACATGCATGTGGTCTATCTAGTTGCATAGTATTTCTTGTCCATTTTGCAAGTACTTTGTGCGGTTTGTCTAATCAAATGCATAAGTAAAATGCATACAAGATAGAGTCATTTTTTATCCTCATATTTTATTAATTTTTCTCTATTGAGGAATGTCTAAACCCTATGGAAGCTTGGCGAGCGTCTGGTGGATGTAGGAAGTTGTTGGTGTAGGCTGGAGAAGGAGGATGACATTTAAAAAAATGCTAACTGAGATTCAACATCTTTATTTTAGAATTCTACCATTTGTCATTTTAATAAAATATGAGCTTCATCCAACTTAATGCTATAGGAGAAGCGGTTCATTAATAAGACTGAATGTAATAGTATCCAACTGGGGAAGTTGGCTTGTTGTGCATATTGAATGTTGGTTGGGGTAAACCAACTAAGGTGCTGAATGGTTGTGATATCAACTAAACATAAAGAAAAATCTGAATGACTATAACACACACATATTTGTTATGACTTGCAAATTTAATTAAAGCCCTTTGTTAAAGAAAATTCTGAATGACTATAACACACATATTTGTTATGACTTGCAAATTTAATTAAAGCCCTTTGTTTTGGGTTTTACTCTCTCTGTGAGTACAGTGGAATATTTGAGTAGAATTCTCACTATAATTTAGTTAACGACTAGTATATGACCATGGGTTACCGGTTTACCATTTAATTATTAAAGTGTAATGGAAGCATGGTGTTGAATGATATTGGCAGGAAAATTATCTTAAATTCAACTGTTATATAAGTCTTTGCTCTTAGTTGTAACAAGTCTTATAAAATAAATTGTGAAAGTACTTTTATTTTATAAGCCAATAGCAAGATGTTCAATGTATGTAGCAATGAATAAGTGAAATGAGTTCCTAGGTTTCAAGTGAATTATGATTTAAGGGAACTTATAATAATTAATACTTACTACATGAATTCAGTTTAAGTTACCCTTAAAATGTCACAGTAAATTGGTAGATCCATATTGTCTTGGGATAATGGATTTAAACTTCACTTTTTATGAATAATTAGAGGCAAGAGGGAGTAGACTCATAAATGAGTCTCAACATTTCCTGTTATAATTACCCCTAGATGCTAAAGTCTATGAAAATCTGGTAAAAGTCAAATAGATGGAACCTATTAACCAATTAATACCTTTTAATCAACTAGAAGGTACATAGTACCTTAGCGACGATCTATTATGTTGTGCACCAAAGTGTTTGACAATGTTTTTTTGTGGTGTAAATTATATTTGAAAAATTTAAAATTAAACATCATCAGAATGTCTAAATTAAACCTCTTAGTTTACCAAGTTGAAAGGTTTTAAACCACAGATGTTTAAGACATAAAATACGAAGTTCAATTTGAATGAAGCAATGTGAATATGAACTTATTTTTTTGTGTTGATAAAGTCCACATGAGATGTGGAAATCCAAGATTAATAAGTTTGATCAAGTGGAGCAGTCTATTCTGAACCTTTAGATTAGCTATTAGAGTCGGAGATAGCTATAATGGTTTTTAAATAAACTTTGACTCCTTACTGTAATTTGAAATGTTTTCTTAAAAATTAGTAAAGCAAGAGAGGATCATTAAATATTACAATTTTTTTATTGGAAATAGAATTTTGTAAAGAATAGATGAAAGGTTTTTATGGATTATATGATAATAAGGCTTGCTTTTAAAAGTAGTCATAGTTTGTTTTACTTGTGTTTTTTTTTAGAAAGGTAACATTGAGCTTAAATATAGAACCACTATTGTGAATTAAGACCTATATTTTATTTAGAAGTTTAGGGAAGGAAAATATTCCTCAACCCAATACTATAAAGCCTAATTTAGTTTAAAAAAACTATTATAGGTCATCGAGAAGATATGACTAACTAAAATCACCCTTTGTTGTTGAGGTACGGGTATGCACACAACGGATCCTGAAAGCAACTATGGATTGATAGAATTGGTCAGAACATGAGACTTAGTCATATTTGATTATGAGGGGTGGTATGGGACACCTTCTCAAGGTTTCTCTCCAAACTATGATAAGTCTCATTTTTATTCGACTTAATTGGTTAGGCCATGTCATTTGGTATGGGACAAATGAAAATGTCTCAATAAACATTATCAAGGTATTAACATGGCTCTAGTGGACTCCAATAAGGAGATACTCGGCTAGAAACTAGGCATATGTATGCTAACTCCTTTCATGCGGTTTAGAACAAGTCAATTGAAAGTCAAAAGTTCAATATGATAAGGAATGGGGAAAAAAACATCCATCCTCTAGGTGTTATGGGCCCTAGAGGATAACCCCAACTGTGGATAGAACCTCATGCCATAACACGAGGATGATAAATGAGATCATTCGATTTCACTAATGGCACCTTCACAGGATTTGGCCAATCTCATCCACTTGGGTGATTGTTTGCAGTAGTCTTGTACCCAAATGTGGTGTAATATGTCGTACTAATTTAAGTTCATGATAATTATTTAATGGGTGAATCAAATTTTGCTATGAACCTAAAGGTATTCTTGTAAAAAAAATTATAGTTTGAAAATGAAAACAATAGACCCCTTTGATAACTCTTGTTTATTTTAGTGATGCAACCAAGTGAGTAGACTTGGGTTGTTACATTTTACCATATAATTTCTCAAAATGAATTCAAGTTATTATTGCAAGCTAATATTTATATTATAACATATCTTTCGCTATTAAATTTATTAAAATAAACTCTTTTTTTTTTTATTTGTGGGAAAACATCCCAAAAGGGATGCCACTTTCGGGTAAGACCCAAGGAGGCAGGGGTATCCATTCCACAAAAAATGCCCAGGACTCGGACCTGGCCTACCACCTTTGACATACTCAAGGAGCAAACAAACACACAAAACCAATTTAAAAATAAGTAAATAAATAAGTAAACAACATAAAAAATAATAAAATAAAATAAAAAACATGCTCCTTGAGTGTGTCAAAAACAAAAGCACAACCAAACACGCACAATAAGATAAAAGAAACCACAACACAAACCACATAGAAAAACACAAGAACCACATAACAAAACACAAACAAGACAAAAACAACAGAACACTACAAAGACATAACCCAAAAAAAAACATGAAAAATAAACACAACCAAAACCTAAAAAATTAAAAAATAAAAAATAAAAAACAACCAACAACAGACAATAAACAAAAACAAAAAACATAGAAAACACTCACACATAAAAACACGAATTAACACAAACAAAGAGAAACCCAAGAACAATAAAAAAACAAAACACAAAACAAAAAAAAACACAAGAACAACAAAAAACAACACAAAGAACACAAAAACAAAACAAAACAAAAGAACCCACCCACCTTAAAAAACTAAACAAAAAAACAAAAAGAAAAAGAAAGAAAAAAAATTGAACATAACAATGACCTATCTAGACCAGAAGACTATTAAGGCAAGAATCAACAGAGGAAACAAAATAAAGAATAGAATGAGCTAGGGAACTAAAAAAAACTGAATGAACCAAAGAGAAGCAAAAAAAAAAAAAGCAAGAAGAAACTAGGTACCTTCAGAACTGGAGCCATCCAAAGAAATGATAGAAAGAAGAGCTTCCCTAATTTGAGAAGCCCACCATCTAGGAGGGTGGCCATAACAAGTAAGATCACCTTTGTCCAAAGCCCAATTAGCTAAAGCATCAACACTCTTGTTTTGATCTCTCACCACATGATTGTAATCAACTTTCAAAAATCCCATCTGGATTAATTGAATCTTCTCAATAATTATTTTTATTCTCCAATCCACCTTATGATTCTTAGAAGGAGTCTTCAAGAGATTAATCATAAGTTGAGAGTCGACTCAACTAACACCTTTTCCCATCCAACCTTAGTAGCCTCCTCGAAGGCCTCTCGAGGATACCATACCCCTCAACAAGGTTATTGGACAGAATACCCAAATTCTCAAGCAAAAGTAAAAACCAGGGAGCCATCTGAAAGTCTACCAATTCCTCCCACATCGGCTTTTCCAGGGTTCCCTCTAGAGGCTCCATCAGTATTGACTTTTCCAAAATCCTTAGGAGGAGGTTGCCAATTTCTTGTCCTATCCATCTTACTAATACTCACATTCCCTTTAAGTTGGTTGCCCTTAGAAGATTTAATCTTCAATATTTGCATCACTTGATCCCATATTTGGTGGGAGTTTTGGGGGTGATTAAGGAGTTGATGGACTGATTCAACTAAGTTGGCTATGGTCTTTTGCCAAATATAGTGAATATCCTTCCTATCTTGATTAAAAATTTGGTTGTTCCTTTCATTCCAAATATTCCAAAGAAGAATGGTAGAACCCATCCAAACTAATAGCCTAATAAAATGATCAACACCCTCTTGATTAGGCCAATCCCTCCAAAGTTGTTCAAAAGTAAAAAAATTGGACCACTATAAGCCAAGTAAAGTGGCCATTCTCCTCCATAGCTCAGAGGCTAAAGTACACTCAATAAAAATATGGTTGAGATTTTCTACATTCTCTTCACACATTTCACATCTAAAAGGGCCATGAAAACCATGCTTCATAAGTTGCTCACCAGTAAGCACCCTACGATGCAATAAAAGCCAATTAAAGAACCTCACCTTAGGCCAGAGCTTTTGAGCCCACAATCGAGAAAATATGTCAGAAGAATGGTTGGGATTATTATGGCATAAGGTCAAATAACCTTGAGCAACTGAATACTCACCCTTAGTAGTGTTGTTCCATCCAAAACAATCTTTTTCATGGGACCAAGAGAGGGATCTCATATGAAGGATGCCTTGGATATCTTGTCTTTGCCTTTCTGGGATTTGAATAGGCCAGTCCTCAATAGGGATCCAATATCTACCAACCTTTGAATTACCAAGTATGGTACCGATAGTAATTAGCCACCTTTATCCAATTAGCTCGGTGAAGCTCCTCCATCCAAGGCCTCCAATCGGGAAACTGAGTTATCAAAGGCTTGTGACCATCCCAAGAATCTATCCAAAAATTTTCCTGTTGACCATTATGAATGATCCAAAATAATTTTTTCTTTATCAAATCCTCACCAGTCTTAAGAACTGCTAAAATGGGAGAACCTTTGGTAGGAAGTTGATAGCGAACAAGGTCTTCAGGACTTTTGTTCTCAAGATATTTAGCACGGAGATTATTGGCCCAAAGAGCATTGGGGTTATGCAACATCCTCCAATATAATTTAGCAGCTAAAGCTTTGTTTTTATTAATAGAAGACCGGAATCCTAACCCCCCTTCACTCTTAGGAAGACATAAAGTATCCCATTTCACCAAGGCCCATTTTCTTTTCTCCTTAGTACCACTCCAAAGGAAACGATGACTGATTTGATCCAATTCTCGAAGAACAGCCTTTGGGATATTCAAAATGGAAGAAACATAAATAGGAATAGCTTGAAGGACTGATTTTACCAAGGTGATTCTACCCCTTAAAGAAAGCCACCTGTTGGTCCACTTTCCAATTTTCTTCTTGACTTTGTCCAACAACCAATTCCAATATTTATTTTTTTGCCTTTGAATATTTATGGGAATACCTAAATAAGTGATTGGAAGGGAGGTCTTCTTATATCTTAATTTATCCAAGACCATGGATTCCTGTCTAGCAGAGCAATGAAAGAAAATAACTTTAGATTTGTCTTCATTGATCAACTGCCTAGTAGCCTTAGAAAAACAGCTAATGATTTGCTTAATATTAGAAGCTTCCTTAACTCGTAGCTTTACCTAAAAGAGTAGAGTCATCCACAAATTGAAGATGAGAGATAGGTCTAGCTCCATGAGCAATGGTAACTCCCTCAAGGGTTTTGTTTTCCCTCTTTTTGGTTATAGTCCTACCCAAGCATTCAACAAGAATGATGAATAAATAAGGGGATAGCGGGTCACCTTGCCTAATACCTCTGGAAGCCGGGAAATACTCGAGAAGGCCTGCCATTGATAAGAACTAAGTAGGAAACTGAAGAGATACATCCCATAATCCAATCCATCCAATCCTTAGAGAAACCAAATTGCCTCAAAACTTTGATAAGGAAGTGCCAATCCACTCTGTCATAAGCTTTGGATAAGTCTAACCGAATGAACATGGAAGGAGATTTTTGCATATCCATGGAATGGATGGCTTCCTGAGCAAGAACTATCTCATCTACTATTTGACGTCCTTCCACATAACCCCTTGCTCTGGGGAAATAATCTTATGCAAAAGAGGCTTCAACCTTTCTGCCATGATTTTAGTAATGATTTTGAGAAGAACATTACATAAAGCAATAGGTCTAAAAGCTGAGATATGATCAACCTCTTGAGCTTTTGGAACAAGAGTAATATAAGTTTTATTGATAACCTTCAAAATTTCTTTGGCTTTCCTGGCTTCTTCCACCACCTCTAATAAATCAACATGAAGGATATCCCAGAACTCTTGGTAGAACTCAATGGGAAAACCATCAAGACCCGGGGTTTTCCTTTTTGCATTTTAAAAACTACTTGTTGAAGCTCATTGATAGTAACAGGAGCAGTCAAAATAGAGTTCTCCTCAGAAGTGATAAGAGAAGGGATTGCTTGAAGAACATTTTGTTGTGAAGTTGAGTCAAGAGGAGTAGCAAAAAAATATTGGAAAAGTAATCAACAACAATAGAGTTCATGCCATCCCAAGTATAAACAACATCTCCAGAATCTGATTTTAAGGAAGAAATAAAGTTGTGAGATCTTCGAGCTAGAAGATATTTGTGGAAGAAATTTGTGTTTCGATCTCCTTCTTTGAGCCATTGAATTCTAGATTTTTGCTTCCATAAGATTTCTTCTCTTTTTTCCCATTCCTCTAACTGAGTTGTGAGTTTAATTTCATCTGCACTTCTCTTCTCTGTGAGGCCATCTAAATGGATTTTCTTATTCAAATTTTCAAGATGAGCAATAACTTCATGTTTTTTTTATGAACATCCCCAAACTCTTTCTAGTTCCAAGTCTTGATTTTGGATTTAATGTATTGCAAGTCTTTTGGCAAAACAGAACATCTTAGTCCCATGCCTAGGTTTACCTTCCTTCCACCATTGTTGCACATGAGGTCTGAAGGAAATGTCTCTAAGCCACATTAATTGAAAATGAAAAGGAGAGAAACTCACATTGGTTTTCCACATTTCCACCATGACTGGCCAATGATCCGAACCAACATTATTAAGAGTCTTCACTTTAGGAATGTGACCATGGATTAAGAAATTTTTAGAGAGCAAAAACCTATCCAATCTCTCCATTATACAAGCTAAGCCTTGCCTTCTATTAGACCAAGTCATAAGGCCATTATCTGGTTGGATATCCACAAGATGGAGGTTTGCAATATATTCGCTCATGAGGTCAGTGCTTTTGTCCAAATTTCTATTTCCCCCCTTTTCTCATCCAGAGAGAGGATGGTATTGAAATCTCCTCCGATCAAGATCCAAGATTTAGGAAAATGAGAGATAATATGAGTAATATCCTTCCACTATCTTCTTTTTTCCTCCAAAGAAGTCGGAGCATAAACAAGTAATGCAGAGCATAATTTGGTTGGAATGTCTACTTTGAATAGCTATAGCCATCAAACCCCAACTCGCCAACCATATGGTGAATAACTACCTCTTTTGGGTCCCAAAGACAAGCAATGCCACCGTAAGTCCCTTGGGAACTGAGGGAAACCACTTTTCCAGTTGGCCAAATTTTATTGGCAATTGAGTCCATATCCTCCATTGACATCTTTGTTTCTTGAAGGAAAACAAGATGTGGATGATTTATCTGAATCATTCTTCTAATTTCATTTTGTTTTGAAAGACTCCCTTTGAGTCCTCTAATATTCCAAGTGATGATCTTCATTAATACCAGGGTTAAAAAATTTGGGAAGGGCATTAATATTACCTTCCTCTACAAGCTTTTCACCTTCTTTTACCATATGATATTGATTGGTCTTGCGACCTGCTTTTTGATTAGAATCCATCTTCAATTTTTTTCCTTGTTTCTTGACTTATTCCAATTGAATTTGAGATGGCTTCTAACCTTGAAGAATGCTCGTACATAGCCAAAATTTTACTAGATGGTTCAACGGAGTCTATATTGGGACCTGCATTATTTGAAGTTTTGACATTTGAAAGATTGTTTTTCTTGTGTAAATTTTCTCCCTTTTTTTTTTTGTTGAAAACCTTTGATTTGTTGGTTTGTCTCCGAGTTCTTCCCTTCATATTTAAATTGTGTTTCTAAGATTTTAGTTTCCATTATTTCCTCTTCCTCACTTGGGACATCATTTGTGGAAAGGATTTCAAACATATTAGCAGATGACTTTGATTGATCCTTCATAACTGGTTTTTTCTGAGTGTTCTTCTTCTTAGGTATTTGGAAACCTGCTGAGTTTATATCTTCTTTCTTTTGATCAAGAATTTTATTTGGGCAAGCACCGGCCAAATGACCATATTCATGGCAAATTCTACAACGAAAAGGAATGTTCTCATAGTCCACTACTTGCTCCCAAGTGTCTTCCCCAAATTGTAATGTGATCTTTTTAGGTAGGGGTTTGTCAAAATCCATTAAAACACAAATTCGAGCATAAATAATATGTTCAAAATTTTGAGTACAATCAACAAGTCATCATAAAAGTTCCTAAAGAGTTTCCAATTGAAGAAAAAATAGTAGGATTCCAAAATTCAATAGGGAGGCCAAAGAGTCTAACCCACACGGGAGCTATAGAAGGCATCTCTTCTTCGACTTTAAATTTAGTATGCCAGGGCTTCATGAAAAGCCCTGCCCTTCCAAAAAACCAAGGACCCCCTTGAAAAGTTTTCTCTCTATCTTCATTATTAGCAAATAAAACAAGAAAATAACCATTTGGATAAATAGAGATTTGTAACTCACCTTTAGTTTTCCAAATTTTTGTAGCCCAAAATTTGAAAGCAGATAGACTCGGACGAAAACCCACGAACCGACAAATTAGTCCTCTTTTTTCCAAATCTTCAATGCCAGTTTGAATGTTACCCATATCAAGCTTAACAATAGGAGTTCCATCAGTTGCTTTAAGACATCCCGACTCCGTTTTCCTGGGATCAATCTTAGGCATTCTTAGAGGTTTATGGGAAGCCCTAAGATTGATATTAGCATTGGGCTAAGGCTGTCCACCACGAAGGGCATCCCTAAAATTTATTTTTGGGGCCGAGTCTTCGAAATTCTTACCCTTGATAGGGGTTTTCATAGTAGAATTATTTTGTGGGTGCACCTTAGCACCAGATTCACTTGAGATATGAGCCATTTTTTGATCAACTACTTGAAACTTGTTTCGTGATCTCTTTAATCCTTGTTGAAATTTCTATTGTCCAACTCATCCTCAAAGGTCTCACTTTCTATTACACTCTCTTATTCTAAATTTTCTTCTTCTTTAGATCTTGAGATTGAATCCTATCCTTGTTTTATTTGTACCTATTCAAAACATGTATGTTTTTGTGTCTTGATAATCTTATCCAATTTCTTTGAGCTTCTCCCAAACCTGTGTAACCTATCCTTAGACTCTTTTACTTCTTTCCTTAATGAGGCTACCTCATGCTTTAACCTCTCACATTCTAAAACCTTTGCTTCTAACTTCTCTTTGAATCTCTTTGTCTTAGCTATTGAGTTGGTTAGATCCTCTATAAGCTTTCCTTTCTCTTCATCACATTATTGAAATTTAAGATTGAGTTTTAAGTTTTGCTTTCTTACCTCCCTTAATGCATCAAGGGCATGAATAAGCTCACCTTCAAGATAAATTTCTCATTTTTCTGATTCTTCCTCTATTTGTTTACCTTTAGGATCATCTTCATTCCTTTCCGATTTACTTCCACTAGAAGTATTTCCTTCTTCTTCTATTGCCATAAGAAGACTTTCTTCTGGTATTTCAAGTTTATCTTCATATTCATCATCACTAAAACTGAATCCATTCCTTGTACAACTATCTTCAAGATGGTCAAAGTTACCACATCTAAAACACTAAGAATAATTGATAACCTGTTTCTAACCACTTCTTTTTATTTTTCCAGAAATAGAACTTCATCTTCATCATTATTTAAGGAAATTTCATCACTATCACTTGAACTCTTACCTACATTGTCTGCATAAAAACTCTTATTATGCCTTTGGAAGAACTTCTTTCCTTGCTTACCTTATCTATCCCTGCTTTTCTTTTGGTACCTGTGTTTTCCTGTTTCCTTGTTCTTATGATCCTGTTTTTCTTTGTCATTGCTATTTCTAGCGTCTAGACAATCAGATGCATAGTGACCATATTTTCCACAATTGAAACATCTAACTAATTTTTTACCTTTATATTTTCTTGAATCCTTGTTCCTTCTGCCATAATTTGCTTCTTTATCACTAGATGAATCATTGATTGAATCTAACTTCTTACCTTTTGTCTTCTTAGTAACTTTGAAGGTTGCTTCCATCTGCGGAATAGGTTCCTCTTTTATTCTCATCTCAAAAGCTATGAGAATATCATGTAATTCATCCTTTGTCAAAAGTTCAATATTTTTTGCCTCTTCTATAGCTAAAATATTTTCACTAAAACTTTTTGGAAGTGACCTTAAAATCTTATCACAAACATCTGGTTCCTCAACCTTAAGCTCAAGTACTTGCATGGTGTTAACAATCGTATCCACACAAAGTAGATATGCCACAATGTTTTCCTCATCCTTCATCTTTAGGTCTTCAAATGCTCTCTTGAAATTTTGCAACTTTACCCTTTTGATATTTTTATCTCCCTCATATATGCCTTTCAACTTATCCCAAATTTATTTTGCTGATGTGCAATGCATAACCTTTATAGACTTTATTTCATGCAAACCTCTCAAAATTCCTTTCATTGCCTTTGAATTGTAACGATGTAGAATCTTACCATATTTATATGTAGGTGGAGTTGCTGGTGGTATGTGTCCATTCTCAACTGCTTCCCATATTTCAATTCCAAGTGCCATTAGATGAAACCTCATCTTTGTGCTCCATAGTGCATAATTGTTCCCATTGAACAATGGTGTTGAATTCCCTCATGATCCATCATGAGAATCCATCTATGTTCTTGTAAGATTTTCCTTCAAGCTGTTAAGCTCTTTTGAAAGAACCCGCTCTGATACCAATTGAAGAACACAAGATTATACTAAGAGGGGGGTGAACAATAGAACACTTTTTACTTTTCTTTCTCAAATAATATAATGCAATATATCAATGGCATTATCAACAGTAGTAATCAAAGCAATACATAAATCACAATACACAATAGAGACACCAATTTAACGTGGTTCACCCAATGTGGACTACATCCATGAAGAAAATATTTCACTAAAATTTTCTAAACAAATCTCTTGGGAATCCTTCCCTATTACAATGCTTATGGACCTTTGTCCAAAGGAGACACCAATCCTCTAATCAAGTTTATGGATCTTTATCCACATGAGACACCAATTCTCTCAACTGGTTTGTGGATTTTTTTTTTAAGGGAACTCCTTCTCCTATGCTCTGGCTAGTGATCCTCTAGAAGACTACTTCCTCCACTGCATTGGCTTGTGGATCTCTCTCCACTGAAGACTCTTTCCTTTCTTAGAAGATCTCTATCCTCACTATCCTAGCTAATGGATCTCTATCCACTGGAGACTATTATCCTCTACTATGTAACCTCTAAAGCTTGCTCTTAGCTCTATCTCAAATCTACACTAAACACAATATTTCAGTCTATCACAAATATGCTCTATCTCTATCTCTTATTTGTACTAAACATAATCCTTTGGTCTAGAATAAATTTTCTCAATTTCTATCCTCAAATCTGCACTAAACATAGTCCTTCTTTCTAGCACAAATATGCTCAATCTCTATCATGATATGGCACAAACCTGTCCTCAAATCTACACCAAAATTTGTCCTCAAATCTGTCTTCAAGCCTTAACACAAAGCTTGATCCAATCACAAATCAACTTTGCTAGATCTATCCCAAACCTTAAATCAAGGTTTGAACAAACCAATCAATCAACTCTACTCTCAAGTCTTCTCTAAGACTTACCTCAAATATGCTCAACAAATCCTCACTAGAACTTGTCCAATCTACTCAACAAGTTTTCACCAAGACTTGCTTCAACTCTGCTCAACAAGTCCTCACTAGAACTTGTCCAATCTGCTCAACAAGTCTTCACCAAGACTTACCTCAAATCTGCATTGTAAGATTCCACAAAATTTTACTGAACTCAGTCCTTAAGTCCACTATGGAACTTACTCAAATCAGGTCACTAGCTTTCATAAAAGCTTGTTCAAATAAACTCAATGAATCACATAAAACCTCTTCAATCACACAACCAAGTTTCACATAGAATCTTGTTTAATCTCATAAAAATATATAGATAATGGTTAGAGACTCAATATGCTTCACACTCACAACAATGCTCAATCACTTTCAATATCTCTTACTTTATCACAACAATATATGGAGAATGGTTAGAGACTCAATATGTTTTACACTCAATCACTTTCAATATTTCTCAAATTAGTAAGGAAAATTTTGTTTCACAAAACTTGAACTAACACTTTCAATCAACTAAGTCCAATCAACTCCACTCAACCAATAACTCAATGAAACATTAGTCAACAATTCTTATCAAACAAACCTCATATAACAATGATACTCATGATCTTTCACAAATCCTAGTTCAAGCATATGAAAGCTTACTTCAATATTTCCAAAAATGCTTATCAAACAAGGTTTCTAATATCAACTTTCATTCCAAATAACCAAACTCAGCAATGCTTATCAAATAATATTTTTCACTCCAACTTAGCATTCACAACATCCAACAATATTTCACTCACAAGGAAGATATGCCCATACCTTTTGTTTAATGAATTTTTGACCTCAAAACCTGTCTCAATCACAATCACTATATTTACCAATATCAAGGGTTAGATAACAAAAATATGCCCTTAATATTTACTTCCAAAATATTTTACCAAGTCAAAATATCAAAAATCAACTATGCCTTATCTCTCCTTTCAAAACAATTTTTATAATATAACTTTATTTCAACAAAAATATCTAACACCCTTGGCACACCTTATTTCTCCTTTTATTAACTTTAACCACTCAAAAATCAAATATAAAATTAAAACTTTGCATACCCTTTTATCTCCCTTGTATAACTCTTTAACCCTTTTAAATATGCAATTTCCAATTAACAAAACTTTAAGAAATTAAAAATTAATTTCCACCTTTCAGATGCAACAATCAAACCTTAGCAATGTGAGCGCATACCATAGTCCAACTACCAAAAAGGCCTTGACAGGTTTCGAACACGCTAAGCCTCCCTCCCAAGCACCTTTGCATAGCACACGCCCACCAAGTGGGCTACATGCCTCCACGCAAAGGGAAATGCATGCACCTTCCCTTTGTTCCTCTCTGACGGTGCAGACCAAAACTCTCTCTGCTTGCCAAAAATGAAGACCACGAGAATCAAACCCCTAACCTTACACCTGCAAATATCTTAGCACAGCCCCTGGCTACCAACCATTCTACCCAACACCTTGCAATGTGAAGTGGGCTTCCCACTTACTTATCCCTTGTTCTACTTCAATAAACCTTTTAAAACACACACAATACTTTCTCTTCACTTTGTGCATGAATTTATATGGCATTTGATGGATCACATGGATAATTATTTGAAATGAAACTTGCCCCTTCTTATATGCAATATGCCATGTGCTCAAAACGTTGACAACCTTTTTAAATTTGATTTTAATTCAAATTAAAACTTTGTGCCCTTATAACCCTAACCTTTAGGGTTATTAAATTAAATCATAAACTAATTTATAATTAAATTATTATAATTAATTTAATAACTCTTAGATTTAATCAAATTAAATTATAAATTAATTTATAATGAAATTATTATAATTAATTTAAATTTTAGGTCTTAACCTTAGACCTTTAATATTATAATATAATATTATAATATTATTTTTCTTGGGCCTTCCTATTGCTCTTTAGACCTCATCTAACCACCTTGAATATTATAATAAGGGATATTATAATATTATTTTCCTTAGATATAGAAGCAATCTTTCTCTTGCACTGCTCACTACAACTGACTCTTGACATCCTTCCTTTTGTCCTACTCACTGAATCTGACTCTTGACATCAATGACAACAAAACCTGCTCTTATTTCCAACAATTAAAATTGATGCTTCAGGCTATGGCATAGGAGTCATATTGATGCAAGAAGGAAGACCATTGATCTTCACCAATAAATCACTTTTAGGCCTAAATTTGGGCAAATCTACTTATGCCAAGGAGATGTTATATATTTTACATGTTTTTGATCATTATAGGTCATATCTTATTGGCCATAATTTTTCAATCAAAACCAACCATCAAAGTCTCAAGTACTTCCTGGAACAATGGGTAGCCAAACCTAAAAAAAAAAAGTAGGTTTCTAAATTGATGAACTATGATTATGATATCACATATAAAAAAGAAAAGGAGAATATCATGTTTGATGCACTCTCCTAATAGTTTGAGGATCATATTATGTTAAATGTTATTTCTTCTCCAATACATCAATGTATTAATTCTCTCAAAGAGGACATGGCCAAGGACTTAAGCTTGCAAAATATGATCACCAAACTTCAAAATAAACCTAATTCATACCCTAAATACACTTGGGATAGGCAAGATTTGAGATATCATGATCAACTTGTTATTTCCAAAACTTCATAAATGTAGGAATTTGTCTTGAAGGAAATGCATGCCTCACCAATAGCAGGGCATTTTGGCTTCTTAAAAACTTATAAAAGGACTAAGAATTATTTCTTTTAGAATGGAATAAATAAGGATATTCAAACCTTTATGGCTGAATGTGACATGTGCTAAAGAATAAATAGATAAACTATGTTTTCTCCTAGAACCCTTCATCCCTTACCAATTCCAAAAAAAGTATGGGTAGATATTTCCATGGATTTTATTGAAGAATTACCCAAATTGGGAGCTAAATTGATTATCTTGGTGGTAATGGATTGTCTCACATTGTATGCTCATTTTGTTCTCTCTTCCATCACTACACAACCTCGATAGTAGCCCTAATATTTTGACATTATATTTCACCTTCATGGCATACCTGCATCTATTGTGTCAGATAGAGACCCTATCTTTATTAGTCATTTTTTGTAGGAACTGTTTAAGTTACGGGAAACTCAAATCAAAATGAGTTGAACCTATCATCTACAGATAGATGGCCAAACAATTTTTTTTAACAAATTCTTGGAGACCTACCTTCATTGCTTTATTGGAAATTTTGAGTATTTTGTTGTCATTGATGTCAAAATATTTGAGGTCATAGGTTGATGACATTGGTTGTCATTGATAACTTGGCATGGAAAAAAGATAAGATTTATAATTTGGTTAAAAATGCAAGGCAAAGATCATTCTCAGTGCAAGAAAATTGACAAAAAGAAAGAGTTAAAATATTTATATTTGAATCCCAAGAGGTTTGGGACAAAGCTCCAAGTGATTGATAAAAAGATTGAAGGACCTGGTTTAAAAATCCTAAAGGAAGCAAGTGACTAAGGCTCAAAAAGGAATGTTTAATATTATAATATTAAATTTAAAAGGTTAAAGCCTAAAGTTAAATTATAAAATAATTATAATATTTTATATTATTTTATTTTATAACCCAAGGTGGGTGTTTGGCAAAATAATTTTTAAATTCTTAAAAGCATTGACGTTTGAAGCATGATTGAAAATCCATATAAATATGGATAAATTTCCTAGCCCTAAGGTGGTATTTGATATGTGTTTCAAGTGTTTAATGTGCGATTGATTCGAATAACCTGTGTGTGACATCATGAGTGGAAGAAGATGAATTATTATTTAAAAAAAAGAAGAAAAGGCTTGGACGTGTTTGTTAAGATCCCGCTATAAAATAAACTCAAATAACACACTCTCACACAATTGCTTGGAAATAACTCACATAAACATCACATTAATATAACAGAAATTTGCATAAAGAACAATCTCACAATAGAACTGAATCGCAGGCCTCTTCGAGGGGGCAACCTCCTTCAATACTTCATTAATTTTGCAAAAGATGGTTACATTGGTGCCCTTTCGGGTATTTAAGGAGTTTCCTTCCAAGGTTGGCTTACATGCAAAATGCCACCTGGATTACATGCATAATGCCACCCGAATTACATGCATAGTGCCACTTTGAATTACATGCACAATGCCACCCGAATTACATGCACAATGCCACCCGAATTACATGCACAATGCCACCTATCTACCATGTGTTACATAAAAAAGGGTGCCATTTGTCATAGGCACTACCTAAGCTAAAACTTAGAACATTACAAAATATTAATCATGGGTACTACCCACGTTCACTAGGAATTATTACATCAAGGAAGTTATTACATTAAGGGTTAGGATGAGATCCTAACATGCCCTTCTCCTTGAAGAAGCTTTGTCCTCAAAGCTAAAAATGAGGAAACCGTTGTCGGAGTTGATGGAGGGACTCCCATGTAGCATCCTCAAAGTTGAAGTCCACGCCACCGAACCAGGACCTCTCGTGATGGTACGGTTGCGAGTTCGACGATACAAGCACTGCTTTGGTGCAAGTAAGATGGAGCCTTCTTCATCCAATTCGGGAAGTGTTGATGGAACCTGTACCTTGGAGCTGCCCGAAATGTAGGAGGGAGGCATGAGTGGAGGGTGCCCGTACTCAGCCTCTGGTGGCGGTATGATAGGAAGTGTTGTACCACCATTCGGCCAAAGAAAGCCATTTTGCCCAATGAGTAGGATGATCGGAGGCAAGTAGCGAAGGTAGGTTTCCAAGTAGTTATTAACAACCTTTGTTTGACCATCCGTTTGCGGATGGTAGGCTAAACTCATTGTGAGCCGAGTCCCCCGCAACTTAAACAACTCTTGCCAAAAATTGCTAGTAAGGCCGGGATCACGATCAGATACAATGGAGGTTGGCATGCCATGAAGGCTAAATATGGAGTCAAGGAAAATTTGGGCAATAGTGAATGCTGTGTAAGGATGGGCTAGGGCACAAAAGTGAGCATACTTTGAAAGGCGGTCCACTACCACAAAAATAACAGACTTGTCTCCAAATTTAGGTAGCCCTTCTATGAAATCCATAGAGATGTCATTCCACACCTGATCCGGTATCGGCAAGGGTGGAAGAGTGCCCGAAGAGTGCACTGTTTCTCTTTTCATCCTTTGACCTGTGTCGCAGTCTGCCACAAAAGAGCGAATGTCCTGTTTCCTACCTTTCCAAAATAAGGTGCGCTTGAGTCGCTCATAAGGTGGTCTGATATTGGGAGGTGTACTATCCGGCAATAATGGAATGGCATGGTCGTGAGAGCGATGCAGTGGTCGTGTGATGGGTTCTGAAAAGATGGCCTCATGTTTGTGGAGAATCTGTTGCATGTCTTGTGGGATTTCACCCATTGGAGATGTGGATGGCTGGATGGAGAATAGTTGTGCAATGACCCCACGTGATGATTTCTTTAGCAATTTCTCCATGCCGTTTGAACTGATAATTTGAGGTGTTCCCTGTCGGGGAGCCCTTGATGATGTGTGTTTGTCCGTTCCGGAAGAACCGCATCCAAAGTTTAGCAAAGTTCCAACTAATAGTGCCCAACGTACTCAACCATTGGCATCCCAAAACAATATCACATCCACCCAAATGGAGGGCAAACATGTCCAGCTTGAGTTCATAATCCCCTATCTTGATTTTAACATTGTGACACTTTCCTTTACAAGATAAGGTTCCCCCATTGGCTACCATGACCTCAAAGGAATTACAATTATGGATATAGCAATTTGCCCGTTGAGCAACTCTAGGGTCAATGAAGTTGTGCGTGCTTCCCGAATCCAAAAGGATGGAAAGACGTTGGCCCTTGAAACATCCCCGTAACCTTCATGGTTTGAGGAGTAGTAATGCCCGCAAGGGCATGGATTGTAATTGATGTCTCGGGTTCCTGTTTCCCTTCTTCTTGTGGGGGAGGTGTTTCTGGAGGGTCCTCATCCTCATCACTCTCGTCAACGGTATCGGGTTCTCCAACATCTATCAAGAACAATTTTTTGTGTGCACACTTATGCCCCTTGAAAAACTTTTCATCACAATTGTAGCATAATCCTTTGGCACGACGTGCATCCATCTCTTCGGTGGTGAGGCGCTTGGGTGCAAGCAGGTTTATTATCATCTGGGTGTTGGGCTCTCGGGGGAAATGAAGGTCTATCTTGAGAAAACTTTGATGGGCGTCTTTGGGCAGAGAGTTTAGATTCGGCCGTACGGGCCAAACTGATAGCTTCCATCATAGTTCGTGGTTTCAACATTTTGACTTCTGCTTGGAGTTCCATCTTCAACCCATCGATATAACAACTCGGAAGAACCCTTCACTCAATCCTCTTGTTCGATTGGCCAATTTTTCAAATTGAGCTTGGTACTCTCGAACCGACCTCGTTTGTTGTAGTTTGGATAAGGCTCCCGTGAAGTCCTCAAACTCACTAGGACCAAATCGAGTGAGTATTTGGGATTCAAAATCCTCCCAAGAGAGATTTGGGTAGGTAAGACGCAACCATTGAAACCAAGCAGAGCCCTCGTATTCCAAGTTAAAGGAAGCCATCCGGACTCGATGAAATACCGGTACATTATGAAGTCGAAAGAATTGGTCAACCCGACATAGCCACCCATCAACATCCTTCCCACCGAATTTGGGAAAGTCCAACTTGGGCATTCTAAAGGGTGTATCATGGTCACGATTCCTTGTAGAACTCTCACCTTGGTATTCCGATTTGGGTGGTTCTCTTCTCGCTTGCTGTCCACTTCGCTCAATGCTTCTTCTAAGCGATTGCTAGTGGCCTCATGCTCTAGGCGAAGACCTTGGACTTCTTCCCTTATGGAGTGAAAAGCCGAGTTCAAGTTCTCAATGGCTTTTGTTAGGGAATCCAAGTGTTCTAGTTCTTTCTCGGTGTCCACGAGTACCCCGGGCCATTTTTTGACCTTTTGTGACCAAGCTACTAAAAATAGAATTGAATTTTTTTGACTTACTATTTTTAGTAAATGCCCAAAAAAGTGCTTGGGTGCTATATATCAAAATGATCAGCAGGAGGAGGTGGTCACAATGAGCTATATCTCTTAACACTACTTTTTGGCACCCCAGACTTTTTTTTTTTTTTTATCTCCTGTTTTGCTGAGTCTAACGGTGTTTACAGATTCTGATTCTGAGCTACTGAGCAAAAGTTGGGTACTGGAGCACTATCTAAAACTGGTCGTGTTTCACACTCAAGATTCTCTCGTATTTTGCAGGTGACCGATATGACAGCTCTGTTTCCGACTCAAGACTCGTGAATTCTCGCCTCGACCGTGCCGACCTCTCCGACTCGATCGACCCGACCGTGGATCGCCACCGTGAATTTGATCGTTACTCTCCGTACTTTCAACTTAAGTGTCACCCTCATGGCTTATCCCGAATGCATGTCCCTTTTGTTATTTTTTTTGGTAGAGGACTCCTTTCTCATATGCTCACTTTTGAAATGCAAGGTTTACGAATGGGGGTGTTTGGATTCTTATTTTGATTTTTATTTTTGTATTTTTTACAAAGTTCAGCTTTAACATAACCAGGGAATGCTAAGTATAGGAGTATGTACCACCCATAGGCCCTCTAATATACCGACAGTGACGAACAATAGTGCTCGGACCAATATTTCAGGCCACTACTCAAGGAGGATTCCACACATACCCTTGAGCACACTACCCGCCTCTCTCACAATACGGGAGGGTAATCGTCCAGGATGCCGTGTCCCGTAGACTATGAGTAATACAAGGCCGAAGAGCTTCCTAATGGCTAAAAGTTTGTTTAATCCTAGATGGTCTCCCGATATACCCGAAGATACGTGGGAGCTCAAGTCCGTGCGCGAGTTCTCGTCTCGAGGCCCGGGTATTGGAGCCCGATCGCCCCTCACTTCACTAGACGCTTTATGGGCTATCTAGCTTAGCCAATAACGACAGATCCTTCGCGATATTTTAAAACCCCCGGTACAGGGTTTCTACCTACTCAACTAATAATATATTTTTTTGTTTTTGGTCTGGAAAAAAAACACTGTATTTTTTTTTTGGATTTTTTTTAATAAGGAAAAACAGAATGGAAAAAACACACGGAATTTATACCTAACAGGCGGATTGGATGGCAAGAATCGTTGCAGTTGCAGCAGAACTTGGCCCTGGAAAGCGCTCTGATACCACTTGTTAAGATCCTCGCTATAAAATAAACTCAAATAACACACTCTCACACAATTGCTTGGAAATAACTCACATAAACATCACATTAATATAACAGAAATTTGCATAAAGAACAATCTCACAATAGAACTGAATCGCAGGCCTCTTCGAGGGGGCAACCTCCTTCAATACTTCATTAATTTTGCAAAAGATGGTTACATTGGTGCCCTTTCGGGTATTTAAGGAGTTTCCTTCCAAGGTTGGCTTACATGCAAAATGCCACCCGGATTACATGCATAATGCCACCCGAATTACATGCATAGTGCCACTTTGAATTACATGCACAATGCCACTCGAATTACATGCACAATGCCACCCGAATTACATGCACAATGCCACCTATCTACCATGTGTTACATAAAAAAGGGTGCCATTTGTCATAGGCACTACCTAAGCTAAAACTTAGAACATTACAAAATATTAATCATGGGTACTACCCACGTTCACTAGGAATTATTACATCAAGGAAGTTATTACATTAAGGGTTAGGATGAGATCCTAACAAGTGTTAAGGAGAATATTGTGTGATCTTACTCCCAAACAAGAAGTTGGCCTAGAGACAGACTTGCAGTGGTAAGGTGCAGGCAGACAACAGGTCACGAGTTCGATTTTGAGTGGCAATAGTTTTGAAAAGTCTTTTGCTGGTAAGGAAGGGTGAGCAGAATTCAAAGTGCAAATCGTGCACTAATGTATTCATTTGTGCGGTTATCCTAGCGGCATCTCAAGCAGTGTGAGTGCACTGGCAGGCAGGAGGTGCTATGGTCAAGTCTCACCACGACAATTTTGGTAAGGAAGTATTTAATTTTTATTAAGCCTAAAGTTGAGTTGCTAGGTGCTTAAGGTTGAATTGCTAGGTGCTTAAGGAGTTTTTGGTTGTTAGCGCTATTAGACTTAGAGAGTTATAAGGGACTTTTTTTTTAATTTCTTGCAATTGTTTAAAAGAAAAATATAATGGAGAGTGTATTTTTCTGAAATGTTATTTTGGAGTAATAAGGAAATTATAGGAGAATATTTAGGGTATGTTTGATGATATTTTAAGTTGGAGATAAAAGGTGTAGAATGTACCTTTATTTTTTGTAATATTTGATTCAATTTGAAGGACTTGGTTCATGATTTAATGTTTTATTTTGAGAAACCAAAAGAGGTATAGAGCATTGGTCTGGAATGAATTGTGCACACATTTTGAAAAGGTTCTCTAAAGAGGTGTTGTGCTAACCCTTTTATAGTTGCAAAGATATTGTGTGTAAAGCATATTTTCGAAGACATATATCCATAAGAGCAAGCTAAAAGGTATGGGAATATCATTCCTTGGTTTAAAGTGTTTGTTGGAATAAATGTTTTGGAAAATAAGGTGGAGTGAAAAGAATTGTTTGATAAGCATTGTTGGAAATGTTTGAGTGAGGATTGTGTGCTTCATTGTTGAATGTTTTGAGAACATTTGAGATAGATATTATGAATTATTTGAGTTATGATTTGAGACCTACATTGTGCTTCTTGTTTGGAAGAAGTGTGAAAACACTTGTTTAGGGTTTGTGAGCAAATTGTGCTTCATTGGTTGAATGAATGTGTGAAGCTTTTTGGCATTGGTTTTGAGTGATATTGAAAGTAAATGTGTAAACATTAGAAATTAGATTTGTGAAAGCAAGTGTGTGCATCAGGAAGATAAGTGTGCTAGACTAGATCTACCTTTAAAAGACAAATAAATGTGAGACATGAAAGTGACAGACTTAATGATTGAGTAAAACATATTGAGTTTTTGATAGAGCATATCATTCTCTATATGTTACAGAGGTTAAACGAATTCTAAGTAGAATTTTTTTGTGTGAAGAAAGCTTTTTGAAAAATATTTAAGTTGTGTTTGTATGCAAGTTATGGAAATATTTGAGTAGGTTTTGTGAGTGGCTTGAGGATAGATTTGAGCAAGTCTTTTGAGAAGACTTGAAGGCAAATTTGAGCAAGTCTTTGAGAATACTTGAAGGTAGATTTGAGCAAGTCTCTTGAGAAGACTTGAAGGCAGATTTGAGCAAGTCTTTGTTAAGACTTTAAGGTAGATTTGAGCAAGCATTTTGATAAGACTTGAAGGTAGATTTTTGAGAAGACTTGAAGGCAGATTTGAGCAAGTCTTTTGAGAAGACTTGAAGGTAAATTTGAGAAAAAATAAGATCAGGTTTGATTGATGATTTGATCAAGCTTTGTGTTAAGGCTTGAGGATGAATTTTAGATAGAATTAAGAGCAGTTTTGATTGATAATTTGTTTAAGCTTTGTGTTAAGTCTTGGGGCAGATTTAAGAAAGAATTGAGAGCATATTTATGAGCAGAGTTAGAGCAAATTTATCCTAGAATTGGGACAGAGTTTGGTGCAAATTTGAGATAGATTTGAGAGAAATATTTGGAGGTGACATAAAAAATAAGACAACAATCTCCAGTGGATAGAGATCCATCAGCCAGTGCAGTGGGGATAGAGGTCTCCAGTGGAGAGAGATATACAAGCTAGAGCAGTGGGGGTAGAAGTCTTCTAGAAGATCACCAGCTAGATCAAAGGGGAAAGAGTTCTCCTATGGAGAGAGATCCACAAACCAGAGCAATAGAAAAGAGTTATCATGTGGAGATAGATCCATGAACTAGAGAAAGAAGAAAGAGTTCTCCTATGGATAGAGATCCATGAACCAGAGCAAGAGGAGAGAGTTCTCCTATGGTGAGATATCCATGAACCAAAGCAAGGGTAAAGAGTTCTCCTATGGAGTGATATCTATGAAACAACTGGGGAGATAGAGTTCTTTTGTGGAGAGAGATCCACGAACCAGTTGAGGAGAAAGAGTTCTCCTGGATCAATTTCCATGAACCAGAGCAAAGGGGATAGAGTTCTCCTGTGGAGAGAGATCCACAAATAAGAGCATAGGGAATTGGTGTCTCATTTGGATAGAGGTCCATAAACATTGTAATAGGGAATTGATTCCTAAGAGATTTGTTGAGAAAATTTAGAAGAAATATTTTCTTCGTGGAGTAGCCCACATTGGGTGAACCACGTTAAATTTATGTTTCTCTTGTGTGTGATGATTTATGCATTGCTTTGATTACTGCTATTAATATTGCCATTGATAATATTGGATAATATTGTTTGGGAAAGAAAAGTAAAATTTGGTATTATACTGGTCACCGCCTATCAGTATAAGCCTGTGTTATTCATTCTTTACCTTAAAACATCCTATACAATGGGTGAAATGGCTTTCCTAGACCGAATGGTGGTATAATACTTCATATCAAACTATGACCAAGGCTATCCCCTTTAAATAAATATACATTAATCCTCCATCAACACCCTCCTACATTCCAAGAATCTCCAAGGTTAACATTGTAGATACCACTCTCAACCAACATGTTGTAGTCCTTTGACAACTTAATATAAATCTTGAATTTCCTAGAACTGTATGCATCAACAAGTTGATCAACATCATCCTAAATTCTGAGCATAGATTTAAAGTAGGGGATGGTTTTTCTCTACCTACAACCCTACAAACAATAATCACTCCAGCTCTATAAATGCCAAAAACTAGCTTCCAAATACTATGGACCCTACCATGTACTACAATAGATTGATTCAACAACCTACAAATTGACCCTTCCAACTACATCAAAGTTCCATTCTATATTCCATATCTCCTCTCTTAAGAAGGTTGTGGGCAATAAGGTACATGTTCAATCCACTTTACTGAAACTGGATGAAGAGGGTTTGATCTTGCTCAAGCCTAAAAAAAATTTAGATGAATATCATGCAACCTTTGCAACTGTGTCACCATTGAGGTTCTTATTCAATGGTGAAAATTATAGCCAAAATATACCCCCTGAGAGTCTCTCTAGTAGCTACAACAACATTTTCCTCATATCAAGCTTTGAGGACAAATATTTTTGAAGGGGAAGAGTATGTTAGGACCCCATCCTAACATTATTATGTAATGAACCCTTTCCAATGTGAGGACCCCATTCTAATGATACTTTTTAATAGTATGTGGTAATTGAGACGCCTATACAAGTGGGACCATTTCATGTAATCATTATAAAGAATGTAATTATTTGTTTGGTAGAATATTCTAGCTCAAGTGGCACTTTGCATGTAAGTCAACTCTTGAGCATTAGGTTAGAGTTGCATGAAGTGTATCTTTAAAATATAAAGGAGCATAAATAAATGGATCATTTTACCTATTGAATGAAAGTATTGAAGGAGGTTGCCATATCAAAGAGGCCTATTATTATGTGTTGTGATTTGTGAGATTAATATATTTTTGCATTTACATTTTGTATTGCAATATTCTATTCTTTCATGAATTTTTTCTTTATTTACAATATTTATGTGAATGTGCTTATTTTAATTAGAAGGTTCTAACAATTTACTTCAACAAAAATTTACTTATTTTTAATTATAATTATTTAAATTATAATTTATCATGTTTAAATAAAATATTGACAATAAAAAATTATATTTTTGATACATTAATAATAATAATTTAGTCTATTATAATTTAAAATTTAATTTTTGTATTGAATTTAATACTTGCTCGAAAAACTACCCTAAAGATAAAATTTACTATATGTTTAGCCAATTCCTGGCTAAAGAAGTAGAGGCAGTCCTACGTATGGGTCCCACAAGTCTTGTATGGGTTCCACAAGTATTGGGGATAGCTTAATTGAATAATTTTGAGCATTCTATTATGAAATAAAAGGTAAATTAGTTTCTATCTTCTTATGAGATAAAGAGATATCAATGTGGAATGAAATTTCCACATAGGAATATGCCACTAAAAATAAACTTTCTAAAACTAAGTAACTATTTTAGAGATGCATACTCATTGCTAGGTTTAATGTTTAATGTAGTGCTTGATAGTCTTGGCCATGTTTTTGTATGACTAGTAATTGATTCTTCTATGGTTTTTACCTTTTATTCTATGGGATAAATAATTGATTTTTTCTATGGTCCATATTTAGGATTTTTAAGACTCTTTCTTTCTAAAGGATTTAAAATAAAGGAACAACCGCTTACAAAAATAAAAATATGAAATTAATTTTAAAGGTATAATTTATTATTAGTAGGAATATAGTGCATAAAAATTCAAAGGTTAGAATATATTTATTAAAAAATAAAACTAATTTTAAATATATAATTTGTTATTAGTAGGAATATCATGCATAAAACTTCAAAGGTTAGAAATTGTTTTTTTTAAATACAGGATAATTTACAATTATTCATCCTTATCTCCTATTGATATTGGATGATTTTTTACCCACTTTTAAAGAGGATGAGGTAGACAAAAACATTTTCTTATCATATACAAGACAATTACTTATGATTATCTTTTATTGATATATAGGACAATTATCCATCATTATCTTGCATTGATATAAAATGGTTTCTTATTCACTTTTAAGTAACACCATTGATATATAGGATAATTATCCATAATTATCTTCCATTGATATAGGATGATTTCTTATTCACTTTTAAGTAACATGAGGTAGACCATCAACCCTCATGAGATTTAGATTCTATCTTTTGTCAATATAATCCATGTTCATGCTTAATCAATATAATATGATTATTTACTTTTAAATAGAATAAGGTAAACCATAATTAAACATGACAACACATACTAGTCGGCAGGTATATAAATAACCAATCGGGTATTCAAATCTTAAACACATAGACAAACTTCCTAGAGCTTTATTGGTTTGGAAACATATACTTGCCACAAAGAGCATAATAGAGGGCATAATTTATTGGCTATTGGGATATGGTAAGTCCATAAATCTATGGGAGGAATCGATCCTAGGAAATCCACCATAAGAGAGAAAACTTGAATCGAATTACAAAATCACTTGGAAAGCCAAAGAATACTCAAATTAGGTGACTTGTTTTATTGGTCCTAAAAAACTCTAAATTGGATCTCCCCTTCCATTCCATCTTTGCTTTAAGGATATTGGATTATTTCAAGTTCCATTTGGTGAGCATTAGACCTCTTCATCCTACAATGCTAGACAAACTTATTTGGGGTAGCATCAACAATAATGAGGCATACCCAATTCATCTAGGAGTCCAACATTAGTAGATTGCACTACCAACAAAAACTATCGATAGAAAATCGAGCACCACGTAAATTACAAGTATTTAGTTGGCTAGTCTCTCAAAACAATATATTAAGAGGTGATAATCTACAAAAGAGGAGTATAGTAGGGCCTCATGTTTGTTACAGTTGCATGGAAAATAGTGAAATAGTTTTCCGTATTTTGTTTGAATACTCGAAGGTAATTGCGATCTGGTTTTATTTCTGAGGATCCATGTGGTGGATGGATTTGCTATGAGTATTATTCGTTCCAGAAGGACACAGATTACCGAGAGTCAAGGCGAGGGAAGCAATATCCTCAAAAATGATCTTGTTATAGACTGGAATCAGATGGATACAGACTCTGATAAATTGATTGTATCCAAAGGAACCGCTTCCATGACGGACAAATCCGATGTTTTCTTTAAACAGATGATAGTCAATTTTATGTTGGCGGGCAGAGACACAACCTCCACTTCTCTGACGTGGTTCCTCTGGGTGCTTTCTTCCCATCCCACAGTCGAAACAGCGATTCACCGTGAAATCATGGAGGTCAAGGCCAAAAGAGGGAACGAAGCAGAAGCCTCTGAAGTCTCAGATGAGAATAAAGGGATTACTTTTACATATGAAGAATTGAAGGAGATGCAATATCTTCATGCAGTGCTGTGTGAGTCTCTGCGTCTCTATCCTGCTGTGCCTCTCGACTCCAAGGTTGCTTTGCAGGACGATGTTTTGCCCGACGGCAGTGTTGTGAGAAAAGGATGGAGTGTTGATTACAGTATATATGCCATGGGCAGGATGGAAAGCATTTGGGGTGGGGATTGCAAGGAGTTCAAGCCAGAGAGGTGGTTCAGAAACGGGGAATTTGTAGGAGAGAATCCTTACAAATTTGCAGCCTTCAATGCGGGGCTACGAATATGTCTGGGAAAAGAGATGGCTTTCATCCAGATGAAATCAATTGTGGCTTCCATCATTCATAATTTTAGTCTCAACGTTGATAGCAACTTTGTTCCCAGCTATACACTTGCCTTCAACATGCGCATGAAGGGAGGAATGCCAGTTATTGTGACGGGAAGGTAATTGTATGGTATGATTGTCTAGGTTGTGCTCTGTAGATTTGCAGTTGTGATGTTTGTGTAATAGAATTTAGTTTCATTTTAATACATTTTGTATGTTAATAATTTTACATTTCGGTGGTTTATGAGCTTATCATTTGTTAAACTTTTACCAATAAAATAACAATTTAAAAATGCAAGAACTTAATAACCTTTTTTATATATATATATATATATATATATATATATATATATTTTTTGGTATTTACATGGTGGAATCGGTAGCCACCACGAATTCGGGCAGGCTGTCCAGCTTTTATGGCCACCACAGTATTCTGCGCTGTCCGCCCCGGAAGCCGCCACACAGATCTTCGCGCAGTCCACCCCTATAACCACCATGCCACAATCATTTTAAACCTTTTACGCTGTTGAAAGCACCGGGAAAGGGACAAGCGTTCAGTCCGACAAGACCCGAGATTTAAACCTTGAACCTCCACCCCCTTATGGGGTTTGGATGAACCAATTGGTCTACACCTCGACCTTCCTTTATACTTTATAACAAGTTGATATGATAATATAATGCTTATACAAACTATTTATTTTGAATGTTTGAGAATTTTTAATACCTCTACTAAGAATAATATGCCATCTATTATAGAATAGGGTTGACTAATTTAGTTTTAAAAATCTAACTCAAAGTTTCATATTATATATTTTATATATTAAAATTTTATATTATATATTTTATATATTAAGTAAATCAAATATCATTGTTGATATTATAATATTTTTATTTTTTAGATAAATTTTATATATAATTAATAAATTTTAAATTTATATTTATATAAAGTATTTTATGTTTTTAAGTTAAAAAAATATTTTAAAATTTAACTTAGATTATATTACATTATTTAAAATTAAAAAATATATATATAAAAGTATATATTGAAATCACTAATAAGTATAAATTTTAAACCTGTTTTATTAACATTTAACAAACATATAGCTAAGAATATTTTAATTCTATATTTTGTATGATATTTATTCCAACATTCACTTTAATGAATAAACCAGATAAGCATGCCTTTAAAAGATCTTACTACTAATCGTCTATCACTACGGGTCTTATGACATTGAATGTCTATCATAGTTAGACTTATGGCCAAATATACTTGCCCATATGTGTCGTATAGTCAAACGTTTAATTTTTTTGATGAGAATTTTTTACATATAACATATTGCAACATTGCAACATGTGAGGGAAGAAATTTGAACCTGGACTTTTCATGACGAGATTTGAAACTGGAACTTTTGATAACTGGAGAGTTTTAACTATCCACTTGTTCTCCAACTCCTCTGCATAAGCAGATAAACGTCTAATTTTATGCGATGAATGATTCTAGCTTTTCTTTTGAAGTGCATTCAAAATGTGGACCATGCACATTATTTATGTCTCCTAGCCATTACTCTCTTGAGTGTATGGAGTATATATACGAAAGGTTTTAATTTCTTTGATTGATCCTAAACCCACCATAAAGGATTTATTTTCTTCATTTGACCCTTAATCACCTATAAACGATTTCAACTTCTTTAGTTAACCTTGAAATATAAAGGGTCTTATTTCTTTGTTGATCCTCAACCAACAGTAAAGTATTTTATTTTATTTTGTGATCCTCAACCAATAAATTTTTTTTATTTTCTTTTGTTGATTCTTAATCAATAACAACATGAATTTGAAAGAATTACAGTGTAATTATTTGTCATTCTTTCTTCAATGGAAACTATTATAAAAGGACACACTTTCCAAATAGTTCTTAGTGTAATGTACCCAATCTATAAACTTAAGTTGCTTTAAAAATTGAGTACACATCTTATCAAATTTATGCCAAACAAATAAACTTCAAATTCTAAAAAAATACTAAACGGTGAATGCTAAACTCCATTCTATCAAAGTTGTAAAGTTAAGAAGACTCCAATTCAATGTAAAATTTGAAATTTGAACTTCAAACATTGAACTAATACCAAACTTCGAACGTTGAACTAATAGTAACTCGAAACTTCAAACTTTAAAATCTATACTCCAAACTCTAAATTTTGAACTTTCAAACTCTCATCGAACTCCAAACTTTTAAACTCACACCTAACTCCAAATATTTGAACTTTCACTCACACCAAAATATAAACTTTCAAACTCGCACTGCACTCCACATTTCCAAACTCACACCAAAATTTGAACTTCAAACTCATATTGAAATTTGAATTCTAAGCTCACTCCATACTCCAAACTTCAAACTTACTCTAAACTTTAAACTTTTAAACTTTAAAAAAGTTGATTAGAAAGGCACCTAAGTCTAGAAGTTGGGTTCAAAGGAAATGGTGGGTTTCATACTTGTACATTTGAGTTACAAGCAAAGGCCTCTTACCATTGCATGAAAGCAACAAACAAGTGTGTGAAATATTACACTACTTAAAGCCACTAATCACATGCAAAAAGTTTCATGCACAAAGAAAATAAAAAACGAAGTCATGGAAATTTGAACTCTCAACCTCCTCGAGGCAACCAAAAACATCGATTGTTACACCATAGATTGAGGATAGGAATTATAGGCATCTGAAAATTATTTAAACCAAACATTTTAGCCAGATATGCCAAGTTAAAAAGTTGTACTTCAAGTTGAATCAAATGCATACCATGTGCATGGATGAAACAGTAAAGTATAGCAATATACCTCCTCATCTCCTAATGGATGTACATAATCAAGACAATGTACATACTCTATTGATATATGATCATGTCATTTATAGAGTTTAATATCTCCATATGTTGAAAGAATACAACATAAAAAAATATCCATGTGAAATGGTTGAGAAAATTCCACCAATCAACAAAGATGGCAATCATGCTAGGCTATTGATGTAGGAGCATCCGAGGGCAGCAAAGCAATCGGGCATCAACCAAACTTTTGTTGTTATTTTTTTCTAAGTGTTGCAATGTTATTTTTCTAAGTGTTGCAAGTAAAAAAAAGTATGTGTCGTGATATCATGACACAAAACTGTCGCAATATCGCAACCAAAACTAAATATAGGGGAGCAACGAACAAAATGTCATGATTTTGTGACATGTAGCGATGTCGCAAAATCGTGACCCAAGGCAGGAAACCGAAGGCACAGAGACCAGAGGTCGCGAAATCGTGACCTGTCGCGATTTCACAACATATCGCAAAATCGTGACCGTCGAAGGAGAAACGAAGGCACAGAGACCAGAGGTTGTGAAATCACGACATGTCACGATTTCGCGATCGAAATGGCAAAATAGAGGCCGATAGAAAAAATGGCGCGATATAGCGAAATGGCGCGATATCGCGGCCAAAATAGAGAGAGAAGGTGCAAAAGGAAAATGGTCATGATATCACGACCAAACAAAAAGACACACACTTCTAACTTTCATAAAGACGTCCCTACGTGCACGGCAAGTAGAGGCAGTGAAGCAACAGTTCCAAAGAAGGATTTCAATGGGCATGTTGGCCACTCGCGTAGGATATCTGGAAGACGTGTTTAAAGCAACTAACAGCAAGTAGCAGATTGAGAAGAAGATTCTATTGGATATGGCAGTCAGTCGTGCACCTCACCAAGAGTCTCATCAATGCAACTTCCTAGAATTGTTCCAAGTAGCAATTGTAGATCGTGGAAAGTGTGAAAACATAGAGGATCGGGACCTCAATAAAAACCCATGGATTGTAATGAGAGGGGGTTGGCAAATGACATTTTGGCTGTATATTCTTGTAAAATTCTTCAAAAGTATCGAATAAAAATCTTGGGCTCTTGTTTCTCTGGTTTTTTTGTATTACGTAAGATCTGTTCTCCACCAAGTGCTATTACGTAAGATCTATTCTCCACCAAGTGGTATCAGAGCCAGTAGTTCCTGAGTGTGTAGAAGATCGCCGGAGGAAAGGTAGTTACACCAGGATCTGTGGAAGGGCTTGGAATCGAGTGAGCAGAATGCCTCCAAGGAGAAATCCTGTTGGTGGGAGAGGCATGGCAGCGACAAAAGATGTTTGAGCTTTGTAGCGGAAAATGCAAGCTCTGCAAGAAAAAATGCACAGAAGATTGGAGCCAAGAAGAGACAAAGGTAGTGAAGAGGAAGATGATGAAGAAGAAGACCAACCTGAGGAAGAAGAAGAAGCAGTAGATCCTGCTCAGGACAGACTATACAAAGCCATATCCCAGATTAGGAAGAGGCCGAATATGGAGGTTTCCACATATTTTAAGAACCTTGAGCCAGAGGAATTGATCGACTAGATCAATGATCTGGAAGAGTACTTTGAGTATGAAGAGGTTGAGGACCTTGATAGGGTCAGATTTGCAAAGACCAAACTGAAAGGTCATGCTAGCATTTAGTGGAAGGGAGTGCAGCTGGAGCAAAATAAAAGAAGGAAGGAAATAATAACTAAGTGGGAACAGATGGCAGAAGAGCTAAAGAGGCAGTTCATCCCTGGTGATTATGAGTTATACCTGCTGAAGAAAATGCAAGGATTGAGGCAATCAAGCAAGTCTGTGAAAGAATACACAAAAGAATTTCATAAAATAATGATTAGAATAGGCCACTCAGAGGCCAACAAGGAGAAGGTAGCTCGTTACATTAATGGGTTACGAGTAAGCATTCAGGAAGAACTAAGTCTAGTCTGGATGACCACCATAGAGGACACTTGCCAATTTGATTTAAAGGTTGAAGAGAAGCTCAATAGGAGGTTTGAAAACAAGAAAAGAGGAAGAGGTCATGGCAGAAGGAGGCAAAAGGTGTAAGGCAAAACACAGGATTATACCAGTCGTTACCTGTACCTGAAAGGCCGTGGGAGGACATAAGCATGGATTTTATTCTTGGATTGCCGATAACACAGAGGGGAAATGACTCTGTATTTGCAGTGGTTGACCGATTCTCCAAAATGGCACATTTTATTCCCTACCAGAAGACAAGCGATGCAGTTCACATTGTAGGGTTATTTTTCAAGGAAGTGGTACGACTTCACGGTCTACCAAGAAGCATAGTTTCTGACAGAGATACAAAGTTTGTTGGGTATTTCTAGAGAACATTGTGGAAGAAGCTAAAGACAGATCTAAAATTTAGTTCTGCATACCACCCACAAACTAATGGACAGAAAGAGGTGGTAAATAGAAGTCTAGGTAATTTGCTAAGATGCTTGATAGCAGATAAACCCAAGGGATGGGATTTAGTTTTGTCATAGGCGAAATTTGCATACAACAATTCTATCAATAAGAGCACAAACAAATATCCATTCCAAATCATATATGGAAACAGTCCGAGAAATGTTTTTGAGCTGAGAAAATTAGATAAAGGAGAAAAGTGTAGTGCAGAGGCTGAGGAATTTGCAAAACAGATGAGAAATCTGCATGAAGAAGTAAATAAATAAATTGCAAAAATGAATACTCAGTATAAAGCAAGATCAGACCAAAAGCGGTCGTTCAAAGAGTTCAAAGTGGGAGATGAAGTCATGGTCCATCCCAGAAAAGAAATATTTCCAGCCAAAAATTATAACAAGTTGAAGATGAGGAAGTTTGGGCCATGCAAAATATTGGAAAAACGGGATTCAGGCAATGCATATGAAGTGGAATTGCCAAGTGGGCTTGACATTTCACTTGTTTTTAACATATCTAATTTAGTAGAATACCATGAAGGAGATAGTACAGAGGCACCAAGCACAGAATTGTGGAACATTCCAGCGTCTAGCCCAACCAAAGAAGAGATAGAGGAAATATTAGATACTCGTGAAGGCAGAAGCACAAGGAACAAACAATATTCTGAGTATTTGATCAAGTGGAAAGGCAGACCTATAGAAGATGCAACTTGGTTATCAAAAGCTGAGGTTGACCACCTGGGTCTTCCTCCCAAAGATCAGAAGTGAGGATCACTTCTCAATCCACCCCGGGTGTCTGATGTAGGAGCATCCAAGGGCAGCAAAGCAATCGGGCATCAACCAAACTTTTGTTGTTATTTTTTTCTAAGTGTTGCAATGTTATTTTTCTAAGTGTTGCAAGTAAAAAAAAATATGTGTCGCGATATCATGACCAAAACTGAAGATAGGGGAGCAGCAGACAAAATGTCACGATTTCGTGACATGTCACAAAATTGTGACCCAAGGCAGGAAACCAGAGGCGCAGAGACCAGAGGTCGCAAAATTGCGACCTATCGTGATTTTGTGACATGTCACGAAATCGCGATCGTCAAAGGAGAAATGAAGGCACGGAGACCAAAGGTCACGAAATTGTGACCACCGAAGGAGAAACGAAGGCACGAAGACCAGAGGTCGCGAAATCATGACATGTCATGATTTCATGACATGTCACAAAATCATGACCGCCGAAGGAGAAATGAAGGCACGGAGACCAGAGGTCGTGAAATCATGACATGTCATGATTTCGTGATCAAAATGGCAAAACAGAGGCCAATAGAAAAAATGGTGCGATATCGCGACATGTCACGATATCGCGGCCAAAACGGAGAGAGAAGGTGCAAAAGGAAAATGGTCATGATATCACAACATGTCACGATATCGTGACCAAACAGAAAGACACGCACTTCCAGCTTTCATAAAGATGTCCCTACGTGCACGACAAGTAGAGGCAGTGAAGCATTAGTTCCAAAGAAGGATTTCAACGGGCATGTTGGCCACTCGCACAGGATATCTGGAAGACACGTTTAAAGCAAATAACAGCAAGCAGCAGATCGTGAAGAAGATTCCGTTGGATATGGCAGCCAGTCGCGCACCTCACCAAGAGTCTCATCAATGCAACTTCCCAGAATTGTTCCAAGTGGCAATTGTAGATCGTGGGAAGTGTGAAAGCACAGAGGATCGAGACCTCAATAAAAACCCATGGATTGTAATGAGAGGGGGTTGGCAAATGGCAGTTTGGCTGTATATTCTTGTAAAATTCTTCCAAAGTATCGAATACAAATCTTGGGCTCTTGTTTCTCTGGTTTCTCTCTTGTTTCTCTGGTTTTTTTGTATTACGTAAGATCTGTTCTCCACCAAGTGCTATTATGTAAGATCTATTCTCCACCAGCTATTCCTGATAATATTACAACCACCTTGTCGAGGTAGGTTCTTCATAGCATTATTCAACACCTAGTAAAATTTTATCTTTCAACATGTATTCTTATTTTGTGTGAAGCCCTTTCCACTCTAAAACACACACAGTTTATTTTTTTGTTTTTATGCTCAAATAATTCATCCAACAACTTCCTTGCTCTCATGGCCTCCAATATTTACATGCTAGAGAATCATGTACCATTTTTCAACTTGATCTCTTAATTGGTGGAAAACTTCTAGCTAGATCTAGATACTATTGTGGAGGTATACCTTAAGCATTATGTGGAGGAAGTGGGGGTCTTGGAATTTGAAAACTAGGTGGGAACATTGACAAAAATGATGCCTATAAGAGGCTCTTTACCTCTAAGTGCAATATCTCCTACTACACACTACTCAAATTTCTTTTGTGCAGCCATGAGTGCATCAATGTTAACTCGTTAGACTCCCTCCACTACATTAGGTTATAGTTAGGGTCAATTCAATATTGCTCTTCCTAATAGTCAACCGCTTCACCAATAACACTTTGAAATCTTATTCTATATGTAGAACCACCAATAGAATGAAGAAAGTGTAATCTATGTAATTGTTATGATAACAATGACTAGCAAGCTTTATTATTTTGCTATGCGAGTGAAATAGGTGTTTAGTTTCCACACTAGATGATGTAAAATTTCAATCAAAATACATCCCAAGGCCACTAAAAGGAACTATGACAAAAATACTATGCAAATCGATAAGCATAATAAAAAGTGCAAATCCAACTCTTGCACTTGAAGACTAAGCACTTTTTAATCGGATTTAAAAATCAGGATCCCCTACATCTTGCCCAAAAAATAAATTGTTTTGATACCATATAAGATTTAGCATAAGCCATACTATACATTACTTCATGCTAAAACATCTATAGTCAAAGTACATACCAAAGTTATGACTTCCCTGGTAAGCACAAATACCAAACATATCTTACTAGCACTTAAAAAACATACTAAGCATAGGTAAAAATATTTAAACCCTATTCTTAGTATGTTATGTATCCCAAAACTATCAAAATATAAATAATTAATTTAAATCATTAAAAATTATTAAAAAATAGAAAGGGGATGACTAAAACTAGACATCCATTTAGGAAAAATATATGAAACCAAATCTTTCACTAAATCAAGATACTAAATAAGGAAACATAATTGCATATTCAATGAGAAGTTATGTTTTGCACTTAAAAAAAGAAACTTGATAAGATCAAACATCTACATGATTAGATATAAATTATGTAATATAACAAAGTAGAATAATAAACAAAGAAAAATATCAACACATTAAGCTAAAGTAATCACACCTTGCATTAAAATAAGACACTTAAAAAGGACAAAACATAAACATTATATTGAACTTAATAAACCATGTCTTGCATAAAACATGATACTTAAAAGGGTAATCATTTATACATTGAGCCAAACCAATTAAGTTAATATGTAATGAAACAAGAAACCCAACAAATCCATTATGAATTAGATTTTAGAACTAGACTTTCTTGTCAATTAATATTATATAACATTGATTACATTGTCCATATTTCCCTATGATCCTACCTCATGGTCATTAAGAGGTTGTATGAATTGGAATGGAGACTATCACTTAGGATGTTTAGAGAGATTCAAATATAATAAATAGGGATCCATAATAGGTTTGATAGAAAATGCTACTACATAGAACTATAGAGGATAGGAGAGAGGTTGGAGATGGTCATTCAATAGGCTACCTTCTATGAGGTCATGTACTATCAGGTGGTATCAAAAGGGTAGAGGGTGGTACACCTTCCATCCCTACAGTCAGCTAGAAAGTCACAGTCTCGATCATGGATATTCTCAACCTCATCATCTATGGGTATGATGCTGCTTGGAAAACCTCCTTCAAGCGGAGAAAAGGAAACATGATCTCAGAGCTAGGGCTAGGTATCGGGATGACATACCAATTTTGATTGTGATATGCATACCTAGGTATTGTTTGAGTGTACCAAGACTAGATTGTGGTACACCAACCATACACTTATGTATCTCTCTCTTATCGAATAATACTAAGTTGCTTCTTTTTTAACGTGTTAATGTGTGTGCATGTGATATAATTTGATTAAGTGTTCTTTTGATTTATATTTAGGATGCTTTATGTATGAAAACTATCTAATACACAACTATATGAAATGTATGGATGAGATGGATGATAAAATGGAAGAAGAAGAAACATAAGAAAGAAGGGAAACAAGAAGGAAGAAGAAGGGAAATAAGAAGAACCAAAGGTCAACCATAAAAAATAGAGAAGGACAAGAGAAAAATAGAATTTGAAATAGTGTAGATCGTGACCGATTAGTGTGATCAAATACTAGGCATCAAATTAGAAATAGGGAGCTAAACCCACTATGGGCATAATACTCACCGTGAGTGATAAAGTGTTGGATCTTGACCTGCTATGGGTGGTTGATCACTAATTGACTATTGTGGGGTGATTACTCGCTAGTATGTATGTCAAGGTCTACTAAAATGGCCAAGGAGCTTATCCTATAATGGGGTGTTAAGCCCACTAAGTTAAAAAATGAGTATAACCCAATAGGAGATCATATCCAATAAGATACCCGCTAGTATGTATGTCAAGGTCTACTAAAATTGCCAAGGAGATTATCCTGTAATGGGGTGTTAAGCCCACTAAGTCAAAAAAGGAGTATAACCCGATAGGAGATCATATTCAATAAGATACCTGCTAGAATGTACATTATCCCATATGGGGTGCAATATAAATGGATAAGAATTAGTAGGCGAGTGCTACCCCCAGTAGGGTTTTTTAAGATGAAAATTATTTTGTGTGTGCAAATGTTTAGAAGAAGATAACATTTGAGAAGGAGAAAAAACATATATATATCCTTGTCTAAGAAAAATATAAAGAAAAGCTCAAGAAGAAGAAAGAGGAGATAAAGAAGAAGAGAGAGGAGATAAGGACATATTATAAAACTATCATTCTTGACCTAAGAAAATGATAAATCAATGCTTCTAATATCAAGTAAGAATATATCAAAGGAAGAAAGAAATATAAAAAGCAAGAAAGAAACAAGAGAAGAATCCCTAGGTGGGAATTGTGCTAGGCATCAAAACCCTAGTTAAAAGTGCAATGCATGTGAGCTATGACCTAAATAGGTATTATCGCATGCCATTGTTGCAATATCCCCAAAAATATATATGATCAAGCATTCATGAACAAGCAACCATGCAAAATATGACACTAAAACATGTAGGTTGTGTTAAATGTCAGGAAACTAATGTAGAAAAATGACAGGCAACAATGCAATATGAACAAGAAGATGGATGCAAATGCATAGCTAAATGATGATTGATTGATTTGATGATTTTTATTTTTTTATTTTTATTATTTTCTTTTATTATTATTAATTTTTTATATATTTATATTTATTTTATTTTAAGCAAGTTAGATGATAGTTGACACAAAATCTGAATGTGTCTCCTTTCTTGACAAAAAGAATAGGTGTACCATGAATTGTTGTATCAAAGAAATATCTAAATGGTAAGCCTTATCGATAACAATAATTATGGAGAGGATCCTTCATAGCTCTTTATTTGGTAGCCATAGCACAATAATCAATGCATTCTCAAACATAATGATTCTTCTTAACATAAGAAGGAGCAATTCCTAACTTTGCAAGATCATTATAGGACAATGAAGTAGGATCCTCTTCCAAAATACAAAGCTTATTTTTGGAGCACACATAACCAATAATATTACAAAACAAGATCTCAGAATAATAAGAGGGATCATCATCCTCATCACCCACTCCTGACTTTTGATAATCTATGCATTCAACATAAGTCATAAGATGATCATAATTGTCAAATGGTAAAGGTTGGTATTTTATAGGTATGAAACCTATGCCACATCTCCTAATCCAGATTTTGACATCCAAAGGCTCTTGAATGCCCTTTTGTTGTGGTCCCAAAACTTTACCTACATATATCATACTCAATAGGATCTTTATAGGAAGTGGGTAGTCATTGGAAAGGTAACAATGAGCAAAAGAACACTCAATGGGAGAGGGCTTGCTACCACATATATTTTCTTCGAAGGCAGTTCCTACAAAGATAAAGGTACACATACCAATGTGTACACCATCACCTTTCTTATGGGGTAAACCCATGGTTCTAGGTGACGGTGGTAGCTTGGTGAGATCCAGAAGAGGCTCTCGAAGAAATTGATTATCATGATCCTAAGATGAGAAATTTAGGATATTTTTCTCACTCATATTTAAATTTTGAAATTGTTCTGATATATGAGATGAGGAACATGAAGAATCCATTGAAGAAATAGAAGGACAAAATTTGAACTCATATTGAGCTCGCTCTATATTTGAGAAAAACTCTTATGGTCAAGGGTCACCCAAAATGGTGATAACTTGATTTTTAAATTCAAAATTTATGCATTGATGAACAGTATAAGGGATGACCTTCATTGTATGGATACAAGGACGTCCAAGAAAAACATTAAAATATGCAGGATAATGTACCACATAGAACAAAGTATCCAATATTTTAGGCTCAACCTTAAGGGAAAGAGATATGATACCGCAGGCCTCTTGGGACTCATTGTTCAAATATTTTATGATGATATCAAAATTTGTTAAATATTTCTCTTTTAATCCAAATTTTTGAAAGAATTGATATTTACACAAGTTGAGGTAGGAACAATTATCAATTAGTATTTGCTTAATAAAGGTATCCTCAATAAGTGCGATGATGTAAAGTGAAGAATATTCTTGTATGTTTGAGGAAGGCTTATCATCATATGAGAATGAGATGTGATGTATCCCAAAATATCCTATGGCATTAGTAGAAATATCTAAGGGAATAGATTATTTTTTTAGAAATTCCATCAAAGCATCTCTTACAGGAGTTCTAAAATGGATATCTTTGCTAGAGTGTTGGTCAACTAATTTTTGAGATCAAATGAAACCCTAGATTATGGTATCAACATTAAAGGTGGAGTTCCTATCTCTGAAATCTTTCTCTGATTATTCTTTGATATCAAACTGGGCTGCAATGCAAAAAAATTTCCTTGTTGAGAATGCTGAGTAGGTTGAGTTTGAGCTTGCCTTCTTATAGTTATCCCAACCATGCCAACCATATTACTGTAAGGAGGAGGCTCATTTTGATGAGCTACCTGATTAGCTACTTGCTGATTATATTTTGGAAATGGATCCTTGAATATCCCCATGTCTTAATTTATTATTGAAGCTTATGGGTAGGAGCTTGATTATTTACTAATTGAGAACTCCCTATATCAATACGTCTTGCATCCATCAAATATTGAACCACATGTTTAAACTTCTTACAAGATTTTGTCCAATGTCCTTCCACTCTATGATATGTACAATGTTGACCTATCTTGTACCAATGAGTTGTAGTATTTGGTTACCTTATGGGAGGTAACTCAATTGTGTTGGCTTCTAAAAGTTGTTTCAAAACTGCTTCCATGGACATATTAAGCTTTATAAAATTCATTTATGGTATCTTATAAAGTATTATCTTTTGTAGATTGTTAGTAACATTATTAATAGGCCTACTATCCATTGCACCATAACCTCCTGTGTGCCTATTATTGTGTTGAGACTTAGTAAATTTTTCTTCTTTGAATTTGAGTTGGCCTCTTCTAATAAGAGCATGTTCTACTTTTCTTGCTAAATAAATTGCTTGATCAAAGGATGTAATAGTAGTATTTTCTAGCGCTACCCATGTGTTGTAGGTGAGTTGGAGAGGAGAGGGAAATCCTCCAAGGGAGGTCCCAGGTTCAAATATCCACCCTACCAAAAAGCTGAATTGGGTATCCAAAATCCAATTGATAATGTTGGTGTGGGCATGGTCGGGTGCGACTCCCGAGTGACTTTGACGATGTATATCCCCCTGTTCATGGTCTCTCATACCAAGGCGGTCCCCCAAGGAGTTTTTTGCTTAAAAAAAGAGAGTAGTAGTTTCTAGTGCATAAGATAACTGCTCTTGTAAATTGCCAATAAATATCTCAAGCATATCTTTTGGAGGTTAAGTATATCTTAAGAATCCAACTAAACTTCTCCAATGAGCCAAGAATTCTAAAAAAAAATCCTCTTTACCTTATTTTAAATTATAAACATCCTTCATTGTTACTTACTTTTCAATATAGACACCAAAATGTTGAACACATAATTCTACTATTTCTTCAAAACTCTTAAAGGAATAATTAGGCAACTGATAGTACCACTCTAATGCCATGCCACCAAGACTATTAGGAAATATTTTTAGCAATAAATATCATCATATATGAGATCATGGAATGCTATTATGAATCTTCTTAAATGTTCAATCGAATCTTCTATCCCTTTATATACAAGAGAAAATGGCATAGGAAATTTCTTAGGATAAGGCCTTGCACCAACAATTGGATACAATGGTTGATTACACATTTTATTAAAACTATAAGTGAAATGAATCATCTCAAATTTTGAAACCAACTACTTTACCACATTTTTTAAATTCTACACTTTTGGATTACTGTTATGTAATGTCCCTAGATTCCTAAACGAGGGATATATGTGTGTTGAGGAATGAGTGCTTGGCTTAGATTGGATGCATGGATACTATTGTTATATGTGTTACCTTGTAAAAAGGGGTAGCCAACATTTTGTGGGATAGAAGCAAAAGTGTTGAGACAAGTAGATTGAGGAGAAAATTGAAAACAATTTTGAATAACACTACTAGTTGGAGGGACTTGTAGATTCTTTCCAAATTTGGTGGTTATGAAGAGCATAGGCTTATACAGAGAGGGGGTGAACAGTATAAGACCAACTTTTAATTTTCTTTCCCAAACAATATTATTTAATATTAGTAATGGCAATATCAATAGCAGTAATAAAAGCAATGCACAAATCATCACACACAAGAGAGATACAAATTTAACATAGTTCACCCAATGTGGGCTACTCCACAGAGAAAAGCTTTCTTCTAAATTTTCTCAATAAAATTCTTGGGAATCAATTCCCTATTACAATGTTTATGGACCTTTTTCCAAAGGAGGCACCAATCCCCTATGCTCTTATTTGTGGATCTCTCTACAAGATAACTCTTTTCCTTTGATCTGATTCATGGATCTCTATCCATGGGATAAATCTATCCCCTTGCTCTGGTTTGTGGAACTTGATCTAGGAGAACTCTATCTTCTTAACTAGTTCATGGATATCTCTCCATATAATAAATCTATCTTCCCAACTGGTTCACAGATCTCACTCCACAGGATAACTCTTTCCCCTTGATCTGGTTTGTGAATCTCTCTTCGCAAGATAACTCTTTTACCTCTACTCTAGTTCATGGATCTCTCCACAGGAGAATTCTACCCCCTCTACCCTGGCTTGTGGATCTCTCTCCACAGGAGAACTCTTTCCCCTCTGCTCTGGTTGATGGATCTCTATCCACTGGAGACTGCTATCCTCTTTGCTATATCACCTCAAGCCTACTCTCAAATCTATCTCAAATCTGCACCAACATCTATCTCAAGTCTAGCACAAATATACTTTAACTCTACTCATAAATATACTCTTAATTATATCTCAAATCTGCTCCAAGTATTAACACAAATCTTGAAAAAATTAGTAATCAAACCTGATCTCAATTTTATCTCAAATATACCCTCAAACCTTAACACAAATATTGAACAAATCTACTCTTAATTTCATATTAAATCTGCCCTCAAGCCTTAACACAAATCTTGAACAAACCTGCTCTTAATTTTATTCTCAAATCTATCCTCAAGCCTTAACACAAAGCTTGAACAAACCTGCTCTCAAGTCTATTCTCAAATTTGTCCTCAAGCCTTAACAAAAGACTTGCTCAAAATTGCGTTCAAGTCTTCTCAAAATACTTGCTTAAATCTGCCTTCAAGTCTTCTCAAAAGACTTGCTCAAATTTGCCTTTAAGTCTTCTCAAAATACTTGCTCAAATTTGCCTTCAAGTCTTCTCAAAAGACTTGCTCACAAACACAATTTAAATATCTTTCAAAAAGCTTTCTTCACACAAAAAAATTCTACTTAGAATTCATTTAACCTATATAACATATAGAGAATGATATTCTCTATTAAAAACTCAATATGTTTCACACTCACAAATCTTGTACTCAATTAACCACTCTCTATCTCTTGCAAAATCCATTTCAAATCAAATCAAAACAATGTATAACAAAACTGGTTTATTGTTCTTGCAAATTTTCTCTCAAAGATCAATCACATAAATGCACAATCTCACTCATAAAATTGATCTCTAACACTGCTATCAATATCTTTCAAATCAATGTTCAAAATATTTCACAAATATCTACTAACTTGTCTTTAACTCTAGCACAAGTAGTTCCCAATATCTAGCTCAAATGTATCAAACCCTTTCAACAATAGAAGCACAATTTTTTCTCAAATTCTATCCCAAATGTTTCCAAAACATTCAACAATGAAGTACAAAAATCTCACTCAAATATTTCCAACAATGCTTATCAAACAATCCTTTTCACTCCACCTTATGTTCCAAAACATTCATTCCAAAAAATACTTTAAACAAGGGATGATGTGCCCATACCTCTTAATTTCTCTTGTACATATATGTCTTCAAAAATATTTCTCACAAACAATTGATCTTTCTAGTGCCACTTCAAGAGTTAGTTATCAAAATACTCTCTCAATACATCCATATGAATTTTATTATCAAAAGATATTTCACCATACAAAAATTACAATAAAATATTAAACCACTTTTACACCTTATTACTCCTATTATTTCATGTAAAATAATGTTCAACAAAACAATCAAAAATTACACACATGAATTTCACATATACATCTTCTACCTCCTTATGAAAACAAAAATAATGCCCTTCAAATTTCAATAAGACCAAGGAAATTATCACTTTATTTCATGCATCAACCAAGCACTAGCAATCTAAAATTTCACCTTTCATCCCTTTCTAAAATAAAAGTAAAATTACTTTACTATCCTTATAACTCCCTAACCATTTCATATCAAAATGATAAAATTGACTAACCCTTATAACTCCCTAACCAAACACAATATGCATACCTTTATAAAAATTATTTTTACCTTCAAGCACTGCTACCACTACTCAAACTTGCAACCTCATCGACCTTCAAACCCTATCATAAGTTCAAAAACCATGTGAGCTAGCCACCCACACAAGACCAAGAAGCACATGCTCCTTCTTATCCTCTATCGTCGATGCAAAACAAAAAACTTCAAACAAAACTTTATCACCTACCTCCACCACATCTCGAACACAAGACTTGTCTGCTGCTACGTCCTAGCACTGTGGATGCTACCATCAAGGCTACCTACCCATATGGGATATAAATTTGGAGCCCTTGCTCCTTGTCCTTTACTCTACCTCGATTTCCAAAAAACTTGTCTTCTTCCTCTCCATCGTGAATCGAACAATGACATTTTAGGTGCACGAATTTCTCAACACAAAAACTTTATTAACCACCTTAGCATGCAATATTTATATGCAATGGTTGACATTGAATTTGATGTCAGCACTCAAATTTGCAAACCTTTGGTGCTAATAAAATATTATATTTTAATTATAATAATTTCAATCCAAAGGATTTAAATATTATAATTTCTCTTAGGGCATTTTCTTAGGTTAAAACTTTTTCCGCCATAGTTAATCAATGTAACCTTTTTCTTTTGCAAAATTACCACCAAGGTAAATCAGATAGACCTTTTCATTTTTCCTTTTTTAAATACCTCCATGACAAATCAACATGACCCTTTTATTTTTATTTTTCAAATACCACCGTGGTAAATCAACTTGACCCTTTTATTTTTTAATACCATCATGGAGAAGGCTTTTCTTTCTTCTTGCTGCATCATGCCTCATGTGCCCTTTGAAGAATATTCTTGTAAACATTACCATAAAATTAGGACATCAAACCTTTTAACATCAATGACAACACAACATGCTCAAATTTCCAACTGGTTACAGTAGTGGCATAAATTACCTGGTTCTTAAATTATCAAGATGAACTTATTTGGGCAAGGGGTTATTTTGATCAACCATAGGAGAGCTTACTAGTGGAGGAGGTGGGGGAGTCTCACCTCTTTCGATATGAGCTTCTCGTTCCATACCCTCCAATATATTATCTCTATTAACTTTCATGAAACCCTAGATATGCTCAAATGATGAGAAAATGAACCCACCATTAGGTCCTTCATAAGGATCAAAAATCATTTCAGTTCCCATATTATCTTGTTCTTCTAGATCTATGTTAGGATCCTCTCTATGAATCTGATCATCTTCCAGGGGAGCATAATCAGACTCAAGGTACTTGTTGAGTAGTAATTTTACCCAATTGCAAAATCACCATCACAGTCAAGGTATCAAAATTAAAAATCTGTATAAACTTAATGCTAAAAATACCTCAGTGATTGCAAATAAACTATTAAAAATCCTATGGTTTGTGTACTTTTGTGATGATTTATCAATTAGGAGAGCTTGATTTTCCTTATATGCAGAAATAAATGATGAATGAGACTACTAATTCATTTTATGTTTGGATTAATGTTACTTATCCTTGAAAACCCTGTTAGTGGATTCCTTTTACTTCAGATTAAAGTGTGAAAATTAGAAAGTGTTGTCGATAATCCACTTCATTTTATCTATGCCTTAATGTGATATTGTAGGTTAGTATTAGCTATTAGCAGGTTTATTTTATCTTCAAATTAAAATCCTATTGTTAGCATGTTAGCAAGTGTTGTGGAAGATCCACTTCATTTTATCTGCACCTTAATGTGAAAATAGTAGGTTAGTAGAGTCAGCAATTCCTTTTATCTTCAAATTATGATATGAAAGTTAGGAAATATTGTGGAAGATCCACTTCATTTTATCTAAATATTAATGTGAAATAGTAGGTTAGTAGACCCTCCCTTTGAGCATAAATTTTATCTTGCTTTTAATGAATGCTGAAAATTGTGCAGAATGAATTCATTTTAATCCTTGAAATGAAAATATGTTTAGATAATGATCTACCTTGATGCCTTTTAAAAATAATTACCTGGATGAATTGTGACTGCAAAATACCCTGGTTGAATTTATGGATAAAATAAAACCCTAGGATTTTGAGTATTTAATAATGCTTTGGAAGAAAAATGAATAAAATGAAGCAAAATGGATAAACAACAAAAGCAAATGCTGAAAATATTAAATGATAAACTACTATAAGTATAATGCTACCCTATCATATAAAACCAAATATGTGAGAATTTCTAAATGTAACCTAATCTAAATGAAGATGCATTCACATAGTCTGAAATAAGCTAGGTGTAATATTCTAAGGAGAAAAAAATAAATTCTACGACTCTAAACATTTGATAGTGCAACCATTAAACAACATTAAACACTATCTATAAGATTAAAAACATTGAATTTAAAGATAAACTATTAGCCCAAACACTCAAAAAAAATTCTCCTCTGATTCTACTTACAAGGTGCAATTTTTTGAAGCATTTGCATTTACCACAAAAATAATGTCTTTTATGTTCAAAAAAAATTTCACCCATTGTTTCTACATTCTCATGGGCTTTTAAAATTTTAGGAAACCTTTTATTTCCTATCGCTTTGTCTTTGATGTGTTCCTCCATGTATCCATTTGTTTCTCTTGCTTTGTTGTTAGCGCTCTTTATGACCCTACACTCATAACCATTAACATCTGGCATGCATGGTGTAGATCATCATGTTTAAATATTACAATAATTAAGGAACGCATTAAGGAACACATCCAAAATGTTATAATATACCATAATACTACCTCATACCCGATGATAAATAATAGACACCACTTGCATATGCAACCAGACTTAAGCCAACATGGTGCTCCCTCTATTTTGTTGTGTAACGCTCCATCCTGGGTGCATGATTGACTACGTCATTGCTCAAGAGAAAGTGACTATTAAAATTGTGCTCTCTCTCATATGACCCATACTTCACGACCTGTATCCTTCATGAGCCACTTTTGTCCACCTTTTCATTGTCATCTCTAGGGCATATCCTCTATCATGCTACGATGTAGCCATCCTCCTTTTTCCATAAAATCTAGAACATAATGCCATATCTTGTAGATACTACTCTATTCGAAGGTGCAAACTAGATATTTGCATAAAAAATGATAAACTCTGTGTTTAATTAGACTTCCTTGGTAGCATTTTCATAATTGCACAGTAATCATAAATTTTAAAAATTACCGTGTATTGACCTCTTGTTTATCACACAAATGACCTACACCATAAAGGGTTGTCGTTGTTGCATGCCCTAGTCATAGCTACCATGTCATCCAACTGGGCCACACACTGACTCTGTCCATATACGTGCCTTCATTGAATCATTTGAACTATTGTGGCTCTCAAAGAGAATTTGCATTATTCTATGACTTTGAAGGACTTATCCTATGACCTATGATTGTTTTTTATTTTTTTGATGATATTCATATTCCTACTAACATATCCCTGACTCTCTCAATGTATGCGTGCTACGATAGGAATATTTGCATCACATCACTAGAATGCTCTATTCTTCCTACTTTTATTTTTAATCACTCTCTATGTTTGGTCAAGAATTCACGTCCAAATGTCTCACTTGCACAGGTCATAATGACCCATATTACTCTAGTCAAGCTGCATCTCTGCCAATGTCCTCGCTATACGCTATCAGTCCTCATATGCAATGTACTTCATCATGGAAGTGTGTTGCTCCATAATATTGTTGATAACATTTTAGAATGACTACACACTCATCCATCTACATGCTTTATTCACATCGATAACTTAATTTTTCTTCTGATATCCGTGTTCGATGCCAATGTTACTACGAGGCCAATGATCCATGTTGCACATGACGTAATGGATGCACCACTACTTCCTATCGATGGATTGGACTTTGTCTAACTTCATAGACATGGTAGACTATCCTTAGCCATGGTATTTGATACTCTATCATTCATTTGAGATAGCTTGGAGTCTACAGGACTAATTTTACTATTTATTATCCATTATCAATCTTCTTCCATATGTGTCTGACGTGGGATATGTCCCCACATCCTCAGAAGTCATTGTACCCTACCATGTGGTGAAAAGTGGTCATGTTCGGTAATCCATGTAATTCATGTTTGTTTCCATTAGTTTATACTGCCACATTCAGCTTATATCCCATAGACTATGTTCATTATTTTTTTGTCCATATGATGCCATATTGGTAGCCTTAATACATCATGCAAACCTTGCTCCGATGACTCAATCCGTTGATTTCATTATTTCCATATCTCATGGTGTGCATTCCTTGCTTGCCATGTGGGCCCTAGGTCCATGTTGTCATCTGGGTTTACCATATGTTGCACTCTCACTTCATCAATCCGTATCCTCTAAGCCTATCATGGCCATCTACGCCTTGCACTTATGTCTATTTTCAATTGCTTAAGGTCCTCCTATAACCTGTCAATAATGAAAAACCATATATATTAAGCCAATATGGTTTATAAAACAAACAAGCATATATATTAAGGTTTAACATTATTAATTTATTTATAAACCCATATAGTATAATATAATATAAATATATATGTATATACATATATAATTTTTATTTATTTATTTTTTAATTGAATCAATCAACTTCACACATTTAAAAAAAACAATAATATCACATTAAAAATAACATCCAAAACTTAGACAAAGACTCTCACAAAAATAATAAAACACTAAAAAATGAAAACTAGGAGACGATAACCAACAATGAACCTTGAACCTGCAAGAATAACACTCAAATAACACCAAAACTCCCAAAAACCAAAATTTTAGGTGGGTCCCCAAATTTGGGGCTAGTTGTGCAATGGTCACAACAAATGGTGACTCTATTGGGAAATGCTCCTGAGCATTTCGGATGAAGAACCCAAATCTGAAACGAAGGAACACAAAAGGTTAGAAAAATAATATTATCTAGCGATGTCCAAGGAAGGTGGGGGTAAACAGCTTCGAATGAAGAAACTAATGAACTATTAGCTTCTGCTCGGTGTGTGAGAAGTGATTCATTTTGTATTCTTGAAACCATCCGGATTCCATCATCTATTTTGCATTTAGGCTATGAAGTATTGCTCATAAAAAGAATTTTTATAGACAGAGCCCTACTACCAGTCAGGCGTCTATAGCCCCGGTAGAGTTTATCTAAATTACCCTTGTGTTTAATTGATATTTTGCAAAGCCTTTTTTTTAACAAGCTTTGTCTAGACAGAGCCCTACTGCCAGTCAGGCGTCTATAGCCCCGGTAGAGTTTATCCAAACCTGGTGACTGATTTTAGCGTGTTTTCCTTTGCTTGCTCTTTTTTTATAGGCTTTGCAAAATTTTATGCACCACATGGGTGAGTATTTGAAGCTAGAGATGGAGCGTGTTGGATTTTTTGCCTTAATTTGCAAACCAAAATGATTTCATCCTTCAAGACTTCCAAAATATGCCCTTTAACATGTGAGTTATATGTGGAGCTTTAGCAAAATATTTCATTGTTCCACTCTCCACCATTTTAGTCCCAAAATCTGAGCATGATCACTAAATAACTCCATCCCCTTTTTCCAACTTCACCTACTTTCAAATTAGGTATTCCAACCTACTTAACAAAGGACCAAATACCAACAAAGGAACCAGGAGTTAGTGTCCATTACCAACATCACCACAAACAAAGGGAGAACCAACCCAAAACTGAAAATATGGGAGATGAACACCATACACTAAACAACTCCGAAAGACTCCACAAAATCCTACAAAATCAAAAGAAAGCTAAAACAAAACTTCAAACGATGCACAAACACATAAATCCAAAAATAAAAATTCTACATAATATACAAGCATTGTACAATTGATACAAGCATTCAGTTGCCTCATGGGTGAAAGTAGTGCTTGATAAAATGCCCATTCACCGGTAAGTGAACATCATCTCCATTCAAAGCTTTCAACCTGAAAGTATTTTCACCAAGGATTTCAGAGATTTGGTAAGGACCAAGCCACAAACAATCAAACTTATCATGATCACCTTTCTTTTCATGAGCCTTATCCCACAATAACACTAAATCAAAAATCTTGAAAGTTTTAATTTTAGCTCTTTTGTCAAACCACCATTTTACAATGTCTTGATGTTTGCTAAAATGAAGCAAAGCCTCTTCTCACTTTTCATCTAAATGCATTAGGTGAGTTAAACGAGCTTCAATTTGATCATCAGTTTCAAGATATTCTTTCATAAATTGTAATGTTTGCAATTTTAGATTTACGGAAAAATCAGATCTTGCCCATATACCAAATGATAAGGAGATGTCCCAATAGACTCTTTGATTCTTATTCTATCTGCCCATAGTGCGAATTTCAATTTTTTATGCCAATCACGAGGATTTCGTTCAAGCAATTTCTTAATAATAGACAACAAGTTTTTATTAGAAGATTCAACCAAACCATTACCTTGAGGATAATAATTGGATGAAAATTTAATGCTCACCTTATTGTCGTAAGCCCAATCTGCAAAACGAATTGAAGAAAAAGTAGAACCATTATCACAAACAATTGAATTAGGCATTCCAAATCTGGTTACAATATGATCCTCTAGAAATTGAATAACAACTTCACTAGTGGAATTCTTTGTGGGGATTGCTTCAGTCCATCTAGTACAATAATCAGTGGCGGTAAGGATGAACTTATGAGAAGTAGAAGAATTGGGATTGATAACCCCTACAAAGTCTAATCCCCATTGGGTAAATGGTCTCATTTCCACTACTGGCTGTAATGGCATAGCCACATTTCTTTCCCTATTGGCTGCTACTTGATAGATGTGACAAGAACACACATGGGAATGGGCATCCTTGAAGATATGGGGCCAATAGTATCCTGCTCTCAGAATATGGTGTGTTGTAGCATTCATAGATCCGTGTCCCATTCCATACTTACCATGGAATTCATGTAATATTTGGGTAACTTCTTCCTTGTTCATGCAACGAAGGAAAATCCCTTCGTGATTCTTCCTATACAAAGCACCAGATTTAATCATATAGTTTGTAGATGTTAACCTGAGAGCTCTCATCTATGTAGATGTAAGGTGAGAGGGACACTTACCATTTAAAATAAAATAGACAATGTCCACATACCAATCATCATGTGTGATGTCCCCTACATTATATTGTTGACATGAGATTTGGGGATCAATTTCTGCAATTGTTTTCATTAGGCCTTGTCCTCGAACTAGTTTCATTGGTTGAATCTCAAGGTCAAATTCTTGTATGGTAGAGATCCATTTCCCTCACTTTTCTCCTAGTTCATTCTGCAAAAACATAGTTTTAATTGTTGGGTCAGGCACAATAGCAAAAATTCTGCTATGCAAGATATAATGTCTAAATTTTTTTACCATTTTAAATAAAGCATACATTTGTTTGTCCAAAGTAGTATACCTCAATTGTGCATCCTTTAATGGAGAACTCATAAAAGCAATGGGATTTTCAGAATTACCTTCACTCTTTTGAGTCAACACACTTGCAAATGAATGATCAGATGCAAATGTGTAAATGTAGAATGACTTTGTATAGTCAGGACTTACCAATACCGGTGCACTAGAGATAGCATCTTTAATATTCTGAAAAGCTTCCCTTGCCTCACTTGTCCAACTTATATTGACATCCTTTCTTAGCATATCATTCAATGGCCTTACTATTTTTGCAAATCCAAAAATAAATTTCCTCACAAAATTGATTTTACCAAAGAATGACCTTAGCTCTTTTTTACTGCATGGGAGGGGGATCTTTTGGATTGATTCTATTCTTGCGGGGTCTATGGAAATTCCTTCTTTCGATATCACATGCCCCAATAGCTTTCCCTCAGTTACCCCAAAGATACACTTTTTAGGATTAAGAGAAATCCCATGTTCCCTACATCTTTGAAGTACTTTTCTCAAGTCCTTGATGTGATCTTCTCTTTTCTTTGAGAAAATAGGAATGTCATCAACATAAAAAATTATGCATTTGCCTATGAGACCTTTGAAAGCATAGTCCATGGTGCATGTTGGAATGTCACGCCTGCATTGAGTAAACCAAAAGGTATCCTTTTATAGGTAAATGTTCCCCACTTAGTGGTAAAGGTAGTTTTCATTCTATCATTAGGATGAATAAGAATCTGGTTATACCCTGAATAACCATCCAAAAAGGACATCATCTCAGAACCATTTACCATTTGTAAAATTTCATCAATAGAAGGCAAAGGGTAATTATCCTTTTGTGATGCTTTATTGAGATTTTTGAAGTCAATACATAATCTGATCTCCCCACTCTTCTTCCTAACAGGCACAATATTAGCAACCCAAGTAGAATGTCTAATAGGAAATATGATTTTTGCATCAAGCAATCTCTTAACTTCTTTCTCTATTAGGGGTTCTAATAGTGGGTTGACCGATCATTGTTTCTACCTAAAAGGCCTAGAATCCAATTTTAGTGGGATAGTGTGCATGATGATATTTTGATTATAGGTCTTTAAGTCCTCATAACTCCATGCAATGCAATCTACATAGTCTTTGAGAGCATGCTCTATCCCTTCTTTCTCCTGGTGTGTGCATGCTTTGGCAATAAATACCTCATGTGGATTTTCTTTACTCCCAAGGTTAACTACATCACAAGCATCTTTTGGGAGAGGAATTTTATCACACCTCTTGCTTTCATAGCCAATGTCAAATAACTTCTCAAGTGAAATAACCCCCTTTGGGATCTTATTCATTTTTTGAGTTTCCTCATTCTCTTCTTCTCCCTTTTCTTGCCATCATTGATCCTCATCGATTACCTGGTTTTCAAAAATACCTGAATTAGTCACAAATTTAAATATATATCTATCGCTTTCAAATACCTACAAATTGTTAACATTATCAGGTATGGAAGGATAGGGGACTAATTCAATTGAAAACTTTTTAAACTTTCTATTATCAATGGGTCTCAGCGTACCTACAACAACTACCAAGGAATCAACCACATGATTACCTTTTCTAGAAATTAGAGATATATTAAAAGCATCAAACTCATCAATTAGATCTCTAACCCTACTTTTGTAATGACTTAACCTTTTGTCATGACAAGTGTACTATCCCTTGACTTGTTTGACCACTAACTCTGAGTCACCTAAGACCTTCAAGCATTTGACGTCCTTACTCAAAGCTAGTTGTAATCCAAAAATTAGAGCTTCATACTCTGCTACATTACAGGTGAATGGGAATTGTAGTCTATAGGTAGCAAGAAAAGGTTCACCTCTAGGACAAGTGAGCTCAATACTAGCCCCAAAACCCTATTTTGACTTGGATCCATCAAACTTAAGTATCCACACAATATTCTCATCATTAAATGGGCTACCAGAAAGGATTTCATCTTTAGGTTTATTGGTGGCCCCTTTTATATCTATGGTGTAGACCCCTAGTTCTAACTCTATAAAAAGAGTTTCATTGGTTCTGTTATAGTCGGTAATCATTTCTTTGAGCCTAGGCTCCCTATCAACATGAATTTGGTTGGCCACCCCTTTCCAAGGTAGCCACATGTGAGAGCAATCTATGGCCATATAGCCATTTAAATTCTTGCTCCAATATCTAGCCAATAACATGCCATATTTATCCAAAATGTCAACCACATAGATTTCAACAAATTGTTGAATCCTAGGCTCAGAAGCAATCTGGATATGAATATTATGGAGCATGCCTACCACATTCACTTCAGACCTATCTAATTGAACCATAGTACTATTTGAGGGAGTAGGCTTCAAACCTAACCTTTGACAACTCATATAAGGCATGACATTGCCTGATGCACCTGAGTCTACTAGACAATTGTGTAAGTTTTTACCTACAATCCTAATTATTAAGAGAAAAGGAGGAACCTCTCCTTTATCCTTTCATAAGACAAGGTGTGACTCAGTAGCTTTTCTATCATTGGTTTTGCTTGATGGAGCAAGTGCCTTAATCAAGGCATATTTTTTATTTATCAATTGAGCAATCTCAAACAAAGTGATATTGGCTTTAGTTTTCTTCATATCCTCAATGATATTATAGAAAGTTCTATCCATATTTTGCATCTTCTAAACTAGTTTAGATGACTCAATGGAAGATGGAGGAGGTGGATTATTGTTGGCCTTGGTATCAGGTGGAAGAACAGAGTTGTTTGGAGGGGTAGAGGAAGTATTTGGGGCTTTGGATCTATTCCTCAAGTGATAACCATGATTCCCCTTTTGAAATTGCCTAAAGGCTTGAACTTCCTCTTCTAGGGTATCATCACTCTCCTCTTCTTCCACTTCTTCCTCTAGGCAGAAGGTCTCAACAACTAGGGTAGTTCCCTTACCCTTGGGTTGGTGAGGCAAACCATCATTAGGGACCAACTCTAAGTCATCTACTTCTTCCTATAGAATATTCATGGATGACATGAATTCTAGACACTCTTTCTCGCTATGCTCCTTAGTGGCATGTAACCTACACCAATTATTCATAGTCAAGTCTGAAATATTGACAATTGTATTGGACTAACTAGAACTTGTGGAAGCATTGGCTTGGTTAGTAACAGGAGTAGGCACACCCCCATTATTTGGTCTTGTATTCCACTATTTCCTCTGAAAACCAAAATTTTAATTTTGTTGAGGATCTTGAGAACCCTACTTTTGCATATGAACCATGTCCCTGCTTAGCTTTTGGATAATCTTTTCCAATTCCTCAACCTTTGAATCTAACTCTTTTGGTTGAGGCATGATGGTAGGACAAGTTGGGTTCCCAAAACCTACAATATTCTGATTTGGCATCATGTTTTGGTTTTGGGCACTTTGACTCAAGAATGGATTCACACTCTATAAGGGTGTGGGCATGGGAAATGAGGCCAAGGCTTGAGCATTGGTTGTAGTGACTCCTTGAGTAGCCAATTGATTATCTAGAAGCAAAGGAGTAGTTGTAGGAATGGATGTGTTTGGATAGGTGAGCATGGATGGATGAGTGGGCATAGATGGACAAGGTTGATTGTAAGGTAGGGTATTCAATATCGACATCTATGGTGCCATAGCCTGGTTCATCATAGGGATATGATTGTAAGGACTAAACTACCCTACCATGGGTAATTGGGTTATCCCAACACCTTGCGATGTCATTTGCTGCTCAATGATCATGGCCTCCAAGTAAGCTAGGGAAAGGGTAGTAACCTGAGGGTTCCTCCTAGAAAACATGGCAGTCATGGGATCTAACACCCCAAAGTATATTTGAAGAGCCACATTGGCATCAACAGTGAAATGATGAGTCAATCTCATGTAGAGTTTCTAAAATCTAGAATTGAACATCCTGATTGGCTCATTAGGTCCCCTTTTACAAGTCACAAATTGGTGATAGATAATGGTAGGATCTAAAGGTGACCTGAATTGATTGACAAAAGCAACCTCTAATTGGGCCCAAGAGGTAATAGAACCAGCAGGTAGACTGATATACCAATCATATGTCATTTCATCTAGACTCAAAGGAAATAATCTACAAGCCACATCTTCATGTTCAACTCGTAATATGATCAAGACATCCTTATAAGCCTGGACGTGTTCTTTGGCTAATCTAGGACCATCATGCTTATACTTGGGCAAGAACCTTTCAATGTTTTTGGGTACATCATGGACATCCCCAACTATGTTCAATGGAGTATTGTGTGCTCCATACCAAGCAACATTTTGAGCCATTGTATTCAATGGAGGTGTCCCTAAAGAAACACTAGGAGCAACAGAGTCAATAGGTAAAGACACACTAGGTGCACTAGAAATAGGAGGTAAGCCAACTACGAGTACACTAGGTGGGATAACAATAGTTTGACTCTCGAATTTTCTATTTCTATGAGTGGGAGATAGACTTTGAAAAATAGTATCCCTAGTGGATTTGGATCTAGTAATGATAAATTGAGGTGGATCCATCTTGGAGATGCAATCACTCAAAAAGGACTTCTCAAACTCTCACTACTTTTAGACAAACATCTTTCATATCAAACACCTACATAAAAACAAAACAAAACCATTAAACCTACACATTAGCTATCAAAAATGAAATCCCTGCATCAAAACAGTAATGTCAGATGTAAGCAACCTCCAATAAACAATTCACAAAGCACTCAATCAAGCCCTCCTTCTAGCACCAATTTTGTTGAGTGGTAATTTTGCCCAATTGCAAAATCACCATCACAATCAAGGTATTAAAATGAAAACCCTCTCTTGCAAAGAAATATAAAATTTCTCCAAGGTTCCTTTTAGCATAAACAAATATGTGCTTGAGAATATATGCAAATATGTAAATCTGTATAAACTTAATGCTAAAAATACCTTAGTGATTGCAAGTAAATTGTTAACAAGGGGCCTATGGTTTATGTGATTTTTGACATGTTTTTATTGTTCATTGATTAAAAGGGCTTGATTTCCCTTATATGCAAAAATAAATGATGAATGAGGCTGCTCCTAATTCCTTTTATCTTTGGATTAATGTGACTTATCCCTAAAAACCCTGTTAGTGGATTCCTTTTACTTTAGATTAAACTATGAAAGTTAGAAAGTGTTGTGGAGAATCCACTTCATTTTATCTGTGCCTTAATGTGAGATTGGAGGTTAGTATTTGTTGTTAGCAGGTTTATTTTATCTTCAAATTAAAATCCTATTGTTAGCATGTTAGCAAGTGTTGTGGAAGATCCACTTCATTTTTATCTACACCTTAATGTGAAATTGTAGGTTAGTAAAGTCAACAATTCCTTTTATCTTCATATTATGATGTGAAAGTTAGGAAATGTTGTGGAAGATCCACTTCATTTTATCTAAGCATTAATGTGAAATTGTAGGTTAGTAGACCCTCCCTTTGAGCACAAATTTTATCTTGATCTTTAATGAGTGCTGAAACTTGTGCAGAATGAGTTCATTTTAACCCTTGAAATGAAAATATGTCCAAATAATTATCTGCCTTAATGCCTTTTAAAACTAATTACCTGGATGACTAGTGACTGCAAAATCCCCTGGTTGAATTTATGGGTAAAATAAAACCCTGGGATTCTGAGTATTTGATAATGCTTTGGAAGAAAAATGAATAAAATAAAGCAAAATGAATAAACAACAAAAGTAAATGCTGAAAATATTAAAAGACAAACTACTATCAGTATAATGCTACCCTATCCTGCAAAACCAGAGATGTGAGAATTTTTGAATGTAACCTAATCTAATCGAAGTTGCATTCACATGGTCTGAAATAAACTAGGTGCAATCTTCTAAGGAAAAAAAAATAAATTCCATGTTTCTAAACATTCAATAGTGCAACCATTAAACTGCATTAAACACTATCTATAAGCCTAAAAATCATGGAAGGGAAAGATAAACTATTAGCCCAAAACACTCAGAAAATATTTCTCCTCTGATTCTACTTACAAGGTGCAAGTTTCTGAAGCATTTGCATTCACAACAAAAAGATAATGTCTTTTTCTTTCAAAAAATTTCTAGCCCTTGTTTCCACATTCTCATTGGCTTTTAAAATTTTAGGAAACTTTTCATTTCTTGTCGCTTTGGCTTCAAGACATTCCTCCATGTATCCATTCATTTATCTTGCTTTATTTTTAGAGCTCATTATGACCCTAAACTCATAACCATTAACATATTGCATGCATGGTGTAGAGCATCATGTTTAAATATTACAAGCATTAAGGAATATGTTAAGGAACACATCCAAAATGTTATAATATACCATAAGACTACCCCATATCCAATGATGAATAATAGATACCACTTGCATATCCAACCAAAATTAAGCCAATATGGTGCTCCTTCTATTTTTTTGGGTAATGTTCCATCTCGGGTGTATGCTTAACTACATCATTGCTCAAGACAATGACTATTTTAACTGTTTTCAATCTCATACGACTCATGCTTTGTGGCCTATATCCTTCATGAGCCATTACCATCTACCTTTTTGTTATCATCTATGGGGTGTCTCCTCTATCATGCTGCAATGTAGTCGTCCTCCTTTTGCCATCGAAACTAGAACATAATGCCATCTCCTTTGATCTTGCTCTATTTAAAGATGCACATTGGGTCTTTGCATCAAAATCGGCATGCTCGATGTTTATTCAGAATTTCTTGGTAATTTCTTCATAATTGTGAAGTAATCACAAATTTTAAAAATTACCCTGTATTGACCTCCTGTTTATCACACAAATGACCCACAATGTAATGGGTAGATATTGTTGCATGCCCTGGACGTGGCTACCCTATCATACAGCTAGGCCATACACTGAATCTATCCATATGTGTACCTTCATTGAATCATTTGAACTATTGCAACTCTCGAAGGGAATTTACATTATTCTATGACTTTGAAGGACTTATCCTACGAGCTATGATTGATTTTCATTTTTTTTTTATGATATTCACATTCCTACTAAAATATCCCTGACTCTCTCAATGTATGTGCATTACAACAAGACTATCTGGATCACGCCGTTGGATTGCTTTTAGGGTTATGCATAATGGGTCAACCCTAAAATGTATTTATAATAAGAATCAGTTTTGAAATCTAGGTAAATAGTATCCAAACACATGTAGAAGGTTCACTATTATTAGGGGTAATGTTGGAAATTTAAAATTGAAATGGTCAAATTATTATAAAAATGGAGCGAATTGACCCAAAAAAAAATTGAAACCAAAAATATTTGGCTAATTGGCCTTGGTCAAGGGTCCCAAATATTAGCCAATTCTAAATTTTAAAAATCTTAATTTTAGCCAGTTTGGTGATAAATAGCCACCATGCATAACCCTGATTGCTTTATTCTTCCTGATTTCATTTGCAACCACTCTCTCTATGTTTGGCCAATAAATAACATCCAAATGTCTCACTTATGTAGGTCATAATGGCCCATGTTACTTTGGTCAAGCTGCGTCTCTTTCGATGTCATCACTGTATGCCGTTAGTCCTCATCCACAATGTACTTCACCATAGATGTGTGTTGCTCCATAACATCATTTATAATGCTTTAGAACAACTACTCACTCATTCATATATGTTCTCTGTTCATATCGACAACTTAACCATTCTCCTAACATCTGTGTCTAATGCCAACACTGCTGCGAGGCCAATGATACGCACCATGCATGACGTAAAAATACACCACTATTTCCTATTGATGCATTGGTCTTTTTATAACTCAGTAGACATGATGGACTATCTACACCATCATTCATTTGATATATCTTGGAGTCTACAGGACTAATTCTATTGTTTATTATCCATTATTGATCTTCTTCCATCTGTATCCAATATGGGATCTGTCACCAAGTCCTCAAAAGTCATTTTTCCTACCACATGGTGAAAAGTGGTCATGTTTGCAAATTCATGTAATTCATTCTCGCTACCATTATTTGCTACTGGCCTATATCCCATAGACTATGTTCATTATTTCACTATCCATATGATGCCATGTTGGCGATCTCAATATGTCATGCAAACTACTATTTGAATCCTACGCACGGTCTTGTATCTCAGTCCACTGAATGCATCACTACCACATCTCATTGTGTGCATTCCTTGCCCACCATGTGGGCCCTATATCCATTTCATCATTTGAGTTTTCCATCTATTGCGCTCTCACTTCATCAATTTGTAGCCTCTAAGCCTGTCATGGCCATCCGTACCTTACACTTATATCTACGTTTAGTTCCTTAATGTCCTCCTATAACATGTCAATAATAGAACAACCATATATATATGTTAAGCCAATATGGTTGATAAAATAAAGAAGCATATATATTAAGGTTTAACATTATTAATTTATTTATAAACAAATATAGTATAATCTAATATAAATATATATGTATATACATATATATAAATTTTATTATATTTTTTATTTTTATTTTAATTGAATCAATCAACTTCACACATTTCAAAACAACAAGAAGATCACATTAAAAATAACATCCAAAACTTAGACAAAGACTCACCAAAATAGCAAAGCAGTACAAAATGAAAACTAGGAGACAATAACCAACAATGAACCTTGAACCTGGAAGAATAACACTCGAAGAACACCAAAATTTCTAAAAACCAAAATTTAAGATGGATCCCCAAATTTGGGGCTAGTTGTGCAATGGTCACGATTGTACTTTCAATAAATTCTAAGGAAAGGAATCATTAGAAGAGGTGAAAGGATAGAAAATAATACTAACAATAAGCACACAGAGAAAGACTTTAAAGACGTTTATGATCTTCAATCATGTAAAAAATTAATAATATTACTTAATATTTTCAAAAGAAAAGGTGTTCACGTCGGGTTCACCAAAGATGTAGAGGGGGAAAACTGTCCTACCACATATGATTCTCAAGGCTGGATCCATAGAGAGAGAGAGAGAGAGAGAGAGAGAGAGAGAGAGAGAGAGAGAGAGAGAGAGAGATCCTTGAGGGAACCATGGGGGCTACATTGTTCTTTACACTCAGTGTGGAAAAGAGGGGGGAAGGGTTCACTAGGAATGACTTTAAGGACTCGCTCCAAATCCACAAGTTTTTAGGAATGTTTGATATATTTGATTCAAGATAATCAGATATGTTTGGCCTTTCTATATCTATGTTATAAAATATAAAGAACAATATTCAAGAAGATAATAGCTAACCCTAGAATGATTCTTTCTTTGAATGATTTTCTAACCCTAGGATTTTAGAATAGAAAATCTTCAAGCAAGGGCTAAAGAGAGGATGCACAAACAATGTTAACTCTAAGTGCACTCTATATGTTGTTTATCCTTTAAATGCTTATAAATCAATTAAATATATTTATTTTAAATCAAATCTAGAGCTTATAACAGAAATAGAAGGCACTCAACAAACAACCTAAATACTAATCAGGGCATTTATCTCATCTAGTGGTTGATCCAAGCTTTTATCCTTTATCAAGTGATATCAACAATTCATGTTCCTACAAGATAACTTGGCAAACACTTACAAAATATAATCAGTGTTAGGGGACCTACTTAGTCCACTGTACAATAATACTTGGAGGTGCAACAATCAAGCCCCCTAGGTCCTTTACGTTGATATTTGAAAATATAAGTGAAAGTTGACCTTTGGAAAGGGAACAAGCATGACAGAATATAGCAAAACAATTAGATGTTAATATAGAGTACAATAGTATGTCCTATATGTAACCTATAATGTAGATCTAGGATCTGGGGATAGCAACTTACCCCAAATATGGTCTAGGTAAAATGACTCCTTGTAACAGGTGATCGTGATTTCACATATCGATGAAATCATGCCTCATAGAGACTAGACATGATTTCATAGAAGCTATGCAAAAAATAAAATATAGATGTGAGAACTCGATTACATCACCCAAAAAATTTGTACATGCATGAAAAAGAGAAAAAATACCTAATAGGTAGTGCATAAGAAAAAATAAGGGTTAATATCTCCCAAATAGTCGATCTCTCCTTAGGGCTTCAGCACAAATCCACCAAAGTAAGAAACAACAACAAATAATCCAATGTAGTAAAAAACAAATCACACTTCACAATTTTGAGTTAGCGTATTGTATTGCTCCAAATTTTTTGCATCCTTATCTTCAGGCTATAGGATCCACGTCTGGAAGGGGAATGCGAGAAGGATGGGACAATACCTCGGACTGAGAGGCCCTTTGAAGGTCGTGCCTCTTGGGGGAGGGGTATAAGGGTGAATTTTTGACGGATGGTGGGTTCACCAGGAAAATTTTGATGGCAGTTTCCACGTCTAGGTTGAGAGTAGGTTTGATGTGTTCATTTTGTGCTTTAATAATTCAATTCCTAGGTTTGGCCAAGATGAATCTAATCTATTCTATATGCCAATGCTGATTTATATGAATATGAAGAACATAAATAAGTGCTAAACACAAAAAATATGCTAAATGAGACAGAATATACCTGATTATGGATGTCTGATGCAGATTCTGAGTTTTGTAGAAGTCCAAATCGTCTCAAATTGTACGTAATCGTCTGAAATGTCACAGAATCATCTCAGATCTCAGTCGATCGTCTGAGATCAGACGAGATCGTCGTCAATCTGACGAATTCGTCAGAAACCTACAATCACAAAAACAGATACCAAAAACCAAAAATACAACTGCAAAAGCAAGGGAAAATGATAGAAATGACAGTAAATTGGCCTAGATGATAGATCCAAATAGCAATTTAAAGAAATGCATTAATTTAGAAAATTGTTTTAACTTTATCATGCATCTATACTAAATGAGGTGAACTCTAGGATGCAGAAATAAAATAAACCAAGTTAATGCGTAAGAAAATGAAGAGAAAAGATAATAAAAATGCAAATTTCAGGCTCTGATTACCCCCAATCTAGACTATAGTTAGGATCGCCTCTAATCATATGAGATCGTCGCTGATCCTTGACAGAATCGTCCGAAATCATCTGGAATCACCTTTGACGATCCGAGCTTGCTTTGGCTGAAAAATAGTAAGATTCCTGCAAGAAAACTTGAAATACAAAATACAAACGATGGTGCGAGGATGTTCTAATGCACAAGGAACTAAATTTGCAGGGAAATCAGTCATCCAGGGGGTTCAGGGGGATAAACTAAGAAAATCACAATTTATATAGGATTAGGGAGAGGTTAGGAGGTTGGAGATCATCCCAATTTGGGAGATCTCCAACGGGGGAGACTCTAACCGTGCAGACACGTTTTCTACCCAAGTTAGAGAAGCTGTTGAAACATAAGCTAATTATGAAAGTTCAGTTTTGGGACAAAATCATCTAGACATTCTGTTCCAGAAGAATTCATCAGATTTGGGATGATTTCTTTTGATCGACGACGATATCGTCCAACGGTCAAAACAAATCCTAAAAATGGCATGAAAAACAAGGGGAGTGGGTAACGGGCGGTTAACGGGCAGTTTTGGGTTAAAATTCAAATTTTTATCTTTTTACTAATGTTTAACTGTGCCAATTTTAGGGTGCTACATTTTGCCCCCTCTTTAGTGAATTTTTTGAAGAAAATGTGTTAAAGACGAGTTCTTCCCGTTTTACGAGAAAGCAAAATTTACTTAATTTTCTAGACGATGATTCTTCGTAAAATCATATGACTACTGACTATGGTGCCCCCTTCGTGTTTTTACCCAAATCGAACATTTGAGGTAAAAGCACGAAAAAACAAAACTAAAAATAAAAAAGTTGTTTTTAAATAAAATTAAGAAAAAATAGGGAAAACCCTAATTCATTTTTACTGTTTGAGAGCTCTGCAGACAAAAATGGTTGAGACAGCGCACCGATCGACAGAGGTCCAGTGCGGGCTATGGGTAAGGATCTAATCCTAGTGAATTATGTTTGGATTTAATTTGTGCAATTTTTTGTTTTAAATTTTGACTGTTTGGGGCATCGCGACCATTTTTAGGCCGTCGACGATGTCGAGACGAAATCATCCCTATTTCATCGAAATCATCTCTAGATCATCGATTTCGTCTGAAGGCGAAATCAACAAACTAGGGGCGATCTCATCCAACAAGGGGCGATCCCCAAGTTGCGAAATAGAAGACGATTTCATCCTACAAAGGACGATTTTACCCAATTTAGGATGATATCGTCCAATAGTGGACGATATCATCATTTGATAAAATTAAGCTTGTTTTAATTACATTTAATTGATTTTAATAATTGGTTTATTAATAAATTTTATTGTTTTATTGTTTGTTTTGTAGAGAGGATTACTAAAGAGTTAAAAGTGGAAATATGGGGGGCTGAGAGATGATATAGCCCCGCTTGACCAGGCGGAGCATGACCGATTAGAACATGTCAGTTTACAACATGTGGTAGAGATGCCACAAGTACTGACGAACATGGGGCTACTGACAGCCCTAGCAGAGAGGTTGTATCTGGGGTCGTCCTGCTTCTAGTTATCTACAGCGGAGATGGCTCCCACACTAGAGGATGTATGGAGGATCTTGAGGATCCCCATACAGGGACGACTGATGACTCCTACGGCCAATCAGGGCCAGGTGATGATGAGGCTGAGTAGAGACCCGAGCTTCACCCTAGAGAAGGGCGAAGTGAACATCGAGTCTCTAAGGTAGATTCCTGGGGCATCTATGTTGACTTGGGTGTTGGCAGGGGTAGTGGGTGGCTTACTGTTGTGCCACCAAAGCGGGTGCAGATTACCCTGGCTCCTTTCAGATGTGGTCTGTGACATGAGAGACCACAGATACAAATTTGCATGGGGCAACTTTGTGCTATACCGCTTGTATAGGATCCTATATGGGGTCATATACAAGGGAGGATGATGTCTAGTTGTGACATCACTACTACAGGTTTAATGCTGGGAGCACATCATGGTGCGAAGGTCGGTAGGGCTTCCATTGACAAGGGTTGACCAAGAGAGGCCTTGGGTTTTATATTGGTGGCTCCAGAGAGGGTCACAATGATGGATAGATTTGTCGATGTCTCGAATGTTGCTAGACGACCTCATCCTAGACCAGATCACCTGGAGGCCATGGAGAGAGCATCCAGGGTGGGCAGAGGATGGGTAGGAGATGGCTCGCATCAGGTGAGTCTACTGGCTGAGGATGGAGCGGGGAGAGGTAGAGCTCCATTGCTACAATCGGGTTCTACGATAGTTTGGTCTTCAATAGGGAATCCCTTCCCTTAGGGATTACGAGTACTCGTAGACTATCCAGGATAGTACTACACTGAGCGAGGCTCTAGATTGTAGCGATTCTAGAGCCAAGACATAGATGATGCCCCCATCCAACCAATGGATGGATACGATGCTGGGGTTGCAGACAGATACGATGCTTGGTACGTAGGCACCCACCCTCCTTGGATGACGAGGGCACAAGGTCCAGTGCATGTCATGGTACGACAGATGGGGAGGCAATGTCAGGCTACTATTGAGGCAACGTGGGGTCACAACAGGAGAGAGCAGCGACGATCTCTATAGGAGAGATGCTATAGGATGGTACTGGCTCCATAGAGGCCACAATAAACAAGGAGGAGGGAGGAGGTATTCCCTTCTCAGCAGGGGGATGCCACCATCACCCAATAAGGGCAAGGGTATTGAGGTGGGGGAGAGCAGTGATATGGCAGCTCTCCATGCTGAGAATGCCCATCATTGGGTTTAGGTGCAGACACTTAAGGATGAGGCTACACAGCTCAGGGCTCAGAGCGGAGGGGTGAGCACTCAGGATCTGGCACGGGCTATTTCTTAGACCATGTTATACCATGGGTTGTACTATCTTGTGGTTCCAGAGAACCAAAGGATACCATTGCCAGCCCCCATTACGGAGCCAGTCATGATGGGATCGTCGAGGACATCCTCACGATCGACGACAAGGACCCAAGACACTACCCAGACCTCTATGGGACCACCTCCTCCATGGTAGGGTGGGGGAGAAGACGAGGCAGAGAGCTCGAGGGCTTCTCAAGGCTAGCCGCTCACTGCACAAAGATTGTATATACATTTATTACTTTTTGAGGGGATTGAGTATGCCAGGGTATTTATTGTGGCATACCAATCCAGATGATGTACGACTTGTGTATATGTTGTATGATGCTTTAATTTTGGATTTTTTGATTGATTATTCATGTAATTATGTCATTTGGAATAAATTATAATTTTATGTCATGCCATAAAATTTCAATGAAATAATATGATGTAAATAAATTGGTTGTTTTGGTGGTGTGTTTTGATGAAAAATAAAAAGGGACTTCTAACAATAATTTCAAAGGACATTGTCACTGTTATAGACCATTTCATGGAGTCGTCGCTCACTAGGTCATCAAGCTAATACCAGTAGAGAAATATTGCTAAATGTAAAAGAGTGCTTAATAGACTATCTTAAGACTTTGTGTTGTGATGATGAAAAATGATGATGGTGATGATTTGTTTTCATATTTTCATAAAAATATTATGCATGAGATATTAAAAGAAATATGATTTTTACTAGGCATAAATTCCTAAGTGTGATAAATTTTTTTAGATTAATTCCCTAGGAATTATACCATGGTTGCAAGAATGGAATGTTGACATAATGAAACGAAAATAGAAAAATGTGTTCGTTATTTTTAAAGCATAATTTGTGTAACATAATGATGTAAGCCATACGTTTTTTATAAATTAAAATTAATGGGAAAATAAGATTAGAACAATGGTTTGCACTAGGCATAGAATTATAGGTATAGACTTATACCATCATCATGAAATCCAAAAAGGAAATTGATATTTTAGTTTTATTGCATGAGTGATTTTTGATTTTGAGATAAACAGAAAATAATAATATATAAACATGACTTTATTTACTAGGTTTTTGAATATGTTATTTGAAAGAATTTTAGGATTTTTGAAAACAATGTATGTAATTGTTTTTATACTAAATAGATGTTCTTAAATAAGAAGATGAAATTATTCCAACAAGAGTTGCAAAAATATTTTAAATCATCTCAAATACAAAATGTAGATTTATAAGGAACCCTCATATGCAAATGTGAGTTCATTACTGATCTTGATTTATCATAATGATACAAAATCTCTCAAATACAAATGTGTGTGCAATTGTATTGTTCATTCACCAATTTTGAGCAAGATAATTTGATACAAGTAATTTGAATTAACCAAATGAGTGTTCGTTGACCATGATTTATATGTAAGTAACCGTACCAGACTACTGTGTAAGTTAGGTCATCAATAGCTAGCTAATCCATAAGCTGACATAGGTATGTACAAAATAAGGTCGCTAATGTGATAGACATATCACCATGCTAGGGATTACCCAAGGCCAAGTGGGTTGGGCACAAACCACTTGTTATGGGGCTTACCTCACAGTTTTTGAATAATTGAGAATTCCAGGGATTCAAGCTCATTCACCCTTCTTTTCTTTTCAAGGGGTAGGGAAAAGTATTTTATTGCTTTTTGCTTTTTCTTTTCTCTTCTTTTCTCCTTTTTTTTGTATTTTTGCTTGGAACTGAGATAATGCTGAAATATTACTACGATGGTACAAAATAATATTTTTCTTTTTCTCATTTTCTTTGACTTTTCTTTTTCTTCCTATGCTAGGGATACTTGCTCGGATTGGTTGTAGAGCAAGGTATTTTTATTCTGGGTAGGGGTGAGCTTGTCCTTTTGTCAATTCTCAAAGATTCTAGACCATGTGCATGATAGGATAGCAGGGGAAACTTTTCGCTCAAGAAACCATTTCTACTATGTAGCATCATATCGAATTTGCAATGAAATCATTTTAATGTGAAAAGATATACTTGGTTCAAGTAAATAACAAGATCAATTCTCTATGCTCAAAAAATTTATTTAATTCAACTGTGGACTTTGATATAAGAGAGATTAATAATCATACCAAATAAAATCAAGATATTTATTCATGTGAGTGTGAAAGTGCGGGATTCCAAATAAATGCTAATTTATCCAAAATAATTGAAAATATAACTGCCATACTTCAAGAATTGACAGGTATGAAAATAAAATATGTTTTTGAAGATTTTGATGATTTTGAAGTTTTTATATTTTGATTTTAATTTATGAATGGAAAGAATAAATACTATTATTTTTTTTTTGAAATTTTTATATGGATGACGAAAATGAAACAATATGCAAAAGAACAATATATACAATGATGAAATGACAAGATTTTATGCATAATAGTGCTTAAGATGCATAATGTTCATAGGTTCTTTAAGATCTTTACCATCTAAGGTAGCTAATCGGTATGCTCCTGAGCCAAATTTAGTAGTGTTGACATATGGCCCAAGCCAGTTAGTTCAAATTTACCTTTAAGATCTTTAGTTGCATTAGTATTTTTTTTATTTTCTTTTAAGACAAGGTCACCGATCTCAAAGGATCTATGATGAACTTTCTTGAGGTATGCTCGTTTAAGCTTGTTTTGGTAGGCACAAAGATGCTCCAAAGCATTGATGCACTTCTCATATAGGAGTTCCAGCTGACTAAGTCTGCCAACATGATATTCATCTCCTACTTTAGTATCTTGAAGTAACAGATCCAAATAAGGAACTTCTAATTCAAAGGGAAAAACTGCTTCAGCGCCATAGACCAAAACAAAATGTGAAGTGTCTGCGGGAGTGCGAACACTAGTTCGATAAGCCCACAAAGCAGGATATAATTGGATGTGCCAATCTCGGCTAGATTTATTGACCAGTATTTTGAGGATTTTGATTAATTTTTTATTAGATGATTCTACTTGGCCATTACCTTGAGGATAATAGGGAGTGGACCAACGATGTTGAATTTTATATTTTTGACATCTTTATTTTTGAAACAAGTTCCATTATCTGAGATGAGATTTGCAGGAATTTCGAACCTACAAATAATTTGATTAAAAATAAATTTAGAAACTTGGGTTCTAGTGCAAGAAGCTAAGGGCATATCTTCAACCCACTTCGTGAAATACTCGGTGGTGGTTATGATGAATTTGTGTCCATCAGATGACACAGGGTTGATTTTTCCAATGATGTCTAAGCCCCATTTTGAAAAGGGCCAAGGAGATGAAATAGCCTACAGCTCTTATGCAGGTGCATGGACAAGGTCAGCATGTTTTTGGAACTTGTCACAATGATGCACATAATCATGTGCATCATTCTCCATGGTAGGCCAAAAATATCCTATCCTACGGAGTTTCTTAGCAATGGTGCTACCACTGAAATGTCCCCTACAAGATCCATCGTGGGCTTCACTCAAAGCTGATCTATATTCTTTTAGAGTCAAAAATCTCAATAGGATGCCTTCAAAATATCTCCTATACAAGGTATTACCAATAATTACGAAGCGACTTGCTTGTCTATGTAATAACCGATGTTGGTTGCTATTACAACCTTCAGGAAAGGTCCCATTTTGAAGAAAATTAAATATATCAGTGTACCAAGGTTCAGGAGTAGTTTCGTTTATTAGAAACACATCCAAAGGTTCTAAGCATGATTTATTTGAAACAAGTTCCTGGAGTCAACAAATAATGATGGTAGCATATTCGTCATCTAACTCCAAGGGCAAAAGAGATGCAGTTGCAGCCATAGCGTCAGCCACACGGTTGCTAGTTCGAGGAATAGCTTCCAAGGTAACTTGATCAAATAAAGATAATAATTGTAAGACATATGCTTTATATGGACGTAATTTATCATATCTAGTTTGATAAACATCATTTATTTAATTTATGACAAGTTGAGAATCACCAAAAACTAATAAATTTTTAATTTTCAATGCAAAGGCAGCCCATAATCCAAGGATTATAGCCTCATATTTAGCAATGTTATTAGTGCAAGAAAACGTTAATTTTAAGGATAGAGGTATAAGATGTTTTTGTGGAGATATTAAAATAATACTTGCACCATCCCCACTCATGCATCGGGCTCCGTCAAAGTATAGAGACCATTGCTCAGGATGGTCTACCTCTAGTTTAAGGCATTCATCGGGAAACTCAATGATGAGGGGATGGGTAGACTCTAAGGGTGCAACAACTAACTGATCTGCTATGATTTGACCTTTAACAGACTTCTATCCTATAAACATGAGTTCAAACTCACTTAGCGCAAGAACCCACTTTGCGGTGCGACCAGATAAGTACGGGCGACTCATGAGATATCGCAAAGGATCGAATTTAGCAATAACATACGTTTTCTAATTGAGCATATAATGGCATAATTTTTGTGTAGAAAATATGACTGCTAGACATAACTTCTCTAATACTATATAGCAAGTTTCATAACTGATTAAGGTTCTACTGATATAATAATTAGCACGCTCTTTCTTCTCATCGTCAAGTTGAGCTAACATAGCTCCTAAGGCAAGATCTGAAGCAAAAATGTACAAGATAAATGAGCGATTAGATCTAGGTGGTGAAAGCACAGGAGGGTTAAGGAGATATTGTTTGAGGAGGTCAAATGCTTCCTGACATTCGTCATCCCGATGAAAAGAGACATATTTCTTAAGAAGCTTAAGAAAGGGTCCTATTTTGTCCGCCAACTTATCGACAAAGTGATGAATATCTTGAAGTTTACCTTGTAGACTTCATAATTTAGATATATTTGCGGGTACGGGCATATCATTGATAGCCACGATCTTGAGAGGGTCAATTTCAATGCCACGTAAAGAAACTATAACCCCCAATAATTTACCGGACTTAACTCCGAATATACATTTAGTTGGATTCAGTCGGATAAGATATTCCCTTAACTGATCAAAGACTTCTCTCAAGTCATCTAAATGATCATATTATTTAGTGGAACGAGCTATAATATCATCTACATAGTCATGTAAAATATCATGCATCATATCATGAAATATATAAGTCTTGGTTCGTTGATAAGTTGCACCTGCATTCTTCAAACTGAATGGCATCACTTTCCAACAAAAGGTTCCCCAAGGGGTAATAAAGGTTGTTTTAGCCTGATCTTCAGGAGCTATCCTAATCTTATTATAACCAAAAAATCCATCCATTATGGATATCATTCCACTCCCAATAGTAAATTCAATGATCTGATCCATGTTGGGAAGAGGAAAACCGTCTTTAGGGAATGCAACATTGATATCTCTAAAGTCTGTGCAAACCCTAACTTTGGTAGCTTCTTTCTTAGTTACTGGAACTACATTCGAGATCCATTCAACATAATCAATGGCTTGTATAAAAATAACCTTCAGTAGTTTTTCTAATTCCACTTTGACTAGTAAGGCCACTCTAGGATGCATTTTTCTAAGTTTCTGTTTAACAGGTTTAGCATCCAGATGGACTACTAGATGATGCATAACTATAGAAGGGTCTAAACCTAGCATATCTTCATATGTCCAAGAAAAGACATCCTCATAGTCTTTAAGAAATGCAATGTATCTATCTTATTTTTCTTGACTTAATTATGATCCAATGTTGATTATGTGAGGGTTATCATTGGTTCCAATGTTAATTTTTATGAAATTATCTACTTCCATGTGTAGATCTCTCTCAAAATTAGGTGGGGCAGGTGAAACGCCCAATTCTTGTTATTATTCCAAGGTTATCTTGGATAATTCATCTTGAGGAGTCGTGGCCTCAAGCTGGGCTATACTAGGTATAGAGCCATTGAAATAAAATCCATTATGTAATAATTCCTCAATGTAGACATCATGGAAAATATCTCCCTCCAACTCATCGTCGAATTCAACGATCATCTAAGGGTAAGCTATGGAGAACATATTACATGTAAATGGTTTATTTATTAAATGCAAAGGATCGCGTTCATCCAAATAATCTTGGTAATATATGAGATGGTCATCATCCTCAAATGGGAATGGCTGACCTTTACTAGGAAATAGGCCCACACCACATCGGGCAGGCCATGGTTCTACCTCAAAAGGTTCTTTCATACCATTTTGGGAAGGTCCCAAACCTTTCCCTTTATATCCCAATTTAAGCATTATAGGCTTAGATTTAATATACTCATTAGCAAAATAACATTGAGCATATCCATCATAATGTGTCTTGATGTTTCTAGGTATTCTTCCCTAGTCATATCCCTTATAAATAAAAGCGCAACTCCCAACTTGGTAAATACTTCCCATAGGCTGTGGGAGGCCCAAGGTGTGAGGAGAGGGTGGTAATTTATTTAAAATAAGGGAATCTTGCATAGCAGCGTTTGTTTTTTCTGATATAAGAATTTTAGATAAATTGGGTAAGAGCTCGTCAGTAAGAGCATAAGAGGTAGAAGGAACATTTCCTACATCGTCGGATGCAAAAAGTATGCCTTTAGTGGATGTAGATGTTATAGAGATGTTTATGGATGGGTCTATAGGTATGGAAGTTATAGGAGTAAAACAAGAACCATTTGTTGTGGGTTTAGGATCTTTTGAAAGTCCTAATGTGGTTTGTTCGAAAGATGGTTGAACTATATGTAGAGGTAGAGTTGATGGAGAAAAAGTAGATGATGTTATGGGTGTGTGTTTCACATGTTTAGACGGTTGATGAGAATTAGGATGTGTGGATGATAAAGCAGGGAAAAATTGAACTCCAATAGGTTCTGCCAAAGCACACATATCAAAGGGTCTGGGATCAGCATGAATGGTAACCAACTAATTTTTAAATTTGAATTTAACACACTGATGTAAATTTGAAGGAATAGCTCTCATCACGTTGATCCAAGGGTGACCCAAGAGTATATTGTACGATGTAGGGCAATGTACAATAAACATGGTCGTGTCTAAGGTTCTTGGACCAACTTGCAATGGTATAGTAATAACTCCACATGTTTTTTGTGTTTCGTCATTCAAGGCTTTTATGATCATATCAGTTCTTTTAATTTCGTCACTTCTAAACCCAAATCTTTGGTCGAAGTCAAAAGTGCAAATGTTTAAAGATGAACCGTTATCAATCAAGAACCGTTTAACAACTACATCTCTAATTAGGGCAGTAATATATAAGGGGTTATCCTTATGTAAACTATGTTGAGGTATGTCTCTATCTCGAAAGTCAATACAATCAAATTCATGAGTTATTATAGTATTGGCCATGGCTTCAGGTTGAATATTTTGTGGTACCATCATTTGGCTTAATGTGAGCATTAACTCATCCCTATGTGTAGGAGAAGATCTTAAAAGGTCCAAAAGGGAAATTCTAGCTGTGGTATTTGATAATTGTTCATTAATATTATAAGGAGGTTTAGGTTGAACATTAGGTGCATGATTCCATTTATTAGGAACTTTTAAAACAAATGGACCTGATCCATCGTTCTGAGTTTGATCTTGTTGAGAATTTTGAGCCTGTTGTCTAGTAACAGCTCTGATGGTACCGACAATATTATTTTGCAGATGATGAATAGGTCTTGGTATAGCGTTCATGGTTTGTTCATTAGAAAGTAATTGGTGAGATGATGGTCGAGTAGTGACTCTTCTTGGAAATGGTTCTTCTGGAACCATAGAACTTGTGATAGGTTGAATAGGATCTGATTCATCTTCAGAGCTATTTGATTTATTTGAGGTGATTTCTATGTTACTTTCAGTATCATATTCTACATCACTAAGATCAAGTGTCTGAGTATTATATAGAGGTCCGGTTGTAACCATGGATAAAGTTGTGTCAAATACTTCCACATCATGAGTAGGTGAATTTCCACTAATAGTTCCTCCATATCGGGTAGGAGGGGGAACATTATGGTGCTCAATTTGATTAGCCACTTCTTTACCATGCTTTGGTAAAGGATGTTGAAATATGTCCAATGATTGATTGGCATTCTGATTTTGATTTTGGGGGATGTTCTTTTGAGCATTATTGGGAGGATTTTTTTTAGTTTGAAAGGCTTGCACCTCCATCTCATTTTTATCAATCAGGTCTTGTATTTTATGTTTTAATATTTTACAAGAGTTGGTAGCGTGTCCAGGTCCTCTATGGAAATCACAGTGTAAATCAGCTCTGTATCCGGGTATAGTTAGATTAGGTTCCCAGATATTTGGTAATTGGATCAAACATCATGCTAGTAATTACGAGAGAATGGTTGATAGAGGTTGATTTAACCTAGTAAATTCTCGAGGTGGTTTATCAAGAGGTTTCAATTTGAACTTCTCTATTGTTTTTGCAGTATTAACATTGGCAACATTTTTGCTATCGATGACTCCATCACCCACAACTTGTTTATTTTTATATTGATTTTTGGATGTTTTCTCATCATCTTTCTTTTTAAGCTGACCTCTCCTAATGAGAGCATCTTCCACTCTTCAGGCTAAGTCTATAGCCTGATTGAAGGTGGTCAAGGTAGCAGTTGATAATTCATAGGATAGTTGTTCTTGCAAATTATTGATAAAGATATCCAACATTTCCCGATAAGGTAACACAAAGTGTAATTTTCCTATCAACTGCCTCCACCGAGCTAGGAAATCAGCAAAACATTCATCTTTGTCTTGTTTTAAGTTGTACAAATATTTAATGGTTACATGCCTTTCGATGTAGGCACTAAATTGATGAACAAAATACTCGGCGGTTTCTTCGAAATTCCTCAAAGAATGAGTGGGTAGTTGATAATACCACTCTAATTCCATTCCTCCTAAAATTTTTGGGGACATCTTTAGTAATAACAAGTCATCATGTGATATGTCATGACATGCTATCCTAAACATACGAAGATGCTCTATGGGATATTCGGTTCCTTTGTATATAGGTAGGATAGGCATAGGAAAGTGTTTAGGATATGGTTGTGCTACAACTATAGGATCTAGAGGCTGACTACACATATCTCGATAATTGTATGAGGGATGGTAGGGATCTATCTGGTCCATGCGGGAGACTAACTATTTCACCATGGCTTCAAAATTACTAGTTTGTCCACCATATTTGTTTGGTGGTATTTGAGCATGTGATGGCATGACGTAAGGATTGGATGCTATATTGCTATTATGCAAATGGTTGGTAGGAAGAGTATTATGAAGAAAATTTGTAGTAGCATTATGTTGTATCCCAGATTGTTGGAAATTGGTGTTAGGTTTTTTTTTGGTTTTTTTTTATTTGAGGTATGTTGATCAATAACTTGGCAAAATAGAGTAGTGAATGAAGGTTTCTTTTGTGTGGAGATAACCCTAGGCTTGGTAACAGGCACTCTAGGTGGTTGGGTAACCTGTTGTTGTGGCATGTTCTGGATTATAGCAGCCATATCCAAATTGGATGGTCCAGTTTGATCACTTTCTTGATCAACGAAGGACAAGGGATTAGTGTGTGTGTGATATATTTCTTCTAGGGTTGCTTGGGTGTCACTAATTTGATCCTTGTCCATATGGAATGCTCTATTAAGAGCGCCAATATTAGTATTGAGGAACTTCCAAAAATGTTCCATGTTCTCAAAAGTAACAGCTCCTTCGAAGACATTTTAGGGGATGAGGATCCTTCCTCTCTAATAGTTTCTCTTTGTTCATTTCCTTCAACAAAATCTTCTTCTTGTTGGTCTAGTGTTCCTTCTTCCTAAATTGGGTCTTCAGGAAGGACATCTGGTTTATTTACTGGTTTTCCTAACCAATTTTCTTCTACTTCAGTCTGTTTTCCATTCCTAAGTCTAGTCATTATGCTTAAACTTAGATTTTAGCAAATATATATTTTTATATATTTGTTTGCAACAAGTTTGGGAGGTATATATTTTAATTATATACCTACTATAATACTTAAAAGAAAATGTTTTAATTTTTGTTATATTTTTGTTTTGTTTTTTGTGATTTTATGTTTTTATGATGATAAAGACAACAAACAACACACTAAATGCAAGAAATAATAAAATAATGGCTTAGTTTTCTATAAATAGTTTATAAATGTCATTGATGGGATCAAGTTCATTAGGAGTCATGAAATGCTCTTCTTCAAATTGGAAATGGTTTTTCAAGAATTTGACAAAGTGTGCTATGGTGATGTTATCTACTTCTGACTCTGACTTGTAAAAATAGAGCTCATGGCTATACTCTCGATATAACACAGCTCTAGGAACTCTATTCCATATCTTTCTATCCATAATAATGACCTCTTGATCCTCTATACGAGACAAAAATTTATGTACTACAACTGCATTATCGAGGTATTCCTCAAAGGTGTACAACTCGAAAACACAAGGGCTCTTTTATCTGCTAACCACCTATGTCCATCTCTTTGAAGTTCATGATATAAGGTCACTTGATCAGGATCTAAGATTCTATCTAGGACAAACCTCTTGATTTGCCTAAGTTTGGTTGATCTAGATGAAATAATATTCAATCTCCTATTAAGTTCATCCCATAAAGGTAGGACTCTATATGTTTGAGATACTCTAAGAAAAGAAGTAATCTCTATGGTTGCTAATTGGTACTCAACATTAATGGTGACAACTTGTCTTTTATTATAATCTACCATCTAAATATGATATGCAATCTTTAATTGTTTTTCTGATGATTCTAAATGCATTTATGTTTTGTTTTTTGGATTGTTTTCAAAAGGTTTTTAGTTTTCACGTCGGGTTCACCAAAATGTATCGCTCCAAATTTTTTGCATCCTTACCTTCAGGCTATAGGATCCACACCCGGAAGGGGAATGCAAGAAGTATGGGACAATACCTCAGACTGAGAGGCCCTTTGAAGGTTGCACCTCTTGGGGGAGGGGTATAAGGGTGAATTTTCGATGGATGGTAGGTTCACCAGGAAAATTTTGAGTGGTAGTTTCCACGCCTAGGTTGAGAGTAGGTTTGATGTGTTCATTTTGTGCTTTAATCATTCAATTCCTAGGTTTGGCCAAGATGAATCTAAGCTATTCTATATGCCAATGCTGATTTATATGAATACAAAGAACATAAATAAGTGCTAAACACAAAAAATATGCTAAATGAGATAGAATATACCTGATTCTAGATGTTTGATACAGATTTTGAGTTTTGTAGAAGTCCAAATCATCTCAAATCATACGTAATCGTCTGAAATATCACAGAATCATCTCAGATCTCAGTCGGTCATCTGAGATCAGACGAGATCGTCGTCGATTCGATGAATTTGTCAGAAACTTACAATCACAAAAATAGATACCAAAAACCAAAAATACAACTGCAAAAGCAAGGGAAAATGATAGAAATGACAGTAAATTGGCCTAAATGATAGATCCAAATAGCAATTTAAAGAAATGCATTAATTTAAAAATTTGTTTTAACTTTATCATGCATCTATACTAAATGAGGTGAACTCCAAGATGTAAAAATAAAATAAATCAAGTTAATGCGTAAGAAAATGAAGAGAAAAGATAAGAAAAATGCAACCTTCAGGCTCTGATTGCCCCCAATCTAGACTACAGTCAGGATCACCTCCAATCATACGAGATCATCGTCGATCCCCAACAAAATTGTTTGAAATCGTTTGGAATCGCCTTCGACGATCCGAGCTTGCTTTGGCTAAAAAACAGTAAGATTCCTGCAAGAAAACTTGAAATACAAAATACAAACGATGGTGCGAGGATGTTCTATTGCACAAGGAACTAAATTTGTAGGGAAATCAATCAGCCAGGGGGTTCAGGGGGATAAACTACAAAAATCCCAATTTATATAGGATTAGGGATAGTTTAGGAGGTTGGAGATCATCCCAATTTGGGAGAACTCCAACGGGGGAGACTCTAACTGTGCAGACACGCTTTTTTCCCAAGTTAGAGAAGCTGTTGAAATAGAAGCTAATTATGAAAGTTCAGTTTTGGGACAAAATTTTTTGGACATTCTATTCTAGATGAATTCGTCAGATCTGGGATGATTTCATCTGATCGGTGACGATATCGTCCAACGGTCAAAACAAATCCTAAAAATGGCATGAAAAACAAGGGGAGCGGGTAACGGGCGAGTTTTGGGTTAAAATTTAAATTTTTATCTTTTTACTAAGGTTTAACCATGCCAATTTTAGGGTGCTACACGTACTTATGAGAGAAGAATGTATATCACTTAGCAAGCACTTTAACATCACTTGAATAAGAGAGCTTGTGTGATATTGGTATTTCAAAATCATTTGTTGTCCTTATTCTCTTTCAAAATAATTTTGAACCCTTCTTATATAGTGGATTTGAAAGTGAAATGGATGGGGAAACCAATGAGAGATGATGCCAAACATGCCAACTTTAAGAAATTAGGGTTTCCTTAGGATAAAACCCTAGGATACGAAAGGGTGATCTTGATTTTGCATAAAGGGTGAAAAAAATAAAATAAAATGGGGGAGATACCTAGTGCTTGCCTTAGGTAAGTCTAAGGAGTTTCTCAGGAGTACTTAGGGAAGATTGCCCACTAAAGTGGATCAATTTCCCATGTCTACATACATATCTCTTTTAATTTGCTAATATTTCATATTGAGATTGAGGAAATATGAACAAAAAAAACCAATAAAGACACCACGGTAGATGAGCCTATCACAATAAATTAGGATTCAGTGATAGATTCCTCACATGCTAGTAAGTACTTTAAATTTGATATTATTGTTCAATAGTGGTTGACCTAGGTATATTAGAATTGATCATGGTTTTTTTGTTGACTGTGGTGTATTATAACAACTGGTGGAAGATACTAGCTATGGAGTTCCATTAATGAGAAATAAAAGGAGGAAACCCATAACATAAATGAATTTTATGGTGAGAATAACCAAAATAAGACTAAAAATACTTTGGCTAATGAAGAGGGTATGCAGACTGCACAAGAAATTTTCTTGTGATGTTGGGTTACTCATTGTTGTCATACTATATGGCATAATTATGTTTGGATGGTGCCAATATTCTATGTTTTTATGCTAGGTCATAACACACTTCAAACACTAAATATCATAGAAAGAGAGGTCTAACAATATGTGTAGTAGATTCAAGTAGCACATATAAGGTGGAGATTATTTGCAATCTAAATGGACAAACCATAGGAAAAAATTCTATTAAGTTTACATCTTACTTGGGGGTGATTGTGAGGGAGATTATCCCTATCACCCATATAGACTAGAGTAGTCCTAGTGGAAGTTAAAAACTAGTTATGGACACTCATTATGGTAAATTTCTAGCCAATGGAGTTCATAGTGTCCATTTTTTAATACTTATATAAATGTTGCATCTAATAATATAATGGTTTGATGGAGCAAAAATATATCATTTTGAACATAATGAAGAAATGGGTCTTCATAACCATTGACAAGAAATGGCATGAACATAAGCATCGACTTGTGAAAAAACACTATGATAAGTATGATAATGACGAAGATAGATTTGGTAATTCCCCACCTTGTATATTACAAAAATATTGGGAAGCCTTTTTTTTTTTTTTTGCTAGATAAAATACTATAGCATTAATGCTAGGTTTTACAGGTTGACCCAAAAACTTTTACAAAAATCAGCCCAGGGCTATTGATGAACATGTCCTTACTAAGGATCCTATATATGTAAAATCTACATGCCGCCAAAGCCATTACATCTGGTAAGGCACATAGTCTATTATCAAAAAGAAACTTCCCATACAACATTTTGGGTATACCTTGAGAAAACACACATGCATCATAATTACAAAAAAGAAATAGACATGGATCCCTTCCTTGAGACAATGGAGAAACAAAAAGCTACAGACAAACATAGCAGAGCACTGAAAAAAACTCCCACAAGCTCTGTATTGACAGTTACTATTAATAATTCTTTGGTAATTGCTTTCTTCCATATATGACATGCTTTGGTACCACATACTATCTTGGCCAATAAGCCTTGGAGAAGTGAACCTATGGCGGTGGCTATCTCGTGGTCCACGTGGCTTTTGTTCGAAGTCTTATATTGTCATTTCTTTCCTTCCCTATTATTATCAACCAACCTCAAATTACAAATATGACTAGGATCCATGTTATCTAACATGTGACTATCCCTATTAGTCTTTGTGGTATTTCCAAGAAACATCCACGAAGACTGACATCTCAGATAATTTTTATTGTGAGTCCAATTCAAAAAAGAGACGGGAATACTCCTAGCCTTCAAACTTACAGTGCCTTCCCTGTTGGTAAATTCGACTATCATTCTTGGCATTATTTTTGAATAAGATCCTCTACTTCACTCGGGACACCGTGTTCCCATTTAAAAAGTTTGTCACCATCGACACCCAAATTGGCCAGCTTATCAGCAATTTTGTTAGCTTCTCGAAAGACATGTTGGGATTTTTTGTCCTATCTTCCATAGAAAAGGATCCTAGCCTCTTCAAAAATTGTTTTAATCCTCCAAGGAGGTGTTTTCCAATTATTAAGAATATTTATAACATGCATAGAGTCTCCTTATATGATCAAATTGCATTCTAAGTCTTGAATCTTTGAAGGCCTCTCCACATAGCTCTAGCTTCAGCTTCGTTGTTTGTCATTGTTCCCAAATATTCAAAAAATGCAAGCATAATATTCCCATTATGATATCGCACAATGCCACCAGCACCTACTCTTCCAGGATTGTCCTTAGTTGCTCCATCAAAATTAAACGTAAACCAACCCGTAGGATATGAAGACCACTTAACATTGGCTCTGGGGTTGACTACCCTAGGCACAGACTCATCTAACAAGGTTAAGCTTAAATATTGAGCAATCATGGTCTCCTAAATATGAGGTTTACGACTATCAAAAGGGATAAGGTTCACATTCTCGTTGGCAAAGGATAGGATCCTGGCAATGATAGTTTGATGATCATGGATAGACTCATTAAAGACTCTATGGTTCCTTTCTAACCACACCTGCCAAATATAGTGATTGAGACAAATTTTCCACATGTATCTAAGTATTTTTTATTGAAAAGGGGCAAGGCCACTAGATGAACAAATCAATTACGATGGCTGGTTTAACCAATGAAATATTCAAGGCCTAAAAAACCTCACTTAGGACAGTCAAGAAAAAAGGGCACTCAAGGAAAATGTGATAAATGGTCTCCCAATTAGCCCTGCACATATAACAATGATTAGTGATACAAATACCTTTACACATCATATTATCAATGGTTAGAATTCTTCCTTGGATAACTAGCCATGAAAATACAAACTAAGTCCTTTTGGAGGACAAAATCCTCATCATCAAGCAGAAGCTTGTAAGCTGATTTAACAATGAACTACCTGTTTTCCATAGGAGCCTAGGTCACTTGATCTTCCTTGGGTTTCATGGTGATAAAATATTGCCCGAGAATATTACAAAGATAATTTTATTCTACTTGAAATCCCTAAATTCTTATTTGTTTCCACTTCATTCTATGTTTGTCCTCAACCATATAACCGAAGACTTTTCTGCCAATTAGTTCTTCTATGATATCTTTGATTCGGGCTAAGTTAGGATATTGCGTCAGTGGTTCATCCTTAGCCCACCTATAATTATAGCAATTTATCCTCTCACCATTGCCTAAAATCCATCTTAAACCTTTTTTTATGATTTCCTTACAATTAAGAATTGCTTTCCAAAAAGCAGAACCTCTGATTGGAACTAAGTCACTTAGAAATTCCATATTTTGAAGATACTTTCATTTGATGATAGCTGTCCATTCATTTTCTTCACCAAAAATGAGACGCCACGCCTGCTTAGCTAGTAAAGCTAAATTTATATGAGCAATTCTCCTTAGATCTAAGCCCCCATTTTCCTTGGGTCTGTACACTTTGGTCCATCCTACAAGGTGTATCCTTTTTTTCTCCTCTGATCCAGTCCATAAAAATTCTTTTTGGAGTTTCTCAATTTTTTGGAAAACCTTCACAGGGGCTTTGAAAATGGAGAGGAAATAGACTAGAATGCTCTGAAGAGAGGCCTTAGTGAGGTTCATATTTCCTGCTTGAGATAGTATATGACCTTTCCATCCAACAAGTTTTTTTGAATTCTTTCAATAACCCTGTCCCACATTGACTCTCTCGGAGAACCAATGAAAATAGGGAGACCAAGATACGAAGTGGGGAGGTTTGTTATAGCACACCATAAAATTTATGTAATCCTTCCTTGCATTTGAATGGGGGTTTTCAAGAAATATAACTTGCTTTTACTAAAATTAACTTTTTGACCAACAACGTCCTCATAGAGTTGCAGGATGTATTTAATTATTTTGGCCTCAACCATTGATGCCTTAGTCAATATAAGGGTATCATCGATGAATTATTGGTGAGAAACAACCCTAGTGAGATATGTTTCCTTGATTCCCAATATTAGCCTTGAAATGCAAGCATTTTTGATGGTTTTACCTAAAGCTTCTGCCACAATGATGAATAACATGGGGCTGATAGGGTCCCCCTACCGAATTTCTCTACGACTTTGAAAGTAACCAATAGTTGTTCCATTAACTAGAATCAAGAACCATGCTTTAGAAATACATTATTTGATAAAATTAACCCATTGGTGGTGAAAACCAAACTTAAGGAGGACAGTAATCATAAAGTCCCAATTTAGCCTGTCAAATGCTTTGTTCATATCAAGCTTGAGGGCAAAAACAAACCTGTTAGTCTTATGAGCAGAGTGCAGAGCTTCATGAACTGTGATAACTCCATCCAAGATTGACCTAACCTGGATAGAGCTTCCCTGGCATGGATCTATAATGCGGGGTAGAATATCTCTCATTCTATTTGCAATGGCTTTAGTTAGGATCTTTCAAGAAATATTGCACAAATTGATTGGCCTGAAGTCAGCCATAGATTTAGGGGTTTGCTTCTTAGGAATTAGATAAATAAAAGTAGAGTTGATACCTTTTATAATATGATTTCTTGCTTGGAATTATTTGACAGCAAAAATTACATCCTCGCTTACGATGTCCCAAAAAGCTTTATAGAAACAAGGGGAAAATCCGTCGGGTCTCGGGGCTTTGTCTGGCTCCATGCTAAACAAAGCTTCCTTAATTTCCTCATTAGAAAAGGAATCTAGAATCTTAAGGTTTATATCCTCATTTATTATGCTAGGAAGTGATTACAAGAGAATATCTTTGGCCTCCTCATTGCACTGTGATTCCTGACCAAGGATAGAATTGAAATAAGTTACTGCCTCCTTTCTAAATTCTGTTAAGTCTTGAGTAATAGAACCATCTATTTTTTTTTTTTAATTTTATCTTGTTATTGCTTCTGTTTCTACGTGTGGGATGTGAAAAAACTTAGAATTTGAATCTCCATATTTCAACCAAAGAGCCCTTAATTTTTTCCTCCAATAAATTTCTTCACAGGCCAAAATGTTATGAAACTCTGCTAGTTTTGTTCGTTCCTCCTGCCTAGTAGTTTCATCAACATCACCATGTTGGATCCTCTGATAAATTATCTTCAAACTTTCAACAACCTATTTTTTATTTTCAAAGATGTTCCCAAAGACCTCTTTGTTCCAAGTTCGAAGCTTTTCCTTAACAAACTTTAATTTTCCAACAAGTTTAAAAGTTGCACTACCCCTGACAGGCTGCTGCCACCATTGAATTAAATTATATTTGAAACTAAAATGTTTGATCCACATAGATTGAAATATGAAAGGTTTCTTGAAGGACAAAGAGTTAGGGATCTCCAAAAAAATGGGATTATGATCAGAGGCAATTTTAGGAAGGGATTGCAAGGTAGAATCACCGAACAAAGTTGTAGCCTCCTTTGATAGAAAAATCTATCAAGCCTTTCTTGAATGATATGACACCCTATCCACCGATTGCTCCAGGTATAATTCGCTCCTCTAAGTTTTACATCCATCAACATGTTGGAGTTCACAAAGTCATTGAAATCATCCATATTCCTGATAGGTGGTCCATTTCCACCCATTTTGTCTGAAGGGTAAAGAGGAGTGTTAAAATCCCCAACCAGAATCCATGGGACTTTATGGAAGATTTCACTCAGATTTCCTAAGTACTCCCACAATAGAGCTCTCCCTTGAATTGAAGTCGGGGCATAAATATTTGAAAGGATCCATGACCTGTTACTATTTATTTCCTTAAATAAAACACTAAGAACCTTGTCATATTTCTGAATAATGGTGTCTTCTACTATTTGGAGATCCCACAAAGTCATAAGGCCTCCAGATGCTCCTCTGGCTAATTTGCAAACCATCTCCCCTTGATTCTAGATTTTTTTTGCTATTTTTTTGGACTAAATCTCATCAGTTTTTGTTTCTTGCAACATGGTAATAGTTGGATTCACTTGATTTATTATTGCACTGACTTCCCTATGTTTGGTTAGGCCATTGAGGCCTCTCACATTTCATGAGAGGAACTTCATTGATATTGTTTGGGATTTCTTCCTCTCCCCCTCCCTTGAGGAGTTTTTCCTAATTTGTTGTCTTCAAGACCCAGAATAACTTGTTGAAACAAGGTTATCTATTTTCCATTGGCAATATCATTATCGGTTTTAATTTTTTGATTCTCAGCATTTGATATTCTCCCTCTTATTTTTCACTACCAAAATCTATAGGATACTTCATAGTGCTCTTGGTTTGTTTAGGAATAAACTGAGGGGAGGCAATTTTTTGCAGAACCAGACTGCCATATTCCTCAGTCTGAAGAGTTTCACATATCTCCATCCCTACATCCAAATATTCTCCTTTTTTCCTATATTCCCCTGGTCTGCGGGATGGCCCCTCAGTAGGATTCACTTGGCTCCTAGTGATGATGTTAGGGAGATGAGATTTTTTATTTTCCAATGCCTCAAATTTCTTCCTAAGTTCTTTAGCATTAGGGTTTGGCTTTGGGATGCCCACTGGGCTTGAAGTATTTCTAGCATTGGGGTTTAAGGATCCTGAATTGGATGTGGATTCTAGAGATCATGCATTAGGGTTTGGATTTGTGATGCCCACGGGGCTTACAGTAATTTTAGCATTAGGGTTTGAGGATCCTGACTTGGATGGGGATTCGAGAGAGTTAGAAAGGTTAGCCTGAAGGTGCTGGGCTTCCATATCTTCTGATAATCCTCCTAATCCCATATTGGATAGAATTGAAAATTTATTTGAAACTAGAGGATTGGAACTTACCTGAGTATTTTGGTTGCCAACAACCTGTTGTTTTCCTTTGTCTTATTGGGACCCTGCATCCTCTCTTTTATTTTTTTGGTAGACATAGTTTGCCTGATTGAAATCGCCTTTGCCAGGGAAACTCCTCAAATTTCCTCTGTCTAGCATTTCCTACTTCTGATTTTCTCTATTCATTGCCAGGTTAGGGCACTGATTGCATATATGTCCTTTATTTTTACATTCTGCATAGAATACCAGTATGTTCTCGTATTCTACCGACTATTTTCTATAGTATTCTCCATACTCTAGCTCCACAAACCTTGGCAATTCATTATTCAAATTAGCATTTACGTAGATTCATGCATGAGTCATCCTTGTCCTGGCCAAGGTCGCATGGTCAATGGAGATCAAGTCCCCTATAGTTTTGGCTATGCCCTGCAGCCAATATTCATTGAAGAACTAGGCAGGTAGACTCGGGAGACAAACCCAAATAGGGGCAATGTTAATATTTTTATTTTCAGGGTCAAAATCTTCACCCCATCGTCTGAGAAAAAGTCTCATTTTTCCTAGAAACCAAGGACCTCCTGTTAAAATGTGGTTAGCATCCTCCATCTTGTTAAAACAAATAATGAAGAACCCTCGAGTTAGAGCTACCAACTCCAAGCTACCTACCAGTCGCTATTGAATGGGAAGTATTGTTGACTTTAAAGCAAGTACCATCCAATCTACTATGGTAGTTCATATTATTGTTATATTCATGTGAATTTTTTTGACCTTGCTCTCCCTAATGAATTTATATATTGGTTTCTTCATTGTGTTGTAAGCAGTGAGGCAAAGAAATAAAGAATATAGATATCACAAATCCATCATGTACACTATATAGGATATGCTCGACTGAAGCATGAAATATTATTCTATACTCATCCATTATATATGACAAACATAGCTCTATTGTTTTGTCATATGACTTATCCCTATGTCTCTCCAACTATATATCTTGCAGAGGAAGAGCCAACAAAATGTGGAAACTCCACTACTAAGGGTAAGTTTGTGGACGGTAGCCCATACAAAGAAGGATGAGGTTCCTATTTCACTAGAAGCTATGGAGACAATCATAAGTGACATTCCCTTGGAAATAGCAATACGTTGAACTTCAAACCATTGTTATATCAAATTTTTTAACATGTTACCAAATAACTATGCATGTGATGTTGCCAAAAATATTGGATGATCAAATTTCATCTATGAGCTCTATAAACCAATGTATTAAGGATGATACCCTCACCAAGGTTTTAAGACCCGAAATACCAGGTTGGGTTCAAGGTGTCAACAAAGGAGTATCACCAACTGCTTTGTTTTTTGGTGAGGGTTACATAAATAAGTTGCACTAGATGCAAGAGCATATGGTAGAGAAAGAGCAAAAGTGTGAAGATAATCTTATAGAGAGAGAAAAAATATGGAAGAGAAGCTTGCGAAGAAAGATAAAAACATTGAAGATATTTTGACATGACTTTCACAGATAGAGGTGTGTCAGTTTTTTCATGATTTCATATTTTACAAATTTACATGTTGCACCCCTAAATTTGTATTTATCCCTTGCATATAATTCCATAGGGAACATCACTACATGATACCCCTAAAATTGAACATAAAATTGGTATTGGTGATCAAGGTACAGGCATCTTCTCAACACCTTATAGGCTAGAGTCACCAATGGTATGACTAATATGTTGACTTAGTTTGTATTGTAAGCTATACAGTGAATTTATCTAGGTTGTTTATTTTCCATATAGGGATTTAAAATGATATTGATTACTCAAACTGAGAGAAGAGAATGCTACTTGACTCAGATCCATGAGAATAATATAGTGGTTGAAGACATGGCGATCAATATTGACCCTAAATATCTTGTACATGATCAACGTTTGGGTGAAGGTTATTGGAAAATCAATGTGTACATCGTCCACAAAGAGGAAACAATCTTGTTTAGAAGGAATTATGAGATGGCCACAATGAAGGATGTTGTGGGCTACTTCATTGCCTAGCCTATATCAAATATTGTTTACAAATAATGGAAAGCCAAGCTAAGAGTGAGGTGAGTAGGTATCTAGAGTATGAGGTTGGCCAGTCATATACAAGAAGGTTTAACTCTTAGTCCTAGTCAACAATACTTGATTTGCATAGATGGATATTTATGTATTTTATGGAAGTCTCAGGACACCCTCTCATCTCATCTTTGATGCTTGGGGTAGGTAGGTATGTTTAGATATATTTCCATTATATGGAGGGCTCAGGTTGTCCATTCACCTATATATGTAAATAAGAATTGCACTTGAAATAAAAATTTTCTATTTGCATATATAATCATAAATAATTTCTTTCTTTCTTAATTTTGTACATGTAAGATGTGCAAAATTTCATTGTTTTTCATAAACAATAACTTTATTTTCATCTGGTAATCTAGGATAAAATATTCCATATACTATTCAAAATAAGTTGTGTGTAATGCTAAGCTTCAATATTTTAAATTCCTTTATTAACTAATGTTGTTTTATAATGAAGAAAGAGAACATGTCATTATAATTGTTATCTCACTGCATTGTTTGAGATGAAAAAACATGTTAATTAAATGATTACCAGCTCCTTCTTTCGTCAAAAATAATATTTTCCTAATCTTTCATTATATTGAGTTTTAGGGTAATCAAGTTAAATGCTTATTGGATTATTTTGATTAACATCTACCAAATCTTCAATTTTTGAATGGTCTTGAGAAAAATGGAAAAGGATATGCATTTCTGTGGACCTATTTTTAACTAATTGGAAGGGATTTTGTGAATAAGTAGTTTTCTTTAATATTCTTTAACTTGATTCAAAAATGTTCAATTTTAGAATTTTATATGGAAAATATTATAGTTTGTGTACTTAACCTTGTTTGGGAATAAGACTATCAAATTCTGCCAAGTTTTATGTTCCTCGAATGTTGCTAGGTTGATAGAGTCATAGTATTATTATTTAACAATAAAGTTTGCAACTTCTTTTTAGCCAAAATTCTAACTCACTCTGTCCAATGTGTGAAAGGTATTGATCCTACATGATATATTGACTTCATATAGTAGTGTCCACTATGTAGGGACACTAGTACATAGCATGGAGTTATTTGTCCTATGTAGGATACACTCAAAATATATCATTGAATATGTCACTTGGTAGGAAAGAAGATACTTAAGTTGAGAAAAAAATGTACCAAGTGCATATGCTGATAGTTTCTATCTTAAATTGTTATTGCAAATCCAAAAAGGCAAGTATTAATGCCAAGCTATATCTTTGAATCAAGTCTCAGAATGCTCTTTGTGGTACCTTAGACCATAAGAACTTTGGTTTGGATCTTCCTTTTCTCACTTAATTTAAGTGTCATGATGGTTGTTGCAGATCCTAAAAGGTAAGTATTAGTGCCAAGCTAAGTCAATGAATCAAGTCTCATAATTCTCTTTATGGTACCTCAATCCACATGAACTTTGGTTTGGCTCTTCCTTTTATCACTTACTTCGAGTACCATGATGGTTGTTGTAGATCTGAAAAGGTAAGTATTAGTGCCAAGCTAATTAAATAAATCAAGTCTCAGAATTATCTTTATGGTACCTCAATCCACATGAACTTTGGTTTGGCTCTTCATTTTTTCATTTAATTAAAATGCCATGATGGTTGTTGCAGATCCAAAAAGGCAAGTATTAGTGCCAAGCTAAGTCAATGAATCATGTCTCAGAATTCTCTTTGTGGTACCTCATTCCACATGAAATTTGGTTTGGCTCTTTATTTTCTCACTTAATTTAAGTGACATGATGGTTGTTGCAGATCCAAAAAGGTAAGTATTAGTGCCAAGCTAAGTCAATGAATTAAGTCTCAGAATAATCTTTGTGTTACCTTAGTCCACATAAAATTTGGTTTGAATATTCCTTTTCTCAAAATGGGGTATCATTGGTAATTTTAGCCTATTGAAATTAATATTCTTTTGACTAACACTATCTACAAACTATAAAGAATTTCCAGCACCCAAGGATTTGTATGACTACTTATCATGGTCTTTTATATATGCATACATTGTTTATTGCCATGTCCCATAGGATAGTATGCATGTGGTCATCTATCAAGTGTAAAAGTATTTGTAACATGGTATGCCTAGGACCATATTGGTTGTATGCATTTATAGTATTTTTTGTTACTAATATTTTTCTATTGTTGTTTATTTTTATAGTTAATATTTTGTTGTTTATTGTTATTATCACCCTGTGTTTACATACATATTTTAACTTTTTATTTTTTTCTATTATTTTTAATTGTCCCTATTATTATTTAATAGCTTTTAACACTTCATTTTTACTAGAAACTTTTTGTTACCTGACCTCTACTTGTCTTATTGTGCTTAGTTTGTTAATCTCATATTACCATAACCATTGAAACACTTAAGTGTTTAGGCATTATATCTAGCTATTATTGTTGGTCATTTCCTTTTTTCTTATATATTTCATTGTGTAGTTTAGATATTCTCACACAACATAGTTATGCATTAATTAGAATATTTGTACATAACATTTTGATCTAGTGCATTACCTTTCTTCTTTATCTTATTTTTTCCTCTGATGTAGGATTACTAAAAACTTTTTGTTACCTGACCTCTACTTTTCTTATTGTTCTTAGTTTGCTAATATCATATTACCATAACCATTAAAATACTTATGTTTTTAGGCATTTTATCTAATTTTTATCACTGCTGATTTCCTTTTTTGTTATATATTTTATTGTTTAGTTTAGATATTCTCACACAACATATTTATGCATTAACTAGCATATTTTTACATAACACTTTGATCTAGTGCATTACCTTTCTTCTTTCTCTTATTTTTTCCTCTAATGTATTCCTATTGCATTCAGGGATACTTACTCCTCTAGAGGGATTCTTACATACTTAACCTCACATTTCAAAAATTTTTTGTCATTTGTCTATCAATTTATTTGTAGGAATAGACTGTTGTAGGATTACATAACAAGCATTTTATATTTTCTTATTCATTTACTATCAATTTTCCATACTTTCTTAAATTAATAAAGGTATGGACTTCATAAGAGAAAAATGGTGCATGTTAAATCCAAGTGAATTTGGAGGGATAGAGCCTAACCTAGCCTTAAGGTATTCTAAGGTGGATGGTGTATTCCCTATTGTGTAATTCAACCATAGTAGATGACTGTTACAATTTACCTTATTAACAATAATGGAAAAAGATATTGATTCTCTTCATAATATCAATCCTCAAGAGTCAATGAATAGGTGCATGTTGTATATAAGACCCTACCAACAAGACTAATATAACAAGAATGTTTTCAATGTTATTTACCTTCCATTAGAATATGACAAGAAAAATATATGGAAAAAAACTTTTAACTCATATGTGAAACTTTTATCTAGTTGAGGTTGGCATCCTAAAAAGTAGAACTTGTTGTGCATGCTTAGTGCTTGAATCCTTGTTGACCCTTCGTTTCTTATTTGTTATAGTGTGTTCCTCTAGATCCTATTTAAAATGGTTTATATCCATCCTTGATATTAAATAAGTTGCTTGTATGTTTTACTTCTCATTGCTCTATTTAAAATGGTTCTTATGCATTCCTAAAATTAAAGTAGCTACATTGTATCTATGTTATTATTTTAGTTGTTTCCTACGTGTTTTTAATGGATTGAATATATGAAGAAGTAGCTATAATAATTGGTGACTTGAATTGCTCAGTGGCAATGTTGTCATTTTCATATCAAACCATATCCTATGGAAACATAAAAGCTCTATTTTTTTTCCAAAGGTTTATTCTTTTTCTTTTGTCTATAAAATTTCCATGGCTAGTGGGTTATGGTTTATTATTAAGGGAATCAATTGCCATGATGATGGGTTGAAGTGTTATTGGGCATGTTAAATCCAAGTGAATTTGGAGGGATAGAGCCAACCCGGACTTAGGAATTCTAAGGTGGATGGTGGATTCCTTGTGTAATTAAACCATAGTAGGTGAATGTTATAATTTACCTTATATTGTTGTTTATTTTTATAGTTGTTAATATTTTGTTGTTTATTGTTATTATCACCCCGTGTTTACATACATCTTTTAACTTTTTATTTTTTTTATATTATTTTTAATTGTCCCTATTATTATTTAATAGCTTTTAACACTTCATTTTTATTGGAAACTTTTTGTTACCTGACCTCTGCTTGTCTTATTGTGCTTAGTTTGTTAATCTCATATTACCATAACCATTGAAACACTTTTATGTTTAGGCATTTTATCTAGTTGTTATCATTGCTCATTTTATTTTTTGTTATATATTTCATTGTTTAGTTTAGATATTCTCACATAGTATTTATGCATTAACTAGCATATTTTACATAACACTTTGATCTAGTGCATGACCTTTCTTATTTCTCTTATTTTTTCCCTCTAATGTAGGATTTCTAGAAACTTTTTGCTACCTAACCTCTACTTATCTTATTGTGCTTAGTTTGTTAATTTCATATTATCATAACTATTGAAACACTTATGTTTTTAGGCATTTTATCTAACTATTATCACTGCTCATTTCCTTTTTTGTTATATATTTTATTGTTTAGTTTAGATATTCTCACACAACATATTTATGCATTAACTAGCATATTTTTACATAACACTTTGATCTAGTGCATTACATTTCTTCTTTCTCTTATTTTTTTCCTCTGATGTATTTCTATTGCATTCGAGGATACTTACTCCTCTAGAGGGATTCTTACATAACCTCACATTTCAAAAATTTCCTGTCATTTTTCTATTAGTTTATTTGTAGGAATAGATTGTTGTAGGATTACATAACAAGCATTTTATATTTTCTTATTCATTTACTATCAATTTTTTATACTTTCTTAAATTAATAAAGGTTTGGACTTCATAAGAGAAAAATGGTGTGTTGTGACTTCATACATACTTTGATGCTTTCGTGGAAAATTTTATCCCTTGGAAACAGTTTAAAATTTTGCCCCTCTTTGTTCCAATGGAAAATTACCTTGTCCATGGAATGACCATGAGAAATAAAGGATACCTCAGCTAAAACAAGCAAACCACTACTGATTGCAATGTTGTTTCAACTGAGCCATCCTATATATATATATATATACATAGATATTTAGGTGAGACCCTAAGAGAGTAGTTTTAAACTGTCGTCTTAAGGTGACCTAAGAGCGTGGTTTAAAATTATCATCTTGTGTCTAAGAGGGTGGTTTAAAACCATCATCTTATGTCTAAGAGGATGGTTTATAACCACCCTCTTAGGATCTAAGAGGGCGATTATAAACCACCCTCTTAGATCTTACCCTAAGAGGGCAATTTTTATTCACCCTCTTAGACCTAAGAGAGCAATTTTTTTTTGGCAATTTTTAGCCACCATCGTATATCGTGAAATTTTTACGATACCCTCATAGACAGTGGTTGAACCACCTTTAAAGTCCTTTAAGGGCAGTTAATAACCGTTGTTAAAAATCTTTTTTGGTGTAGTGTATATATGAGATTATATGATTATATTTATTATTATTTTTTATTGTGCATGTGTATGGATGAAATATAATGATAGTTGAGTATAGATGTTCAACTAGACTTATAGATATGATGATGCATGTATGTTAGATGAATGGATGATGTGATATTGTAGAGTTATTATGTATGCATAGAAGTAGGTATGTATGTGGTGCACTAATGATACTTAACAAGAATAAAATGCAAAGTATAAATGTATGCTTGTGTAATAGAACATAATGAATGAATCTGAGATGCAATAACAAACTAAGTGTAGGCACTAAATAATGTATAAGAGTCACAAATCATTATTTAAATAATTTCATCAATGGAAAACACTCAAACAAAAGCCAAGAAAGGATACATATGTAATGGAGAAGCATGTAAGAAGTGGATGATGAGTAGCAAGAGGATTCAAAGGAACAACAAGGCTTTTAGGAAACTCAAACACCCTAGTTGATAAATTAAAATTCATATACTAACCATGCAAGAATTTTAAAGATAAAACTCTTCTAGGAAGACCAAGCTATTCAATATCCATGTGTGTGCATAGTGAAGTTCATTTCCTAATTTTGTACATGGTTAGACTTAACTACTATATATTCAAGCCATCAAAAGCTATATCAACCACAAAGTAAGATTTATTTGTACAAAATAAGGTCGCTAAAGTGATAGACATATCACCACGTATAAGGCTACTCCATTTCCAATCAGGTGTCTATAGCCTTGATGGAGATCATCCCATGGTTATCAAAAACTAGGAATTCTAGGGATTCAAGCTCTTTTTTTGGGGGGGAGGGGATTTTTGAATTTTGCTCATTTTGTGGAAGAGCAAATTTTTTTTTTTCTTTTTGAGATTTTTGTATTTTTCTCATTTTGTGGAAGAACAAAGCAATTTTTTTTGGGGGGGGATGTGGGCGAGCTTGTCCTTTTGTCAATTCTTTGCTTTTTAGACCATGCACATGATAGGAGGAGCAAGTAAATTATTTTATTAAGAGGTAAGACTTACTTTGTAGTGTCATATTTCCTTGTTCAAAATCATAATTAAGATTGTGAAAATGTGTTGGGATTTTGAGATAAACAAAGTACAACCAAAGCGAGATCCTATTGCTAGATATCAATATGGTATGCAACAAAATTTGAAAGAAAATTTGGGAATGGCTAAATTATCGAAAGATCACATTAGACACCTTACAACCACTACTTAAGAGTGAGCAAGAGGTGGGTAATCATCATGGAAATGTGAATGTGCATGAAAAATGAAATGGGGTGTATGCCTGAGATAAAAGAGATTACATCAAGATAAGTGACCCTTGTACAAATGTGATGCTATGTGTAATGTTGAATGAAAGAAGAGATAAATGCAACTATAGCAAAAAAAATGCCTAATGCAATACAATAAAACATGTGACTTGCTAATATGAAATACATGAATAAATGAAGATGATAAAATGCAAAGTGTAATGCATGGTAATATGCAATACATGAATGGTGTGTAATGAAAATATGGTGGATGGCAGTATGAAATTTTGTGTTATGTTTATGTGTTTTTGTTATTTTTTTAATTCATAAAATGCCCATAGGTGGAGAATATTAAGGGTTTCAAGTTCCTTGACACCCTCAAGTGTAGCTAACTGATAAGTTCTTGGTCCTAGATTGTGTGTGATGATAAATAGGCCTATCCAATTTACCACAAATTGGTCATGTAAATGGCTAGGCAAGTTAGAATTTTACTGGTTCTCCTTTAACATTAGATCATCGACTTGAAATTCTCTAAGATGTACCTTTGTATTGTAGGGTCTCATAATGTGATCTTGATAAATGTGAAGATGTTCGAGAGCATTAATGCATCATTCATCAAGGAGAGTGATTTGATCAAGGTGAGACTATCATGTTGTGTCATCATCAATGAAATATTATAGTGAGATCTGCAAAGATAGAATTTCAAGCTCCAAGGGCATGATGGCCTTAGCACCATAGACTAATGAAAATGGGGTTGCCTTTGTAGGTGTTTATATTTTCATTATGTAAACCCAAAGTATCATAGGTAATTGAATATACCAATCCTTATGATGATCATTAATCATTTTCTTGAGGATAGAGATAATCATCTTGTTCAAGACCTCAATTTGTCCATTACTTTGTAGATAGTATGGAGTCAAAAAGCTATGCTTGATATGATAGTACATAAATATTGAACATCCTTATTTTTAAAACATGTTCTATTATCCAAAATGATCTTAGATGAAATAAAAAATGATAGATGATGTTATGGAGTAGTAACTCCGTGATACACGATCCTATTGTAGTGGTAAAGGAAATAGCCTCAAACCATTTGGTGAAGTATTTGGTTATTGTGATGATGAATGTGTGTTGGCCTAAATATGGAAGCAATTTTTTTACCAATTATATCAAATCCCCATTGCGAGAAATGCCGCAATGAATGGATTGGTTGTAAATCCTATGAAGGTACGTATGATAGATTAGCATGATGTTGACATTTTTTTTTAAGCGAAAAACTCCTTTTGGGGCTGCATTGGTCTAAGAGACCACGAACAGGGGGTTCTACACCGTTAAAGCCACCCGGGAGTCACACCCGACCCTGCTTGCACCAACATTATCAATTGGATTTTGGGTACCCAATTCAAATTTTTGGTAGGGTGGAGATTTGAACCTAGGACCTCCCTTGGAGGATTGCCATCTCCTCTCCAACTCACCTACAACACCTAGGTATACATGACATTGACATTTGACACACCCTTATACGTAAGTGTAACAATCCCATTTCATGGTAGGCTAGTGTAGAGGGGGAAAATTGCACTATCGCGTATGATTCTTAGTTGGATTTCCTAGGAGTTAAGGTGATCATGGGGGTATGTTATAACTCTACACTCGATGGGAAAAAAGGAGAAGGGTTCACCAGGAATGGTTTTATGACTCACTTCAAGTTCGGGGTGAAATATATTTTGATGTATCAATTAAGTGTACACTTATGTTTGGCCTTTCTAAAATTACACTATGAAAAGGGAAAGAACAATGCAAGATACAAGATGCAAGAAGACAAGAGTTAACCCTAGAATTATTATTTGCTTGAATGATCAATAACCCTAGGATTTCAAAACAAAGTCTTTAAGTAAGGGTCCAATAGAAATGCATGAACAAGGTTAAAACCCTAAATGCACACTATATGCCTTTATTCTTTCAAATGCCTAGAATTTTGATCAAATGTTTTTCTTTACTTGTGATATATGTTTTGAATAGAAAATGAATAGAAAGCAACCAACGAAAAACATAGATATCTATTGGAGAACTTATCTAATTTGGTGTTTGTTCTAAGCTTTATCTTGCATCCAACAATATCCCATAACTTCTATCCTATAAAATAACTTCACAAAAACCTCAAAAAATATGATCAATATTGGGGGACCTACTTAGGTTGCTATATGACTATACTTGGAGGCACAACAATCAAGCCCTCTAGGTCCTTTTAGTTGACCTTTAGAATGCAATAGTGAAATTTGACCTTTTTGGAAGATGAACAAACATAATACAATGCAATAGAACAATATGATGAATAGAGTGCAAATTGTGCTATTATGCTTTAAATATAACATGAAATGAAAATCTAGGGTTTGGTGGTGAACTTCTAACCCCAAGATTAACACAAATGAAATCATACCCTACATAGGGCAGCCATGATTTCACTCATGACAAAATTATACCTTGTAATTATGGGGTGTGATTTCACAATAGAAAGATAACACAATAGAATAATGTAAATAAACCAATGAAAAATGCAAAAATAATAGAAAACGAATGCATATGAGTGAAAACAACCTAGTGGTGGCAAAAAAATAGAAAAAAGAATGAAGATCTCCAAGATAGTAGACTCCTCCTTAGGTCTCTAACACTTATCCACTAAGGGTAGCAACACACAATCAATGCAGTAGAAGAGAACTCCACAAACATTAAAAAATTTCAATAGATCACTTGGAACTTTTGCAACATAATCTTATTGATAATTATCAAAAACTTGTTCTTGACCTCTTAGTTAGCTCCATATTATATAAGGGGAAAAGAAGGCTTCAAACACTTTATTTATAAGGGATTTGAAACAAGGATGGGTAGGAAAACTAAGGGAAAATTTATGTCAAACAGGTCAATTTGGAAAATTAGGGTTTTCTAAGAGAAAATCCTAGCTAGGAAAAATCATGTCCCATAAGGGCCAACTAAAATTTCACCAAAAATAGGAAAAGAGAGGGGAATGGAGGGGGAGAGAGGCCCAAACTTTCTTTGGGCAAGTTGGATGGTCTCTCTAAGGATCTAGGGAAAATTACTCACTCAAGTGGGTCAATTTTCTACATCTTCAACCAATAATAGCCCATTCGAAGGATGCACTTTGTGATAGCCATGTCATTGAAGTGGCCAACGTAAGTACTATCATGAGCTTGAGAAATAATCCAAGTAGATTATTAGGGTTCTAAGAAATGAAGAAGAAGACCATCATGGTTGCGATAGTATAGTGTGTCTCCTAGAAAAATATATCAAATCACTTTTTGCTTAAATGTGTGTTTAGCAGCATGTGGAAATCCAAAAGTAAGATTATCAAGTTTCAAGAAATCTTGTATTTGAGAGAGGCAATATTGATATGGTTCTACTTGTACTAGGTGGACATTTTGGTCTCTTGTAGAAACATCTCACAAAAGTGCAAATTGATTAAGAGTTTTAGCATATATGGTTTTGACATTATCAAAAAGGTTCTATAGAATTATGGATCCTAAAGAATACATTGTACCCATAAAATATTTGGAGAAATAAGGAATAGCCTCAATTTCATACCATTCAAAGTTGGTAAGCAATTTTTCCACAAGAATCTTGTATTTTTTAATATTGGGAACTTTCATTAATAAATACCTTTGACTTGGTTTACAATGAGCTCAACCAAAGATACCAAGTTGCTTGATACCCATGGCAAGAGCTATTTGGAGACCCACAAGGAGGGCTTCATACTCTTTATTATTTTTGGCACACAAGAAATCAATATTGAATGAACGGGGGATATGAGTCCCTTAAGGTGTAAAAAATATGATTCTAGAACCACCCCCTTGTTCACACTTAGAAAAATCAAAGAATAGCATGAGATCAAATTTATTTTCTGACTCATCTAGTTCTTCCAAGTCTGATAATGCAAATATTGCATCATTAGGTAGTTCTATAGTAAGAGTGATTTTACTAATTGATCGACGATGACCTAACCCTTGATAGCTTTTTGTCTAATTAATTTAAGGTCAAACTCTATCAAAAGCATGATCCACTTTGTGGTGTAACTATTATGATATGTAGGACTCATCATATACGACAAGGGGTTATCTTTGGAGATAACATAAGTTGTTTTATTGATCATGTAATGACAAATTTTATTCATGGTAAAAACCACTGCTAAATAGATCTTCTCAACGTAAGTATACTTTACTTCTTAAATGAATAAGGTGTGACTAATGTAGTAGATGGCCCACTCCTTATTAGCCTCATTCTTTTGGGTAAAAATAGTCCATAAGATAAAGTTAGTGGTTGAGATATCTAGTAGGAAAGGTGCACCAGGTCGAGGAGGAGATAATATTGGTGTAGAAACCAAGTATTGCTTTATATCCTCAAATACCTTTTGATAATCTTGATTCCAATGAAAAATACTCCCTTTTGTAGAAGATGATTAAACGACCAACAATTATTTGATATTTGCATGATAAAATGTTGGATGGCCTGTATCTTCCCTTATAAGTTGTGAAGCTACTTAATATTGGTGGGGGTTAGCATGTTTAAGATTACTTTGAACTTCTTTGGATCAACTTCGATGCCTCATCTAGAAATGATGAAGCCTAAATTTTTTCTAGATGTTATTCTAAAAATGCACTTCTTAGGATTCAACTGAATGTTATGCCCCAAGAGACTATCAACTACCTTTCATAGCACATCGATGTGATCATTGATGCAATACAGATTTTTCTAATAGATCATTGACATAGTCTTCAACAATATTATGCATGTAGTCATAAAAAATATATGACATTGTCTATTGATAAGTAGCACACACATTTTTGAGACCAAAAGGCATGAATTTATAACAAAATTTCCCCCATGGTGTGGTAAAAGTTGTTTTGGGATGATTGTCAGGATTGACTTAAATTTGATTACAGCCTGAGAAGCCATCCATGAGGGAAAGTATTTCATGACCTACAGTCACGTCTACGAGTATATCAATGCTAGGGAATGTAAATTCATCATTAGGGCTCGCTTTGTTAAGATCCCTAAAATATATGCATATGTGAACCCCCCCCATTCGACTTACCTATAGGTACCATGTTGGAAACCCATTTAGGATAGTCAATGGATTGGATGAAGCCTACATCCAACAATTTTTGTAATTTATATTTTATTATTAGAGCTATTATTGGATGGAGTTTTCAAAGTTTCTACTTGACAAACTTGATTATAGGATTGAGCATTAAATTGTGGACCACCAAGTTTGGGTCAAGTCTAGGCATGTCATTATATGACCAAGCAAAAACTTACCTATAATATATTAGAAAAATAGTGAATGTAGCATGTTCTATATCTGAAAGATATTTTTCCAATTTGAGAATTTGAGCATATTTTGAATTTGTGCTAATTTCAATATCGATGGGCTCTTCAATTAACATGTGAGATTCCTCCTATAATTGATGGGAAGTGGGGATGAAGTGAATATCACAAACCATATTAAAGGAGTTAGATGTGTTATTTAAATATATATTAGCTTGGAGAATATCTAAGGATGGTTGTGATGAAAAATGATATGATTATAGCATGTTCTCAAAGGGAAGAAACTCAGAGGGCGATGGTGGAAAAGCAATGCAATCAAAATCAATAGCCTCAGGATTAAGGGATAAATATTATGAAGGGTTGCTTGGATAGAAAAATGGAGTGGTAAGATAAATGTAGATAAGTTTTATGTATGTTAGCTGACCTTAATTCTTAGTTGGAAGGAGATAAATAATTCTATGGTGGTGAAAATACATAGGAGATAGCTGAGGTGGAATTGGGATGATAGGGTGTGATCAAGGTGGAATTGGGATGACATGATACTTTAGTAGAAGAAGTTATCACCAAATGGGGAGCTTCCTAGAAAATAGGAAAATATAAAAATCATTTACATTCATGATAGAGATAATGGGGGAGGAATCCTCCTCTAAGATATCTAAAGTAATGGATAGTGCATCGAAATTATCTTTAAACTCCTCATAAAATGAGTCAAAAGTATCCATTGATAATGTAAAAAATTTAAGATGATGGTTAAGCAAATGAGTATGGCTAGGATCAGCCTACTTATTGTCATCTATGTTTTCCTCAAGGCCTAGGTTAAGGTACTAAAAGGAATCTACAAGAAGTTCATCAGGCATACATATGGAGTATCCTAATCTTAACTTATCTATCGATAATTTTTTGGTAAGTTAAATATTTTTATTAAAGAGGGCATTTGAAAGGCACCCTAATGCCTTAGTACAACAAAATATAAAAAGGATGCATAATCCACAAAAATAACATCCTTTAGGGGAAAAAAATAGAGAATAACAAAAGTAGTCTAAAGAGAAAAAGGCAAAAATCCCAAAGGTTCAACAACAACAGAAAGGAGACTGCTTAGGTGATAATGGCCTCATTAAAATATTCCTTTTTGTCTTCCTTGGAATCTTCCTTGGAATTTTCCTTGGCCTATTCCTTAGGACATCCTTGAATATTTCCTTAGCGATCTCCACTACCTCGTCCTCCTTTGCTTCAGAATTAGCAGCAGCAGTGGATTTTGTAGGGGTATCTTCTTCGAAGCTATCACAATAGAAAATGAGACTAAGAGCATTCCTATGCTCTTTCAACTATGAAATGGCTCCTCCAATAGTAGCCCAGGTGGTTTCCAAGTGAGCAATAGTGGATGATGTAGTCTTGATAATGTACTTCTATAGGAACTTCTCCACAGGGTCATTAGGATCATCCTCGCTAGCTTCCTTTGGTTTCCCTAGACTTTGAAGCTCTTTTTTTCTGAGCTGTTGAGAGCTTATTGTAGGAGTAACCTCCACTTTGACCCTCTTCCTTATGAAATCAGTACCTGGCCACTTATCCTTTGATTTATTTCTTTTAGATCCTTGCACTCTAGAAGGCAGGGTGGAAGAAATGTCATCCTCTATGTTGTTTGCTTGCATATCCTGAGTCACAATGTTGCCCTTTGGAAACTTCTCTAACAAGAATGTGTACAACACCTTGAAGAGGCCTTGATGAGAAGGCCAAGAAGCTTCCTTATTCAACCGAGTTGAGGTGATGGTATAGTCCATTGATAGATAGAGGAACTCAAGAATATTGAGCACCTTGGATTCTCTGAAATGATTGACAAATGAAATATGAAAATTGTAGAGCTGAGATTTAGGATCATCCACTATTATGTAATCCATAATGGGTTTCATGAATTCCTTCCAAGGAGTAGGAATATCACTACGAGACATTCCTTTATTTATGATTCTCCTTTGTAGTAAATTCAGTTCAAACTAGCTCAATTCAACATCCCAGTTATGCTTGTCCCTTCTTACCATGTGCCCAACAATCAGTTGCCTAGTGATTTTTGCCAAGATATCTACGTCCATAAAAAATTCAATGTCATGGATGATAAAAATCCCCTTATCCTAGGTAGAATCAAATTCCATATTAATATCCCAATCAGTTCTAGAAAACATCTTAAAGGGAGGGCATAAATCCTCTATCTCTGAGAATGGATTTTACGACAGGTTCGATGGAGAGAGTATTGAGCTCAATGAAGATCATCCTATTAGTACTCGGAGCCAAAGAATAAAGTATTTCTAAAGTGTTACAGGAAAAAAGAGGAAAATCAGGTGATATGCAAAGAATGCGTAGATCCAAGGTAAGCTTGGACGTTTCACCCAGATCTAGGGAAACCCACATGCCAGAAAAAATGGGCCAAAGGATGACATTCTTTACACCGTGTGAGTTTCCAACGGATATGGACTCGAAAAAAATAGATAGGTGCACCCCATATTTAAATGATTGACCAATAAAAAAGCAAAGTAAGCCAAACAAATAAAGAACATAGACCCAACCAAAACCCAATGTATTGGGATGCAAAATGGACAAGTATGGAAATGGACTTGGAAAACATACAAAAGGGACAAAGATGTAAATATGGTCGTAGATTAAAAGGAAAAGGGAAAACATAATACCCGTTATTATGGAAAAAGGTGGAATTTAAAATCCAAACCACGGTTTGAAATAGATCCCTCACAAGATCAGAAGAGAATAAGGCGATGACATGAAAAATTGGCACAAGGATTAAGTAAAGCACAAGGGGAATGTGTGAAAAACCATTTCCAAGATATTACTTTGAAAATATAAATGCCTAGGGAAGACCAATTCACATGAATTATTAAAGCTTAGAGATCTCCTCCTTTTCAATTTTTTAGGCATACAATGATGAAGATCAAGCATTGAATAATGATGATTGTGCATTTTATCCAACTTGGCAATTTCATTAACTTCATGTGGAAGAGTATCAGTCCAGGTCAGCATCCCAGGGGTAAACACGCCAATGTTGGCCAATTTATCTGTGACACCATTAGCTTCCCTGAAAATGTGTTGAATTATGACTTCATGTTGGAGCAGTATTAGGCTTCTAGCATCCTCAATGAGATTTCTAACTTTCCATGCTGGTGGTCTGGAATTTTTAAGGTAATTGATAACATTTAATGAATCCCCTTCAATGATAACTTTTCTTGGGAATTGTTTGATAAATTGTAGTCCTCTCCATAATGCTCTTGCTTCCATAATATGGTTAGATTGCTCACCTAAGGCTTCTGTGAAAGCAAAAATAGAGTTTCCAAGATGATCCCTAAGAATACCTTTGGCTCTAGCTCTCCCTATATTTCCTTTAGCTTCTCCATCAAAATTAAGCTTGACCCACCCCTGGGGAGGAGGATTCTATTTTATGTTGTCTCTGGATATTGGGAATTTGAAAGGATTAGGATTGTTTAAGGAAACTTGAAAGGATTGAAGTAAGAAAGCTTCAAAACAGGGAATAGGAGAAGGATCAAAAGGAGCAGCCAATGCATTCTCTTTGGCATAAAAATTTATTCTATTGGTTATAAAATCAACATCATTGACATCCTTAGAAAAAAACATACCTGTTACGTTCAAGCTAGACATGCCAAAGATAGTGATGAAGACAAAACTTCCAAAAAACCTTTGAGACAAGGATTTATGAATGGGTTGGACCATTGGGAAAATAAGTCAACTATAGATGAAGGTGATACCCAACTAATATGGAACTTATGGAAAAACTTGTATAGGATATAACTGGAAAAAGAACATGAAAGGAAGAGATGCCTAGTAGACTCTCAATCGGAATGACAAAGGAAAAACCTATTATAAAGGGTTAAACCGTGTTTGATAAGGTTGTCAATAGTTAGGATTTTGTCTTGAATGGCCAACCATGAAAAAAATGAGACCTTTGGTGTCAAATGTTTTAACAACACAAGATCAAATCGAATAAGAGCTTATCTATTAGTAATTGATAACATGGTTCTAGAGGGGCTTGAGGACCCTACTCGTAGTGACCCAAACCATTTATATGCCAATGGTAGTGATAGAAGTATCATAGAGCAAAGGATATATTATATAGGCAGTCAATATTTGTGAGAAATGACTCTTCCTCTTTTGGTATAAGAGGTGTGTCAATAGAGGCATCAATACCTCCATAGACATTTTTTTTCTAATTAAAAAAAGACCCAAAGGGGATGATGGTACTCATAGGTAGCAGTGCATTGTAAGGTTGGAAAAAGTCTATTATTGATTCAATGAGAGGGATGAATATAATATATTGCACTAAATACTCACCAAGGATCATATTATTCATATTTATTGTGACTTATGTAGGAGGGGAAGATGAATATGGAATTGCAATCTGTAATGGGATATGTATGGCATAGCATAGTCCCTAAAGAATGAGATAAATATGGGTGGATGTTGTGGATATGGTTGAGATTGAAGGTGTATGAGGTGGAATGGATGAATGAGATGTGGATGTAGTAGGTGTCGAGGGTTCACGTTATGGGGGTGGAATTAGTGCTTTTGATGGGTTCCTTATGGGAGGATATAATGGATCAAAAGAGATTCCCATGGAAGTTGAAGATTGCGGCTATCATGAGGTTACAATGATGAAGGAATGGAGGATTTTTGTGGATGATTTGAGTGTTTTATGGGGTGCTTAGGTTGAATGTCCAAATGAGTGGATGGTAATGTGGAATCATATGGATATGAAACCATATGGTAAAATTTAAACGGTTTCAAATCTGCAAGTATGCAATGGACTTGACCTTCATGCACATATCTAGTGCTTTGGTGCAATATGGAAGATATTCACTTCATATCTCTAATCCAAGGTCAACCAAGAAAACATTATATTGCATGACACCTTACAATACATGATATAGCATGTGAATTATTTTTAGTCCAACCTAAATAGGAAGGACCAATGTCTTAATAGTGGAAAACAAGGCATCATTAAAGGTGTGAAAGGTGAAGGTGGATGATATGATGTGTATGATAGATGATGTTCAAGGGTAGAGGTGGTGATGATATTTATGGAAGAGTTTGTATCAATCAAGACACATTTATAAGTGATCCTATCTACACTATCTATGATATGTTGTGGTGGATCAGATATTTTGATAGGTTTTATCTTGATTTCATGATCATAAAATGTTATTATAGATTCTTTGCAATTTTGAATGTGTCCCACAAAGTTTGTGAAAGCATTGGAATCTTGTGATTGCAATTCAATAGATTTTAGAATCTCCATTAGAGTTTCATTATGTAGAGTTTATTATTGTATTAGCTCATAAATGGAGAGTTTTGTTGATACCATTTTGAGACTTTGAGTATGTCTATTTCTCAGTGTAAGTACTGAGTAAGGTAGAGGAGTTATTGGATTCGATCACGGAGGTGCCTATGATGTTGAAGGGAAATTTTATGGATCCACTAGTTGGGTGGGTCAATTTGGATATATTTGGTTCCTTGTCACAATGTTTATCATTCTAAAAAAACCTTGGTTATGTGGAGTTGCATGTACCTGATTGACCTGCTTGGATTATTTTATTGAAAATGTAGGTATTGTGATTACTCCATGTTGAGGTAATAGATCTTGGTAGATGATAATGTTTTTGTTGGAAGAGGAAATAGGGTTATCAATTTGAATTTCCTATCATTTGATCATGTCTTGCACTAAATTCTTGAATGAGTAACATGATTGGATATCATGACCTTTCTATCTATGATATATTCAATACTAATTTTCCCTATAATATTTATTTTGGTTGATTTGGATATAGTGGGTGAATCTTAGGGAGGTAAATTGCTTGCGCCTCATACAACAGGTGAAAGATTATTGTCAAGGGTTTCAGTAGTGGCATGTATTGGTGAGGTGAATGACATGGTTGAGCTGGAGGTTGGTTTTGCACCAATTTATGAGTTTTTTAAGAATGATATTGAGTCAATGGAGGTTGAGCCTAATAGTTGGTTTATTGTGGTAGAGTTTGATTTAAGGGCCTAGGGGCACTCAAAATGACTTGATTCTCAAGAGATACCTTTGGTTAGGTTTGGTTTCCCTTGGAATTTTTGTTAGGGCATTATTTATTTTAGATTTTGATATCACCTTCTTAAATTTTGATATCTTCAATGACCTTTTCTTGGGCTAGGGCTTCCTCAAAAGTTAATTATTATTGAAGTTGTAGTAAGAGTGAGATTTTTTTTGAGAAAATTTTGGTGAACATATGAATGAGCTCCATAATGGGTAAAGAGAAGGGCAATTTTATGATGACTGCTCTCTACCTATTACCATAATCCATGACTAGCTTATCTTCAAATTGGTGAAGGTTGTATAAGTCATTCAAGGTAGCCTTTTTCTTGATGCTAAAGGAGAAGCATCCCAAAAATGTATTGGTCAGTTGTTCAAAGGTGCAAACAAGTATAAATGCCTCTCTTCCTTGGTTGCAGAAGCACTTGAAGTCGGAGAAAGGCTGCTCTACGATATCCAGCTATGGAGCATTACCAACTCCAATTACTCTAACCCCAACTGGGGTAATGTGCTTCATGTGGAAAGCGTGCAGGAGCTTGCATGAAACAAACTTCATGACATTCCCCCGCGGTACATCAGACCCCACGACGAGAGACCCTCTTCAACACTCGTCCCTCCTCAGTCCGCAATCCCTATTGTAGACATGCAGAAACTGCTCAAATCTTGTGGCGATGAAAGGCAACAACACATGGATCTGTTAGAGTAAATCACTATATAAAATATAGAAAAGAAATTATAGTGTTTCAAACTTTAACAACAGAATTAACAAAATAAGACAAATACACACAGTAGAAGAGACAACGATTTTAACGTGGTTCACCCAATGTGGGTTACATCCACCGAGAATTTTTAATCATTTCTTTCTCAATCCAAACAATAGAAGGTTACAAACTACAACAAACATCTGCTGTAATTTCCTATCTATATTTACAAGGAATCAACACAGTAATTTTTCATTGTATACTCTGTTTTTCCTCACAACTATATATAAGAAAAAATAGAAAAAAAACTGTTTTTCTTAATACATTCCAAGATTAACACTGAGTTCCTAGCATCTAATTTTGGGATAAAAAAAAAAACTTTCCCTGGCTGTCCTATTGTAAATCCGGAAACTTTCTCTGGTAGACTAACAGACTGTAAATCTGGAAACTTTCCCTGCCCATCCTGCAATAAATCCAAAAACTTTCTCTGTTTAGCCTCCTCATAATTAGGCTCCATTCCTAAAAATATCCCACTTGGAGACTAATTCCATTGCACCATACTGCAACCAAGGACTGAAAAATTCTCATCATTGCCTTTTATTCCTTAAGGCCAATTGAAGTTGAGCAAAAGTTCAACTTTTCTCTTGACACCACTTTTGTAAGCATGTCAACAGGATTTTGTGATGTGTGAACTTTTCCTAATTTCAAAGATCCATCTTCCACTACTGATATAATGAAATGATACCTGAGTTTGATGTGTTTAGTTTTTGAATGGAATGCCGAATTCTTCGCAAGGTGTATAGCACTCTGGCTATCACTCCACAACCTATTATACTCTTGCTTCTTCCCCAGTTCTTCCATTAGTCTTTGCAACCAAACCATCTCTTTGCTTGCTTCTGCAGCAGTAACGTATTCAGCTTCAGTGGTTGAAAAGGCAACTACATGTTGGAGTTTAGAAATCCAACTAACCGCTCCTCCTCCTATAGTAAATATGTAGCCAGTAGTGCTCCTTCCACCATCAAGATCACCTGCCATATCAAAATCTACAAAACCTTTCAAGGATATATTAGAGCCTCCAAAATTCAAAGAATAATTTGAAGTTCCTCTCAATTACCTGAGTATCCATTTTACTGCTTGCCAATGTCCTTTTCTCGGATTACTCATAAATCTACTCACTACTCCCACTACGTGGGAAATGTATGGTCTTGTACAAACCATTGCATACATCAAACTTCCAACTTCTGATGCATAGGGAACCTTAGCCATATGCTCTTGTTCCTTTTGTGTCTTGGGACACAAATCTCTGGTGAGTTTGAAATGCTTTGCCAATGGAGTAGCAACAGACTTTGCATTGTTCATGTTGAATCTCTTAAGCACTTTTTCAATGTATTTTGCTTGTGACAATTTTAGAGTGTGACTCTCCTTGTCTCCTGTTATCCTCATACCAAGGATTTGTTTGGCTTCTTCCAAATCCTTCATGGCAAAGGATTTAGCCAACTTCTTCTTGAGCATGTTTATATCTTGCATATTTGTTCCTGCAACTAACATGGCATCCACATACAATAGCAAAATAACATAGTTACCATTTTTAGTTTGCTTAAAATATACACAGTGATCACTTTGACATCTTTCAAACCTTTTATTAGCCATGAACTTATCAAATTTTAAATACCACTGTCTAGGAGCTTGTTTTAACCCATACAAGCTCTTTTTCAGTTTACATACCCAATCCTCTTTACCTTTCACTTGAAAGCCTTCTGGTTGGTGCATATAAATTTCCTCCTCCAAATCACCATGAAGAAATGATGTCTTCACATCCAATTGCTCCAGATACAAATTTTCTATAGCTATAAGACTCAAAATAGCTCTAATAGAGGTCATTTTTACAACTGGAGAAAAAATCTCATCAAAATCAATACCTTTTTTCTGAGCGAATCTCTTGATCACTAGTCTTGATTTTTATCTCTTATGCCCTTCATTCTCCTCTTTAATCCTATACACCCATTTATTGGTCAAAGCTCTTTTACATTTGGGTAGCTCAACCAAATCCCAAGTTTGGTTGTGGAACAAAGAGTCCATTTCTTCATTCATTGCAAGCTCCCACTTATTCCTGGTATCCATCTGTAATACTTCTTGAAAACATTCTGGCTCACTAGCATCAGTATACAAAACATAATCAAAGAAACGTTGAGGAATTTTACTTATCTTGGTAGATCATCTAACAACACTTTCTGGATATTGAGGTGCTTGTTGCTGTTGTTGTACATTTTGATCTTCTACGACTTTTGGAGTTACCTTTTCTATGTGTCTATCAAGGTCTATGTATTCAGTAATTTTCTCTTTCTATTTCTTTCCCTGCAACCGATCTTTATACAAGTTTTTTTCATTAAATATGACATCCCTACTTCTAATGACTTTTCGGTTATCACAATCCCATAATCTGTAACCCAAGCCATTAATACCTTAACCAATAAAATAGCACTTTTGGGCCTTAGCATCTAACTTATTTCTGTTCTCTGTTTTCTTTGTCTATATGCATAAAAGCCTCACATCCAAATACCTTAAGGAAAGAATAATTTACTGTTTTACCTATCCAAAGCTCTTATGGAATTCCTCCATCCAAGGCACTAGACGGTCCTCTATTAATCAGATATACTGCAATATCAACAACATGAGCCCATAAAAATAATCGTAAGCCTACATGTATTCTCATGCTCCTAACACGCTCCATGATGGTTCTATTCATTCTTTCTGCAACCTCGTTTTCTTGAGGTGTTCTTGGAACTACCTTGATTCTTCTAATTCCATTTTTAGAACAAAACACATCAAATTCTCTACTGCAATATTCTCCACCATTATCCGACTTTAGACACTTTAACCTTTTTCCAGTTTCATTTTCAACTAATGCTTTCCAATTCTTGAAGGTATTAAAAACATCACTTTTATTCTTAATGCAATATATCCATGTTTTCCTTGTTGCATCATCAATAAAAAGTACATAGTAAGAAGAACCTCCAAGAGAAGTTACCTGAGATGGGCCCCAAACATCTGAGTGCACAAGCTCCAATTTCTCTTTCTTCCTTTCCTTGCCATCCTTGAGAAATCTAACTCTCTTTGCTTTACCATAAACACAATCCTCATAGAATTCCAAATCAATCTCTTTTAACTTAGGCAATAACTTTCTTGAATGTAAAATTTCCATACCTTTTCCACTCATATGGCCAAGTCTTTGGTGCCACAAAGATGCACTCTCACCTGTAGAAACTAAATTCATGGAGCAGTGAGAAAAATTAGTAAGTAAATAAAGAGCACCCACCAATTTACCTCTAGCTACTATCAATGAACCTTTAGTAAATTTCCAAGCATTTTCTTCGAATGCAACGGTGTATCCTTCACCATCAAGCTTACTTGTCGATATAATATTTATCTTTAAATCTGGTATGTGTCTCACGTCTTTAAGAGCCCATTGACATCCATTTGGGGATTTAATCAAAATCTTTCTAATACCCATGATTTTACATGGTTGGTCATTTCCCAATAGAACCTGTCCATATTCTTGAGAAACATAATCTATGAAGTATTCCTTATGTGAGGTAGCATGGAATGAAGCACCACTATCAATTACCTAATAATCACTATTTCTATCAAGAGATAAGATTAAAGCATCTTGTAGAATTTGTCCAGTAATATTGGATTCTGAAGTGTTACCATTATTATCATTACCTTCATTTCCATCACCCTTTATTTGCCAACAGTCCTTCTTGAGATGACCTTTTTTGCCACATTTCCAACACTATAGCTTTCCTTTTCCACGTGATTTGGATCTACCTTTGGATTTGCCATGATGTGAAATCTTGCCTCTTTCTCTTCCTCTTCCTCTATTCTCAATAGTTAAGGCAGTGCTAGATGATTCTCCTATGGTTTTTATTCTCATGTCCTCACTGAGTATCACACCAACCACATCATCAAATTCTAATTTATTTGAACTCGAAGCAGATTTACTTACCGCCATTACCAAACTGTTCCAACTTTTCAGAAGAGAGCATAAGATTAATAAGTCCCTAAGCTCATCATCAAAATCCAATCCTACTAAATGCAATTGATTAGTGACAGTATTAAATTCATTTAAATGATCATGCACAGATCCTCCTTCACTCATTTTCATGTTAAATAACCTTTTTATTAAAAATACCTTATTTGATGCTAATGGTTTCTCATACATCTTGGCAAACTTATCCATGACTCCCTTGGTAGTCTTTTCATCAGATATTTTGAAGGCTACAGTGGATCCCAAGCATAGTCTCACAGTACCCAATGCTTTTCTATCAAGGAGACTCCACTCCTCATTAGACATAGTTGAAGGTCTCTCTGTTTCCCCCTCAAGAGGTAAGTAAAGATCCTTCTGGTACAAGTAATCCTCCATCTGCATCTTCCAGAATTGAAAGTTTTGGCCATTGAATTTTTGAACTCTAAACCTCCATTTTTCTGCCATTGCTCCCACTTGATCCATAAATTCTCCTTCTATCAAGTGCACCCAACAAAACAAACGCTCTGATACCACTTTCTAGAGTAAATCACTATATAAAATATAGAAAAACAATTATAGTGTTCAAAATTTAACAGTAGAATTAAAAAAATAAGACAAACACACACAGTAGAAGAGACAACGATTTTAATGTGGTTCACCCAATGTGGATTACATCCACCGAGAATTTTCAGTCATTTCTTTCTCAATCCAAGCAATAGAGGGTTACAACCTACAACAAACATCTGCTGTAATTTCCTCTCTATATTTACAAGGAATCAACACAATAATTTTTCATTGTATACTCTTTTTTTCCTCACAATTATATATAAGAAAAAAAACAGAAAAAAAAAAAAAAAAAAAAAAAACTGCTTTTCTTAATACATTTCAAGATTAACACTGAATTCTTAGCATCTAATTTTGGGATAAAAACAAAAAAACTTTCTTTGGCTGTCCTGTTGTAAATCCGGAAACTTTCTCTGGTAGACTAACAGACTGTAAATCTGGAAACTTTCCCTGCCCATCTTGCAGTAAATCCAAAAACTTTCTCTGTTTAGCCTCCTCATAATTAGGCTCCATTCCTAATAGGATCTCCTCTTCAACGCCTGCAAACAGTGGGGCTTCTTCCAGGTATAAATCATAACATACGTCGCTCATTTAAGGTATTTGAGGTTTTCAGGTACGTTGGTCCAAATGAATATCATTGTTGATCACGATTAAATGCCATCATAAGAGAATTAATTTGAGATGGGATGAGACTTTAACGCAATTGCAGAGACACGGTAGAGAGATATGGAGCCGAGGTGGAAAGGGTGGCTCAGGTGATTTTGAGTCTGTTCGCTGAAAATCTGCAGTTGAAGGACGATTATTTCAAGGAGAAGTTTGGAAGTGAGGCTATGATGTTGATGCGCATGAACTTGTACCCGCCTTGCCCTCGGCCAGATCTGGTGCTGGGTTTGAGTCCTCATTCAGACGGAGGCGGAGTAACGCTGCTCCTTCAAGACGACGAGACGCAGGGCTTGCATGTCCGCAACAACGGCCAATGGATTCCCGTGCAGCCCATTCCTTATGCGCTTGTCGTCAACATCGGTAACTTGGTTGAGGTAACCCTAGGTTTAATGGTCGATTAAGCTTCCAGTTACATACTAATTAAGACGGGATTATGAGATATGTATGAATGTCATTGTAGGTAATGACGAACGGGAGATACAAAAGTATATAACAATCCGGCGGTGACAAACAAGGAGAAAAGCAGGCTGTCAATTGCATTGTTTAACAATCCGGCGGCGGAGGCAGAGGTGGCTCCTGCGGCCGGCCTGGTGGACGAAGAGCACCCGTGTTTGTACAAGAGCTTTGTTCAGCAAGATTACATCCGCTATCACCTGAGCAAACCACTCAAAGGGAAGCGTCCTCTTGCAGATTTTGCCAAGATTGATTAACCTACGTTAGATATTAGAATCTTATGACCCCCTCTCACTGCAACTTATTACATGACAATAAACTTTTAATAATGGCATACGAAAGAAAATAGCCTTATAAAGGGATGGCTTTCGCTAAAGATGGTTGTGGTTTAACGAGCGTGCACAGACTGGCAGGACTATTTCATAAATTTATGTTTAAAAGTTGAAACGAACTATTTCGAATTGTTATTTTATTTTCGAATTATTTTGTCTATAAGAAAACATGATATTTTTAGATAAGTCATCTAAAGTATAATATTATAAAATAAATTAGATATTTTTATATTTATTTTTTATTATATTTTATTAGATATTATTTGAAGGATTGAGTATTTTCATTTCAGCCATGATTTCTTTTAAGGGATAGAGCTAATCTTAGGGGATACACATACACCTATTAATACACATACACGGTAGTTTGAACCCTGGACCTGCTTGAAACCACCTGTGATGAAGCATAGGGGTTGGTTCAAGTATTGGACCTCCCATTTATTATTTTTGGAGTCATGTCTTGAAAACCAGCTATGAAAGTGGATATATAGTTCATTTTTTTATTATAAAAAAAATATTGGTATTATGTTGCAATAAATTTATATATGATAATTTTTTTACATATATTTATTAATAATTAATTTTATAATTTAGGTTTAAATTAATATGTTATATATTATATTAAGTTTTATTTCTATTGTTTAGACAAAGGGGTTTTATATAAATATATATTATAAATTAGGTGTGCCTTCTATTTGGGTCACTTCTATTAAAAAAACAAAACATTATATTGCTTTCGTTACATTTTTAACAAGTTAATTAAAGCATACCCATTTTTGCCTTTCTATCAAAGATATTCTCTATCTTTCTCAAACTTCCAAGTTTCCCTAATTATTTTTTTTCAAAGGAACTAACAACAACAATAACAACCCTTACATGATACAAATTCAACAGATATAAGGAAGACAAATATAATAGTCATCCATCAAAGATAAAATTAGTTCGATTATTTTTCTTCTGTAGTCGAGGTTCTTCCTCCTTTAGTGCAGTAAGATCTGAGAATGCATTTTTGCACTTCAAGCTCATGAGATAATATCTAGTTGTAACACATTTTGTAGGATCTTCATTTTCAAAAAATTGATTATCACTGATTGTTTCATAATTAGCTTCAAGAATATCATTTGAGGTGCTAATATTTTCCATGGAACCATCTCGATGGATAGTTTTTAGTAACCTTTTTAATTTTATCAATAATTTGATTTAAATTCTCATTTTGGAGTTTACTCTTCTCTTGGATAAATGGTACATCTTGAGGATGAGCTTCTTACTTTTGAACTTGAATATTTGAAGGTTTTGAATAATTTGCATGTAGGGCATTCTCCTCCATCAAGAAGGAATTAGAGTATGATAAAATGATCAGACATCTCTTCTTTAGGTAGTCATATTGCTCACAACCATAACACATTAGGGAGAAGATTTTATATTCAATATTTTGGGTCTATTTCCCTTTGATTGAAGAGATGATGTAATGCATTGAGGGCTAGGAACTGAAATATCCATCCAAAAAACTAGTCTTGCTTTACTTATATTAAATTTATTGGAAAAAATTTTCTTGTTCGGGCATTCATATATTGGAATACACCAATGGCATTACCAATTTTGGTGAATATCTTCTCCCTGAAAATCTATAAGGAAAGCATAAATATTCACCCAAACTTGGAACCCTTTAACTTATTCTATAAAAGGATTTAAACTAGGAGTTCAAGGTCTTATATAGATACCCCTTTGTCCAAAAAACCAATTATATCTATAATCCATTACCCTATCTCTATCCACTAAATTAGAAAAATAAATAGAAAAGAAAATTTTGGATAAGAGAGTTACTTGGAATTTTGTACTGGTCTACCAATATTTAATGTATCCTTTGAGCTCTTCTAAGCCTGGTATTTTTCCCTTGATTTTGTAGATAATTGTTTTGGCTTCATGATCAATCAGATCCAATCCAAAATTATCCTTTGAAATTATGATAGAGGATAGAGGTTCATCCACATATGAACCCAAATATCCTTGAGAGATGTTTTTTCTAATTGAAGAGGCTTTCTTACATACTAAAGAGATCATCTGCAAATAACTCTCTTCCTTCAACGTTTGACTACACCTAGGATTTGCATCCTTTCATGAAGAATGTAGTCAAATTTATTGTTTTGTTCCATCATTTCACTACACCTAGAGTTTACATCCATTCCATGAATATTGTAGCCACAATCAAACTACCTCACAATAGTAGTCTTATTAAATCTTAATATAATTAATTATAATTTAATTAACAATAAAATTTAAAACAAGTTAGACTGTATGTAAAATATATTAATTAATTTTTATTTTAAGTTTTTTATTAAAAAAAAGTTGAAAATGCAATGATATAATTAAGTATTCATAAGTTACTTATAGCACAAAAGTACTTATGAAATGAAACATCGAATATTTTTTATCTTAAAATAATTTGATGAATACTTCAATAAAACAAAAAAATTAAATTTAAATGTTCTTATATAAAAGATGAACTTTTAAAAATAAAAAGTAAAATATGAATTGTATGTTTAATTTTAAATTAAATAATATTAAATATTGTTTAGTTAAACAAGTATTCTTAAATAATATTAAATCTTGTTTAGATAAAAATAAAATAAAAATATGAATTGTATGTTTAATGTTCTTATTATTTAATAAGTTATATGTGGTTTCTAGGCCACTCGCATAAAATTACCAAATTATTACATTTTAGGTCAATTAAACTATATTGACCATGGATTTTATCACAAATATTTTTTAATTTCTTTTTCTATCAAATATAGTCTTCAATTTTTTATTTCTATTTTTATCAAATATAATCTTCAACTTTTTAGAAATGTCATGTTTCTCCAATTAGTTATTTTGACATTATTTTTATTAAGAGATAAAATCCCACTTACCTAGTTGCATTCTAAAATTTAATTTTTACCAAGATAAAGATGAACACCATGATTGGTTAAATTATTTGCTAGCTTCATTTACTTTTCTATAAATATTATCATATTTCTTAGATACTGCCTCCAATAATAAATTATCAACATTAATAACAATATTTTTTAAGAGATAGAGGAATCTATAATAGTCTATGCCGTATTATCCTCATAAGAAATAATAAATGATCAACATCAACAATAATATTATTTTTGAAGAGATAGAAGAATATAAAATAGTCTCTATCAAGCATGGTTCAAATTTGGAAAGCTACCACTATAGCCTCCACCCCATTTTCATAAGAATTTTACTCTAGGTGAGAGGAACCTTGAAGGGGCTCAATATTAGAACCATCAATCTCAAACTAGAAAACACTTAGTTGAAACTGGTCAGTCTACCACCACCACCTCTTCAATGAGTTTACATAGGTTTTTATGAGGGGTCTCTATCCCTTCATACTGAGTGGATTTTGAACCTTGGACCTCCTAAAGAGAAGCAAAAGCCCTTACAACTACAGTAAACATTAATAATAATATATATTTTTATTTATTTTTCACATTCATTTTTGTTTATAGCATTGATAATAATTTATGAATTTCGTCAATTGAAATATAATTCCATCATTTTTCTATTGTAATTTTAATTCATATAAGAAGTATCCTAGCCTTTTCATAGTTTAAAAAGTACCATCTCCATTGAAGGTTTTCAAAATTTCCTTTAGAAACACCATAAAATTTAATTTTTATCAACCTAATTTCTAGATATTTTTATTTTACCCTATAATAAAGTAGATCCTTTGTTTTAATAACACTATCAAAAATGACTCTTCTATATAGCTAAGTTGTTACCACATATTTTACTACACTTGAGGCTTCCCATAATGAGTACCATATATGTAAATATTTTTTTAAGAGAGGTAATAATACGATTCCAAACTTTGCAATAATTTTGAAATTTATTTTTTATAAATTCTATTATTTCTCTAAGCCATAAATTCCAGCAAATAGTGGAAAGACCAATCCTCCATAGAATACATAATTCTTAAGCTTTAAAATAACTAATCCAATATTTTATCAACTTTTCCAATATTGATGTAGCTACCTAGTATACTTTCATATTTTAAATATTGTAACCCCAAATTATATGAGAAAAGGAATAATGAAAGAGTAAATGATCTCATATTTCTAGATCTTTCTCACACAAGGTACATCTTAAAGATCCATGATATCCTCTTCTTTTTAGACTCTCTTCTATAAGACTCTTACTTTGAACTATTTACAGAAGTACTATAAAGGCCTTAGGGAGAGCCTCTAGTGATAAAATATTCTTCAAACAAAATATTTGGAAGAAACTAATTTTATTACTCTAAATCCTTGTATATCAAATTGACTAAGTATACACCATATTCTCAAAGATTTCAAGTCAACTCATCATTTTGCGTAAAAAACAACAAATAAAATTGTTGAAGCATATTTTGAAAGCATGTGCAATTTGTTTGAGTTCCTCTCCTTAAACCAAGTTATTAATAGAAATCCATGACTTAGAGTTATTTCTCATATTAATATAGTCTTTGACCTTTAGACCTTTACAAGATAGGTATACCCAAGCTAATGGTTTCTTTTTTGAATTAAATATAAGAGGATAAGGCTTCAAACAAGAATCAAACCAAAAATCTATATAATTCCCCTTATTAATGACCATCTAATATATTTTTTTAATCAATTGTAAACTATCTATTGACAATCCTTTGGGTAGGGTTATTTTCCTAAATAATTTTATTACATAAAGAAAACCTATATATTTTATAATTAATATTTTTTCCAATTCTAGCCTTGAGCTTTGAAAAATTTCCACCTAAGCTTTGCCCCTAGTGCCAAAATTATAACTCTATAATTTTGTAAGCCTAATCCTCAAACATTTTTTTATTTGGAAACCCTATCCCACTTAAAAAGAGGAAACCTAATTTTTTCTTACATCCTTTCCAGATAAATTATCTTTCAATTTTACAAATTTTCAGTGTTATTCCTATTATAAATCTTGAAAGAGACATCATATAAATAGGAATGTATAGTAATATAGCCTTTATGAGTTTTAGTCTTCCCTCCATGGTTAAGAACTTATATTTTCAACCAACCAAACAAGATTTCATTCTATCTAAGTAAAATACTTAAAGGTATTTTCTATTTCGTTGAAGAGATAAAGGAATACTCACATAGGTTGATGGAATTTTTTTTTATTTTAGACCTTAAAACATTCATAAAAAATTATTGTAAATATAAGGTTCCTAGAGTTTGTAGTATTAACCAAGTAGCTTTTCTATAACATGATAATATTTATTTTAAACTCCATGGCCTTACAAGGTAAGGGATAAACACAAAGAAAAGTGTCATCAACAAATTGGATATGAGATACGAAGTGACCACTTCTTGTATCTCGAATACCTTTAATTTGTCCTTCCACTTTTACCTTTGAGAAATTTCTCCCTAATTCCTAAGAATGATGAATAGATAAGAATATAGTCGATCACCTTACTAAAATATTAAATATGATTTGAAGTAACTAGCAAGAGAACCATTAACCAAAATAGAATATATTATGGTTCTATAAAACCATTTAATCCATTCATACAAATTGTTATTAAAACTAAACTTTTTGATAATATCATGTATAAAATTCCAAGATACCCTATCATATGCTTTGTTCATATATGATTTCTTAAGTATACCTAGATTTTTTATGGAGTGAAGAGAATATACGTCTTGAACATCTTATTTTACTAGGTATTAAATGTGTACCCTAGACTAGAGTCAAGATTAGATGATCTGAAATTTCTTCTAGATAAACCTATGGAGAAGGGTGACTCTTTAAATCATTAAAGAATATTTGTGAAAGAGTAAATAAAAATAAGGGGTAGTGTTGATATAGAGAGTTAAGTACATTCAAACTCAACTAAAAATATTGCTTTCAATTGTACAAGTAGAGGGTACCCCTTATACAAATAAAATCTTAACAGACTATTCAACTAAATCTATGAATAAACCAGAAGAGCACACATGCTAAAAAATCACTAGGATTTCTAATCAAATAAATCCTAATAGTATTAATCCTAACATAATTCACCACATTTAAGAATTTAAATGATCCAAAAAATCTAAAACCTAACAAATATCTCCTAATAAAAGCATAACAAGACCTAGTGAAATCCTTACAACATCCAACATTTTAATTTCTCTAATAAAAATAATCCAAATAACTTCAATCCTAATATATTTCTCTTCAAATTGAAATGATCCAATCAATATGAATCTTAATAGAATTTACTTCTATTATAACGTAGATGAAAGTGGAGGAAGGTAAAAATTGCAAAAAATATTGGTTCTCCATACTCTAATTGAGTTAAGTCAAATAATTTAGGTTGTGTTAGAGTAGCATAAACATACAGGCTATGATAAGCAAACACTAAAATATCCAACGCCTACAAATGAGGAGTGTTGCTCCTTTTATATCTTTCTACTATATACAATAATTGGCTAAAATTGATCTTGACCTAAGTTGGCACCACTCATCCTCTGTAACTTAATCTAGATGCCCTCTCTTAGATAGTTACAATTTGCTAGATCAATAATTATGCTTCATGGATGTGGTTCTTTTTAGATTTAAATAGAGTTGAATACTATATATAATCATTGGCTAAAATTGATCAAGAATGATATTAGGCTAATATGGAATCACTTAGCCTCTTTAGCTCAGTCTGCATATCCTATGTTAAATAGTTACAATTTTCTAGAACAATAATTATGCTTCATGCAGGTGGTTTTCACTTTCTAGTTTTGATAATTACCACATGGCATAATTGCTCATCTCTAGAGTGTTAGGTTGATCCCCTCAATTCTACTATGTTTTTGATATTCCTATTGCTTTTATGACTTCATTATTACCTAATACAAGTTTTCCAGACATTTTAGAAACTAATTTGAGTAGCCCGTCATGTCACTTTGCTTTATCTTATTGTCTATAATTATTTATGTTTTTTGTATTGTATAGATATTTTAGAAGCTTGGTTGACGTCATCTATCAAAATGTTCCTGCTCATAAGCCTCATAGTGTACCAAATATTTGAAGTACCTTTGTTGACATAAATAAGTAAATTTTTGGACACACTTTATTTTCTTAGCTTGCTTTCCAAACATATAAAGAAAAAATATTTATTGATTGCTTCCCACCTTTTATCTTGATAATTTAACATAACTTTAAAAAGCTAATTTGACATCATAAATTTATCTCTCGATAAGTCCTTCCAACTTGAATGTTTATTTTTCTCTTATTTTTATGAATTTCCTTTGTTGTTGTTATGCTCCTTACTTGTTATTTGATGCTTTTAAATTTATCTTGTAACAAGTATTACTAGATTGACTTGGTGAATACACTGGAGTTACTCCTTTTATGTATTCCATTCCCTTTTCTTCCTCAACTGCTTCTAATTTTTATTCTCTAAGGTTACAAGTTGATATTATATTGTAAACCTAGTTTAATAAGGAATTCAATACAGTCTACGAGATGATCCCTCCAATCAATATATGAGTATGTATCCACATTTTAGATATAAGTCCTACCAATAAAAAAACCCTTTAGCTACCACAAAAAAAAAATTAAGTCATTATATTTCCATTCTAATGGGTCAACATAGCCTCATGGCATAGTGAGTTTAAAATTTTCTAGTAAATTTATTGGAAGGCTTAACTTGTAAGCATCTTTAAAATAATTACAAAATTAACTATTTGAAATATTGAAGGAGCTTCAGGTCATCTCATATTTTTTAGTATCAGGTAATAATTCAGCTCAAAATTTCCCTTTAGAATAGATTTTCCTTAGTGTAGCAAAATTTCACTATAGTTTGGCAACTGATAGGAGACTTCTAAATGTAGGGGGTAAATAACACATAAAGAAAGCCTTATCTATTGGGAATATAATCAATTTGATGTAATATTTATAATTTTAGGGCCTACGGATATGGGAAATAGTTTTCTCACTTGAAGAGCAACTTTTATTGGGGCTTGTAAAATATTAAAAAGAAGAGCCTATTTATATAAACTTCTTTGACAAGAAAAGTCCTTGAAGTCTTTTATCCAATAAATCCTTATTTTCTTCTAATATTATGTAGCATGCTGATTGGGGATGATTTTCTAACCCAAATAAATCAATAAGGTATACTTATCCACTTTTTATTAGTTGTCTTGTTGATATTTGGATATTTTAATACATGCAAATCTCGTGCATGTGGATTACCTAGTGCACTTTCCTAAAAAAATGTTTCATGTGAGTGTTTTCATTGAATGGTATAACCGATAACTATACAATACTTAGATTGAATGGACTAACCAATAGTTATACAAAAAATATCTTTGGTCAACTTTATTTACATACCACTTATTTACAATATGATATACAATTTTGGTTCACTTGCCTATGCTAGATATGTCACATGAAGCTCATTCATCAAAATATATAGTGTTAAAACCACATTTATCCAAACCTTAATTGTTTGCACCTACACATTTCCTTAAGCATGAAGATGATATGAATAGCTTATTTGAATTACAACGAATGATAGATAATTTAGCTCATCATGAAGATGAGACAGATAGCTTATTTGCATTACAATGAATGATGGATAATTTAGCTTATCATGGAGATGATACATATATCTTATTTGCACTACAATAAATGATGGAAAAGTTATCTCATCATGGAGATAAGATAGATAACTTATTTACATTGTGCTAAGTAAACCTGCATAGACAAACTTATGTATGGTGTAAGATGGGTGCACCCTTTTGAAAAATTAAAAGGGTTAAGTTGGATCATCATAGATATGAGATAGAAAACTTAATCATAAGGTATTGAAAGCACGAGATTTCGAAAGATTAAAAGGAAAACTAATGCGATGTATTCAAAACCCAAAATTAACGCTTAAGGTCCTATAAAGTGAAATGCATGAAATGAAAGAGACGAATTGAACTGAGATAAAAGAAAGTACAGAAAGCACAACCCTTTTTATTTAACTCTCTTAATATCAGTTACAAAGATGCCTCCTCCCTTTTCAGGGGCTAGGAGCGTTAAATGAGTTTTGGTTACAATCATGACTTAGTGTTCCTCCTTCCGCGTGCCCACATGTAAAATGGGCGGGCCAAAGTGTTGCCGCCGTTGGTGTTGATGAATCCTTGATCCTTGCTGCTCCTCCTGCGTTCAAAGAAACAACAAATCGTTAGTAGCACCTGTGACAAAAGATAAGGCGTTTGATCCTAAAAACCAATGGAGGATGCATGCATAAGATTAGCTAAATCAATAAATAAAATGACTCCAAATAACCTGCAAATTTGACGAAACCAGAGAACATTACCAGAAGATCACACTGCAAATGAAACAGTCAAAAAATCCTTCACCGATTCGAATTCGTTCGGGGCGGGACGGATCCGACTGTAATTCGCTCCGGGGTAGGACGAATTCACCTGTAACAAAGCGCCGAAGTGATACTGCCCAAAATGTCACGTCTCGGGAACTCCAAAAGACCTGCAAACTTGGGGGTTAGCTAATTGGAGGCATTTTGGGAAGACCCAGATGGTCAGATTTCCCCAATTTGGCCTCCATCAATGGGAATTAGATGCTGCTACCTGCAAGTTAGTGAGGACTACAAAAAGCGACAAAACATGATAAGATTTATCAAAGCATTGTGAAATCAGAATTATAAGCTATTTAAGCAGCATAATATGGAATGCTAAGTAAACAAATGACAAAAAGGACAATCTACCATGAATCCCCAATCGTTCCTAAAAAAGAATATTAGGCTCGCAGGAGTGCGGGGCGCCCGGGCGGGCCACCCACCGTTGGAACCTGATTTCGGCACCAATCCACTTGGGATGGGTCCAAAATCTCCTGTACTGTGTTGTCGATGAATGGGTGGGATAATGTGGTCAAGTGTCGGGTTTTGGATCCGGATTCACACTTCCAATAACCACCCAATGACCTCCCTTGCGAAAGAGATCAAGGATGTGGAAGAGGTGAATCAAAAGGGTAAAGCGTGATATCAATTTGGCAGCACTTCGTTGCTTGAAAATGCTTCCAACCTGTCCTCTTTTGGGTGAGAAAGCTCACCATTTTATAGACCCAAGGGGTCTCTTTGGATGGGCATGCAGGGGCGCCACTTGGCGGCCATGCCTTCCCAAGAGGGAGGAGATTCCTCCCTGACTTGGGCTTCCATGACTGCCCTTGTGACAGTCCTCTAACGTTCAATCTGCCCACCTACGTGCGCATGCAAGGCAAGGAGCATTAATTGACTGTCCTTGGCTGCCATTTGGCACAATTTGTCTTTTTTCCCATTGAACCTGGAATTCGTCCTACCCCGGAGCGGATTCTGTATTCGTCCCAGGGGAGGACGGATCCCATTTTGAATTCGTCCCGGGGAGGGACGGATTTTGAGCAAAGTGCCTAGAAGGTGTCAAATTGATCTCTGACTTCCCAAAACTATTGTGAAAGTGGTTAGGACCACTGTTTAACCTCTGGGGGCTGCCCTTGGGGCTGTGTGTGTCAATGCGATCAGTGTTTGCAGTCACATAATCGGATTGGTGTTGTTTTGGTGTCTATAGATGCCCCTTTTTGGGATGCGTTGTGCATGGCGTAGCGTCGAGCAAAAATAGATAACCAAAGCACTAATGATTAGGGTTTCTTAGTAACCTAACCAACTCTTGATGCCCCAAGCATGGAAAGGGCATGCATTCTTGAATCCTTGCTTCTGACGAGCGAAGGAACTTAACTCAAGTGTTAACCTTTTTCGGTGAGGTGTTACTTGAACTTGGACATTGATCAGTCATGAATAGGCAAAGGGCGCAACCTTTTGTTTGTGGTAACCTAGAGTTCATGATTCATGAATGCCAAGTGTTTGATCAGCTTGTGATTGTTGCTTGTTTATTGCCCCAAGCAGGAGCGTAATTGTCTTTGTCAATGATCCTTTGAATGCATGCCATTTTCCATGATTGGGTGTGTAATTGTTGATTGGTGACTAAGTGTGACTACCCCCTCAAGCGACGAATCGATGAGGGAATGACCTTCATGAGAAAAGCGACGAGTCGCTTGACCCAAGATGACTTAGGTAAGGGTGCCTTCGGAGATTTATCATTGAATGTGTGTGCAGTTTCCTGACATTTAGACCTATTTTTGGTGGGTGTTAACCCTTTTGGCGATGTCGTTTGGAGCTGAAATTGTCAAAAATTGCCGTCCCCGTGGAGCGGTCCGGCCATGGTGGCCTTCTTAGGGAGTAGGATGGTGAGGATTTATAACCCCGACGTCTATTTTGGATGCCAAGAATGTCAGGCGTGAAGGCGCCTTCGTTCGGCAATGTTATTACTTATTTTTGGGTGGGTTTTTGACCCTTTTGGCGATGTCGTTTGGGGATGAAATTCTCGAAAATCCGTCTTCTCGTGGAGCGGTCCGGCTATGGTAGCCTTCTTAGGGAATAGGATAGCGAGGATTTGTGACCCCGACATCTATTTTGCATGCCTGGAATGTCAAGTGCAAAAGCACTCTCATTGGACAGGTTTATTGCTGCTTTTGGTGCATTTTTGTTCAATTTTTGTTGTTTTTTGAAATTTTTGCCTAGAATTCGTTTCGGGGTGGGATGAATTCCAGCATAGTATTCATCCCAGGGTAGGACGAGCACTAACCAGAGTGCTCATCCCAGGTAGGAATGGATATAGGCTAAAAAGGCTTATTTAAGGGCCAAAACTAGGGTTTGGGCTCATTTGCATCTGAATTTTCTTGCGATTTGGAGCTCTGGGGAGGAGGAGGTTAATTCTACGAAGCGAAGCACTGCCAAATTTCTCCCACCATCATGAGTGCACAAACCGGATCGAGCGGTGGAGCCGAAGCGAGACCAGTAAGTGCTCTTTAGCATTATTACTTTTTGTTATGTGTTTTCGAAATTGCAAGTTATTTGTTTATTTTTCTTTTGTGATGTTGTTTTCTTAAAATAAAACTGAAAACCCTAAAAACTTAACTGGACACAAACCAAGACCTTAGCTGAATATTGACCGAAAGACGTAGCTAAAATCTTAAGTGAAAAATCCTTGTTTGTGCTTTCAACTTAAAAACCCTAGGATAAACGAAACGTAAAACCCTAGTTTTTTAGGCTGAGTTTGTCAGTTTTAAAACGTAGGTGAAAACCCTAAGTTAAAACTGTTATTTTTACGCTTGTTTTGTTTGTACAGACTTTTTAAACTTAGAATACCGAAATCCTATGACTGACAATAGGACTGACAAAATATTTGTGTTTTTGTTAATTAATCAATTTAGAGTTTAAAAACCCTAGGGTGACAAATTAATTTTTGAATTTTGTTTTGTTTTTAAATTTATCAATTAGGATTAGAAACCCTAGGACCGTCAAATTAATTTTTTTTGAATTTTTTTGTTTTTAAATTTATCAGTTAGGATTAGAAACCCTAGGACTGACAAATTAAGTTTTTGTGAATTTTTTTGTGTTGTTTTTGGCTATACATTTTTATGTAGTGTTGTATATTCATGTTTTTGTTGTACAGTTTTTCATAATTTTTAATGTTTTGCATTGTGCTTGTGCAGATTGTGAAGAGCCGGTATCGGGTGCCTACTGCTTTTGCCGAAGTGCGTGAGGCGCTAACTATGGCTGATTGGGAATGGCTTGATGCTCTTGGGCTCAAGCAGGTGACTCGACTGGAGCCTGTGGTTGGGGATCGGGCCTATCTGATGGCCTTGATCAATCTGTGGGATCCCCAGACCAACACCTTCCATCTCCCAACAAGGGAGATGACAGTGACACTAGAGGACGTCTATCGGATTCTATGGATTTCGATAGATGGACTGTCGATCAGGACGTCATCGCGTGACCAGCGGACAACTGTACTGATACGGTGCTTTGGGCATGGGGAGGAGTTGGGCGTAGAGAGCCCAGTGGAGATGGCCGAGATGGACTGTCAGATGGGTGGGATTCTGGTTCGATGGTGGTTGGAGAGGGGGGTGTTGGGAGTGAGGCACTCAGTACTCATGGGCCTCATTTCCAACATGCTTCTGCCTGACTCGTCAGGTGCGAGGTTCCCATGGAACCTGTTGGATGTGGTCTGGTGGTTGGTTGAGTGCCCGACGGAGGCACCATTGATCATGAGGTGGGGACAGACGTTGCTAGCACAGCTCTATGGGGAGCTATACGAGGTCCGCTTCAGAAGCGAAAGGGGATCAACTATAGTTATCTATTGTAGAGCTGGGCCTGGCAGCACATAGTAGTTGAGAGGCCGATGGGGCTACCATGGATGACTCGGGGAGATGGAGGATAAGGATATAGGCTACATGACACTGTGGTGGTGATCTGAGGAGCAGGGATAGAGTCGACGGTGGGTAGGTGATGTAGGGCACTATGTTGATGCCTTCGCTCGGCTTGCTTCGGGGAGGTGTTCTGGCACCCTTATCGAGACTGTCCAGGCTGGCTCGAGGGTTGGAGAGTGGCTCTAGTGGGTACGTAGGGGGCGGTGGCTGATTGGGTGGCATGGGACCGAGCATGAGTTCTTCCCATACAGTCAGGTGACATGATAGTTTGGGGTGCACTAGGGGTTTCCTGGTGAACCCATGGTCTATCGACATCGGGGGATGAGAGGACTCTAGATCGGCCGATCATCTGCCCACTTGGCGAGGATTCAGACACGATGATTGATGTCCCGGACGTGGACGACGTCGGGACTACTACAGAGTATGACCAGTGGTGGATCCTACGATGATGGTGAGGTGAGGGGCCATTGGGAGGCATGGGGGCAGCTACCACGGGCGGGGAGGGTGCCGAGGCACCAGGTGATGACTGGGGAGCTCCGTTGGAGGATGCGAAGATGGTGGAGGTGGATGGTATGGATTCGGATCTTGGGGCTTTAGATCAGCCGGAGATGCAGGACATCATGGAGCCATGGGAGCCAGAGAAGGCTACTATTCCAGAGATGCCCATGCCTCGGGCAGATGTGATGGACGTGGATGCAGGGTTACGCACTGAGAATGCATGGTTGGCAGAGTTGCTATGGAGGTGGGATGAGGAGTTGGGGGAGGCTCTACAGGAGAGGGATCTCCTATGGATGCAGCTGGCAGAGAGGGATAGGGCTTTGGCACGGTGCGAGGAGAACTTGGTGACGTATCGCCAATGGGAGATGGACTCGTTGCGATAGCGGTTAGAGCTGGAGGCAGAGATTAGCCGCCTTGGTGGGTGGGTCCCTACATTCAGCACAGGCGGATCATCGTGCCGCTCGAGAGGGAGTGAGACTGAGCAGTCAGCATCCTCTCGACGTAGGCGACTAGAGGAGGGGGGGCGAGTAGGCATGATGCGGGGGCTAGTAGCAGCCACCCTGAGGGGTCCCATAGGACCCACACCATGGGGGGTAGTTCCCGTCGCACCGATCCTACGTGATCATGGTGGCCGATGCCTTAGGCTTGGGATTTTGGATTTTGGATTTTGTATTTTGTTGCGGGGTCAGAGGACCAACTTTTTGTAGCCTACGGGCATTTTTGACGATATATATATATCGGCTTTATTTTGTTTATGCACATGTGATGATTTGATTTTATGCATGATGGTTTGATGAATATGGATGTATGCATGTTAATTTATTTTGATGGATGCATATGTTATGATGAATGCAAATGTTTTTGATTTATATGTGATATGCGAAAAATGGAATGGATGAATTGGATTTGTGATGTTTGGAGGTCGCACCATAGACTGTTCAGAACTGTATGGCTTTTTGTCCTAGGCGATTGCTGCGGTGAATAGCTTTGTAGGCATACATGTCTTTTTTTGTATGTTATTTTTGTATTTTTTGATGGTGAAGTAAAGCTGAAAAGATATTACAGTTGGTTTAGAATGTAGTTAGGTTTTCTGAGATTCAGATGTTTTAACTAACTAGCCAAGGTTGTACTTTTATCTGACAAGACTTTGAACAAGGTATGAATCGGACTTGTCTTTGACCAAGTTATTTCACATCCCTGTGTGTGCAATTGAGTTCGTTTGATGTGGCATTTGTCAGGATACCGCCAGTGCCAGATAGGTTGTCAACCAAACCTGTACTGAGGATCACCTAATTAGCTCCACTAACTCCTTTGTTGTATTTAGTCGGATTAATCTACGGTGCAATCTAGGATACCATAAGCTAGCTCATCCACATGCAAACATTGATCTGCACACACGTTAATGCGGCAGATATATCGTCATGCGGGAGGTTTGCCACGAGTGACCGATAGGCTATCAACCAAACCGGTACTGAGGTTTATCTCATGACCTTTGAATCTTGAGAGTTCCAGGGATTCAAGTTCAACTCCCTTCTTTTCTTCAATTGTATTGGGATACTTGCTCTTTTGTAGTGATAAAAATCATTGTTTATTTTTGTATTAATTTTTCTTTTGAGCAAGGGATTAGGATATGGAGTGATGAGAATCACTATTGTTTGTGCCTTTTGATGTATGCACTTTGAGGGTGATGTCAAATTTTTGGAGTTTTGAAATTTGCAAATTTTTGATGTTTTGCAACTTTTGAGAACTTTGGGATTCATGGGGAATTGGGTAGGGAGGATGCTTGTCCTTTTGCCAACTCTCAGCATTCTTTGGGGTCATTCGCACAGGGGGATGAGCAAGATAACCATTTCGCTTATGGTGACCTGGATTGCTTTGCAGGGTTCATCTTTCATTCACACAACTTGGGAATGTTTATGTGTTTTAATTTGTGTTGGGATGCTACGTAACAAGGTATTTTTCAAGTAAAATTCTACCTTCGTAAAATCTGTCTGACTTGGTACAGTATGTGGCTAGACAGCTAATGACGACTGAATGACGAAAACTCCTGATACATTAGAAGACAACTGACTATAGTATGGTGGAAATATGGATAGCATTTTATTTTGATGGATTGTTTATACAGCGGAGAGATATGGAATGAAGATGGACTTTGCCAAGTAATGACAGTCTATGGTGCCTTGACCTGTATGACCACAAATATGCAAATGTATGGATGCGATGCTTAATGCAGCTATTATTTTTGTGTTTTTGATGGATTGATCTTGGTGAGTATGAAAATGAGATGTAAAAAGAGATTTTTTATTTTGTGATGATTTTGAGCATGCATGGAGATGAGATGCAAGTTTTTGTTGTTTTTGATGATTTTATTGTTTTTGATATTTCTTATTTTTCTTTTGACCAAGCGATTGTGGGAACCCTTGGAGCTTTTTGGGATTGACCAAGCGATTGTGGGAATCCTTGGAGCATTTTGGGATTGACCAAGCGATTGCGGGAATCCTTGGAGCATTTTGGGATTGACCAAGCGATTGCGAGAATCCTTGGAGCATTTTTGGGATTGACCAAGCGATTGTGGGAATCCTTGGAGCATTTTGGGATTGACCAAGCGATTGCGGGAATCCTTGGAGCATTTTGGGATTGACCAAGCGATTGCGGGAATCCTTGGAGCATTTTGGGATTGACCAAGTGATTGCGAGAATCCTTGGAGCATTTTGGGATTGACCAAGCGATTAGGAATCCTTGGAGCATTTTGGGATTGACCAAGCGATTGCGGGAATCCTTGGAGCATTTTGGTTTGACCAAGCGATTGGGAATCCTTGGAGCATTTTGGTTTGACCAAGCGATTGTGGGAATCCTTGGAGCATTTTGGGATTGGCTGCTTTAGATATGGAATGGTCGTAGATGACTGATGTTCAAGGGTTCGAGTTCTTTGACTCCATCAAGGGAAGCTAGCCGGTACGTCCCGGGTCCTATCTTGCTATCAATTACATATGGACCTAACCAATTTGCCGTGAACTTGTCCCTGAGATGGGATGGCAAACTAGAGTTCTGTTGGTTTTCCTTCAAGACCAAGTCACCAACCTAAAAATCCCTCAGGTGAACTCTCATGTTGTATGCTTTCTTCAACCGCTCTTGATAGATACGTAAATGCTCAAGAGCATTAACGCGTCGTTCATCGAGCAATGTAAGCTGGTCTAACCGGGCCTGCCACGCAGTGTCATCATCGATGAACTCTTGCATGGATATGCACAGGGAGGGAATTTCCAACTCAAGAGGCATGACAGCCTCGGAGCCATACACAAGCGAAAATGGAGTTGCCCCAGTGGGTGTCCGAATGCTAGTGCGATAAGCCCACAGGGCAAGTGGGATCTGAATGTGCCAATCCTTATGACTATCTATGACTATCTTTTTAAGGATAGCAACTAGCATTTTGTTTGACGCCTCTGCTTGCCCATTTGCCTACGGATAATAGGGTGTTGAAAAACTATGCTGAATTTTGTACTTTGTGGTCAAAGCACGCACGTCTTTGTTCTTGAATGACGTCCCATTATCCGAGATTATCTTGGATGGAATACCAAAATGACATATGATGTTATGCAAAATGAACTCCACAATGCGGGGTCCAGTCGTAGAGGTTAGCGGAACCGCTTCCACCCACTTGGTGAAGTACTCTATGGCCGTTATGATAAATGTATGATGGCCTGACGATGCAGGGGAGATCTTTTCGATGAGATCTAAGCCCCACTATGAAAATGGCCAAGCCGACTGGATCGGCTGTAAGGCCTGGGAAGGTACGTGTGTCAAATTAGCATGATGTTGACACTTCACGCACTTCCTCACATATGCGCAACAATCTCGCTCTAAAGATGGCCAATAGTAGCCCATGCGAAGAATGCGCTTGGCGATGGCCATACCACTGAAGTGGCCACCACACGTACCATCGTGCGCTTGGGCGATCGCCCAAGTGGACTCTTGCTGGTCCAAGCACCGAAGGAGGATCCCTTCATAGCTACGACGGTACAAAATGTCTCCTAACAAGACATGCTTTGCCGCTTTCTGCTTGAATGCTCATTTGGTGGCTGGCGTCAATCCAAGTGGGAGGTTACCTAGCTTTAGGTAGTCCCTGAGGGGTGAATACCAATCCTGTTGATCAGAAGCCTCGACGGTATGAACAGCCAATCCCTCTTGAAGTTCATCCCTAGCAAAAGCTGAGCGGGAAAGAACTTGTAAGAATAGCGTGGTGTTGCTATTAAGGGGAGTAGGGGAGAACAAGGCCCCCCAGTTGGCGTGCTTCAAACAGTCATGGATTCGAGAGAACTTATCCGAGGATGGTTCAATCTGGATCATGTGGATTCCTGGCATTAAATCAGAGCTTGCACGCTCCATCATGGATTGCGATAATGTTTTGACTTGAATGGTTGTCATATCACCAGAAAGGTCTTGCGGGATTAGTGACCCCAAAGAGGCCATAGTGTCCGCAAAATGATTCGATGACCGAGGGAGTGCCTCGATGTCGTACCATTCAAGATTTGCCAAGAATTTGTCCACAAGGGCTTTGTAGGCCTGTAGAACTGGGCATTTACATTGGAATACCCCTTTGACTTGATTGACGATTAACAATGAATCACCAAAGATGTTCAATCATTTAATGTTCATGGTGATTGTTGTCTGAAGACCTATGAGCAAGGCTTCATACTCTGCATTATTGTTGGTGCACGGGAAGTCTAATTTAAATGACAAGGGTATTGGAGCCCCTTGCGGTGTGAAGAATACAATTCCTGTGCCACCCCCTTGCTCACATTTAGAACCATCAAAAAATAGGGTTATGTCGGCCTGTGACTCAGGCTCATCAGAATCTGGCGATTTCGAGACATGGAAGACCCCATCATCGGGTAGTTCTATGACTAGAGGCTGATCGTCTTCGAGAGGAGCCTCTGCTAGTTGATCGGCTATGACCTGTCCTTTGATTGATTTCTGTCCAATAAACTCTATGTCAAATTTTGTCAACAACATGATCCATTTTGCCGTGCGACTACTATGATAAGTACGACTCATCATGTATCGCAATGGATTCTCCTTAGACACAACATACGTAGTGTTGCTCAGCATGTAGTGGCATAGCTTTTTGGTAGCAAACACCACTGCCAAGTAGAGTTTCTCGACGTATGCATAGTTAAGTTCATAGTTGACCGAGGTGCGGCTAAGATAGTAAGTAGCCTATTCTTTGTGAAGTTCATTCTTCTAGGTGAGCATGGCACCCAGTGCCACCTCGATAGCTGAGATGTATAAGTAGAATGACACTCCTGGTCTAGGTGGTGCCAATATCGCGATGAAGCCAAGTATCGTTTGATGTCATCAAAGGCTGATTGGCACTCGTCATCCCAGTGAAATGCTACCCCTTTATGCAATAATTTGTTCATGGGTCGGCACTTGTCTGATAACTGCGCTATGAAGCGCTTGATCGACGTGACCTTACCCTGTAGACTTTTGAGCTGCTTGATGGTAGTTGGGGGAAGCATTTCAAGGATTGCCTTGACTTTGTTTGGGTCCACCTCGATGCCTCATTTTGAGACTATAAAACCCAAGAGCTTTCTAGATGTGACGCCAAATACGCACTTCTTGGGATTCAGTCTGACTTTATGCTCCATGAGGCGATCGAGGATCTTGCTTAAGTCATCGAGATGATTTGGGCGTAAGAGAGACTTGGCCAACAAATCATCCATGTAATCTTCCAAAGTTTTATGCATGTAATCATGGAAGATGTACGTCATGGCACGTTGGTAGGTGGCGCCAAGATTTTTAAGGCCAAAAGGCATGACCTTGTAACAAAATGTCCCCCAGGGCATTATGAACGCCATTTTTAGTTGGTCCTCGAGATTGATACGAATCTGATTGTATCCCGAGAAACCATCCATGAGGGATAGCATTTCGTGGCCTGCTGTAGCATCTACCAATGCATCGATGCTAGGCAAGGGAAAATCATCCTTAGGACTCACTTTGTTTAGATCACGAAAATTAGTGCATATGCGAATCCTCCCATCAGGCTTCTTGACGGGCACCATGTTGGACAACCATGGTGGATAATCCACGCAGATGACAAACTGTGCATCCAACAGTTTTTGCAATTCATCTTTGACCATCAAGGCCACTGTTGGGTGCATCTTGCATAGTTTTTGCTTAACAGGCTTGACTGTCGGATCAAGCGTTAAATTATGCATGACTAGCTATGGATCTAGCCCCGACATATCTCTGTACGACCATGCAAAAACCTCCTTCTTCTCTTTGAGAAGGGCAATGTAGTCGGCTTGCTCTTTGGGGGATAAACTTACCCCCAACTTGATAATCTATGGATTCATTGGATCTGAGCCGATGTCTATGTCAGTCGTCTCCTCGATCGACATGTGGGATCCATCCTCCAACTGGTGTGGAGTCGGGATCAAATGGATATCATTTGTTGAGTTAAGATCATCGTTGGGAACCTCGGGTTCCTCTTCAGCATGGAAGATATCCTGAGTTGGTCCAGGGGTAAAATGAAGCATTTTACCTAAAGGCCGATACTCTGATGGGGATGGAGGTGAATTGACACAATCCCAGTCAATGGCATCTATGTCTAGATGCAAGGACCATGTTGGATCGGTCAGATTGTGGATGGGTGCGGTTAAGTCAATGGAGATCATGTTGATGGAATGATTTTGGTCTCCATTACCATAGGTGTGGTTCCTCGGACATCTTAGATGTTCTCTATGCTCTGGATCTGGCTCTAGAGGGATGGGCATGAATGGATCATCCCTATGTGTGGATAGGAAGACAGGGTCTACCATCGGCACTGATGTCATTATAGGGTCTCGGGGTGGACGGTGTTCATCGTAAACTTGGAGCCATGGATCCAACACTTGGTCCCACCCTGCTAGGTCTACGTACCACTCATGCCCTGGCAGTATGCCCATCTATGCAAATAAGTCATTAATCTCCAAGGGGCACCGTTGTTGCATTTGTCGCATGTGGTTGAGATAGGCCATCTCAGTTTCATCTTCTAAATCATTGTCGAAGATCCAAAAGCATTCATTAGCTCCAACAACTGCTTGAGGCATATGATGTTCATCTTGTTCAAGCAAATTAATCTGGTCCCATTGCGGTTGTTCCATGCTCCATGGGGGGACATGGTTCTCTTGACGTGGCATTGGCTCGATTGGAGCCTCTAGAGGGAACAGAGTCAAAAATATCTCTTGATAGTTATTCATAGGAATCTCTCGTGAGTGATCACTATCGGATTCGAAGGGATCATATGACACTGGTTCATATTCTGATTCATCCTTCGAAGATCCTTCTAGACACTGCTTATACCTTCCTTGAAAGTGAGTTCCCAAACTTTCGCCTCTCTCTAGCAAAGGAGGAGGGTTATTGATGTTAACAAGGGTGGTTGTTGACCATGGGAGGTAATCTCCCAATGTATATGTTGTGTTTGGGTTGGCATAAGGATCTGATGCCAATCCACCCTTGTTGCCTATTCCTAGGCCTTGCATGTTTTCCACCAAGATGTCCAAGGGTAGGGGGTGATTGAACCCTACACCTGACTTGTCATAAGGCATTTGGTATCTTGGTTGACAAAGGACATGCACTCCTTGCTCATACCGGCCTAACCCATATCCATGCCAATTGCATTGGCCAAGATATCTCAGAGCGAAGTCCGGGTTGGACAGATAGTTTACATCCTCTACGAAAGGCTCTTCATCCTCGTCCTCTTGCATGCATGGCTCAGTGCCATGATCAAGGCCCCCATACACAAAGTTAGTCTGGTTTGGCGGGTAGCCTAGAGGAACAATTGTACCAATGGGGAGGCGAGGTCTCCCCATGTCTTGCATGGACTCTAGTGCGGGCGTTGCTACAACATTCCGCACCAGATACTCCCCTAGGCCCGTATTGGCCATTTCAACAGTGATTGTTGGTGACTGAGAGGGAGGGAACGGAAGCTCTTCTAGACTCCACTCCATGTGGGGTGGGCTAGGAGCTTCCACTTCCATTTTACTAGGCATCTCTTCGGTAGAGATGTTTGAGACCGATTGTGGCGCCTCTTCCAGAGGTCGTGCCTCCTCCAGGGGTTTCTTCCCTTTGTCCTTCTGTTTGGCCATGATAGGTGGCATCGTTGATGAAGGACCAACTGATGAAGATGGACCTGGCTGGGGTTTTGGTGGATCTACCTTTGGGGATGCTTGCAAAATCGGACCCTATCGAGATGGATTCAACTGGAAATCCAAATGCATTGATGGAAGGGTCGACTATGGCATCAACTGCACCGCATTGCAGTACTTGAAGGGTTCTAGGTCTGCCGGGACCACATGTACCTCCCCTTCAAATGTATACTTCAGACATTGATGTGCTATTGATGGGACACACTTCATGTCCCTGATCCATGGCCGGCCTAACAAGATGTTGTACGCCATCTCACCTTCCAAAATATGGCACAATGTTGGTATCGTCTTTTGTCCTACTTGAATGGGTAGGATGATTGTGCCGACTGTCGAGCATATTGCATCGTTAAATGCTCATAGTGTATATGTGGAGGCCGTGATGTGAGATGCCGACAGCTTCAAATGTTTCAATGTTGCGGTAGTAATGATGTTACTAGACGAGCCAGTGTCTACTAACACCCTCTTATAGGGGATCCCGTTGACCCGCGTGATAACGTGCAGGGGTGGATCCGCTATGTCATCAGCCACTAACTTCACTTCATCTTCCCAAAAAGTGATGACTGGCTCGGTGCATCTTTTGACATGCCCCACAAAGTTGTTGAAAGAATTCGGTTCTTGGGGCTGCAACTCAATAGCCTTCAATATCTCCATAAGAGCCTCCCGATGGGGCGTTGATTGTTGAATTAGCTCATATATGGAGAGCCTAGCCGACGTGGTCCATAGACTTTGGGTAAGTCTAGTCCGAATCGTGGCCGCGGGTCTAGGCGGAGGCAGCTGCGTAGGGTTCTGTTGAGACTGTGACGTTGATGGAACTTCTTTTGTGGCTATCGCGGGAGCAGCTCCTGGGTATTTCTTGTTCCTAGTCACTATACTTATCATCCCTACATACCCCTGCATGGGGAAGTTTTGTTGCACCTCATTGATTTGCAGGGGTTTTGCCTACGCCTCATGGGCAGGCAAGGGGTCTCTGAAAACTCCCATTTGCTGGTTGTTCGGTGCTACGGGGTTGTCTACAACCAATGTCTTGTTGTCAATCGGGTCTTGTATCAAGCCTTTGAATTTCCAACATGCATTAAGGTCATGTCCCTATCGTCGATGGAATTTACAGTACAAATCCTCCCGGTACCCCTTAGGCTTCGGTGCATTGGGATCTATGGTTTGAATTTTCGGGAGGTTGATCAAATTTGCCACTGACAAGCGGTCAAATAGGGAGTCCCTAGACTCCGTGTAAGGTGTAAACTGTCGCCTAGGGTGACGCTATTGATTTTGCCCCTATTTTTGATTTTCTCTTTCATAATTGTTAGGGGGCACTGCCTGATAATTAGCCTTTTGAGGCTGTATTTCTTGTGCAGGCTTAGGAACATTTATAGCAACTTGGTTAACCGCAGCGGGTTTTTGTTGCGTAGTCCCTATTTTGGTGTTTTTGTTCCATTATTTTTTCTTAGGTTTGGCGATCTCGCCATCCTGTATCTTGATCTCTTCGATGATTCTGGCTTGCACCAGAGCCTCTTCTAAGGTGGCATATTGCTGTAGCTACAATAGCATAGAGATCGATCTCAAACAACTTCTTGAAAACATTTGTGTAAGGTCGGACATAGGGGGAAGGTAGGGTAGCTTGGAAAGTAGAGTCCTCCATCGATTCCCGTAGGCCACCATAGTCTCTTCCTCATACTGCCTGAGGCTGGCCAAATCACTTAGTGACGCCTTCTTCTTGGTGTTGAAGGTGAAGCATTCGAGGAACGCATCCACTAACTGATCCAAGTTGTTGATGTTGTGCTTCGGCAATTGGGTGAACCAATCCGAGGTAGGGCCTACGAATGTGGTTATAAAGGTCCTCAACAACAGAGCATCATTGTCCTGAATGCCAAAGCATTGGCTCAGGAACCTCGTCACATGCTCTTGGGCATCCTCCTCACCTTTAAAGATTGCCAGCTGAGGCAACTTAAAGTGCTCAGGATAAGGGGGTGCAGGCACGGACGGATGCACCGGATGACTACGGAGTTGACGTAACGTGGGCTTTTGGGGCCCAACAGCTTTGGTTTCCATAGACTCCAAATGCTCTAGCAGCGCTTTGTATGCATCGAAAGACTTAATCTCTTCCTCTCTAATTTTCTCCCATTGTGGGTTGTGGGAGACTTGAGGCCTATGGAGAGGTGGCCGGATAGCAACCCCTCCGCCTTGATAGGGCATTTTGGCCTGCTCTTCTTCTTGTTCATACTCCTCGTATGCTTCTTGAGGAGTCTCTGGGTGAGACCTACGACCATGAGTGGGTCCCCACGGAGGGAGCCCATCATTATTCCGGGGAGTGGCCTCCCGTTCAGGTCTAAGAGGTCTTGGAGGCAGTGCTTGGTTAGGTCACGGGGACCTGTCTTGTACCAAGGGGTTACGCCTCTCATATGGTTCTGCCCTTTGGGTGCGAGGGGTCGGAACCCTCTTTGGCATAGTGTTATTCAATAGCTCATCTATTTGGCGCCTAATGCACTCTTTACTGAGGCGATATAAATGCTCTAGTTGTTGTTGATCTTGCTCAAGCTACGTAATCTACGCTTGGTGGGCGGCATGTCTGGCGACTACCAGGTCGATCTGTTCCACCATATTGAGTCTCGAAGGCCTAGATGCCTCTCCCATGCACTTATCTCGGTCACGGTGATCCGAGATCTCTATAGGTCGCTTCCCCCTATCGAGGTTGGCGACATTTATTCGAGGCTCTGGCCTCGAAGGATGGTTTTGGTACATAGCAGGTGTGGAGGCGCATTGCTCCCATGCTGTATATTGCTCTTGAGGAAGATAGGGGTCTTCCTCATTCTCCCTTTCATAAGTGTGAAAGGGGCGGGCGGAGTTGGCTCGCCCTGTCAGAGGAGCCTTGTGCTCCGGATTTGTCCTGTTGTTTCTGACAATGAGAGGAGGCAATGAAGGGATGATATAATCTTGAAGCCTCTCCTCATGGACCCTCTATCGTTCCAGCGCTTCATCGCACGGTGGCCACTCGTATCGAGCTTCTAAGGGAGCCCTTTGACCTATGTTGAGTGCCACATGTAAGGACTCTTCCCGAAAGGGGCTATGACGGACGGGCGTGTCCCCCAATGGGGTGTCCCTATAATTCCATCTTGACCTGGACTGATGCGGACTCTCTTGCGGGTTAGACCGCCAAGGCGGTATAACTAAGTCCTTAGGACTATAGCGGAGGTGACTTGTGCCTCCCCCTTGTACACTTTTCGTAGCTTCCGCCCTTGATTGGGCTTGGCTACGTGTGTACACCATGGTGGTGCTTTCCTACAAGCTATGTAGATTTTATCTCTTTTATGATTTTTTTTTATTTTTTTTTTTTGTTACACTAAGCAGAAAAGAACATACACACACACAACAATGATTATCTCTTTTAAAGATTAATGGTGTGTCCTAGACTGGTTTTAGTGCATTTTGATGATTTTTGTTTTTTTTTTTGAAAGTTTTGAAGAACGTTTAAATGCATAATGAAGGCTCATATGACTCCCATAATTGGTCGCCCCTTCGATATACCATTGCCAGGCCGATATACCAACCTCTCTATATACCCGCCCTTACGAGAGGGAAACTATAGGTACGTGAGAGCAGATGGTACGTGGAACATAGGCGGTACGAAAGGGGGATTGTCCTGTTTATGACACCTACCATAGAAGACTTATCCTCGCGTGCTGGGAATCACCCCAGTGACACTCGATCAGCTTTCGTCAGGATTTACGTCGAGCAACAGTGACAATCGGGGTAATGGATGCAAAATCAAGCCAAGGTGGTGATGAAATCCACCGATGGTCTTGATCAAGGGCTGGGGTTTTACGACCAGCTCCTTGGTTTAAAAATGTTGCGTGAAGTGTGTGTGATTCTTTTTATTTAGAAAAATGAAACATGTAGAAGCAACTACTTTCCCTAAGAAGGCAAAATTGACAGAAAACAGAAACAGAAAAGCAGAAAATGACAGGAACAATTTTGGACCCTTACCTTTTCTCTGCCTAGACCTGCTGTTTCTGATCCTCGGCCCTGAAACTACACAGACAAAAATTCATCCCTGGGTGAGACGAATTCCAGAATAGGATTCGTCCTGGGCTGAGACGAATTCCAATTCGTCTCAGGGTCAGACGAATTCTAGTACTGTATTCGCCACAGGCTGGAACGAACCATAGTCAGAGTTCAAAAAATGGTACCTGTGAGCAAGAAAACACAAATTTTGATCAGTTTCTTGATCTCAAAAATTAGGGGACAGTGTCCCACCGTGATCGCCACTGAAAGCACGAGATTTCAGAAGATTAAAAGGAAAACTAATGCGATGTATTCAAAACCCAAAATTAACGCTTAAGGTCCTATAAAGTGAAATGCATGAAATGAAAGAGACGAATTGAACTGAGATAAAAGAAAGTACAGAAAGCACAACCCTTTTTATTTAACTCTCTTAATATCAGTTACAAAGATGCCTCCTCCCTTTTCAGGGGCTAGGAGCGTTAAATGAGTTTTGGTTACAATCATGACTTAGTGTTCCTCCTTTCGCGTGCCCACATGTAAAATGGGTGGGCCAAAGTGTTGTCACCGCTGGTGTTGATGAATCCTTGATCCTTGCTGCTCCTCCTACGTTCAAAGAAACAACAAATCGTTAGTAGCACCTATGACAAAAGATAAGGCGTTTGATCCTAAAAACCAATGGAGGATGCATGCATAAGATTAGCTAAATCAATAAATAAAATGACTCCAAATAACCTACAAATTTGATAGAAACCAGAGAACATTACCAGAAGATCACTGCAAATGAAACAGTCAAAAAATCCTTCACCGATTCGAATTCATTCCGGGGCGGGACGGATCCGACTGTAATTCGCTCCGGGGTAGGACGAATTCACCTGTAACAAAGCGCCGAAGTGATACTTCCCAAAATGTCGCATCTCGGGAACTCCAAAAGACCTGCAAACTTGGGGGTTAGCTAATTGGAGGCATTTTGGGAAGACCCAGATGGTCAGATTTCCCCAATTTGGCCTCCATCAATGGGAATTAGACGCTGCTACCTGCAAGTTAGTGAGGACTACAAAAAGCGACAAAACATGATAAGATTTATCAAAGCATTGTGAAATCAGAATTATAAGCTATTTAAGCAGCATAATATGGAATGCTAAGTAAAAAAATGACAAAAAGGACAATCTGCCATGAATCCCCAATCGTTCCTAAAAAAGAAGATTAGGCTCGCAGGAGTGCGGGGCGCCCGGGCGGGCCACCCACCGTTGGAACCTGATTTCGGCACCAATCCACTTGGGATGGGTCCAAAATCTCCTGTACTGTGTTGTCGATGAATGGGTGGGATAATGTGGTCAAGTGTCGGGTTTTGGATCCGGATTCACACTTCCAATAACCACCCAATGACCTCCCTTGCGAAAGAGATCAAGGATGTGGAAGAGGTGAATCAAAAGGGTAAAGCGTGATATCAATTTGGTAGCACTTCGTTGCTTGAAAATGCTTCCAACCTATCCTCTTTTGGGTGAGAAAGCTCACCATTTTATAGACCCAAGGGGTCTCTTTGGATGGGCATGCAGGGGCGCCACTTGGCGGCCATGCCTTCCCAAGAGGGAGGAGATTCCTCCCTGACTTGGGCTTCCATGACTGCCCTTGTGACAGTCCTCTAACGTTCAATCTGCCCACCTACGCGTGCATGCAAGGTAGGGAGCATTAATTGACTGTCCTTGGCTGCCATTTGGCACAATTTGTCTTTTTTCCCGTTGAACCTGGAATTCGTCCTACCCCAGAGCGGATTCTGTATTCGTCCTAGGGGAGGACGGATCCCATTTTGAATTCATCCCAGGGAGGGACGGATTCTGAGCAAAGTGCCTAGAAGGTGTCAAATTGATCTCTGACTTCCCAAAACTGCTGTGAAAGTGGTTAGGACCACTGTTTAACCTCTGGGGGCTGCCCTTGGGGCTGTGTGTGTCAATGCGATCAGTGTTTGCAGTCACATAATCGGATTGGTGCTGTTTTGGTGTCTACAGGTATTATGTCAATAGATAAATCCATAGAATTGCTTATGTAGATGCCTAACAAGTGTATAAAAAATAAAACATTCTCTCTCTAGTTGGTTAAAGTTTTGGGTTGTTACATTGGTCATCCAAAAATCCTAATCAAGCATAGCATAAGTGATCCAGTAGCATGGCTAGTTGTATAGATATTCTTGAGCCAAATGTTTTGTTAACATTTTGGTTATGTCTAATCATATTTGTTTTTTGATGATGAAACATTATTTTTAATTTTTTTTATAAACTTATTAGTAGTTAAAAGTTTAAATAAGTGCATTCATGAAATATTGATATTTATTAGTAGATTATGGAATTATTGAAATCTAACTTTTTAGAAGATAGATTTGTGCCTTCACGTAGAAGTTATTTTTGGAAAACTCTTTTATATGTTGAGTTATCATTTTTATAAGGATAATTTAATAATCTATTCTTAACTTCATTATGTTAGGATGTTGCTTTATTGATTGTGAAATTATTTAATGAATAAGGAATACAAAAAAAGAAATTAATACACTGTTTTCTTTAATAGGTTTTCTTATGTCTTAAGGTTGGAATATTATTTAGTGGTCTTAAATTTGAAGACTTTGACTAAATAAAATGGAATATTTAAAATGTAAAAAAGGTTATAATATGATTATTTGAAATTTTTTATTAATTTTTTGGGGAATTAGATAATGTATAGATGTTAGCCAATTTTAAAAGTTATAATGAATTTAGTAGGGAAGTAATAACCAAGATCAAGGATAGGTTTACTTTTCTTTAAAAAAATGTATTGCTTATAGAAAATGAATTATTATTCGGATTAAATAATATGAGATGTAAAAGTCTTGAGTAGCTAAGTAATCCATACTCAAGATAAGTATGTGATTCTCTCAATCATTGCATAGTATTGCTTTATATATTATATGCTCTTGCTTTATGGTATGTTCTTGCATAGTGCATGTTAGTTTTGTATATGCATAAAAGAGTTGTCATGATCCTTAAACTACTTTCAATTTTCATTGGGAGAAGATCCAACCAATGGAATATCTTAAGGAAATATGAGACTAGAGATTATTTATGTGTTAAAACATTGAAATATAATATTTTTTGGATTGTTATGAGTGTTATGATTATGATGAAGGAACAAATATTTTATAAATACTCTTGTTATATTATATAAGAGTTGCTCTTGAATGAAATATTAAGTACTATTATTCTTTTATAAGGAAATTTTTGAAAATAGTTAGTTATTTGCAAAATGGAAGTAGGGTTATGCATAAGGGGTCGGTCCCAAAATCTATTTATAAAATCAAGAAGAATTGTCTTGGAATGCCGGTGATACTTGTAGAAGTATACATGGCGAATTGTATTTATTTGTTTCCAAAAATTTTCAAACCGTGGCGATTTTCATTAATTTATCTCCAAAAAAAATTATAACGTGGCAAATTTTTCTGTGTTGGGGGCTATGAATATCGATTTACAAAATCTAAAAAATGTACAACATACTTAAAAGCATTAGGTCAATATGAAAGACTTTAGGCTAACATGACGATCGACTGCAGGAATACCGATTAGCTATAGGCATGATGATCAACTACATGAATGTCAATTAGATGTAGGAATTCCGATCAACTACAGGCATGTTGATCAGTTGTAGGCATGGTGATCGGCTTTAGGCATGAAGATCGAATGCAAGAATACCGATCGACTATAAACATGATGATCAGTTTTAGGCATGCCTATCAGTTACAGGTATGATGATTGACTATAGGCATGACGATTGACACATCTACAATCAATTGAATGATGTCGATCAACACATTTACAATGGATAGTCAAATGTCGATCAAAAATCCCTATAGTCGATAGGCTTATGCTGATAGAAATGACTCTAAACCAATCATATTATACTGACAAATATAGTTCTATAATCGATCGGATGATATCAATAGACATGACTCTACAATCGATCAACTTATATCGATAGGCATGGCTCTGCAATTGATTGACTTACACCAACAAACACGGCTTTGTAACCGATCAGCTTATATCGATAGGCACAACTCTATAATCGATTGGCTTATGTTGATAGACACAACTGTACAACCAATTGATTTATACCAACAGACATAGCTTTACAATCGATCAGCTTACATTGACAGACATGACTCTACAACTGATCAGCTTATACCAACAAAAACGGCTCTGTAAATGATCGTCTTGCACTGATGGACACTCTTCTGCAACCGATCAATTTATTTTGATAGTCACTCCTCTACAACCTTATCAAATTTTTCATTGTTTCAGAGCTATTTTTGAGTTAGAGTATTTTTGATGTATGTTTATCAGTACCCAGTACAATATATATACGAGTAGTATATGAGGTGATTTGGGTGGAAAAAATTAAATCATTTATAATTTAAAGGTGATTTGGGCAGGAAATATACAATCATTTATAATGTGAAGGCGAATTGGGCAGAAAAATAAAAATCATTTGTAATTTGAGGTCGACAAATTAAAGTAAAGTTAGGTTCATGATTATCAACGACGGGTGAATTTACCCCAAAAAAACTTCCATCCCGTAAATTTTGGGTGAATGGCCCCCAGTAAAAGGATCTAAAATTAGCCTTTTCAAAAAAAAAAAAAAACTAAATAGAGCCAATTTACGATATTTTGCGCTTATGCATAACCCTGAATGGAAGGATGTGACATGGAAGGAAATTATTAAACCTAATTGTTTTTTTATGGTTAGAAATTCTTAGATGTTAAATTCATCCTTTCTTTATAAGCAAAGGAAATGCTACATATTAGTATTATGATTTGAAAAGTATTTAAATTTTTGGTCTTTAGCAATGTATTTTGTTGAATTTATTTATAATTTAATATAGCACTTTATTTTCTTTAGGAGAGATGTTTAATTTTTTTATAATATTAATATACTTTGGTTTGGATGGGGGTTCATTTTTTGGGTATGATACTAGAGCCATATTAGTAAACCCCTTAGTTTAGAATAAACTAATCTTAGTTGATTTACGATGAGGCAATAACTAGATATTTATCAGTGATATAGCTTGACCATTGAGGCTTGGGTGGTCTTAAGTTGTGAGGCTTGGACATATTCCTTGCGATGAGGCTTAGGAATTTAACAATGGATTGGTATGAGATAATCCATCGGATCATTCATAAGACAATATAGTGGTGGTACCTTTTGGTGAGGTAAGAGTGACCATGATCATTACTAGGTGAATGGTAATGGCTTTAGTTAGCCCACGTAGGTGAAGGTAACTAAGTACTAAATCATAATACCAAATTAGTTATATATAGATAAAATTATGTATGTTTAGGTAATAAACATCTCTCTTTAGTGTTATGGGCCTTAAAAGATAATCCCTACACCATGGTCAATTTGTCCTATACCGATGAGGGTATAGGAAAAGAGAGGGAACCGTTTATGATCTCTTTTTTAAATAATGAGATTTAGAAAAGTGAACCCCAAAAAATATATAAATTTGACCACTCCTATCCACTTGAGTGTTATCTGTAGTGACATTGAAATCAAAATGTGATTATGCCTTATAATTCTAAAAAATATTGGAACTTATTTGAGAGTTAATCCTTGTGAAAAAATATCTCTCTCTTGGGTTGAGTTAGTGGATTGCTACATTTATGATATAATAACTACTAATAAGGTTGAGATCATTGATGTATACTTATTTTTTCCTTCCTAAATATTCATTCCACATGATAAGTGTAAAATGTTTCCTTGTAAATTGTTTAATTTTATTTTTGGAGTTGGGGATTACATAAAATTTAATGCTTTTTTTTTTTGAAAAAATTAAAAAACTTGTACTAAAACATTGATCAGTTACAATTGGGATAAGATACATCCCAGTCGAAAACAATGAAAGCACATGATTACAAGAGAAGAGGAATATTTTCACTGGATCCAAATCTCTTGAACCAATACCAAGCTAGCTGAGAGAGCTGATAGGTCAGTTACAACAACTTATCACTAAAACATGTAGCAAACACCAACTTCACCTCTGTCCGTGAAAAAGCTACAAGTCATAAAATCATGACACAAGACACCTCTGACCGCAAAAAAAGTCAACCTGGTGCAAAATCGTGACATGTCGCGAAATCGTGACATGTCGCAAAATCACGACAAAAATACAGCAGCAGCCACAATGACACAACACATCACAAAATCACAACAACTTTCCTCCAGTGGCTGTGATGGCGTAACATGTCGTGAAATCATGACAACTTTCCTCCCTTGGCCGCGACGGTGCAACATGTCACAAAATCGTGATAATTTTCCTCCCTTGGCCGCGTCGGTGCAACATGTCACGAAATCATGACAACTTTCCCTCGACAGCAGCGATGGCGCAACATGTCGCGAAATCATGACAACTTTCTATCCTTGGCCATGACGGTGCAACATGTCATGAAATCGTGACAACTTCCCCTCGATGGCAGCGACAGCGCAACATGTCACGAAATCATGATAGTTTTCCTCCAATGGCTGCGATGGCACAACAGGTCATGAAATCATGACAAAAATCATACTTAGCTTTTTCTTTGATCATTTGTCTTGAGGATATTTCAATGACAACTTCCCCTTGATGGCAATGATGGCGCAACATGTCGCGATATCACGACAACTTTCCCACATCGGTCGCAACAGCGCAACATATCGCGATATCACGACAACTTTCCCTCGGCAGCAGTGACGGAGCATCATGTCACAATATCGCAACCACTTTCCTCCCTTGGCAGCGACGATGCAACATGTCGTGATATCATGACAGTTTTCCTCCAATGGCCGTGATGGCGCAATAGGTCATGAAATCACGATAAAAATTATACTTAGCTTTTTCATTGATCATTTGTCTTGAGGATATTTCAACGACAACTTCCCCTCGACGGTAGCGTCGGTGCAACATGTCGTGATCTCACAACAACTTTCCCACATTGGTCGCAACAACGCAACATGTCGTGATATCATGACAACTTTCCCTTGGTGGTAGCAACGGTGCAACATGTCACGATATCACGACCACTTTCCTCCCTTGGTAGCGACGACACAACATGTGATATCATGATAGTTTTCCTCCAATGGCTATGATGGCACAACAGGTCATGAAATCGTGACAAAAATTATACTTATCTTTTTCATTGATCATTTGTCTTAAGGATCTTTCAATGACAACTTCCCCTCGACGGCAGCGACGGCACAACATGTCACAAAATTGCGACAACTTTCCCACATCGGCCACAACAACACAACATGTCATGATATCATGACAACTTTCCCTCGATGACATCGACGGTGCAACATGTCGTGATATCACGACCACTTTCCTCCCTTGGCCACGACGGTGCAACATGTCACAAAATCATGACAACTTTCCTCCAATGGTCGCGATGGCACAACAGGTCATGAAATCATGACAAAAATGATACTTACCTTTTTCGTTGATCATTTGTCTTGAGGATATTTCAACGATAACTTCCCCTCGGTGACAGCAACGATGCAACATGTTGTGATATTGTGACAACTTTCTCACATCAGTCACAATAGCGCAACATGTTACGATATCGCGACAACTTTCCCTCGATGGTAGTGACGGTGCAACATGTCATGATATCATGACAACATTTCTCCAGCAACCGTGACGACACAACATGTCATGAAATTGTGATAGCTTTCTACCAATGTCCGTGATGGCGCAACAGGTCACGAAATCACGATAAAAACCATACTTAGCTTTTTCATTGATCATTGTCTCAAGGATTTTTCAAGGCCCTGCCTACTCACCTCATCTACAATAAGCATGTCACTGTGCAACTGCACCCCTACCTCTTTTGCAGCACCCATCTTAGCCAGGAAATCGATCGCTTTATTGAAATCTCTGCTTACATATACGAGAATCACATCATCTAATTCCCTCCATAATTTCTTGATTTGAGAGACCAAAATCCTTAGCCTCCAAGCGTTCAATGAAAAGTTCCTCATGCAATCTAGAGCTCCAACCAGAATTTGAGAATCAGATTCAAGAATTATTGTCCTGTGACCCTGAGTAACTACTCAAATAGAGGCAAATTTGATAGCAATGGCTTCTGCTTCATTATTTGTGGCTCTACCCAAACCCTGCAATTCCAAATAAAGCACTGATCCCTCATGATTCCAGCAGACAACGTCAATACCGACTCTATCCAGATTTCCCTCTGTAGCTCCATCAGTATTGATTTTAATCTAACCTTCTGGGGGTGATTTCCAACTGATTCTATTCTATCCCTCTCTCTGGTCAACTCCCTCTGCCATTGGTCCAGGAACAACCTGAGTTTCCTCTTTAGCGTAGACGACAATAGTTTCGGTGACTTTGCTCCAGATGACCTGCCAAACTCCATCTAACGAGGAAAAGGTTTCTCAAAAAGCATTTCTCTGCAACCACACTTGCCACCAAATGAAGTTTAAACCAAGCTCCCACCCAATTTGAAGAGCATTGGATGTAAATCTACCCCGCTTCCATCTTTCCCAAATATTAGTCCGATTCATGTCACCATGAACCTGGATTTTATAATGAGAGAACCAACGCTTCCAAATATGACACGTGAAAGGGCACTCAAACATCAGGTGATCAACTGTTTCTTCGTTCTTATGGCATAAAACACATTGAGAAGGGCCGATGATTCCTCTACATCTAAGATTGTCAAAAGTGAGAATACCATTGTGCATAAAATGCCAAGCAAAAAAGTTTACTTTCGGCCAGCCCTTAGAGTGCCAAATCTTTCGCCAATCCTCAACCGAAAAGAAACAGATTGTGCATAAAATTTAATGCTTTATTTTTCCATTCATTTATTATTTTATTTCATCCATGTGTCTTTTCTACAATTCAATATTTATTTAATGGTTTTTTTATAACTTTCTCTATTTATTTCTTTTATTTTCTTTAGGTGCCCCAATAGTATTACCATAGCTTCTAATTATAATGGAAAATACCCTCACATGGTACTAATATTTTAATTCTAAAGTGATTTATAATTATATATTTTTGAATTATTTCTATTTTTCTCCATTTAAAATGTAATTTATTACTTACATACACCTCACATCCATATAGCACCATTAGAATAACTAATAACCCAAAAAATATCCTAATAGTTTTCCAATTCCATAGCTCTAACTTTTTATTTTTATTTACAATGAGTAGAATATCCTCCATCCTACTTGTATTCATTTCATCCTACATATTTCTTAATTGATTTTGCTTTGAAAATCTAACACAAGGTATTTGTATTTTGTTACTATCTCTAAAGGATTTTCTTCAAAAAATAGATAGTTACTTTCAGTCTCTCTAAATTGAAAAGACCATAATTTTAACTCGCTATTGTTGACTTGCATCCCAAATTTTTTATAAAAATTCTCTAAAGATTTTAGAGGTTCTTTTAAACTTTCAAGTATTTTTCCATTCCACTCATTTCTCCAATTTGTCAATATAAATGTTAAATTTAGTAGTTGAAAATGGATAACGTTGTTTCACCCTGATATTACTCCTAAAATACTTTGATAGTCCTTTTGGGGTTTTGATATGTTTAACCATATTACTCCCAAAACACTCTTATAGTCCTTTTAAAGTTCTAAATTGTGCTATGATTTACTCATAAAATCTATGTACAACTACTTTATAGTTAGTTGGCACACCAAGTCCTTCCATTATTTTCCATAGTTTACCTCTAGGTAATATATCAAAATCCTTTTCAAAGTCTACAAGACAACAATAATTTTTTTCTTTTTTGCTCCATAAAATTTCTATTAGGTGCCTTAATGTAATGGAGTGATCTATTGTTGGGCACTTTAGTCTAAATCTTGGTGGTCTTATTGCCCTCTTTCCTTGATTTTTTACCCACTACCTAATTTTGTAAGTCCTATTTTTCCAAAAATATTAAGCATGCAAACATAGACCCCTAAAATCATTGTGGAGAGTCCAAGAACTCAAACTCTAGACCTCTTTACAATAATCACCCCTTATTTATTGTTTGGAATTATAAAATTAAAAAATTTATTTACTTTTTTTTAATATTGGTTTGTTTAGTTGTTGAATTCAATATATAAAGTTAATCGTATTTAAAACAAAAATTATACAAAATGGTGACCTATCCTTATTTTTTCAAATCTATACTAAAAAATAATAATTAATTAAAATTATATACAAATAAAAAATTGGTTATATGTTTATATTAGATAAAATAATTATTATAAATATAATAATAATAGTTAAAAATTTTATACTTAAACTATAAAATAAATTATTTAATAAAAACATTAAATTTTATAAAGATAACAATTATTATAAACTTTGATTAAATTATTTTTAAAAGTTTGAAAATTAAAATATGTTATAATCTAGTGTTATAGTTTGAAGAAAATATGCATATAAATTTTGACAAATTTTAACAAGTGCGTTTCTTAAAACAAATGACTGCTGTCTAGTACAGATGATGAACATACAAATTTTTTGTGGTTTTTTATGTGCTGTGAAATAAATTTAATGAAAACAGTTTTTAAATTTAAATCTTAAATTACTAAAAAAAAAAAATAGTAATTGTAACCAACTTTTTATATAAGTTTAATTAAAAAATTTACCAGTTAACCGATGACTAGTGCTTACCATACGGTGAGTTAATTTGAAAAGACTAATCAACAATGTGCATAGGAGGTATGGAGACGGTGCAGATCTGGTGGCCCGGTCAAAGACAAATTGCTTCCTGTTCTTGATTTTGAAACGCCCGCTTCTCATAACAAACGTGTTGATTTGTCCATCTTCGAACTTGTAGCTCTAAGCCATTATTTGTATAGTATAAGTAGCTTTACACCCCGAACTATAGTCTTTCCAATTGTAAGCTGTTGCACCCATGCTGGTTATGCTCTCCCTTTCTTTATGGCTTTGACAGTCAAATTACTATAATAAAAAACTCAATTAATTCCTTTACCTTTCTCACCTATAAAGTGTAGGTTGGAAACGTAATCGCATATAGCAACTTTGATCCACTAATATGTTGTATGTTATCTTTGCAAACACATAAGAAATACACTGTGAAGGCCTTAGGGTATATTTAGATGTAACTTGTTATAGGCCTTAAGATTGAAGTAGTGGGTTTCCTTTGTAATATTAAGGTTTAAGGTTTTGCAGACATATAAAAAAGATCTACTATGAAAGCTTTAGGGATATACTTCATGAAACTAATGGCATGCCCCAAAGTTAAAATAATGGGTTTCCTGTGTATTTACAAAGGTTTTGTTCCAATAAGAAAACCCATCAGTTCAAGCTTATATTGATAAGCTTAGCTCTTTGCCTTATAAAAAGTCATAACTAAAACAAAAATATTTAATCTTAAAAATTAATGGTAAGAACTTCTAACTAATAATAATGATAAATAAATAAACTACATAATTTTAAATAAGATTTAATAAAAAAATAAATATAAAAAATAATAATTTATTATAATTAAAAATATTATTCTTTAGATGATTTAATTGGTTTATGTTCTCTTAAAAGCACGGCCTTTATAAATTGTATAAACTTTCCATGTCTGAAGGTATTTTGTTTTTTAAACGTGTTTGGAAGTTTCATGTGTCGTCTATTGAGTTAGGAGATGGACACGATGAAACGTTGAACATGTCAAATTGTTTGGCACTTTTAACCTTTGCTTCATGTTTGTCAAAAAGCAAGAGTGTTTCATGAATGATGAGCAGGAGCAGCAACCAAAAGACAAGGAACACCATCCCATAAGAAATAATTCGTTTCAACTTTCAAACATAAATTTATAAAATAGTCCTCTCACTCTCTACACGTTCGTTAAACCACACTTATCTTTAGCGAAAGCCATCCCTTTATAAGGCTATTTTCTTTCGTATGTAATTATTAAAAATTTATTGTCATCCATCTATGTGGGAAGTTGGGAAGGAGTGGATAGTTTAAACTCTTTATCTCACATGCAGTTTAATTAATCTTGGCAAAATCTGCAAGAGGATGCTTCCCTTGGAGTGGTTTGGTGAGGTAATAGCGGATGTAATCTTGGTGTACAAAGCTCTTGTACAAACACGGGTGCTCTTCGTCCACCAGGGTGGCAGCAGGAGCCACCTCCGCCTCCGCCGCCGGATTGTAAAACAATGCAATTGACAGTCTGCTCTTCTCCTCGTTTGTCACCGCCCGATGCTCTATACTCTTGTATCTCCCGTTCGTCATTACCTATAATCCACATTCTCAGATATCTCAAAATCCCGGCTTAATTAGTATATAACTGGAAGCTTAATCGACCATTAAACCTAGGGTTACCTCAACCATGTCACCGATGTTGACAACAAGCGCATAAGGAATGGGCTGCACGGGAATCCATTGGTTGTTGTTACGGACATGCAAGCCTTGTACGTCGTCATGTTGAAGGAGCAGAGTTATGCCGCCTCCGTCTGAATGAGGGCTCAAACCCAGCACCAGATCTGGACGAGGGCAAGGCGGGTACAAGTTCATGCGCATCAGGTTCATGGCCTTTCTTCCAAACTTGTCCTTGAAAAAATCGTCCTTCAGCTGCAGATTTTCAGCGAACAGACTCAAAACCACTTGAGCCACCCTTTCTACCCCGGCTCCATACCTCTCCACCGTGTCTCTGCAATTCCATTAATGTCTCATACCATCTCATATTAATTCTCTTATGATGGCATTTAATCGTGATCGGCCCAAACGTACCTGAAATCAGAGGGTGTGGTCGGCCAGAGCTTGAGGTTTTTAAGAGTGTGAGGCATGATTGCCAAAGCGAGCAAGTCGCCCCAATCCAGTGTATGATGGTCATCCACCACGAAGCTCTTGCCGTAGCCCTGAACATCTCCCGCTTGCGGAGCATACTTTTGCTTTTCTTCGAGGGGAAGATTAAAGAATTCCTTAGACACACCCCTTATGCGGTCTATCAATGAATGCGGAATTCCATGGTTCACAACCTGACCAATGTTTCAAATTCAGCAAAACCTCAAATACCTTAAATTTAAATGAGCGACGTATGTTATGATTTATACCTGGAAGAAGCCCCACTGTTTGCAGGCCTTGGAGAGGAGATCCATGTGTTGTTGCCTTTCATCGCCAGAAGATGAGAGCAGCTTCTGCATGTCCACAACAGGAATTGTGGACTGAGGAGGGACTAGTGTTGAAGAGGGTCTCTCCGCGTATGGTCTGATGTACCGCTGGGGAATGTCATGGAGTTGGTTTCGTGCAAGCTCCTGCACGCTCTCCACAGGAAGCGCGTTACCCCAGTTGGGGTTAGAGAAATTGGAGTTGCTAACACCAACGGCATCCATAGCTGGATCTCGTAGAGCAGCCATTCTCCAGCTTCGAGTGCTTCTGCAACCAAGGAAGACAGGCATTTATACTTGTTGCAAGGGGATAGTTGATAGTAGTCTACATAGCGTGTGCTCAAAGTAGTCATATGCGATTACGTTTCCGACATGCACTCTATAGGTGAGAAAGGTAAAAGTAAAGGAATTAATTGAGCTTTTTTAATATTGTAATTTGACTGTGAAAGCCTTAAAGAAAAGGAGAGCATAACCAGCATGGCTGACCATGACTGGAGTGCTGGCCAAAGTAGACTCTATCGCTATAAAAGACGAAGATGGACAATTTTCAAATCAACACGTTTGTTATGAGAAGCTGGCTTTTCAAAATCAAGAACACGATGCAACTTGTCTTTGACCGTGCCACCAGATCTGCACCGTTTCCATAGCTCATATGCACCTTGTTGATTACTCTTTTCAAAAACAGGACTCAGAATTTAAAAACACTGGAGCGAAACTCGTTAGACAGGACAAATCTCCGTGCACATGATGGAGGGAGCCTTGCGGTGAACGAAGCTTCTACTTGCAATATAAAATGGCGGTCACACAGTTGTGTTGCCTCGGTATTCAGTTTTAAGCTTTTGAAATGTTTGACGTATGTATGTATTGATGGAAGGGTTTACTTACTCCCAAGGGACGTCGCCCAGTGTTGATTACTCTTTTCAAATTAACTCACCGTATCGTAAGCACTAGTCATCGGTTAATCCAATCCTATTAACTGGTAAATTCTTTTATTTCGTCCTCTAGTATTCACAACAATTTATTGTTGCATTAATTTGTTTTATCAAAAGCACTTGTTAAAATTCGTCCAAATTTATATGCATATTTTATTCAATTTATAACAATAAATTATAACATATTTTAATTTTAAAAGTTTTAAAAATAGTTTACAATAATTATTATCTTTATAAAATTTAATGTTTTTATTAATTTATTAACTTTGTATTTTTTATAAATTATTAATTATTATTTTATTTTATACAAATTTTTTATTTGTATATAATTTTAATTAATTATTATATTTCAGTATAAATTTGGAAAAAACAATGATAGGTCAGTATTTTGTAGAACTCTTGTTTTAAATGCTATTAACTTTATATATTGAATTCAACAATTAAACAAACCAAAAATAAAAGAAGCAAACAAATGTTTTATTTTTATAAATCCAAATAATAAGTAAGGGGTGATTGTTCTAAATAGATCTAGATTTTGAGTTCCTAGACACTCAACAATGATTTAGGTCCATATGTGCATGAGTAATATTTTTAGGGAAAAAAAAAAAAAAGAATTTACAAAATTAAGTAGTGGGCAAAATCTCAAGGAAAGAGGGTAATAAGGCAAGCAAGATTTAGATTAAAGTGACTGGCAATAAATCACTCCTTTACATTAAGGAACCTAATAGAAATAATATGAAGTGAAAAAGGAGAAGTTTATTGTTATTTTACCTAGAGATAAACTGTGGAAAAAGAATGGAAGAACTTGGAGTGCGAACTAACTATAAAGTAGTAACATATTTTATGAGTAAATGATAGGAAAAATTAGAACTTCAAAAGAACTATCAAAGTGTTTTGGGAGTAATATTGTAGTAAAAATTAGAACTCCAAAAGGACTATTAGAGTGTTTTAGGAGTAATATAAGGGTGAAACAGGGTTCTCTATTTGCATCTACTTAATTTAACATTTAAATTGACAAATTAGAAAATGAATGGAAAGGAAAGATATTTGAAAGTTTAAATGAATGTCTAAAACCTTTAGAGTATTTTTCTAAAGAAGTTGGGATGCAATTCAACACTAGAAAGTCTAAAATTATGGTCTTCTCTATTCAGAGAGAACGAAAGCAACCATATTTTTTAAAGAAAATCCTTTAGAGATAGTAACAAAATACAAATACCTTGTGCTAGATTTTCAAACAAATTCAATTAAGAAACATGTAGGATGAAATGAATACAAGTAGGATGGAGGGTATTCTACTCATTTAACATAGATATGTGGAATTGGAAAACCATTTGTGTCTTTTTTGGGTTATTAATTATTTTTATGGTGCTATATGAGTGTGAGGTGTGTGCTAGTAATACATTAAATTTTAAATGGAGATAAATAGAAATAATTCAAAACCATCTAATTACAAATAAATGATAGGAAAAATTAGAACTTCAAAAGAACTATCAAAGTGTTTTGGGAGTAATATTGTAGTAAAAATTAGAACTCCAAAAGGACTATTAGAGTGTTTTAGGAGTAATATAAGGGTGAAATAGGGTTCTCTATTTGCATCTACTTAATTTAACATTTAAATTGACAAATTAGAAAATGAATGGAAAGGAAAGATATTTGAAAGTTTAAATGAATGTCTAAAAGCTTTAGAGTATTTTTATAAAGAAGTTGGGATGCAATTCAACACTAGAAATTCTAAAATTATGGTCTTCTCTATTCAGAGAGAATGAAAGCAACCATCTATTTTTTAAAGAAAATCCTTTAGAAATAGTAACAAAATACAAATACCTTGTGCTAGATTTTCAAAAAAATTAAATTAAGAAATATGTCGGATGAAATGAATAAAAGTAGGATGGAGGGTATTCTACTCATTTAACATATAGTTGTGGAATTGGAAAACCATTTGTGTCTTTTTTGGGTTATTAATTATTTTTATGGTGTTATATGAGTGTGAGGTGTGTGCTAGTAATACATTAAATTTTAAATGGAGATAATTAGAAAGAATTCAAAACCATATAATTACAAATAAATTTAGAATTAAAATATTAGTCCCATGTGAGATTTGACTTACTAGAAAAGAGGATCTTCAACTAGAAATATAAGGTATTGTAAAACTGTTGGGGTACCTAAAGAAAATAAAAAGAACGGAAAATAAAAATTTATAAAAATAATTATTAAATAAATTTTGAATAGAATAAAAGACACATGGATTAAATAAAACAACAAATGAATGGAAAATAAAGTATTAAAATTCATTCAATCCTCAAATCCAAAAATGAAATTAAACACTATACAAGGAAAACAATTTAGACTTATCATGTGGAATGGATATTTAGGAAGGAAAAAATTATTTTACATCAAGAGTTCAACCTTGTTTGGAGTTATTATATCATAGATGTAACAACCCGCCATATTGACCCAAGGGAGAAAGATATTTTTTTCACAAGGATTGACTCTCAAAGAAGTCCTAATATTTTTTAGCAGTATAAGGCGTAATCATATTTTGAGATCAATGTCAGTATAGATAACACTCAAGTGGACATGAGTGACCAACTTCCTATACTTTTGGGGTTCATATTTTTAAACCTCACCTTTTGGAAAAGATACCATCAATGGTCTCCCACTTTTCCTATAACCTCATTGGTATAGGACAACTTGACCACAATGTAGGAATTATTCTTTATGGCCTATAACACTTAAAGGGTGATACATATTTCCTAAACCTACATAATTCCATCTATATAGAATTAATATGGCATGATGCCTTAGTGCTCAGTTACCTTCACCTTCATGGGTTAAATTTGATCATAATCACTCACTTGGTAATGATCATGGTCACTCTTGCCTCATCATAAGGTGTCATAACTATACTACCTTATGAATAATCTAGTCAATTATCCCATACCAGTCCATCCTTAAATTCCTAAGCCTTACCGCTAGGAATATATTCAATCATCACCACTTAGGACCACTTGAGCCTTACCATTTAGGATATATCATTCACAAATACCTAGTTATTGCCTCATCATAAATAAACTAGGATTGTGTTCCTTCAAACCTAAGGGTTTACTAATATGGATCTAATATCATGAGCAAAAAATTAGCTCCCATCCAAACCCAATAGTCTTAATATTTAAAAAGAAATTAAAAATCTATCCAAAAGGAAATAAAGTGCTATATTAAATAATAAATAAATTTAATATAACATGTTGTTAAAGGCTAGGAATTTAAATACTTTCAAATCATAATACTAGAATTTAGCATTTCCTTTGCTTACAATAAAAGGATGAATTTAACATCTAAGAAATTATAACCTTTAACCAAAATTTAGATTTTATAATTTCCTTCCATGAGTTTTACAAGGAGTTGCAAGAATGAAATAGCAAAAAACTCATAAAACTAGAAGGAGTTGTGTGAATACAATATCCAGGTATCTTGTGAATCTTTATACCTTGAATGAGTATGATCTGGTGTATCCCAACTAAGAGTTATGAAACCATTCACAAGATAATAGTGGTGATCCCTTGAACGTGTAGGACCAAGAGATCATATTTATTTCCAATGAAGTGGTATTAACCTTAGTTAGGCCATAGAGATATAGTAACTAAGCACCAAGGATTATGTTGATTAACCCAGCTAGATGGAATTAGAGTAGGATTAGAGAATAGGTGTTCCCCTTTAAGTGTTATGGGCCTTAAAGTATAATCCTTACACCATGATCACATTATCCTATGTCAATGAGAGTATGGGAAATATGGGAGGACCACTTTTGGTGTCCTTCTAAATGAGTAGGTTTAGTAATGTGAAGCCTAAAACCATGTGAGTTAGCCACTCTTATCCATTGAGTATCATATACATCAAGTTGGAACTCAAATGTGGTGAAGCCTTGTATGTTGGAAAGATAAAAAAAAGGGTTTTCCCTTGTGAACCTTTGCTTGTAATCATTTATTGTTTAAAAAAAATTGGGTTGGTATATTTGGGTTGTTACATTGGCCATGTATGATTTGGTGTGCTAACCATACATTCTAATGAAGTAGGAAGGCCACATGTGATGTCCAATAAGTTTAAAGTACCAATAAATACACTTGTCATTATAGTAGGAAATTCGAGGAGAATATAACCTATGCCATATATAGATGCATGTATTTGACCCCCAATCCTAAACTAAATTGATAGATAAATAAATGGACACTATAGTAGTCAATCATATCCATCCATAAATAGTATGAAAGTATATGTCCCTAAAGGTAACTCATGCCCTACCACTAACTATGGACACATTAGTCGATAAGGCATACCCACCATGACAAGGTGAAAAGATAGATAAGGTCAAATAAATATAAACTATATATGTGTTGTAGCTTGCCCTAGGGTAGGGATATCCTATGGAATAAAAACCACCATTATCCTACTATAATTGAGTTTTTCCTTATAGTATCTAATCAAGCATATTGCTCAACAAGATATGATTTCCACTACAATGGGATACCAAGATGAAATAAGTGATAAAATATGGTCTAGATACACATTATAGTGTGCACCATGGGAGGGATATACCATGGAAGAAAAAGCCACTACAACCCTACTATAATGGATTTTTCCACTACAACATAGGGTCAAGTGTATTTTTAAATAAGGTATGCTTACCCCCATAGTGAGACTAAAATTATTGACTAATTAAAAAGTTTAAATATTTTTTATTGCATAAGTATTTTAGGGAATATTGCCTTGGTATTCTAACTATATGCCATATGACAAATGTCAAGGGTTGAACTAAAGTAGTTACTTTATGGAACTTAAAGTATGATGATAACATAAGAAATAATTTAAACATATTAGGGTTTCACTTATGAGCAAGAGTAACACCATAAAAAGGTAGGAAAGCAAAGCACAAATAAAACCATAACAATAAATTCTAGTAAAATGGATGCATACTAAGAAACCAAACAACGAAGCAATAAAGGCAAACAAATGCAAAAATAAACCAAAAACTAGGTAAAATATATATTAAGAGCTAGAGTGACTAAGATAATCTCTTTAAGGGGTGATCATTTTTAGCCAAGAGAAAACCACTCAAAATGAAAAACAACAAGCTAATACAAGTAGAAGTTACTAAAAATCTAGATGACTAAGATTGCAATGTAATGAGGTGGTCATAGTAATGAGAAAGAGACACTCTAAAACACATGAATACATGCCAAACTAAATACTGTACAATATTGACACTCACAAAAAGATAATTAAAATAGTCAAAGCATTAAACAAGACACCAAATGCAATAGATAATCCAAGAAAACACAAAGAATGTGCAAATGAGTTAGAATGTGATATGCATAAAAGCATTTGGCATGCATGGAATGGGTGAGTTCATCCAATTCAATTACATTCATTGTTTACAATTTTATTGTCAAAGTATATGAACCACTCCATTTTTGTATAAACCTTACTTTGTACTTCTTGTTCATACTATCAATATTAAGGATAAGGTATTCAAATTTAAAATCATAATGACAAAAATTCTTATTATATTGCTTAGTAACACAACTCCTATAGGCTCTATTATTCTCAAGAGCATGTAGATGCCTCACATCAAGAGTATTAGGCTGGGTAATATGGGCCTCCCAATAGTATTAATGGTACTCATCATGATTTATCAAATTTTTAAAGAAATATGCAAGGAAGGCAATTCAATATCAAGAAACATAATAGTTTCAATACCATAGATAAAATAAAAGGTGTCACCCTTATGGACATCTGCATACTTGTGTGGTTTACCCACAATGTGGGATATAACTTTAAGTGCTAATCATTCTTTGATTATTATTATTTTTTTAATTTTACCAAAAATCTATAGCTAGAATCAGCTTGACCATTCTCTTATGAATAGTAAAGCATGGAAATATAGTGTTGAATACATAACTAATAAGATGATTCTTGCATTCATTTTATTTTGAAAGAAGAACCATTATCTAAAATGAGGGTAGATAAAATAACAAAGTGATACACAACTTGACTAAACATAAATATGGATACAATGATAGTTTTTGATTTATTAGTGGTATAAATTATACCTATTTTCTAAAATATTAAATGGTTATGATAATAAGTTTATACTTAAGTACATAGGAGAAATTGGTCGAACAAGGTCAAGGCCCTAGGTGGAAAAAGGCCATGAATCCTTTACTGGATGAATAGTTTGGGTAGGGGCATGAATTTCATCTTTGTGAAACTAAAACCTATCACAATACTTAACATACTTATTAGCATTAGCTTCTATTGCTGATTAGAAGTAACCTATTCATAATAGTTTATGTATTGTGGAATGATAACTAAAGTACCCTTCATAAATATCACTATGAACATCAAATAGGGATATTGGTACATCAACTTCTATAAGGTATCATAAGAAAATAACATTAGGATTTTGATAGTACAAAACTCTATCAAGAATAACATCTTATAATTCTCTCTTACGAATATGAGCTCACTACTTACTATTAGATACGGGTGGGTAGGATTTATCATCAAGAAAGCATTAAATAATGTTATATCAAGGATCATTAAAATAGATTTATTTATCAATAGAATTGACCTTAATTATATCCATATTTTTTATCCCATCAATGACTAAAACTATAGACCTCATCATAAATATTGACCATAAAATTAGTTTTAGTAATATTTTCATGTGGTATGATTTTACTAGACATAGTGGCAAGGGAGTTAGCATCAATATTTTACCGCTTAGGTTAAGGCCTAATGGAAAAGGACTTGAAATATTTGATTAAATTTATAGCCACATGATGGTAAATTCTTAAGTAGTAATCCTTGTCAACCAACTCATAAAACTATGATGATTGACAACGTAAGAGTCACCTAACACTTTGATACGTTTAACCTTCATACATTAGGCAGTAAGAAGTTCTAAAACTAAATCGTCATATTCTATAAAATTATTTTAATTCCAACAAATTTTAAGCAAAAGACCATAGGGATAGCTAGGATAGTTAGAGTCTTGATAAAAATAGCAACACTTGCCCTAAACTCATTTCTTTCTTTAGTAAAGTAAAGGATCCAAGTATTAGGGTGGAGGTCTTTGTCAAATTATTAGGAAGAGGAAGGTGTTTTAGATTTGGATTTAGGATTTATTTCATGATACCTCTTGAAGCCTCATGAGAATCCAATAGGGACTTTTCCTTCTTATTGGTCTCATAAGGAGTAAAATAATAAATAAAACTAGAGGTAATGGAGAAAGGAAATACCACAAAGTCATGAGAATTATATGAAATAACCATTATGTCCTCATCATGTAATATGTCATTTAAGGGTTGTTATATGGGATTAGGAGCTATTACCAAATGATCAACAATTACCTAGATTTTTACTTTACATACATAATAGTATGCCACATATAGACTAGGTCACCCATAATAGTCTACCCCAAGAGTTGATCCACAAAATTTAGCTTCTTCCAACTCGAAAGTGAACATCATTGGACCACTTCAACTTCTCCTTAGTCATAAATTTAATAAGTTGAAGTGGAAAATTTTCTTTCCATATAATAATATCTTGAGCCTCCACCCCCATGTTTACTAGTAAATATGTAGCTCCATTTTCCTCCTGATAGAGAATTATCAATAATTATTACTTAGCATCATCTAGGTGGTTATGAAATTTATAAATATTTATAGCTTGCTAATGACCACTTGACACATCTTTATCTATCTCAAGATATGCTATGATTCAAACAAGTAGTGTAGTGTATCAATCATATGGTTACACCATAGAGGATCAAGTGTTAGAACTCAATGCTTCAATAATTTTATTATGGAAATGAAAGGGTATTTAAATACAATGGATACCCAAATATGACATAACAACCTACAACTACCTTTGTCCCCTAGTGAACCTTACAAACCATGTGTTGAGTGGTTACGAAACTTATATTCATATTATATATCATGTAATAACCCCTAACATTTCTTTCCTTAATACATCATAGCCTTGGAGAGAAAACTTCAAAATAATTAAAACTTCACTTTTCCAGGTGGTTTGGTGAAAATATCTATATGTGTTTTTTTGGTAAATTAAAGATTTCATTACTAAACGGGTTTTAAGGATCCCAAAACCTTGATACAAAAAAAACACTGGTTTTTGCTAGCAGAAAGGATTTTCAATAGGGGATACAACCCCAAGCCCGAACCAATAAAGAAAAAAATAGAGGACACAACCTCAGACAGAAATAGAAAGAGGAGAAGAGGAAGAACTACCTTAGCAGGACAGGCCACAGACAAAAATAAATAGGCTCCACGTAGGGTAGCCATAGGAAGAAAACAGACAGGGTTGAGGAAATCAATACTCAGTGGTTTCTTCATCCTCATCCTTGGCCTCGTCTTTCATAGAATCCTTAGGCTCCTCGTTAACAACAACCACATCCTTTGCATCAAATTCGTCATTGATCTCCTAGCCAATCTGCACTCCAAAGAATAACGTGTGAAGGGATTCCCTAAGGTCAATTATGAAGTTTACCATGGAATTCATCATGCTTATCGTGGTGGAAATAATAAACTCCTTTAGCTTCCTCACTTCATCTTCTACTTCCTTGTCATCTGTCTTGATATATAGCACTTTCTTGCTTCCTCTTATAGCTTGATCCTGAATACAAACAGATTTCCTCACAGGCTCTTACTGCTTTTTTAACTTGATGCTCTTCCTTACCTTAAGATCATGGATAGCTTCAATGGATTTCTTTTTCCTATCTGCAAAGGAGAGGCAGGTACGAAGCCCAGCCGAATTTACAGTTGGGCTGGGTTTGCTTGGATTGGCCTAAGGGCTATGGGAAAGGATGTGGGTATAAAATCTCTTTGAACAATCTTTGATGGGAGGGAATATCAAGACTTTTATTTTTCCTATAGGATGTAATGGAGTAGTTCATTGAGTTGACTAGAAATTGAGGAATATTGATAGGATTGACGTCACGAAAGTGGTTAACGAAAGCCAGATGAAAACTACATGGCACTTTCTCTGGGTCATCGACCGTAATACACTCAATGGCGGGCTTCATCACGCCATTCCAAGGGGTAAGGAGATCCCTCCTGAAGATTCCTTGCTTAGCTCCTTTAAATATTCTTCCAAGGGGTAAGGGGCAAAATCTGCAAGAGGATGCTTCCCTTTGAGTGGTTTGCTCAAGTGATAGCGGATGTAATCTTGCTGAACAAAGCTCTTGTGCAAACACGGGTACTCTTCGTCCACCAGGCTGGCCGCAGAAGCCACCTCTGCCTCCGCCACCGGATTGTAAAACAATGCAATTGACAGTCTGCTTTTCTCCTTATTTGTCACCGCCCGATGCTCTATACTTTTGTATCTCCCGTTCGTCATTACCAACAATGGCATTCTTACATATCTCATAATCCCGCCTTAATTATTATATAACTGGAAGCTTAATCGACCATAAACCTAGGGTTACCTCAACCAAGTCACCGATGTTGACAACAAGCGCATAAGGAATGGGCTGCACGGGAATCCATTGGTTGTTGTTACGGACATGCAAGCCCTGTACGTCGTCATGTTGAAGGAGCAGAGTTATGCAGCCTCCGTCTGAATGAGGACTGAAACCCAGCACCAGATCTGGCCGAGGGCAAGGCGGGTACAAGTTCATGCGCATCAGCATCATAGCCTCACTTCCAAACTTCTCCTTGAAATAATCGTCCTTCAACTGCAGATTTTCAGCGAACAGACTCAAAATCACCTGAGCCACCCTTTCCACCTCGGCTCCATATCTCTCTACCGTGTCTCTGCAATTTCATTAATGTCTCATCCTATCTGAAAATAAATCTCTCATGATGGCATTTAATCGTGATCAACAATGATATTCATTTGAACCAACGTACCTGAAATCAGAGGGTGTGGTCGGCCAGAGCTTGAGGTTTTTAAGAGTGTCAGGCTTCGCTTGCCAAAGCGAGCAAGTCGCCCCAGTCCAGTGTATGATGTTCATCCACCACGAAGCTCTTGCCGTAGCCCTGAACATCTCCCGCTTGCGGAGCATATCTTTGCTTTTCTTCGAGGTGAAGATTAAAGAATTCCTTATGCGATCTATCAATGAATGCGGAATTCCATGGTTCACAACCTGACCAATGTTTCAAAATCAGGTAAACCTCAAATACCTCAAATTTAAATGAGCGACGTATGTTACGATTTATACCTGGAAGAAGCCCCACTGTTTGCAGGCGTTGGAGAGAAGATCCATGAGTTTTTGCCTTTCATCACCAGAAGATTGGAGCAGCTTCTGCATATCTACAACAGGGATTGCGGACTGAGGATGAACTAGTGTTGAAGAGTGTCTCTCGTCGTGGGGTCTGATGTACCGCGGGGGAATGTCATGGAGTTGGTTTCGTGCAAGCTCCTGCATGCTTTCCACAGGAAGCGCATTACCCCAGTTGGGGTTAGAGTAATTGGATTTGCTAACACCAACGGCATCCATAGCTGGATATCGTAGAGCAGCCATTCTCCGGCTTCAAGTGCTTCTGCAACCAAGGAAGACAGGCATTTATACTTGTTGTAAGGGGATAGTTGATAGTACTCTACATAGCGTGTGCTCAAAGTCGCTATATGCGATTACGTTTCCAACTTACACTTTATAGGTGAGAAAGGTAAAGGAATTAATTGAGTTTTTTTATTATAGTAATTTGACTGTCAAAGCCCTAAAGAAAAGGAGAGCATAACCAGCATGGGTGCTGGCCAAAGTAAACTCTATCGCTATAAAAGACGAAGATGGACAATTTTTTTAACCAACAATTATATTGAGGTTATAATTCGAAAGATTATAATTCGGGAACCAGACCCAATTTTTTAAAAAGGAATATACAACATAAAAAAACTCTAACTATTATGGCTTAGAGCTACAAGTTCGAAGATGGACAATTTTCAAATCAAAAAGTTTGTTATGAGAAGCCGGCGTTTCAAAATCAAGAACACGAAACAACTTGCCTTTGACAGGGCCACCAGATCTGGACCGTCTCCATAGTTCCTATGCACATTGTTGATTTGTCTTTTCAAATTAACTCACCCTATCGTAAGCACTAGTCATCGGTTCATCCAATCCAATTAATTGGTAAATTCTTTTATTTCGTCGTCTAGCATTCACATTTTTTTTATATGAAAGTTTAGTCACAATTATAATATATATTTTTTTTAGTAATTGACTAGTGTAAGGTTTAAACTATAGGTAGTTTTTACCAAAATTATTGTATTTTATTATTATTGACCCGGGATGAAAGGGACCACCAGTCACTTAAGATTCAAATTAGACTAAATTCTATTTCTATTGTTGCAGTAGTTTGTTTTATGAAAGGCACTTGTTAAAATTTGTCAAAATTTATATGCATATTTTATTTAAAGTATAACACTAGATTATAACATATTTTAATTTTAAAAGTTTTAAAAATAATTTAATCAAGTTTATAATAATTATTATTTTTATAAAATTTAATGTTTTTAATAATTAATTTATTTTAAATTTTAAGTATAAAATTTTAACTACTATTATTATATTTATAATAATTATTTTATTTAAAATAAATATGTAAACAAATTTTTTATTTGTATATAATTTAATTAATTATTATATTTTAGTATAAATTTGAAAAAACAAGGATAAGCCACCATTTTGTATGATTCTTGTTTTAAATATGATTAACTTTACATATTGAATTCAACAACTAAACAAACCAACAATATTCAATATTAAAAGCAAATAAATATTTTAATTTTATAATTCCAAACAATAAATAAGGGGTGATTCTTGTAAAGAGGTCTGGAGTTTGAGTTCCTTGACTCTCCACAATGATTTTGGGTCCATGTGTGCATGGATATTTTTGGAAAAAAAGGATTTACAAAATTAAGTAGTGGGCAAAAAATCAAGGAAAGAGGGCAATAAGGCCATCAAGATTTTCTCTAAAGTGTCCAACAATAGATCACTCCATTATATTAAGGCACCTAATAGAAAGGATACAGAGTGAAAAAGTGAAAAAGATAAAATTTATTGTTGTCTTGTGGATTTTAAAAAGGATTTTGATATATTACCTAGAGGTAAACCATGGAAAATAATGGAATAACTTGGTGTACCAACTAACTATAGAGGGCATATTTTCTTGGGATGCCTTGCTTAACGAATTCAATTTCAAAAAAGCTGGTCTAGAGGGCTATTCTCGAATTATCATTAATATGCTTATTGAAACCTACCATGTTAGTTGGAATATCACCAATATTATTGCTGAAGGAATAAATATGTATCGGGAGATGGAAGAAATTCAAATTTATCACATGTTTAGAGAGGGAAATGTTGTAGCAGATGTAATGGTGAATATTGGAGTGGATCTCCACGGTTATGAGGTCTGGAAGAGGAATTTTTTGTAGGACCTAATAAATTGTGCTCACACTGATGTTAGTTAATTGGTCTTGGGTGGTGGAAGTTCGCCTGGACAGGAGTTGTGGTATAGATTTTATTGTGGAGGGATAGTTGTTCTTCTTCACCAGTTTCAAGACTTTTCAATTCCTTTTTTTCTTTAGAATCTGGGGCATATCTTGGCAAAGAAGGTTCTTCCTCTTTTTGAATATCTGTCAATTTATCAGTTCAACTCGTTTGTGTTTTAGAGTGGTCTTTATTCTAGATATGGGTAGGTGCAAATGCTGGTATGGGAATGTTCGTGATTGTTATATGTTAGAAACCTTTATTTCTTCCAGCTTGGGGAGCTTTGAAATGAGGTGGCCCACTCACCTTTGTCTTGCCATTATGCTTTTGCTTTGGTTTGACTGCCTACATTGGGAAGTATTTTACTGATGGAGACTGTTTATTTTACCAAACTCATTGTGTGGCACTTGCTTGTAACAGAAGTAAGTTTGCATTATATGGGTATCCCTTTTTTCCCCTTCAAGAGGCGGTACATGGGAATTGATATTCTATCGAGGCAATTTTTGAAGGACAAGATGCAAGCGACTTGGAGCTCCATGAATATGGTGTTGGATTATGTGGAGGAGGCGGCTCAAATATCCAATGGAATAATTACTGAGGTTGATCTTGCGTTGTAGAACTACCTCGGTTCTTCCACAGGTCTTCCTGGATTTCTTGACCCTTTTGATCATCTGGTTTTCAGTATTGCTTGGGTAGTTTCTGGTTTGGTACATTCCTGTTCAATGTTGGGTTGCACTGGTTTTGGCTTGCTATTTTTTTTGTTGTAAAAGGTATTGGGGCCCCTTTCAAAACCCTCCAATATTAATATTACCAAAAAAAACTAACTATAAAGTAGTTGTACACAAATTTTATGAGTAAATGGTAGAAAAATTCAGAACTTCAAAAGTACTATAAGAGTGTTTTGGGAGTAATATGGTTGTAAAAATAAAAATTCCAACAAGATTATTAGAGTTTTTTAGGAGTAATATCAGGGTGAAACAAGGTTAACCATTGTCAACTACTAAATTTAACATTTATATTGACAAATTGGAGAAATGGGTGGAAAGAAAAAATTCTTGAAAGTTTAAACAAACGTCTAAAAGCTTTAGAAAATTTCTATAAATAAGTTGGGATGCAAGTCAGCACTAGCGAGTATAAAATTATGGTATTCTCATTTTAGGGAGAACAAAAGCAACCATCTATTTTTTCAAGAAAATCCTTTAGAGATAGTAAAAAAATATAAATACCTTGTGTTATATTTTCAAAGCAAAAGCAATTAAGAAATATGTAGGATGAAATAAATACAAGTAGGATGGAGGATATTCTACTCATTGTAAATAAAAATAAGAACATAGAGCTATGGAATTGGAAAACCATTAGGATATATTTTGGGTTATTAGTTATTCTAATGGTGCTATATGGGTGTGAGGTATGTGCTATAAATACATTAAATTTTAAATAGAGACAAATAGAAAGAATTATAAAGTATATATTTACAAATAAACTTAGAATTACTTACTAAAATAAGGTTTTTTGCACTAGAAATAGAAGTTATGATAAGACTATTGGAGTACTTAAAGAAAATAAAAATAAATAAAGAGATCAAGTTATCAAAAGAACCATTAAATGAACATTGAATAGTATAAAAGAGACACGTATGAAATAAAATGGCAAATGAATGGAAAAATAAAGCATTAAATTTTATGTAATCCCCATATCCAAAAATAATATTAAACAATATACAAGGAAAAAATTTACACTTGTCATGTGGAATGAATATTTAGGAAGGAAAAAATTATTATACATCAATGAGTTCAACCTTATTAGGAGTTATTATTTCATAAATGTAACAATCCACTAACTCGACCCAAGGGAGAGATATTTTTTCACAAGGATTAAATATCAAAAAAATTCCAATTTTTTTATTAGCATTATAAGGCATAACCACATTTTGAGTTCAATGTCGCTACAAACAACACTCAAGTGGACATGAGTGATCAACTTTCTATATTTTTTAAGGTTCAATTTTATAAATCTTATTGTTTACAAAAGAGATCATAAATGGTTCCCTCACTTTTTATATACCCTCAACGATGTAGGACAACTCGTCCATGGTGTAGGGATTATATTTTAAGGCCCATAAAACTAAAGAGAGATGTTTATTCCTTAAACCTACATAAGTTTATCTTTATATAATTACTTTGAAATTATGCTTTAGTAATTAGTTACCTTCACCTATGTGGGTTAACTAAATCCATTACCACTCACCTGGTAAAGATCATGGTCACTCTTACCTCACCAAAAAGTACCACTATTATTTATCTAATGAATGAGATAATGGATTATCCCATACCAATCCATTGTTAAATTTCTAAGCCTCACCACAAGGAATATTTCCAAGCCTGGCCACTTAAGACCACGTAAACCTCAATGTTCAAGGTGTATCATTGATAAATACCTAGTTATTGGCTAATCATAAATCAACTAAGATTAGGTTCTTCCAAAATCCTTAGGAGGAGGTTGCCAATTTCTAGTCCTATCCATATTACTAATACTCACATTCCCTTTAATTTGGTTGCCTTTAGAAGGTTTAATATTCAATATTTGCATCAAATAAAGTACTATATTAAATCATAAATAAATTCAACAAAATACATTGCTAAAGACTAGGAATTTAAATACTTTTCAAATCATAATACTATAATTTTGCATTTCCTTTGCTTATAATGAAAGGATAAATTTAACATATAAGAAATTCTAACCATAAAACAACAATTAGCTTATCATTTCCTTCCACATCACATCCTTCCATTTTGTAAATAACTAACTATTTTCAAGAACTTCAATATAAAAGAATAACATTACTTAATCTTTCATTCTTGAGCAAATCTTAAATAATATAACAAGAGTATTTATAAAATATTTATTCCTTCATCATAATCATAACACTCATAACAATCCAAAAAATATTACATTTCAATCTTTTAATACACAAAAAATATTTAGTCTCATATTTCCTTAAGATCTTCCATTGGTTTGATCTTCTCCCAATGAACAATGAAAGTAGTTTAAGTATCAATACAACTCTTATATGCATAAGCAAGCCTAACATGCGCTATCCAAGAACATACTATAAAACAAGAGCATATAATATGTAAAGCAATACTATATAATCATTGAGAGAATCACATACTTCTCTCGAGTATGGATTACTTAGCTACTCAAGCCTTTTACATCTCACATTATTTAATCCAAATAACAATTCATCTTTCTATAAGCAATACATTGTTTTAAATAAAATTAAATCAATCCTTGATCTTGGTTATTACTTCCCTACTAATTCCATTATAACTTTTAAAAATTGGCTAACATCTATACATTACTTAATCCCCTTAAAAATTAATAAAACTTTTCAAATAATCATATTATAACCTTTTTTACATCTTAAATAATCCATTTTATTTAGTCAAAGTCATGAAAATTAAGGCCACTAAATAATATTCCAACCTTAAGACATAAGAAATACTATTAAAGAAACCAATGTATTAAATTTTAATTTGTATTCATTATTTATTAAATAATTTTATAATCAATAAAGCAACACCCTAACATAATGAAGTTAGCGTGTTGCCATTCTGTGGAGTTGTCTATTGACTTAATACATTATGATTAATATTTCTATCTCATATCTATGATGATCCAACTTAATCCTTTCAATTTATCAATAGGGTGCACCCATCCTTGCACCATACATAATTTTGTCTATGTAGGTGCACTAAGCACAATGTAAATAAGTTGTTCGTATCATCTCCATGATGAACTAACTTTTCCATCATTCATTGTAATGCAAATAAACTATTTGTATCATCTCCATGATGAGTTAACTTATTCATCATCCATTGTAATTCAAATAAACTATTTCTCTCATCTTCATGATGAGCTAACTTATTCATTATTCATTGTAATTCAAATAATATATTCATTTCATCTTCATGCTTAAGGAAATGTGTAGGTGCAAATAATGAAGTTTTGGATCAATGTGGTTTGGAAACTATAAATTCTGATGAACGATCTCCATATGACATATCTAGCATAGGCAAGTGCATCAAAATTATATATCATATTGTAAATAAGTGGCATGTAAATTAAGTTGACCAAATATAAGTGCCATATAGCTATTGGTTAGACCATTCAATTACAACACTCACATGAATTTGTTTTAGGAAAGTGTACTAGGTAATCCATATGCACGAGATTTGCATGCATTAGAATATCCAAAAATCAACAAGATAACTAAGAAAAAGTGGATAATTATACCTTATTGATTTAGTTGGGTTAAAAATCATCCCCAATCATCATGCTACATAATATTAGATGAAAATAAGGGTTTATTGGATAAAATACTTCAAGGACTTTCCTAGTCAAATAAATCTAGATAAAGAGGCTCTCCTTTTCAATATTTCACAAGCCCCAAGAAAAGTTGCCCTTCAAGTGAGAAATTTATTTCCAATATCCGTAGGCCCTAATATTTTAATATTTACATCAAATGAATTATATTCCCAATAGATAAGGTTTTTTTTATGTGTTCTTTACCTCCTACAATTAGACGTCTCCTATGAGTTGCCAAACTATAGTGAAATTTCACTACACTAAGGAAAATCCATTCTAAAGGTAAATTTTGAGCTGAATTATTACCTGATACTAGAAAATATGAGAGGACCTAAAGCTCCCTCAATATTTCAAATAGTTAATTTTATAAATATGTCAAATATGCTTACAAGGTAAGCCTTCCAAGAAAGTTGCTAGAAAATTTCAAACTCCATATGCCATGAGGCTATGTTGATCCTTTAGAATGAAAATATGATGACTTAAAACCTTTTTGGTGGTAGCTAAAGGGTTTCATTGTTGGCAGGACTTATATATAAAAGGTGGCTACATACTCATCTATTGATCTCGTAGACTGTATTGAATTCCTCATTGAACTAGGTTTACAAGATAACACCAACATGCAACTTTAGAGAATAAAAATTAGAAGCAGTTAAGGAAGAAAAAATAATACAGTAGACAAAAGTAATAACTCAAGTGCATTCCCCAAGTTAATCTAGTAATGCTTGTTATAAGATAAATTTAAAAGCATAAAAGAACAAGTAGGAAGTAGATCAACAACAAAGGGCATTCATCAAAATAAGATAAAAATAAATATTCAAGCTTGAAGGACTTATCGAGAGATAAATTCTATTGTGATGACTAAAACAAGCAATAATAGACTAAAACTTGTTGAAGGTTAACTTAATTCATTAAGTCAAAAGTTTTTATTAGATTAGCAAAGTGATGGCTTACAAGTGAAAAATGTGTCTAAAGTTAGGGACTAAAAAATATATCAAGCCATACTTTCTTGATAATGATGTCAGTTTAACTTCTTAAAGTTATGATAAACTGTCAAGTCAAAAGGTGGGAATGAGTCAATAAACATTTTCCTTTATAAATTTGGAAAGCAAGCTAAGAAAATAAAGTGTATCCAGACTTTTAGTTATTGATGTCAACAAAGGCACTTCAAATATTTGGTACACTATGAGGTTTATGAGCAGGAACATTTTGATAGGTGACATCAACCAAGCTTCTAAAATCTCGATACAATACAAAAACATAAAGAATTTTAGACAAAAATATAAAGCAAAGTTGCATCGTGGGCTACTCAAATCAATTTCTAAAGTGTCTGGAATACTTGTATGAGGTAATAATAAAGTCAAAAAAGCAATAGGAATAGCAAAAAAACATAATAGAATCAAGGGGACCAACATAAAGGACACCTAGCACTCTAGATATGAGCAATTAGACCATGTGGAAATTATCAAAACTAGAAAGTGATAATCACATACATGAAGTATATTTATTGTTCTATAAAATTGCAACTATTTGACAGAGGATATGCAGAGTAAGTTGAAGAGACCAAGTGATTTCATATTAGCCTAAAATCATTCTTGATCAATTTTGGCCAATGATTATATATAGTAGTTGATTCTATTTTAAGCTAAAAAGTGACAACCACCTCTATGAAGTATAATTATTGATCTAGAAAATAGTGACTATTTGAGAGAGGGTATCTAGATTAAGTTAAATAGGATGAGTGGTGCCAACTTAGGCCAAGATTATGCTTGATCAATTTTAGCCAATGATTGTATATAGTAGAAAGTTATAAAAGGAGCAACACTCCTTATTTGTAGGTGTTAGATATTTTAGTGTTTACCTATCATAGCTTGTATGTTTATGCTATTCTAATACAATCTAAAATTATTTGACTTACCTCAATTAGAGTATGGAGAACCAATATCTTTTGCAATATTTACCTTCCTCCACTTTCATCTATATTACGATAGAAGTAAATTTTATTAAGATACACATTGTTTGGATTATTTCAATTTGAAGTTAATTCTATTAGGATTGAATTTATTTGGCTTATTTATATTAGAGAACTTGAAATTTTGGATGTTGTAATGATTTCACTAGGTCTCGTTATGCTTTGATCAAGAGAAATTTTGTTAGGTTTTAGGTTGTTTTGATCATTTCAATTCATAAATGTGATGAATTATGTTAGGCTTAATACTATTTAGATTTATTTGAATAGAGTGCCTATGAATTTTCTAGCATGTGTGCTCTTCTGGTTTCTTTATAGCTTTAGTTGAATAGTTTGTTAGAATTTTTGTTTGTATAAGTGATACCCTCTACTTGTACAATTGAAAGTAATATTGTTAGTTGAGTTTGACTGTACTTAAATCTCTCTCTCAAAACTACCCCTTATTTTCTTTACTCTTTCACAAAGATTTTTTAATTTTTTAAGGAGTCACCCTTCTCCATAGGTTTATCTAGAAGTAATTTTAGATCATCTAATCTTGACTCTAGTCTAGGGCACACATTTTATACCTAGTAAAATAAAATGTTCAAGACATATATTCTCTTCACTCCATAATAATTCTAGGTATGCTTATGAAATCATATGTGAACAAAGCATATGATAGGGTATCTTAGATTTTTCTACATCGTATTCTCAAAAAGTCTATTTTTTATAATATTAAGAGAAAATAGTTTTGAAAGGGGCCCCTAAACCTTTTACAACATAGAAAGACAAAAACAAAACCAGTGCTCAAAAGCACTAGGAAACCAAAAACAAAGAATAAAATAAAATAAAAACACCACAAACTAGGAGGGCCATAACATCCGAAGAATCCAAGAAGACCCATGCAAGAACTGAGGTGGATCTACAATACAAAATCCACCTCATAAATAATCCCACTAGACATTTGAGCCACCTCCTCAAAATCTAACATCATCCTAATGGAGCTCCACATCGTGTGTTGTTTAATCTCCATTAACAAAATTTTATGCAAAATATTGCTCTTATTTATCATGAAATTACTTGGGGAATACATGTCACACACCAGATTGTCCTTCGACACCATCCTAGGAAGGATCTCAGTCCCCTTATTCAAATCTTGTGATTTGGAGCTAGAGGAATACTGACTAGAAATGCATTTCTTATCCTAATACGAGTGGACCTACATGTCCCCAAATTTCTCATGAATGCACCATACCCTTCCTTAAGAGGGATAGGTTCTAAAGAAACTAGATGCATCTCCCTACTGTCATCAAAAACCCATCTAGCTTGGGAGCCCCAGACACCCATAATAGACTCAAAACCCTTAACCATTTTCCTCGACCTGGAATCCTGAGAAGGGGGATGACCTAACTCTTTCTCAGATCCAACATCATCATTTGACACCATCAAAGAAAAATTACTGACTTGAATGAGAATAGAATTTAGAGAGCAAAGAATTTCATCAGCTGCAATACCTTTGTCCAACGTGGCATGCTAAAAAATAATAAGCGCCAGCCCATGATGCAATAAAACCTTGTCCTTGCCTTCCTGAATAACCAACATTGATCTACTAAGCAAATTATACAAAAATTTGAGGATGTTCATCCATCGTTGTCTTCTTAGGTGGTTCAAAAGCATTGCATGAAAGCTTCGCACCACCTCATACGTAGAATCAATAGTGAAATAATCCATAATAACTTTAACCACTCTCTTCCACAGAGCCAGAAGGGCCTTAACACTAAATCTATTCTAGGCTCGCGGTAATAACTCGTCTTAATGGTGTGAATGGATTAAATGGTGTTATAGCACTAAAATATCTAGTTTTAATTACAATTGGTGTAAATGGATTAAATGGTGTTATAGCACCATAATATATTCTATTTTGATCAACGGTTCTCTTGCTAGTTACTTCAAATCATCTTGAATATTTCAGTAAGGTGATCCACTATCTCTTTATCTATTCATTATTCTTAGATATTAGGGAGAACTTTCTCAAATATAAAAATAGAAGGAAAAATCAAAGGTATTCAAGATACAGGAAGTGGTCCCTTCGAATCTCATCTTCAATTTATTGATGACACTTTTCTTTGTGTTCATCCCTTACTTGGTAAGGCCATGGATCATGTTATAAGAAAGTTACTTGGTTAATACTACAAATTCTAGGAACCCTAGATTTACAATGAATTATTATGAATATTTTAAGGTTTAAAATTAAAAAAATTCCATCAACCTATATGAGTATTCCTTTACCTCTTCAAGGAAATATAAAAGACCTTTAAGTATTTTGCTTGGATAGAATGAAATTTTTTTTGGTTGGTTGGAAAGGTAAGTTATTAACCATGGAGAGAATGCTATAACTCATAAAGGCTACATTGCAATACATTCCTATTTATATGATATATATTTCAATACTACCAATAGGAATAGCTTTGAAAATTGGTAAAATTCAAAGAGAATTTATTTGGAAATGATGCAAAAAAAAAAAAAGGTTTTCTCTTCATAAGTGGGATAGGGTTTCCAAAGAAAAACATGCTTGAGGATAAGGCTTACAAAATTATAGAGTTAAAATTTCGTAACTAGGGGTAAATCTTATGTGGATATTATTCAAAGATCAAGGAAAAAATTGGGAAAAAATATTAATTAAAAAATATATAGGTTCTCTTGATGCAATGAAATTATTTAGGAAAAGAACCCTACCCAAAGGATTGTCAATATGAAACTTCATATGAGATAGTTTACAATTGATTAAAAATATATATTAGATGGTCATTAATAAGGGGGATTATATAAATTTATGGTTTGATGCTTGGTGGAAATAAAAATTATTTGTGATCAAAATCATGGTCAATATAGTTTAATTGACATAAAATATATTAATGTGGTAATTTTATGGGAGTGGTCCTAATAGAAACCACATATAACTTATAAAATAATAAGAACATTAAACGTACAATCCATATTTTATTGTTAATTTTTAACTAAATAAGATTTAATATTATTTAAGAATATTTGTTTAACTAGATTTAAGATTATTTAATTTAAAATTAAACATACAATTCATATTTTACTTTTTTTTTTTAAGTTCAACTTTTATATAAGAACATTTAAGTTTAAATGTTTTTTTTTATTGAAGTATTCATCAAATTCTTGTACGTTAAAAATATTCGTTTAGAGATCAAAATATTTTTAAGAATAATATATGTTGCATGTATATAATTATTTAAATTTTATTAATTAATACCCATGTGTTGTAGGTGAGTTGGAGAGGAGAGGGCAATCCTCCAAGGGAGGTCCCGGTTCAAATCTCCACCCTACCAAAAAGTTGAATTGGGTACCCAAAATCCAATTGATAATGTTGGTGCGAGCAAGGTCGGGTGCGACTCCCGGGTGACTTTGACGGTGTAGAACCCCCTGTTCGTGGTCTCTCAGACCAAGGCGGCCCCACAAGGGGTTTTTGCTTTAAAAAAAAAAAGTTTATTAATTAATTTTTTTTTAATGTTTCATTTCATATGTACTTTTATGTTATATGTAACTTACGAATACTTAATTATATCAAACTTTTTTTTAATAAAAAACTAAAAGCCAAATTTAATTAGTATATTTTAGATACAATTTAACTTGCTTTGATTTTAATTATTAATTAAATGTAATTAATTATATTGAGATTTAATAAGACTACTATTGATATGTTGATATATTGTAAGGTAGTTCAATTGTGGCTACAATATTCATGAAAGGGGTGTAAACTCTAGGAACAAAATAATAAATTTGACTACATTCTTCATGAAAGGATGCAAACCTTAGGTGTAGTCAAACATTAAAGGAAGAGAGTTATTTGTAGATGATATCTTTAGCATGTGAGAAAGCCTTTTCAATTAGAAGAAATATCTCTCAGAGATCTTTAGTTTCATAGGTGGATGAACCTCTATCCTCTATCATGATTTTGAAAGATAATTTTGGGTTGGATTTGATTGATCATGAAGCTCGAATAATTATATACAAACTCAAGGATAAAATATGAGGTTTAAAAGAGCTCAAAGGATACATTAAAGATTGGTGGACCAATACAGAATTCTAAGTAACTCTCCTACCCAAAAATTTATTTTCTATTTCTTTTTCTAATTTAGTTGATAGAGATAAGATAATGGATTATAGATATAATTGGTTTTTTGGACAAAGAGGTATCTATATAAGACCTTGAACTCCTAGTTTGAATCCCTTTATAGAAAAAGTTAATGGCTTCCAAGTTTGGGTGAATATTTATGCTTTCCCTATGGATTTTTGAGGAGAGAAGATATTCACTAAAATTGGTAATGTCATTGGTACATTCCAGTATATGAATTCCCAAACAAGGAAAATTTGTCTAATAAAATTAATGAGTAAAGCAAGACTGGTTGTTTGGATGGATGTTTTAGTTCCTAGCCCTCAATCCATTACATCTCCTCAAGCAAAGGGGAATAGATCCAAAAAATTGAATATAAAACTTCTCTCTAAGATGTTATGGTTATGAGCAATATGGCCATCTAAAGAAGATATGCCTAGTCATTTGATCATGCTCTGATTCCTCCTTGGTGGAGGAGAAAGCCCTACATGCAAATGATTCAAAACCTTCAAATGTTCAAGTTCAAAAGGAAGAAGCTCATCTTTGAGATGTACCAATTATCCAACAGAAGATTCAACCCTAAAATGAGAATTTGAATAAAATCATTGATAAAATCTAACTGGTTACTAAAACCCATCCATCTAGAGGGTTCAATGAAAAATATTATCTCATCAGATGGTATTCTTGAAGCTAATTATGAAACAATCGATGACAATCAATTTTTTGAAAATAAAGATCCTACAAAATTTGTTACAACTAGATATTACCTCAAGAGCTTGAAGTACAAAAAATGCTTTCTCAGATCTTACTACTCTAAAGGAGGAAGAACCTCTGCTACAAAAGAAAAATAATCGAACTAATTTTCTCATGGATGATTGTTATATTTGTCTTCCTTCTATCTGTTGAAGTTATGTGTATCCCTATTGATAAGATTAGCTCTATCCCTTAAAAGAGATCATGGCTGAAATGAAAATACTCAACACTTAAAATAATATCTAATAAAAAATAGATATAAATATATGTAATTTATTTTAAAATATTATACTTTAAATGACTTATTTAAAAATATCATGTTTTCTTAAAGACAAAATTATCGAAAATTAAATAAAAATTCGAAATAGTTCGTTTCAAATTTCAAATATAAATTTATAAAATAGTCCTCTCACTCTCTCCACATTCGTTAAATCACACGCATCTTTAGCGAAAGCCATCCCTTTATAAGAGGCTATTTTCTTTCGTATGCCATTATCAAAAGTTTATTGTCATGCAATAATTTGCAGTGAGAGGGGATATAAGAATCTAATATCTAATGTTGATTAATAAATCTTGGCAAAATCTGCAAGAGGATGCTTCCCTTCTGAGTGGTTTGCTCAGGTGATAGCGGATGTAATCTTGCTGAACAAAGCTCTTGTACAAACACGGGTGCTCTTCGTCCACCAGGCTGCCCGCAGGAGCCACCTCTGCCTCCGCCGGTGGATTGTAAAACAATGCAATTGACAGTCTGCTTTTCTCCTTGTTTGTCACCGCCCGATGCTCTATACTTTTGTATATTCCGTTCGTCATTACCTACAATGACATTCTTACATATCTCATAATCCCGGCTTAATTATTATATAACTGGAAGCTTAATCGACCATTAAACCTAGGGTTACCTCAACCAAGTCAGCGATGTCGACAACAAGCGCATAAGGAATGGGCTGCACGGGAATCCATTGGTTGTTGTACGTCGTCATCTTGAAGGACCAGAGTTATGCCGCCTCCCAGCCATGATTGCCAAAGCGAGCAAGTCGCCCCAGTCCAGTGTATGATGTTCATCCACCACGAAGCTCTTGCCGTAGCCCTGAACATCTCCCGCTTGCGGAGCATACTTTTGCTTTTCTTCGAGGGGAAGACTAAAGAATTCCTTAGACACACCCCTTATGCGGTCTATCAATGAATGCGGAATTCCATGGTTCACAACCTGACCAATGTTTAAAATTCAGCAAAACCTCAAATACCTTAAATTTAAATGAGCGACGTATGTTATGATTTATACCTAGAAGAAGCCCCGCTGTTTGCAGGCGTTGGAGAGGAGATCCCTGTGTTGTTGCCTTTCATCGCCACAAGATTTGAGCAGCTTTTGCATGTCTACAACAGGAGATGCAAGCTCCTGCACGCTCTCCACAGGAAGCGCATTACCCCAATTGGGGTTAGAGTAACTGGAGTTGCTAACACCAGCGGCATCCAAAGCTGGATATCGTAGAGCAGCCATTCTCCGGCTTCGAGTGCTTCTGCAACCAAGGAAGAGAGGCATTTATACTTGTTTGCAAGGGGATAGTTGATAGTAGTCTACACAGCGTGTGCTCAAAGTCGCCATAAGCGATTACGTTTCCAACTTACACTTTATAGGTGAGAAAGGTAAAGGGAAAGGAATTAATTGAGTTTTTTTTTATTATACTAATTTGACTGTGAAAGCCTTACAGAAAAGGAGAGCATAACCAGCATGGCTGACCGTGACTGGGTTGCTGGCAAAAATAAACTCTATCGCTGTAAAAAGACGAAGATGGACAATTTTCAAATCAACACGTTTGTTATGAGAAGATGGCGTTTCAAAATCAAGAACACGAAACAACTTGTCTTTGACCGGGCCACCAGATCTGCATCGTCTCCATAGCTCGTATGCACCTTGATGATTACTCTTTTCAAATTAACTCACCGTATCGTAAGCACTAGTCATGGGTTAATCCAATCCAATTAACTGGTAAATTCTTTTAATTCCTCCTCTAGTGTTCAACATTTTCATTTGTTTTATCAAAAGCACTTTTAAAATTCTGTCAAAATTTATAAGCATATTTCATTTAAACTATAACAATAAATTATAACATATTTTGATTTTAAAAGTAGTTTATAATAATTATTATCTTTATAAAACTTAATGTTTTTATTAATTTATTAATTTTGTATTTTTATAAATTATTGATTATTGTTGTTATATTTATAATGATTATTTTATTTAACATAAACAAATTTTAGATTTATATATAATTTTAATTAATTATTATATTTTAGTTTAAATTGAAAAACAAGGATAGATCAGCATTTTGTATAACTCTTGTTTTAAATATAATTAACTTTACATATTGAATTCAACAACTAAACAAACCAACAATAAAAGAAGCAAACAAATGTTTTAATTTTACAATTCCAATAATAAGTAAGAGGTGATTGTTGTAAAGAGGTCTAGAGTTTGAGTTCCTCAACACTCAACAATGATTTTAGGTCCATGTATGCATGCTTAATATTTTAAAAATATATATTTTACAAAGTTACATAGTGGGCAAAAATTAAAAAAATAGGGCACTAAGGCAAAGAAGATTTAGACTAAAGTGCTCAACAATAAATCACTCAGTTACATTAAGGCACCTACTAGAAAGGATATGGAGTTTAAAAGGAAAATTTTATTGTTGTCTTTTGGGCTTTAAAAAGGCTTTTGATATATTACCTAAAGGTAAACTGTGGAAAATAATAGAATAACTTGGCATACCAACTAACTATAAAGTAGTTATAACATATTTTATGAGTAAATGGTAGAAAAAAATAGAACTTCAAAAGGACTGTCAGAGTGTTTTGGGATTAAGATGGTAGTAAAAATCAAACCTTCAAAACGACTATCAAAGTGTTTTAGGAGTAATATTAGGGTAAAATATGGTTATCCATTGTAATATACTTAATTTAACATTTACATTGACAAATTAGAAAAATAGGTGGAAAGGAAAGATACTTGAAAGTTTAAAAGAACATCTAAAATAATTAGAGCATTTCTATAAAGAAGTTGGGATGCAAATCAACACTAGCAAGTTTAAAATTATGGTCTTCTCTATTCAGAGAGAATAAAAGCAACCATCTATTTCTTGAAGAAAATCCTTTAGAGATAGTAACAAAATACAAATACCTTGTGTTAGATTTTCAAAGCAAACTCAATTAAGATATATGTAGGATTAAATGAATACAAGTAGGATGTAGGGTATTCTACTCATTTAACATAGAGCTATGGAATTGGAAAACCATTAGGGTCTTCTTTTGGGATATTAATTATTCTAATGGTGCTATATGGTGTGAGGTGTGTGCTACCAATACATTAAATTTAAAATGGACATAAATAAAAATAATTCATAAGCATCTAATTAAAAATAATTGTAGAATTAAAATATTAGTCTCATGTCATATTTTACTTACTAAAATAGAGGATTTTCTACTAGAAACATAAGCTATAGTAAAATTATTGGGGTACCTAAATAAAATAAACAAAAAGGAAGAGAGAAAGCTACCAAAATAAATAATTAGATAAAAATTGAATAACATAAAATATGTATGGATAAAATAAAACAATAAATGAATGGAAAACTAAATCATTAAATTTCATGCAATCCCCAAATCTAAAAATAAATTTAAACAATATACAATAAAAAAATTAGTCTTGTCAAGTGGAATGAATATTTAGGAAGGAAAACATAACTATAAATCAATGATTTGAACCTTGCTAGGAATTATTATATCATAGATGTAACAATCCACCAACTCTATCCAAGGGAGAGATTTTTTTTGCAGGGATTAACTCTCAAATAAGTCCTAATATTTTTTAGTAGTATAAGGTATAACAATATTTTGACTTCAATGTCACTACATATGACACTCAAGTGGATAGGAGTGGCCAATTTTATATACTTTTGGGATTTACTTTTCTAAAATTCATCATTTATAAAAGATGTCAATGGTTCCCCCACTTTTCCTATACCCTCACCGGTATAGGACAACTTGACCATGGTTTATGAATTATCCTTTAAGACCCATAACACTTAAAGGGGGGTGTTTATTTCCTAACCCTACATAATTCTATCTATGTAAAATTAATCTTGCATTATGCATTAGTGCTTAGTTACATTCACCTCTGTGGGCTAATTAAGACCATTACTACTCACCTTGTAATGATAATGGTCACTCTTTCCTTAGCACAAGGTGTCACGACTATATTATCTTTTGAATAATCCAATCGACTATCCCATACCAATCCATCATTAAATTCCTAAACCTCATTAGGAATATGTCCAAGCCTCACCACTTAGGACCACCTGCGCCTCACCATTGAGGGTGTATCATAAATACTTAATTATCATCTCATTGTAAACTAACTAGACTTAAATTATTTCAAACTGAAGGGTTTACTTATATAGCTCTAGTATTATACCCAAAAAATTAACCCCCATCCAAACCCAAGAGTCTTAATATTTTAAAAGAAATTATACATCTTCCCAAGGGAAATAAAGTGCTATATTAAATCATAAATAAATTCAACATAACACATTGTTAAAGACTAGGAATTTAAATACTTTTCAAATGATAATAATAAAATTTAGCATTTTTTTTTTATAATGAAAGGATGGATTTAACATCTAATAAATTATAACCATAAACCAACAATTAGGTTTTATCATTTCCTTCCACATTACATCCTTCCACAAGATCTTTAGCATCATCTTTCCTCAAGATCTTCCACTGGTTGGATATTCTTTCAATAAATATTGAATGTAGTTGAGGGATTAGGACAACTCTTACATGCATATGCAAGTCTAACATGCACTATGCAAGAACATACCACAATGCAAGAGCATACAATATGTAAAGCAATACTATGCAAATAATGAGAGAATTCCATACTTCTCTCGAATATGGATTACTTAGCTACTCAAGTTGTTTTCATTTTATATTATTTAATTGAAATAATAATTCCTCTTTCTATAAGCAATACATTGTATATATATATATATATATATATATATATATATATATATATATATATTATCAATCTTTTTTTGTGGAAAACACCCCAATTGGGATACCACTTTTGGATAGGTCCTAAGAAAGCAAGGGTATCTATTCCACCATAAATGTTGAGGGCTCACACCTAACCTACCCCCTTTGGCACACTCAAAGACCATACCTAAAATAAAAAAATAAAAAACACAAACAAACAAACACAAAAATACAACAACAACAAATAAAATTAAAAAATAAAATAAAAATACAAAACAACAAAAGATAGCAAAAAACACAAAACAAACACAAAAACAACAAAAAATATAAAAACAACAAAAAACATAAACAAACAATAAAACACAAAACACACACCAGAAAAACCATAAAAGCAGCAAAACAACACGCAAACACAACAACAACAACAAAAATACACATAAAACAAAAATACAAAACACAAAAAATACAAAAACATAAAAAACACCAAAAAGTACACAAAAATAAAAGAGAACAAGAACAATACAAAAAAAAACACACACACTAAAAAACTAAAAAAAATGAAAAAATAGAAAACAACTTTGGCCTTTCTAGGCCAAAAGGCTATTCATGAACCAACCCTTAGAGGTATGCTCACCTCATTTGGCTATTCATGAACCAGCCCTAAGAGCTACGCTCACCTCAAAAAGTCTGATGCTGGGAGTGATAGAACTACTTTTTTGATGGCCATCTTCAACTTGGTCCACAACACCATCCTTAGTAGCATGTGGTATTGATAGCATCAGCACCTCCTTGAAACTGCTAGTCAAGAAACATGGCCAAAATAGCTATGTAGCTAAAAATATTTTTGATGATTAGATTTGGTTTATTTTATCTTTCGAGCTCTATTCCCCTGTGTGGGAATTTTAGCACTAATATTTTAACCCCTGCATGGGTATCCGTTTAATTTTGCTTTATGTTCTCCTTAGCCCCTATGTGGGCTCTCTCTTTTGATCTTTGTTTTTTTGTTAAACAATCCCTGCGTGGGTCTATTTTTTCTCTAGTCTGGTTCATGGAGTGGCTAGGGTGTAGAAAAATAGGAAACCATCTGAAAGTCTACCAATTCCTCTCACACTAGCTTTTCCTTGGATCCCCCTAGAGGCACCATCGATATTGAATTTTCCAAAATCCTTAGGAGGAGGTTGCCAATTCCTTATTCTACAATACTCAAATTTCTTTTTTTTATTATTCCTTGTTTTATTTCATCCTCTAGTATTCACAAAATTTTGTTGTTGCAGTTATTTATTTTATCAAAAGCACTTGTTAAATTTTGTCAAAATTTATATGCATGTTTGATTTAAAATATAAAAATAAATTTTAAAAATATTTTATAATAATTATTATCTTTATAAAACTTAATGTTTTTATTAATTTTGTATTTTTATAAATTTTTAATTACTATTGTTATATTTATAATTATTATTTTATTTAATATATATATAAACAATTTTTTTATTTGTATATGATTTTAATTAATTATTATATTTTAGTATAAATTTGAGAAAACAAGAATAGGTCAATATTTTGTATAGCTCTTGTTTTAAATATGATTAACTTTACATATTGAATTCAACAACTAAAAAAACCAACATTAAAAGAAGCAAACAAATGTTTTACTTTTATAATTCTAGATAATAAGTAAGGGGTGATTGTTCTAAAGAGATCTAGAGTTTGAGTTCCTCGACACTCAACAATGATTTTAGGTCCATGTGTGCATGCGTAATATTTTTAGAAAAATAAATATTTACAAAATTACATAGTGGAAATAAATCAAGGAAAGAAGGCAATAAGGCAAGCAATATTTAGACTAAAGTTCCCAACAATAGATCACTCCATTACATTAATGCACCTAATAGAAAGGATATGGAGTGAAAAAGAAGAAGTTTATTAATATATTTTGGAATTTAAAAAGGCTTTTAATATATTACCTAGACATAAATTGTGGAAAAGAATGGAAGAACATGGCATGGCAACTAACTAAAAGTAGTTGTAACATATTTTATGAGTAAATGGTAGCAACAATTAGAACTTCAACAGGACTATTAGAGTGTTTTGGCAGTAAGATGGTAGTAAAAATCAAAACTCCAAAAGGACTATCAGAGTGTTTTAGGAGTAATATTGGGGTGAAATAGAGTTGTCCATTGCCATCTACTTAATTTAACATTTAAATTGACAAATTGGAAAAATAGGTGGAAAGAAAAGGTAATTAAAAGTTTAAAAGAACATCTAAAAGCTTTAGAACATTTCTATAATGAAGTTGGGATGCAAATCAAAACTAGAAAGTCTAAAATTATGGTCTTCTCTATTCAAAGAGAACAAAAGCAACCATCTATTTTTTGAAGAAAATTGTTTAGAGATAGTAATAAAATACAAATACCTTGTGTTATATTTTCAAAGCAAACTCAATTAATAAATATGTAGGATGAAATAAATACAATTAGGACCCCCGGGTGATTTTGATTTCTCAGACCAAGGTGGCTCTGCAAAGGATTTTTTGCTAAATTCAAAAAAAACATAGAGCTATGAAATTTAAAAACCATTAGGATCTTTTTTTTTATCATTAGTTATTCTAATGGTGCTATATGGGTGTGAGGTGTGTGTGCTACCAATACATTAAATTTTATATGGAGATAAATAGAAAGAATTCAAAAGTATCTAATTACAAATATATTTAGAATTAAAACATTAGTCTCATGTGAGTTTTTAGTTAATAAAATAGAGGAATTCCCACTAGAAACATATGCTATGGTAAGACTATTGGGGTACCTAAAGAAAATAAAAATAAATGAAGAGAGCAAGTTACCGAAATAAATCATTAAATAAACATTTAATAACATAAAATATGCATGGATGAAATAATACAACAAATGAATAGAAAAATAAATCATTAAATTTCATGCAATGCCCAATTCCAAAAAATAAAACTAAACAATATACAATAAAAACATGTAAACTTGTCATGTGTAGTGAATATTTAGGAAGGAAAAAATAATTATACATCAATGAGTTCAACTTTGTTAGGAGCTATTATATCATATATGTAATAATCTACCAACTCTACCCAAGGGAGAGAGATAATTTTTCACAAGGATTTACTTTCAAAGAAGTCCTTATACTTTTTAGTAGTATAAGGTATAATTATATTTTGAGTTCAATGTATTTTTTTATTACATAGGAGAGTTTGTTATAGCCACTATTTTTAGTAATTGGCCAATGCAGGATTCAAACCATAGGGTATGCTCCCAAAAAGCCTATTTGTCTCGTTATTGTTGACTCGGTGTGATATGGGGACCACCGATCGCTCTAGGTTTGTACCATCATCTTCAGTCTGGCATGCACTCATAGGATTCAAAGCTGACTACTACCTTTGCAAAGGTTTTTCTTCCCCCCAATGTTTTAACCTAGGTCTCTTAATGGTAAGTGCCTAGCCACACCTGCACTTACCAATCCACCTAGCCCTTCGGGGTTTGAGTTTAATATTGTTACATACAACAATAAAGTGGGTAGAAGTGGCCAACTTCCTATACTTATGGTGTTCATATTTCTAAACCTCATCATTTAGAAAAGATACCATCAATGGTCCTCCACTTTTTCTATACCCTCATTTGTAATGGACAACTTGACCATTATGTAGGGATTATCCTTTAAAGTCCATAATACTTAAAGGGTGATGCATATTTCTTAACACTACATAATTTTATCTATGTAGAATAAATATGGCATGATGCCTTAGGGTTTAGTTACCTTTACCTTCATGGGCTAATCCGGTCATTATCACTCACAAAAGGAAAACATATAGAATGATTGATTTTTATAAGTATACAAACATATAAATAATATTACACATATCCAAACATCATAACCAAATATATAATTGCATAAGCAAATACATATACAATAAATAAATGTTAAAACCAATCCAAGTATACAAAAAACTAACGACATAGATAAAATATTTTACAATTAAAATCAAATGATTAAAATAGTAAAATTAACTACTTCTATCATAGTTCCCCCTCCTACATTATGTGTTAGAGTTACTATGTTAGTAACTATAAATATTACCTCATTTAGGTAGATATAATTGACCTCGTGGTAAAAAGTAAATTCTTACTTTTTACCACTAGTAAATTTCTTTTACTAAGTTAGTCATTGTAGTCATTTTGACTACGTTGGTTAGTAGGTTAGTTGTTAGCTAGCTTTAGGGTGAGATATCCTAGGATGCGCTATGTTAGCATGATTATTGCTAGTTAGTTTGATTTGTAATCCTATTTAAAGCTTACTATTTCCTAAGCTTGAGGTTAATAATTAATTATTATTTTGGCACTCATCATTTGCCATCATTGGTATCAGAGCCATCTTACCAAATGAGTGCACTCGGACGAGCTACCTGTGGAGTAGGAGAAGGCGACATTTTGTTGCTCCTACACTGAACCATGGGGGCACAAATCTTGAAATGGAACCCCACTTGGATGGGACACATTTCCTGAGGTAATCTCCTTTAACATCTCTTTGGCACAGAATTCTGACTTCGTCAATATTTTTTTTGCACGAGATTTTGGATCGAGCCCACAGTGAAATCCCACCTCCACAGTGACAGCCCATAGGGCTGTTGACAGTCGCAACCCAAAGGCACGATGATCGGAGTGGCACTGATAGGCCATAGGGCTACTGACAGCTGCAACCCAAAGATGCAGCGATTGGAGAACACTTAGGCAATCATCAAAGCAACGGCCACAGGGCCCGTGCCCCCAGAGATAGGCCAATGGGAGTGCATCGAGGGCAGGAGCACCCTCACAGACCCACATCAGCTCTTTGCTGACTAGGAGAGCTGAGAGGGCAGAAGCATCCTCCCCTCCCAGTAGATCATGCATTGAGAGACCACACAGACAATAAGGACCCATGCACGCTTAGGCATAGATCTCGAGGTGCTGACTCAAACCACTGATCTAGCGATACATGGTGGTCAAACATGACCTCAGGTATAGATCTCGAGATGCTGACTCAAACCACTAATCTGGAGACACATAGCGGCTAGACATGACCTCGGGAACATATCTCGAGGTGCTCGGGTACATATCCCAATGCGCTGATGTGGCACTACCACTGGACTCGACATGGGACTCAATCTGACTAGACCTACGTGGCAGACTGGCTGACTGGGCTACGTGACATGGTGGTCAAGCGTGAAACCTAATGGGCAAAAGGAACGTTTATTAACTTCTCGAAGGTAGTCAATTGCAAAGGTGCACGCCTCACCTTTTATTTAGGTGAGGTGAACGCCTCCTGTTGAATGTGGGACTAAAAGTCCCACATTCATTTTTTTCCTGCCCTTAGGCGGGAAACCTTCAAGTTAAGGCAGGCCCTCTTTCATTGTCGTTAGGCTAGGTAGCCCGACCGGCAAGGACGGTCGTGTAAAGGCTCCCAACGGGGCAGGTCGGGAGTTCAACCCCCATCGGGTTCATATTTATTTTTCTCATCGAAATATTATCATGGGCGCCATGCCAAAACTATTTTTGGCATTCAAAGGTATTTTTTTAGTTTATTTATTTTTTTAATTAAATTAGTTTTAATTTATTAATAATTTCTTATTGTTTTATATAGAATTATTATTTTTTAATAAAAAGTAATTTTAATCATAAAATAGTTTTTTATTATTGATAAATTTCTACTTGAGTTAATTAGAGAAATGTAAAAAATAAAAATAAAAATAAAAAAAGTTTTCTTTTTGCAATTTTCAAATCAAAAGAAGGATTTTTTGTTTTCTCCTACAAAGGGGATCTAAGACATATAAGCTCATCATTTTTTTTGTAAAAGTAGAAAACCTTAAACTCTTCTCAAAACCTTGTCATTTTGCAAACATGAAAGGGAGACAACAATCAAAACTTTGATTCTTTCTTGCAACTTTGGACAACAAGGAGACTGAATTTTTTTTTGTAAAATTCAAAAGGCAAAGTGTGCATTTGTTTTTCTTCAAGGGGGGATATAAGACATAAAATTGCACATTCTTTTTTGCAAAAATTGAGAAGAAATTGTAACCTTGGGCCCATCAAAACCAAGTCGTTTGTCGACTGGTCTGGAAGCCTTTCAAACGCGGGTCGTGTGTCGACTTGTCTTGAAAGGAGTGCTCAAATTGTTAATTTTGCAAAATTCAAGGGGGAAGACAACCATGTACTTCATTTGAAAATTTGGAAAACAAAGTAGGAGACATAAAAATATCATTTTTTGCACAACACACATTTTGTTGCAAAAATTTAAAAAGGTGCATTTTCGATTTTACTTGACACCTTTATTGGCAAATTAGGTGCATTTTTGGTTGCATCTGACACCTAGGTGATAAGAATTTTGTGGGGATTCTTGTTTGATTATTGCATTATTTCTTTTGCAATTATAATTCATAGAATCAAAAACACACTAAACCCCAAAATTTCACAAATTTGTGTAAATCCTTGCACATATTTAAAGCCAAAATTATTTGATATTCTCTCCTAAATCAACAACACCCCTAATTCACTCTTATTTTTTTGGCTTAATTTCCTCAAAATTTTCATCCTTCTTGAAGGGAGTTAAGGTAGGTGCCATTAAATATCTATTTGAGTGAATTATATTTTGGTACTCTTTTAGGGTAATCAAAAGAAAGAACAAGTTTTTGAAAATAAGGAACCTTAAAAGTTGCAATCCTTTGCACTAAGGGGGGATAATTCCTTTCTTCCTTCAAACATAGATTTTGATAAGAGGGAAATAAAACTTGTAAAGGCAATCAGAAAAGTCCAAGTCATCAACATTAAACCTTTTCTTTTAGACTTCATAATAGCAATCATGCTTGAAGTACTTACAATAAGAAAGGACAAATTGGTGAACTTTTTTTGATCAAATTGCCTAGAAAGCATAGTTTTGCACAAATTGTAAAAATGACAACCATGACACCATTTAGTGTTGGTTTCAAAACAATCAAAACTAAAATGGTAAAGGCACAACATAGAAGCCATCTTTCTTGTGAAGTGTCTCATTCTGATTATGTTTCTGGTTCAAAGATAGCACAAGGAGTGCTAAATTGCTAAAACAGTTTTGTAGAGGGAAAACACATGTGTCCCTTGGGCAAAAGCACCATTTTCTCTCTCTCTTCTTTTAGGCTTCATAAATAGCATAAGTTTTTTGTTTGAAGACCTTGTAATAAAAGGTGCTTGTACCTCTTTTAGGCTTCATAAATAGCAAATTCTAGGTGTTTGAAATACTTGTAACAAGAGGAGCGACTTTTTGTGATGTAAAATTGTCTAGGAGGCAATATTTGTAAAAATCCTTCACAACACTCTTGCGTTGCACACTTTTTGCAATTCAGGGGGGATATAATTTTATTTTCTTCACATTTTTTGTAAAAATGGAAGATGGCTTATAAGGGTGCATTTTCGGCTTCGACCGACACCTTAGTCACACTTCCTTCAAAAATTAATTACACTATGTTTTGCAATGAGAAGGAGGGAACTTATAAGGGTGCATTTTTGACAGCGACCGACACCTTAGCTACCTTATATTTTGCAAATTCATATTGTAAATGAATGAACCTTGTATGAAGTGATCTATTCTACTACACCTAGCGATTGCAGTGGCTGGTTACCCATGCAATTCGATTGGATGATGTGATTACCATAAGGACATTTATTGGCATGAAGACAAAGTGAGGAATGACCCACTTTTTGCTTAGGAGTAGCCAGAGCATTGTGACAGAGCAAAGCAAAGAACCAGTAGATCAACATATTCTTCACTGTATTGGGGCAGTTATATACTTTACCCAAATATTGTTGTAGAAAGGGATATGTATGTATTACCCAAATAATATAATAAGGGGGATGTTAGAGTTACTGTGTTAGTAACTATAAATATTACCTCATTTAGGTAGATATAATTTACCTCATGGTAAAAAGTAAATTCTTACTTTTTACCACTAGTAAATTTCTTTTACTAAGTTAGTCATTGTAGTCATTTTGACTACGTTGGTTAGTAGGTTAGTTGTTAGCTAGCTTTAGGGTGAGATATCCTAGGATGCGCTATGTTAGCGTGATTATTGCTAGTTAGTTTTATTTGTAATCCTATTTAAAAGCTTACTATTTCCCAAGCTTGAAGTTAATAATTAATTATTATTTTGGCACTCATCATTTGCCATCATTATCTACAAATAAGTATACATTGAATAATTATTATAGTTTTGGAAGAAAACAAAAATAAGCACATACAATGAAAATTTTTACAATAAAAACTAAAAATTTAAAATAACACAAAGTAATATTAAATCACATACAATGAATACAAAATTACAGTTTTTCATGTGTAATCATGTAAAATTTATCCTTTTCCACTAGAAGGTTAACAATTGATTTCACTAATTTATTATTTTTTTCAATGATTATTAGTCCCTTTCCATATATTATGAAATACCCAACAATTATTAGTTCCTTTTCATATATCCCTTTCATTTATGAAGAATTGGAGATTTTTGAAAAAGAACAAAAACTTGATATTAAATCAAGATAATTTACAATTTGGGATGAGACTCCTCCCAACATTAGCAAAAAAAGAACACCTATTTACAACAGTAAATGAATATTTGCATTGGAGCTAAATCTCCTAAACCATATTTCTACAAGGGTTGTCCACATGTTTACAACAATAAAAGATTTGCATTAGAGACATATATCCTAAACCATATTTCTACAATGGTTTTCCAAATTAGCTAAACACTAGATTTCCTCACCAACCTACCTAATCCTCCCATCCTCAATAGCCATGTCACTATGTCATTGAACCCCTACCTCCTTCTCAATACCCATCTTAACCAAGAAGTCTACCACTTTATTTAGTTTTTTGCTCACATAAACTGGAATCACATCATCTAATTCCCTCTACAATTCCTTAATTTGGGTCACAAGAATCCTCGACCTCCATGTCTTCAAAGTAAATTTCCTTATGCAATCCATAACTCCTACTAATATTTTAGAATCTGATTCTAGGATTATCCTCATGCAAGCTTGTCTTATTGCCTAGATAGAAGCATATTTGATAGCTAAGATTTTTGATTCATTCTTTGTGGCCCTTTCCAAGCCTTGTAGTTCCCAATAAATCATTGTTCTAACATGATTTTAGCATACCACTCCAATTCTAGCTCTACCCGATTACCTTTTGTAGCTCCATCAGTATTAATTTTAATCCAACCTTGTAGGGGTGGTTTCCAACTAGCTCTATCTTGTACCTCTTCCACTTTAGATTCCTTCTCTATTGTCCCTATATCAGCCTAAGTTTCCTCTTTAGCATACACTACCATAATTTCTATAACTTTGCTCCAAATGATCTACCAAAATCCATCTAAGGATGAAAAGGTTTCTCTAAAAATTCTACCATTTCTCTCCAACTACACTTACCATAAAATGAAGTTTAATCCAAGATTCCAACTAATACAAGGATATTTAGATTTAAATCTACCTCTTCCATATTTTCCAAATATTAATTTGATTCAAATCACCATTGTATCAAAATTTATAAGATAAAAGTCATTGCTCCCAAATTTGATGCATAAATGGGAACAAAAACATCAAGTGGTTAGATGGTTCCTCACTCTTGTATTATAGAACACATTGATATGGACCAATGATTCCCATTTGTCTCAAATATGAAAAGTAATAATTCCATTGTGCATAAACTACTAAGCAAAGAAGTTTATTTTTGGATAACCCTTGGGCTGCCAAATATTTCTCCAATCCTCAACTTGATATGTATGAGGATGAGGTTCTAGAAGGATCTTATCATATCCATCCTTCACTGTGTAGACTCCAAGGCTCCCATAGCCTCAAGATAATTCATCCTCCTCATATCTACCTATGAGAAATTGTTTTATCAAGATTTTAGTCATGATGGGTGTCAATTCCATCGAGATTAGAATTTGCCACTCATCCAACTCTTTAAACTACTTAAACTTTTAATCCCTCAACTTACTAGTGTTGAATTTTTTTTAATTTGGATCTAGCCCCTACTTTCCATGGCTATTCTTTTATTGTAATTTTAGAAATTCAACAATGATAGGTTGGTATTGATTCCATGAATCTATCCAAAATCATGCCATATCCCCTCTCCCAACTTTCCAAAATAATTCATCTTTCACTACCTGATATCCTAACTTTAGAGTCTGTCACACCAAGGACTCATTACCATCCAAATGGAAACAACTCACCTCATTTTGATTCATTGATCCTGAATATTTACTAGTTAAAACTCTCCTGGATAAAGAAATTAGTTAGGAAATCCATCTCTAGTAAAGCTTTCTAGCCAAAGATTTATTATTTAACTCTGATATCCTTAGTCCCAAACCTACCTTTACCTTGGGCTAGCTTAATTTATCCTAACCTACTAAGGCCTATTTTCTCTCTCCTTTTATCCCTTTCATTTATGAAGAATTGGAGATTTTTGAAAAAGAACAAAAAATTGATATTAAATCAAGATAATTTACAATTTGGGATGAGACTCCTCCCAGCATTAGCAAAAAAAGAACACCTATTTACAATAGTAAATGAAGATTTGCATTGGAGCTAAATATCCTAAACCATATTTCTACAAGGGTTGTCCACATGTTTACAACAATAAAATATTTGCATTAGATACAAATATCCTAAACCATATTTCTACAACGGTTGTCCAAATTAGCTAAACACTAGATTTCCTCACCAACCTACCTAATCCTCCCATCCTCAATATCCATGTCACTATGCCATTGAACCCCTACCTCCTTCTCAATACCCATATTAACCAAGAAGTCTACCACTTTATTTAGTTTTCTACTCACATAAACTAGAATCACATCATCTAATTCCCTCTACAATTCCTTAATTTGGGTCACAAGAATCCTCGACCTCCATGTCTTCAAAGAAAAGTTCCTTATGCAATCCATAACTCCTACTAATATTTTAGAATCTGATTCTAGGATTATCCTCATGCAAGCTTGTCTTATTGCCTAGATAGAAGCATATTTGATAGCTAATATTTTTGACTCATTATTTGTGGTCCTTTCCAAGCCTTGTAGTTCCCAATAAATCATTGTTCTAACATGATTTTAGCATACCACTCCAATTCTAGCTCTACCCGATTACCTTTTGTAGCTCCATCAGTATTAATTTTAATCTAACCTTTTAGGGGTGGTTTCCAACTAGCTCTATCTTGTACCTCTTCCACTTTAGCTTCCTTCTCTATTGTCCCCGTATCAGCCTATGTTTCCTCTTTAGAATACACTACCATAATTTCTATAACTTTGCTCCAAATGACCTACCAAAAGCCATCTAAGGATGAAAAAGTTTCTCTAAAAATTCTATCATTTCTCTCCAACCACACTTACCATCATCCAACTACTACAAAGATCTTTAGATTTAAATCTACCTCTCTTCCATATTTTCTAAATATTAATTTGATTCAAATCACCATTGTATCAAAATTTATAAGATAAAAATCATTGCTCCCAAATTTGGTGCATAAATGGGAACTCAAACATCAAGTGGTTAGATGGTTCCTCGCTCTTGTAGTATAGAACACATTGAGATGGACCAATGATTTCCCTTTATCTCAAATATAAAAAGTAATAATTCCATTGTGCATAAACTACTAAGAAAAGAAGTTTATTTTTGGATAACCCTTGGGCTGCCAAATATTTCTCCAATCCTCAACTTGATATGTATGAGGAGGAGGTTCTAGAAGGATCTTATCATATCCATCCTTCACTGTGTAGATTCAAAGGCTTCCATAGCCTCAAGATAATTCATCCTCCTCATATCTACCTATGAGAAATTTTTTTATCAATATTTTAGTCATGATGGGTGTCAATTCCATTGAGATTAGAATTGGCCACTCATCCAACTCTTTAAACTACTTAAACTTTTAATCCCTCAACTTACTAGTGTTGAAATTTCTTTTAATTTGGATCTAGCCCCTACTTTCCATGGCTATTTTTTTGTTGTAATTTTAGAAATTCATCAATGATAGGTCGGTATTGATTCCATGAATCTATCCAAAATCATGCCATATTCCCTCTCCCAATTTTCTAAAATAATCCATCTTTCACTACCTGATATCCTAACTTTAGAGTCTGTCACACCAAGGACTCATTACCATCCAAATGGAAACAACTCACCTCATTTGGATTCACTGATCCCAAATATTTACTAGTTAAAACTCTACCAGATAAATAAATTGGTTAGGAAATCCACCTCTAGTAAAGCTTTCTAGCCAAAGCTTTATTATTTAACTCTGATATCCTTAGTCCCAAACCTCCCTTTACCTTGGGCTAGCTTAATTTATCCTAACCTACTAAGGCCTATTTTCTCTCTCCTTTTATTTCTTCCAATAAAAAATTTCTAGCCATCTCGTCTAACTCTTTTCATATGGTATGTGGGGAAACAAGGATATAAAATTTATAAATTGACATGGCTTGAATGATTGACTGTAAAAAAAATAATCTACCCCCAAAGCATAACCATTTGTGAGACCAATTATTAATTCTTTATTTGATACAAACCAAAATATTCCTCTAAATATCTATTTTTAGTTTTTTAAAATGCAAAGGGACCCCCAAATATACTACTGGGGGAGAAGTCCTCGTGAATCCCAAGATATCTAAAATTATATCCTAAAGCCTTTTATTAATATTAAAAACACCATTTTAGATTTTTTATCATTTATGACTTGATTTGTGACCCTAAGGTAAATATTAAGAGTATCTCTAATCATTCTTGATTACCTGATGTTAGCCACTCCAACCAATCTAATGTCATTCATAAACTATAAGTGAGTCAAAACTTCCTCATTCACATTGATACATGAATTGACTCTTGACCTAGAACCACACCATCCAAGATTTGTTTATCCTCTATAAAATGCCCTTACTCTAAGGAGATAATTCTATGTAGGAGAGGTTTTAGTCGCTCAACCACTACCTGTGTGATCATTTTATATATGACATTGCATAAGGTAATAGGTCTATAATCTAAAATATACACCCCTCCCACCTTTCAAAATTAAGGTAATGAATGTATGATTTAATGCTTTAAGCATTCTTTTACTACCTCTAGACTCCTCTATAACAACTATTACATCCTCTTCTAAGTTGTTCTAGAAGGTCTAAAAAAATTAATTGGAAAGCCATTTGGACTTGGTGATTTTTTTATACTCATTCCAAAGACTACTTTCTTTAGTTCCTCTTTATCAATGGTTTTAAGTAAGGCTCAGCTTTCTTCAACAAATATAACAAAGGATATGCCAACAAGAACTTCTTTTTGAGCCTATTCATCTTGCACCATACTTTTTTTAAATATTTTAGTAAAATAATCCATTGAATGGAGATGCATACCTAGAATTGTATCAAAGTACCCATTATCATCTTGAACAGCTTCCATCTTGTTCATCTATCTCCTAGCACAAGCAACCCAATAGAAAAAATTGTATTTTTATCACCTTCTAATAATAAAGTGGTTCTTGCTCTTTATTTACAATACATCTCCTCTTGGTTGTCAATGTCCTCAACCACTTTATGCAATGCATCATCCTCTTCTTTGAGTTGCTTTGTAATTTTTCCTTCCCTTAAGTATTTTTGAACCTCATCCCATCTAGTCACCAATGGAGCTCTTTGGACTTAGAAGTTTATCTTGTTAGATTATCTCCATTGTTTTAGTTGATCCTTCATATAATGAAGTTGCTTGTGGAATCTAAACATTATTGTCCCATATGTCAAATGTCCCTATTTCTACCATTTTTGAATTTTCTTTTGAAGTTCCTCTTTTTGTAACCAAAATTTTTTGAATCTGAATGGTTTGTGATGTTGCCTTATCTTGATATGCATTTCCAATAAAATGGGGAAGTGATCCAAAAAATGGACCATCCAAAATATAAAATTTTAGATTTCATTTCACAAACACCTCCTCTAAAACCAAAATAGTGGTTTAAGTTTACCTTCCTACAATGTGGATCCTTCCTCTTATTAGTTCATGTATAGTTGATTCCAGGATATTTAATATCCACCAAGTGTAATGCATGGACTTGGGTAATCATAAATTGATCCCCTAGATCCAAAATTGGGGTTCCCACTTCCTAATCTCTAGATGATAATTTAGCATTAAAATCCCTAGCAACAATCTAGTCTAAATCCTCCCTGAAGACTCATATTATGCACCATTTTTCATTGATTAATCAGACCATCTAGGTTTTGTGTCCCATAAAAAATTGTGATTAAAACCTGCTCAACTATCACATTTTTCCTAAAATGTGAGGTGAGGACACCCCTCCAAGCTATATGTTCTATTTTTGTTCATTCAAGAGAGTTCCAAAATGTAACTATCCCCCTGATACCCCTTGGGAAACCAATTCCATATGACCAAAACCCTTCCAAAGTCTATTTAATGTTTTACACAAAAATATCCAATGATATTTTCATCTCATGGATAAGCAAAAAATCCATTTTATATTTTTCTAAGAGTCTTCAAAAAATAAATTTATGGATTCTACTATTTAAACCCCCAACTTTCCATGATTGTATAATCATTGGTTACCTTAAGACCAGTAAGAGTCTATTGGCCTCACCAATCCCCAATGATAAATTTGTATCCTTGAACTAGTATGAATTCCTTATTTTATTTTCTATCCATTTCTTGAGAGCTGGTATTCTTTGATCTCTTTTCCACTTGATTTATCCCAAGAGTTGGATTTTATTTGTTCTTTTCTACTATGCCTATGATTATATCCTTAATTATCGGTTGCTCTTGGTTATGCATTATCAATACCCTTATAATATTTGATTGTGGCAACTCACTACACTTTGTTACCTTCTATAGAATAGGAGGAAGAGAAAGAGGGGCTTGAAAATGGTTGTTATAAAAGTAAAATACTTCTTGATTATTCTATGAGATCAACTATGCATAAATAGCAAAGTTGATTTCCAATGAGATATTGGATTACAACAACCTAATAGATCTAATCTAATCATAACTAGGAGTTTATCAATCTCAACAAGAGTGATAACTCAAAAAAAATATACTAGTAGAACATAAAATATACTTTAACACCCCCCTTAAGTGATACTAGAGGTAAGTGAAAAAGGAATAGACAATATGCGGTATGCCCACAAAAACTAAGTCCCAAAAACAAGGCCTGATAAGGTACTCGAATACAATATGTGGTCAAAAAAGTCTCTGCTGAAAGATGATGAAAAACCACAAATGTCTAAAAAAGAGAGTGTGAATATAAGATGGAGAAAGAACCACAAAAATCACAAGGGTAGTCCAAAAATGACACCACAAGCATGAGTATGTGGTTTCCACCTATATGAACATAATAGGCTGATAACTATTTTATGTCCAAAACTATTGGACAAAAAGCAAAACAAGTGGTATATCCACAAATATGAATCCTGACAACAAGGCCTGATAAGGTACTCATGTACAATATGTGATCAAAAAATAGTAAGGATCACTAAAGAGAACTCCCCTAAAACCAAAGTGTCTTACAAAAAGAAGTGTGATGATAGGATGGAGAAAGAATTACAAAAAACACAAAGGTAGTCCAAAAATGACTCCACAAACATGAGTATGTTGTTTCCACCTACCAGTATAAAAGCAAAAGAAGAAGGAAGATGTGCATGGAGGATTGAGAGAAAGGAATATCTCCTATTCAACCCCCCTAGGAAAACTTCCATCAAGAATCCTATAATAGACCCAGAAGAAGTCTAAAAAAAAGTAGAGACTCATCGTCGAAACCATGCTCCCAAACTAGCGCTTATGACATGGATCAAGGTTTTGAGCCATGAAAAAATATCACTAAAGAAAGTCTCGTGAAACCAAAGTTTCTCACAAAAATAAGATTGTGAATATTGTGTGTAAAGAATCACAAGAATCACAAGGGATGTCAAAATTGACTCCACAAGCATTAGTAGTGGTATCCACCTATATGAACACATTGGGCTGTTAACAAGGTCAAAAAAATTGTGGACAAATAGTAAAAAGAAGGGCACCAATGTAGATGTCGAATGTGTCCTTGTGGTGACCTCCTCATCCTACTATAATGCATGGGTAACCAGATGCTACAACTGCTAGATGAATAGAGGAGATGAGTAGATACTAGGATCACTTAACAAATATTTTGGGAGTGTCGAGTTCAACCGAGAGTGCACTCCATGATACAATATATTTAAGGCTAAAAAAAATAGGTTAAACTACCTCAAAATTAAAATTGTATGCCACCAATGTGACCGTCTCGAAAAAAACCTTTCCAACGACTATAAATACCCCTATGTTCCACTTTCAAGGGGACCTTCATTTTGCAGAAAAAAACAAAAAACTTCTTCATTTTCCTCATAAGGGAATATTTCTGGAATATTTTTGAAAGAAAGCATGGTTTTTAAATTTCTCTCGTAGGATAAAATATAGGGCCCTTCCAAATTGCAAGTGGGAAAAAAAAAATCAAAAATTTCTCATGCTTGGTTTTTTTTTTTTGTTAGAATTTGAGGTTCAAGTGATTGAACAAGCCATCCTCGTCTGCTGAATATTATTCACATACAAGCTGAAATCTCATGGTTGAGGCTCAAGGTAGCCTTCATATCAAGAACCAAACTATTAGAGGTCCATTCATAGTTACCCTACTCAACTCCATCACCTACACTTCGAATGCTATCGCGATGTCTACCGAGTGCCAGTTGTGCCAGCTGGCGGGACCCCACGTAATGATGCTGCTACCTTTTCATAGTTACCAAAAAACAACAACAATGGGCCTTGTTGTATTGCTTTTATCATCAGTAACAAATAATAACCAGAAACCTTTACAGAAACATCAAAATATGGCTCACTCCTAGTAAAATTAGTAAAACTACGCAAAACATCCAATTTAGAAAGAACATTGGCAAGCACCTCAAAAAAAACTTTAGTAAATGTTTCATTGTTCCTCCATTCGGCCAATGCCACACGTTACATCTCCAACATCCTCCATGATGGATGTGGGCCTTCAAACCTGCAACAAATTCTGATTTTCAAGCAAAAATCTTTGGAATCTTCTTTAGCTTACAGCATCAAACGGGACCAGCAAGAATTTTACACAGCAGCCATTCATAGTTATATTTTCTGGTAAAAAAATGATAGGCCACTCTGGACTGGTTTCATCAGTTTTCAATAGGACCCCTCCTCTGGATGGTAAAATGGACGTCGATTTTAGCAGTTTCAGCCCTATTTTTCTTTCGTTCTCCTCTATCATCAAAAAATTGCATAGAGTGTGTTGTTGCAGAGGTCTCTCCATGAATTTTTCCAGGATTTTAAAACTGAACAAGAGCTCCGTCCACCATTGTTGATGAGGGTGTTGATGAATAAACATTTGGGTGAAGGGCATGTAAAAGAAAACTCAAATTTGATTCTTTGGGCCACAGGCTCTACCATCAGCTCTCGCATCGGCACGATCTCCTCTAGCAGGCCTTCCATCAACGGTAACAATCAACAACTTCTATGATGCATGTAAACTCTCATCAATGACAGGAAACAAATTGTGAAATTTCCTCATAAAAATGCATCACGGGAATACTGTCGATAAAAACAACGACCATTCCAAAATTCGATGCAGAAGCACGCGATCTACCGATGCCATAGGTTAAAAACAAAAGGCATAATCAAATCGCTTCCATAAAAAAAAAGTCATTTTATCTCACTACTGAAAGGAAAAAACTTGAAACTACGGTTGCGCGCTGAAGTAAATCATTATCAGATGATCTTTTATCTTCTTTTTTTTATGTGCAAAAGCTCCCATTATTACCGAAAACTCTTTGCGCTCATTATTAAAAGCTCATTAGGTTCCACCTTAGCAACAAGGCCTGATAAGGTCCAAAAATGAGTGGACAAATTGTACTACTCCTTCGGCATGTCAAGGTTGGATGATCGTGCCTAGATTATGATTTCCTCCACACACCACCAGTGCTATCTGAATCTGCATCAGATGAATTCTTGTTCGCCAAAGTTGTTCTGCAAGTGCCAGAATTGTTGCACAGTCGGAAGCGGTGCCGGCTCATTCCTGCCAGCGAGCAACTCCGCAACAGTTTTCAAACTAAGTGAAATCACCGATATCTCCATAGACATCATATAGTATCACTTATTCAAGCTTTATATTTCCATACACTTGCATCAAATATATTTTATCGGGCCTTCATTGGCTTATGACATTGTTGTTTCTGAAGTTGTCAACAAGATCACCGTAGTTGTGCCCCCCTTCAAAATGCAATCTCTGTGATCCCATATATTTTCAATGCCAACATATTGCTCGTTCATCTTCAGCTTGTTCATCAAATGGTGAGCAAAGATATAATAGTCCCGATACTTCACGTACACCGGCAAAACATTGATGTGCCAAAACTATCTTCTGTTATCAGTTACAATTTGTGAGGAGCATGAATGTTGCATGCTTTTGGATGTTATATGCATTGCGTCGAACATTGACTTTTTTTGGAATGTTGAATGCTCCAAACTTTGTTTTGGGTGTGCACGCTTTTTGATTGCTATAAGGACTCCTGCACACAAAAAGAGAAATACGGAGCTAATCGCACAAATCAATGGCTATTCTTGCCTTCAAAGAGAATCATACTATGCACGAAAGTCACAATATTCGTCATTCGGAATATACCGCAATAGGTACATCTTCATTTCAGTGAACTCCGCCAGGGTCGATGTAGCGTTAAACTCCCATATTTGATCCAGTGGGTGCTAAGCTTCTGCGAGGGAGCAAAATATCTTTATCTTCATGTTGCACATTTTGACGACGATCCTGGACTGTGCCTTCTACTGCAGATATAACATTGGCACTGGATGAGGGTACGCGTAAACCAAAATAAACTATTGGACGATCGAGAAAAATAAATGCAGTTTCAACCATTTAACGACTCCACAGTAGCCGCGAAGAAACATCGAAAGCAGGAATTTTCTCTGACCACCGGCATGATCTGGTCCGTCGGCTCCGTAACTGAATCTCCATGTTGTTACTTCAAACAAAAATGACACGAATATAGAACTAGAAAAAAATCATCTTGCGGTGGCACCAACCGAAATTATCGCAGTATGGAAAGGGTGGCAATTTCAAAATTTTGGGCAGGAATTTTTAGGCTCCTCAACGAAAAGGTAAACCATGCAACAGAACTGGGCGTACGAAGAACTGGGACTCTGACTCTTATTTTCATGGTATAGTTAACTTTGGATGCTTCAAATCAATGGATTTGCTATCGCGCAGATATCTTGAGTAAAGCCGCCTCAAATTAGTCCGTTGGCAAATTAGACCGTTGTCTCCTCCGCATTTCTTACCATAAATAACTGGAACTGTTAGTCAGTTGACTGATGTTCTCTTGTATCACATATGATTCTTTATGGAAGCCTTCTTTACATTTTGTAGAGCCCTCCTATTAGAAATATTAACCCAGATTTCATGCCTCAGCCGGACTGCGCTCGTGCAGTCAGGGATCCCGACAAAAGTTTGACATGACGTCGCACCTACCCTCTGACAGATGTGACGTCTGATAGATCCGATCACCGTAGAAGTTAATGCCAGTTCGGCGATTGGTCAGAAACCCTAGTTGAGGGTCTGTCAGAACCTGTCAGAGGACAAACCCTATCTTCCTCTCCCCGCGGCTATATAAGGCAGTTCGGGTTTTTAGACATTAGTGTGGAAGTGTGGAGAAGAGAGCAGAGAAAGAGAGGAGAGCGTTTCAGTGAGCAGTGTGGCTCATCTGTTTAATGTCCGAGCAGCCGACTCGACATTTGTTTTTCCTTTTAGTTTATCCTACAGCTTAGTCTGTAGATGTTATTATTTCCTCAGTTGAGGACTTCTGTAACCCTCATTTTATATGAATAAATTTTGTTGTTGTTTAAGGCATCTATAGGGTTTGCAGTTATTTCTATGTGCTAAAGTCTGTTGTTCTCTGTACAAATCACCTCAGAGCGATTTTGTTCGGGTTCTATAAGTTAGAGCTCAGATCTAAAACATTGCACTCAGATCCGGTGTTTCTCTCTTCCATACAGTCCTTGCCAAGCCAGGCAAACCAACGCCGAAGCCGCACAAGCCTCCGGACAGCAAAAGTTTGCAAGGCAGAAAGATCTTGCAAAGGCCAAAATTTGGCTAAGTCTGGAGCTGTCTTCCCAACTTCGTAGCGAAGTCGGACTTCGTTGCCTTTGACCAGCGCAACCCGACTTCACACCTTTGACCAATGCAGTCGGGCATTGACCAGCGTAGTCGGGCGTTGACCAACCGCTCCCCAAAAATTTGGCTAAGTCTGGAGCTGTCCTCCCGACTTTGCAGCGAAGTCGGACTTTGCTACCTTTGACCAACATAGTCGGGCGTTGACCAGTGTAGTCGGGCGTTGGCCAGTCACGTCTAGACTTCGGCATCGCTCCTGACGGCAGAAAAAAAAAATTAAAATTTCTTCAAATTGGTATCAGAGCCACTGATCCCTTGATGTGGAGACCGAAGCAAAATGGCTTCCAGCAGCAACAACCTATAGTTGCAGATCCCGCGCTTCAATGGGAAAAATTATGATTACTGGAGCATCCAGATGAAGATCCTGTTCGGATCTCAGGAGCTATGGGAGTTAGTCGAGAATGGCTACCCAGAACCGGTAGATGCAGCAGCACTGGCCGCCCTCTCTCAAGCAGACAAGGACCTATTGAAAGAGAACACGAAGAAGGACCAGAAGGCCCTCTTCTACATCATGCAAGCGGTCGAGGAGTCCATCTTCCCGCGGATCGCATCAGCCACCAAGGCGAAGCAGGCCTGGGAGATTCTGGCCAGCTCGTACCAGGGCACCAATAAAGTAAAGTTGGTGAAACTGCAGATGCTCAGGAGGGAGTTTGAAAATCTGCAGATGAGTGAGTCTGAGTCCATGAGTGATTTCTTCACCCGAACGATGGACATTATCAACCAGATGTGGTTGAATGGAGAAATTGTGCAGAGCCAGAGAATCATGGAGAAAATTCTCAGAAGTCTGCCTGCCAAGTTTGACTCGGTTGTGATAGCAATCGAAGAGTCGAGGGATCTGACAACCCTCTCGACAGACGAACTCATGGGTTCATTGCAGACACATGAACAGAGGCTGAGCCATTCATCTCAGACCTCTCTAGAGCAAGCATTCAGGGCTCAAGTCTCATTTCGAGACAACGACAGACAAGATTCCCACCATGGTGCCTCTAGTTCTCACGGAGGAAGAGGCAAAGGTAGGCGTGGGAAAGGCAACAAGCAAGGAGGAAGGTCAAACCCTAGCGAAGGAGAGACCAACTGTAATTTCCATCAACAAGGTGGAAGAGGCAGTTCGAAAAATTAGCAAGCTGGATCTGGTCAGAAGGACATGTCAAAGGTCCAATGCTATTTTTGCAAGAAGTTCGGCCATTACATCTCACAGTGCAGAAAATGGATGGCCAAGGAGAACCAGCAGCAAGCCCATTACACGGATGAAACCGGAAATGCGGCAGGAGGAAATGTGTTGTTGACTTGCAACATTGAGGAGGAGTGCCAGAAGAATGTCTGGTATTTAGACAGTGGGTGCAACAACCACATGACGGGGAACAAGGAGATGTTCTCCCAACTGGATGAAACAGTCCAGTCTGAGGTGAATATGGGGAACAACAACAAGGTTCCCATAATGGGGAAAGGAAAGATCCTCATCCGCACCAGGCACGACGAACGAAAGCAGATCTGTGACGTCTACTATGTGCCTGGCCTAAAGCACAACCTGCTGAGCATTGGACAGCTTGTGTAGAAGGGACATACGGTCCAGTTCAAATACGGAGCTTGCACCATCAGAGACAAGTCACATGGGCAGATTGCTATAGTGTCCATGATGAAGAATAAAATGTTTTCCAGATTCAGAATGAATCATTGATGTCTAGTGTAGTTGTGAAAGATGCTACCTGGCTGTGGCATCTCAGATTTGGTCACCCGAACTTCAAGTGGCCTGAATCAACTGCACAAGAAGCAGATGGTGAAGGGTTTACCCCTGATAGAGCAACAAAATCAAGTTTGTGAGGGTTGCTTAGTCGAAAAACAACATAGGGATTCATTCCCTTTCGGTCAGTCTTGGAGAGCATCACAACCACTGGAGCTGGTGCACTCAGACATTTGTGGTCCGATGCAGACCAACACATTTGTCGACAACAAATACTTCTTAACATTCATAGATGACTTCAGCCGAAAGACTTGGATCTATGCCATCAAGTTGAAGTCGAAGCATTTTCCAGATTCAAGGAGTTCAAGGCTCGGTGGAGAAACAGAGCGGATATCAGATCAAGACTCTCAGGACAGATGGTGGAGGTGAATACATCTCCAACGAATTCCATAACTACTGCAAGCAGCATAGAATTCGAAGGTAGTTCACTACCAGATACACGCCACAGTAGAACGACGTAGCTGAGAGGAAGAACCGAACCATCATGGAGATGGCACGAAGCATGATGAAGGCGAAGGGATTGTCGCACGAATTTTGGGCAGAGGCTATAACATGTGCAGTCTACCTACTAAACAGATGTCCCACCAAAAGCGTGAAGGACAAAATCCCTCAAGAGGCCTGGAGCGGTGTGAAGCCAAGTGTGGCTCACTTGCGTGTGTTCGGGTGCATTGCATATGCACATGTTCCAGAAGAGAAGTGGTAGAAGTTGGATGATAGAGCTGAGAAGTGCATTTTCATAGGGTACAGTGAGTAGGTGAAGGCATATAGGTTGTACAACCCTATGACGAAGAAGCTCATCATCAACCGTGATGTGAAATTTCTTGAAGATGAAGCCTGGAACTGGAAGTCAGAGACTGGCCAGTCAGAGCCAGTAGTAGTACAGTCTGTTGACTTGGAAGAAGGAAGTGTGCAACCACCTACAACTTCCAATAGTAGCAGCAGTAGCACAACCACTCCATCTCGGTCGCCTCCATGTGCAAGTAGAATCCAGAACCTGGTGACGCCAGCGAAGACAAGGAGCTTGCAAGAAATCTATGAGGTAACCCAAACCCACGTAGATGAAGAGTACTCTAACTTTGCATTCTTTACTGAAGTTGATCCAATAGAGTTCGAAGACGCAAGTCAGAATCAAAAGTGGGTGAAGGCGATGGATGAGGAGATTAAAGCCATTGAAAAGAATGATACATGGCAACTGACAGATCTTCCAACAGGGAAGAAGACCATTGGGGTCAAGTGGGTGTATAAGACAAAGTTCAACGCCCAAGGAGACGTTGACAAGCATAAAGCCAGACTGGTGGCGAAGGGTTACAAGCAAAAGTTAGGCATCGATTACCATGAGGTATATGCGCCTGTAGCCCGACTTGACATAGTCAGGATGATCCTGGCATTGGCAGCCCAACAAGGTTGGAAGATGTACCAGATGGATGTCAAGTCAGCCTTCCTCAACGGAGTGTTGGAGGAAGAGGTCTACATAGACCAGCCACCAGGTTACGAAATTGAAGGCTAGGAGGGCAAAGTCCTAAAGCTAAAAAAGGCCCTGTACGGTTTGAAGCAAGCGCCCGGGCTTGGTACAACCGGATTGATAGTTATTTTTAGGAAAATGGGTTTGTCAAATGCCCATATGAGCACACCCTGTACATGAAGACAAATGAAGTAGGTGAGCTCATTATCGTCTGCCTGTATGTGGACGATTTGATTTATACTGGCAACAACAATGTCCTGTTCGACCAGTTCAGAACAACCATGAAGAAGGAGTTCGAGATGACGGACTTAGGGTTGATGAAGTATTTTCTCGGCATTGAAGTTGACCAATCGGTAGATGGCATCTTCATTTCTCAGGGCAAGTATGCGAAGGATGTCCTAAAGCGGTTCAAGATGGAGGACAACAAACTTGCCATCACACCTGTAGCCACAGGTTTGAAGCTGAGCAAGCTGGATTCAGGGAGGAATGTAGATCCAACCCTGTTCAAGAGGCTAGTTGGTAGTCTGATGTATTTGATTGCAACTCGACCAGATCTGATGTTCGGAGTCAGTCTGATTAGCCATTTCATGGAGACTCCGAAGGACACGCACTGGCAAGCAGGCAAGAGGATCTTGCGCTATGTCAATGGGACATAAAACAATGGCCTATTTTACGCCAGACAGGACCAGTTGGAACTGGTCGGCTTCACAGATAGTGACTGGGCTGGCAGTATCGATGATCGAAAGAGCACCTTCGGGTATGCTTTCCATCTCGGATCAGGGGCAGTCTCATGGGCGTCCAAGAAGCAACCCATCATTGCGTTGTCCACAGCCGAAGCAGAATATGTCGCCGCCACGTCAGCCGCATGCCAGGCAGTTTGGCTGCGAAGAGTTCTGAATGAACTGAACTATCCTTCGGAAGGCGCGACAATAATTTTTTGTGATAACAATTCGGCCATTGCACTGTCAAAGGATCCCGTGTTCCATGGCCGGACGAAGCACATCGATATTCATTATCACTTCATCAGAGAGTTGGTGAAGTCCGGAGAAATTCAACTATAGTTTTGCAGATCCAAGGAGCAGTTGGCAGATATTTTCACGAAGCCTTTGAAGGAGGAAGACTTCAGCAGATTGCGAGAGCAGCTTGGAGTCAAAGCGCTCATGAAATCAGGTTTAAAGGAGGGTGTTAGAAATATTAACCCAGATTTCACGCCTCAGTCGGACTGCGCTCGTACAGTTAGGGATCCCGATAAAAGTTTGACATGACGTCGCACCTACCCTCTGACAGATGTGACGTCTGACAGATCCGATCACCGCAGAAGTTAATGTCAGTTTGAGTTCGATTGGTCAGAAACCCTAGTTGAGGGTCTGTCAGAACCTGTCAGAGGACAAACCCTATCTTCCTCTCCCCGTGGCTATATAAGGCAGTTCGGGTTTTCAGACATTAGTGTGGAAGTGTGGAGAAGAGAGCAGAGAAAGAGAGGAGAGCGTTTCAGTGAGCAGTGTGGCTCATCTGTTTAATGTCCGAGCAACCGACTCGACATTTGTTTTTCCTTTTAGTTTATCCTGTAGCTTAGTCTACAGATGTTATTATTTCCTCAGTTGAGGACTTCTGTAACCCTCATTTTATATGAATAAAGTTTGTTGTTGTTTAAGGCATCTATAGGGTTTGCAGTTATTTCTATGTGCTAAAGTCTGTTGTTCTCTGTACAAATCACCTCAGAGCGATTTCGTTTGGGTTCTATAAGTTAGAGCTCAGATCTGAAACATTGCACTCAGATCCGGTGTTTCTCTCTTTCGTACAGTCCTTGCCAAGCCAGGCAAACCAACGCCGAAGCCGCACAAGCCTCCGGATAGCAAAAGTTCGCAAGGCAAAAAGATCTTGCAAAGGCCAAAATTTGGCTAAGTCTAGAGCTGTCTTCCCAACTTCGCAGTGAAGTCGGACTTCGCTGCCTTTGACCAACGCAACCCGACTTTGCACCTTTGACCAATGTAGTCGGGCATTGACCAGCGCAGTCGGGCGTTGACCAGCGCAGTCGGGCGTTGACCAGCCGCTCCCCAGAAATTTGGCTAAGTCTAGAGCTGTCCTCCCGACTTCGTAGCGAAGTTGGACTTCGTTGCCTTTGACCAGCGTAGTTGGGCGTTGACCAACGCAGTCGGGCGTTGACCAGTAACTTCCAGACTTCGGCATCGCTCCTGATGGCAAAACAAAAAATTAAAATTTCTTCACCTCTGTGATAACAGATCGTTGCAAGAAAGCTACTTATGATGTACTAAAAAAATTTCTTGCGTATGCACAGAAACTTATTTCACTTCAATAAAGAGAAAATAGAAGATATTTATAATGTCGTCGACAAGATGAAGAAAAACAAATAGGGCCCATTTAGTTTTCATGTAGTGTATTAATTTATGGTGGAGAATTTTTCAGATCTAGAAATGGTAAAAATTTTCTCCAGCTGCGCCATATCTAGCTGCATTGTCCTTGATCGAGTTGTACACCATGAAACTATCTAAAAAATTTACAATGAACCCTCAGTATTAATTTTTTTTCTTCTGATGCCAACAGTAATAAAAAATGCTCTAGATTTTCTTGAGTTGTGTGCTCTCAACATGACATAGCAATTTTTTTTTTATTTTCTATATTGACGATCTTTCCTCCGATGGCAGGGTAGTAGAAAATAACACCTCCATGCACGAGGGTGATTGTGCTTCAATAGCCATGCAATAGGAAATACTCAGAAAAGGAGCACATGTGCCTACATCGTGGCTCAAAAAAAGGAGCATAGATGCCCACAATGTGCCGAAGATCAGAGATTGTTGGCCACGAAGTTTTACAAAGTCGTATAAAAAAATTGGCAACAACACGAGCATCGATTCTTTAATAGATTCACGTTTGACAACCCAGTAATGGACAATGGATATCGATGGTAGAAGTAGAAAGCCCATTACCCCTTGGCTCTGGTCTTTAAAGCTCAAAAACATGCTTCCAAAAAAATTGAACCCTACACCATATTATACTCTAAAAAACTAAAAACAAATAACCTCCCAAACTGCTGATTTTTTTAACCATATGGTTTTTGATCCATCAAAATATGGAGAGCATAATACCTCGGTAAAAAAATTATGGGGACAAAAAAAGAGGGGGAATTTCCATGAGGAAAATCCCCCCATGAGGAAAAGCTCCTCAAACTCACAAGGCAGGGAAAGCCCGCTCTGTTACCATGTTAGAAAAATAGAATACTTCTTGATTATTCTATGAGATCAGCTATGCATAAATAGCAAATTTGATATCCAATGATCCGTTGGATTACAACAACCTAATAGATCTGATCTAATCATAACTAGGAGTTTATCAATCTCAATAAGAGTGATAACTCAAACATAATATCCTAGTAGAACTTAAAATATACTCTAATAGTTGTTATTGTTTTAATTATTCCCATTGACTTATTCCATGAAATTTTCTTCTTCCTGGTCCACTAGTGTCTTAAAGATCTCATACCTATTTGAGGGCTTGAGTTGGTTTTGCTCTTTCCAAACTTTATTTATTTTACCTTATCCTTCTTTTGTGTTGTTCAAAACCATATCCCTGTGCTTCTCTACCCTAAGAAATGTTGGTTGTTTCTTTGATGACTATTGACTTATCCTACTTAGGAATATTTATCATTCCTAGAGGAGCCTCCATTTTTATCTTTATATTGTTTAGGTAGGATCAAGCCAATTGCCCATAATTATGGTAAACTCTACACCTAAAGGGAAAAACCTCATAATTTAGCTGTTGAATCCAAGATATACCTACAAGTTCAAGTTCAAATTCTATCAACAATGATTGGTTGAGATCCATTTCCATGCATAATCTAGCATAAACTACTATGTTTCCTTCCATTGTGTCTCTATAAACACCTAAATATCTTCCAAGGGAACTATCGATGATTTCTAATACCTTCTCACTATAGTTTTCCATTGGAAGTGCATACAAATGGATCCTAACTAGGAGAATATATTATTATGAGAAACAACTCTAGATCATGGATTTCTATTAATAACTTGGTTTAAGGAGAGGAACTCAAGAAAATTGCACATGATTTTCAAAACATGCTTCAAGAGTCCTATTTGTTGTTTTTTTACACAAAATGATGAGTTGAATTGAAGTCTTTACATATTGGTGGATACTCAGTCAAGTTGTGTTAGCTTTTGAAGCTAAATACTTAAGATAAAATTAACCAAAAGATCAAAATAAAGTTGCAATATTAAATATATGATAACAAAAATATTCTAAAAGTATAAAATTCAAAAATAACTTTAACTATAACTCATAAAATTATCATTAATAAATTCTCACAAAAATTGTATCTCTATTGAATCAAGATCTCAAGTATCCATACTTTCATATTACAAAACATGTCATATCCTATACATATAGGATGTAAAGTGACTCTTCATATGGAGAACTCTTGGCCTTCACTCTTCTAGATACTCTCCAACTTCCTATTCTATGGACTCATGTGCACATGGAGAACTATGCATATTTACAATACCAAAATACTTTGCACACTTTAAAATTTAATAATACTTGTGCATTTATTACATTGCATAAAGTAAACACTCAACTTCTAATCTATGACATAGATTCCAAATCTAAATATGTACCAAAGGTGGTACATTAGCATGTACCAAATAATGTAATATATTTCAACACCCCCTGTATTACATTATTTGGTTATTGAAGACTTTAATCTTCAATATGATTTTCATATTTCAAATGATCTTCAACTTGATCTAGTTCTTCTTCTTGTTTCTCTTTCTTCTTTATTTTTATATTTTTACTAGTGAATTTTTTTTTGGGGGGGTCTATGTGTAAATTTTGCACTTTTGTGTCTCTAGAGGGGGGCTATCAAATTCACTTAAAATCTTTTTCTCTTTCTCTTAGGCAATATTTCTATAAATAATTAAATATGTTTGTTAGTTAAAGATATATACTTTTAATTTGGCATAATTATAAACTTTAAAAGTTCTTATTCTAAATCTTCTTCAATAATATAGTTCAAATTCTATATTGATATAAGTGATTTCTCTAAATAATTAAATCTGTTTGTAAGTCAAATAAAACTTTTAATTGATATAAAATTATAATTAAAACTAAAATCTTCTTAAATTAAATAGTTATAAATTTGATCTTCTTTTATGTTCTAATTATTTAAAGAAAACCTTTTAAATAAAATATTATCTTCTACATTAAGTGTTTTTAAATACTCAAAGTTAAAATTATAGTTAGTGTTCTAAAATATATCCTTTATTTTAATTAAATTCTTTTTTGAACTCTTAAATCAACACCTCTTATATATGTGTTAAAATTAAAATTCAATATCCTTTATTTCTCAAAATATTTTGCCTATGTTCCATGTATTAAAACCAATAAAAACTTATAGTTTCCCTCATGTAAGGGCAGGTTTTTAGATGCAATTGGTATAAAGGCCAGGAAAATATTTTTTATTTAATCCATTTTATTTGGCATTCTATCTCACTTATAGTTTCCCTCTCGTAAGGGCAAGTTTTTAGAAAGCCAAATTAAAATCGGGTTAAATTAACTACACATCAAGCCAATACCCTTGACAAATTCTTCACGATACTTACAGTTCCCCTCAAGTAAAGACTAAAAGGATTTGGTATTTCCAAAGAAAAACATATTAATAACCTCATTATACTTATAGTTTCCCTCTCTTTAGGATGGGTATATTGAGTTTAAATATATTGAACAGCTTCATATTTCTTCCTTAAATCAATTGCATTAATCTTAAATTGAGTTCTAAGGGGGGATATTTTTGGGTATAACTTCAATTCTTCTCTTGTGCTAAAATTATGAATTCAATTGAACCTCTCACCCCTCACAACTTTCACACTTGGTAACCTAAAATTTTAAATCTTATCTCTCAAAAAGGTATTACTCATCTACTAGAAGAAAAGCAACCAGAATTTAAGAAAGAATATGATAAAAAATTTCATAAAGAGAAAATGCATGAAACTATGGGTATTATTAGTTCTAATGTTCATGAAAGTTTGTGGTTTCACATTATAGATTGCAAAACTCCTCATGAAATTTGGGAGAAGCTAAGGACCTTGTTTGGGAAAGTAGATTAGATGAGATCAATGCAACTAGAAGCTGAACTAACATATTTGTCTCCTGAAGATTTTAGTAGTATTGTTGACTTCCTCACCAAGTTCAAAGAACTCCTCACCCAATACAATACAAAGGTAGTGGGAAGACTAATACTGAAGAAGAATTCATTTATCTAATCCTTTCTAAGCTAAATGGTGTTTTTCAAATTTTTACTACCACCTTTATATCTACCAAATATGTTCTTGGTGCAACCTTTAAAATGCCTTCCTTTGAAGAATTTTGTGATAGATTAACTAGGGAAGAAAAGAAACTTGCTAGATATGAAATATTTTCTTCTTATTCTTTTTCAAAAGCCTTAGTAGCCTCCACCTCTTATAAATAAAAACTCAAAAATAAGGAAAAGACTCCCATAACATGTACTCACTATAAAAAGAATGGTCACTCTGCTAACAAATGTTGGAAAATATTACAACAACTATAGGCAGCTATGAAGGATCAAAAGATAGAAAATAAAAAGCAAATAGGAAAAAGCCCTTAATGTTCAAGGAAAAACCTCCAATTCTTCCTCTAATTTTTGGGTCCTAGATTCTGGAGCTACTCATCAATGAATGTTTCAGATAAGTCTTTCTCTTCTATCTCCTCTAGCTCTACTTGTAGCATAGAAGTAGGTGACTCTTCATTCATCCCTGTAAAAGGAAAATGGGATATAACCATTGATGGTGGCTCCATAAATAATGTTCTCTATGTTCCAGACATTGTCACCAATCTCCTATCCGTCTATCAGAATTGTACTTCTGGAAATGGGAAAATTGTTATCATCTCCCCAATAGGAGTTGAGATAAGAGATGCTCAAAATCCCCATTCTCTTATAGCAAAAGGGAATATTGATCATAACTCTCATCTATTTCACTTAAAAGGCTTCCAAAATCTAGAAGGAGCCTCCTATTTTGTGGCTCATGGAGATCTTGAAAGTCAAATTTGGCATGAAATATTTGGTCATCTTAGTTACAACTACCTAAAGAATTTTAGCACCCATGATATGGTAACAGGTTTACCCCAAGTCTCTTCTAGTAATGGATTTTGTCCTGTATGTGCTCTTGGAAAGCAACATCAATATCCTTTCCACCCAAGTAGTTCTCCAAAAACCTCATCTCCTCTAGATTTAATCCATAGTGACTTAATGACCTTTCCTAAACCATATTTCAAAGGAGTAAAGTATGCTATAACCTTTATTGATGATTTTTCTAGAAGGTCCTGGTTCTACTTTCTAAAATATAAAAGTGATGTTTTATCCCACTTTAAAGTTTTTAAAGCCTTAGTTGAAAATTAGGCATCTTGTAAAATCAAGAAGATTCACATTGATAATAGGGGGGAATACTACAGTAATGAGTTCTCCATATTTCTTTCAAGTCATGGTATCATTCATAAACATTCGGTCTCCCATAATCCTCAGCAAAATTGTATTTCAAAAAGGAAAAACAAAACCCTAAAAGAGATGGCAAATTGTATGCTCCATTCAAGATATCTTCCAAAAACATTTTGGGCAGAAGCTATTAACTATGCAAATTATATTCAAAATCGTACACCTCATAAAGCTCTTGACCATTTAACTCCTGAAGAAGCATGGTCTGGCTCAAAACTAGATGTTTCCTACTTCAATATATTTGGGTGTACTGGATGGTCTCACATCCCAAAGAAGAAAAGGAAAGCTCTTGATAAGAAAAGCAAAAAACTCATCTTTATCAGTTATTGTGAAGAATTGAAAGCATACAGACTTCTTGATCCCTCAACTTGTGAGGTTTTCTTTCATAGTAATGTCTAATTTGATGAAACACCTCAAAAATATCCTCAAAAGCCCTCTTACTCCATTGAGCCTTCTCTTATAATATAACCTCAATATTATGAAGAGCCAACTTTTGAAGTAAACTTGGTCATTGATAATCAAGATGAAGAATCTGTAACTCCATCTCAATGTCTTTCAACTCCTTCAACTCCTTCCTCTATACCAAAATGGGCCCGCACCATTGTTAAAGAAGCTACTCCTTACATCCAAAATCTTCCTTCAACTATATTATCCAACCCCATAGGCACTGGTCTTGTATGTCAGTATATTTGCTTTGATCCTCAATCCTTCACAAAATCCTCAGGTATTAAGGAATGGGATGATTCCATGGAAAACATATTTTCTTCCTTTATCAAAAACAAGACTTGGTATTTAGTTCTCTTACCTAAGGGAAGTAAATTAGTTCGTTGTAAATGGATCTTCAAAACCAAATATGGGCCTAATGGATAAATAGACAAACATAAGGCCCGTCTTGTAGCGAAAGGTTTTTTTCAAATTGAAGGTATTGATTATGCAGAAACCTTTTCTCCGGTTGCTAAAATAGATTCTATTAGATTGGTTCTTGCTCTGGCTTCTTCCCATAAATGGTCAGTCTATCAAATGGATGTAAAATTGCTTTCATAAATGGATATTTAAAGGAAGAGATATTCATGGAACAACCTACTGGTTTCACTCAATACTCCTCTCTTGTTTGTAGGCTTAAAAAGTCTCTCTATGGCCTCAAACAAGCCCCTAGAGCTTGGTATGAAAATATGGACTCCTTCCTTCTTTCAACAGGTTTTTCTCATTGTGAGTCTGATAACAGAATTTATATTTGGAGAAATTAAGGCAAAATCACTATTCTTGTCCTATAATTTGATGACCTTCTTCTCACTAGTAGTAACTTGACTTACATTCATACTATAAAAGACTCCCTCTCTGAAAAATTTTAAATGGCTGATCTAGGTAAAGCTCATTACTTCCTTGGAATCCAAATAAGTCAAACAGATGAAGGTATTTTTTTGTGCCAACAAAATTACACTCTAGATCTTCTACAAATATTCAAAATTATAGATTGCAAACCCTCTCCTACCCCCTTTCAATCTAGCATTAATCTTAGTACTTCCTGCTCATCCCCTATTTGTTATGTCACTCTATCAAGCTTTGCTATACCTTACTCATACTCGCCCATACATCTCATATGTTGTTGGCCTCATATCCATATTCTCTCATCAGCATCACTTCAATCATTGGCAAGCAGCAAAAAGAATCCTCCGTTACTTGCAAGGCACTACTCACTTTGGGCTCTTCTACAAGGGAAAATCCATGGATATAATTGGCTACACAGATTCATATTGGGCATGTTCAATAGAATATAGATGTTCCACCTTGGACTATGTATTTTGCCTTGGTTCCTCACCAATAGCCTGGTTATACAAGAAATAACAAGTAGTAGCCCTATCTTCTACAGAGGCAGAATACAGGACAGCAGTTTTGTCTAGTCAGGAAGCTATTTGGCTTCATCAAATTCTAAGAGAATTTGGTTTCACCCATGATAATCCTATAACTCTTTGGTGTGACAATCAGAGCACAATTTATATTGCACGTAATCCAGTTGAACATCAGCGAACCAAGAACATTGAGATACACATGCATTTCATAAGGTAGCATATTCATAGTGGGGACATACTCTTAGAATATATTCAAACTGAGGCACAAATTGCAGATATCTTCACCAAGTCATTTCCTTCTCCACATTACCTTCAGTTGCAATATAAGCTTGGAGTTATACAACTGCATTGATTGGAATTATGACGATAATATTCTTCTAATAGTTGGTTTTTTCCCACAGTAGTTTTTTCACCAACTATTTATAGTATATGAGTATCTAATCAGGCCTAGTTGCCAGACCTCTTCTTTGTTTCTTGTATAAAGAGGACAATCTTCACCATATGAAGACAAGCCTCACATTGTTAGTTTTTCCCACAAGGGTTTTTTCACCAACAATATTATGTAAATGAGTACCTAATCAGGCCAAGTTGTCGGGACTCATCTTTCTTTCTTGTTAAATAGGACAATCTTCACCATATGAAGACATGCCTCTCTTCTTCTCATAGTTGGTTTTTCCCCATAGGGGTTTTTTACCAACTATCTATTGTATTAGGAGGACAATCTTTGCCATATGAATACAAGCCTCTAACTTCCTTTTGATTGATGATTTTTCCCATTGGTTTTTACCATCTCCTCAAAATAAATCATTGTACATGAGTACCTCATCAGGCCTTGTTGCCAAGACTTATTTGTACAATGCACTCCTAGTATCACTTAAGGGGGGTGTTAGAATAAGAGAATATTCTCTTAAGTTCCACTAGGATAGACACTTGAGTTTTCACTCCTCCATGTGTCAGGAGAACTTTGAGTGGTGTCTTCATCAGGTCTTATGAGTTGTTGTAATCCAACAACTCTCAATTATCAACTCTGATATTTATACAGAGTTGATCCTTGGAATAAATCAACCAGTTCCACTCTTCTCTTCATCTTTTATGTAATGCTTTTCATATCTATTATTGTGAAATTCTAACATTAACCTTTGGTCCATGTTTACAAAAAGCAAAAAGTGTTTCATAATGAGCATGAGCAGCAACCAAAAGGATAAGGAACACCATCCCATCTGAAAATAAAATAACAATTCCAAATAATTCATTTCAACTTTCAAACATAAATTTATAAATAATTCATTTCAACTTTCAAAGATAAATTTATAAAATTGTCATGCCACTCTCTGCACGTTCGTTAAACCACACGCGAAAGCCATCCCTTTATAAGGCTATTTTCTTTGTATCCCATTATTAAAATTTTATTGTCATGCAATAAGTTGCAGTGAGAGGGGACATCAGAATCCAATATCTAATGTTTGGTTAATCAATCTTGGCAAAATCTGCAAGAGGATGCTTCCCTTTGAGTGGTTTGCTCAGGTGATAGCGGATGTAATCTTGCTGAACAAATCTCATGTACAAACACGGGTGCTTTTCGTCCACCAGGCTGGCCGCGGGAGCCACCTCTGCCTCCGCCGCCGGATTGTTAAACAATGCAATTGACAGTCTGCTTTTCTCCTTATTTGTCACCGCCCGATGCTCTATACTTTTGTATCTTCCGTTCGTCATTACCTACAATGACATTCTTACATATCTCATAATCCCGGCTTAATTATTATATAACTGGAAGCTTAATCGACCATTAAACCTAGGGTTACCTCAACCAAGTCACCGATGTTGACGACAAGCGCATAAGGAATGGGCTGCACGGGAATCCATTGGCCGTTGTTGCGGACATGCAAGCCTTGTACGTCGTCATGTTGAAGGAGCAGAGTTATGCTGCCTCCGTCTGAATGAGAACTCAAACCCAGCACCAGATCTGGACGAGGGCAAGGCGGGTACAAGTTCATGCGCATCAGCTTCATGGCCTTTCTTCCAAACGTGTCCAAGGGGGACATCAGAATGTACCGCGGGAGAACGTCTTGGAGTTAGTTTCGTGCAAGCTCCTGCACGCTTTCCACAGGAAGCGCATTACCCCAGTAGGGGTTAGAGTTGGTAACACCAAGGGCATCCATAGCTGGATATCGTAGAGCAGCCATTCTCTGGCTTCGTGTTCTTGTGCAACCAAGGAAGAGAAGCATTTATACTTGTTGCAAGGGGATAGTGGATAGAAGTCTACATAGCGTCTGCTCAAAGTCGCCATTTGCGATTACGTCTCCAACTTACACTTTATAGGGGAGAAGGGTAAAGGAATTAATTGAGCTTTTTTATTATAGTAATTTGACTGTCAAAGCTTTAAAGAAAAGGAGAGCATAACCAGCATGGCTGACCATGACTGGGGTGCTGGCCAAAGTAAACTCTATCGCTATAAAAGAACACGAAGCAACTTGTCTTTGACCGGGCCACCAGATCTGCACCGTCTCCATACCTCCTATACACATTGTTGATTCTTTTCAAATTAACTCACCGTATCGTAAGCACTAGTCAGCGGTTCATCCAATCCAATTGACTCGTAAATTATTTTATTTCGTCTTCTAGTATTCACAACATTTTAATGTTGTAGTCATTTGTTTAATCAAAATCACTTGTTAAAATTCGTCAAAAAATTTGTACGAATGTTCCTAATATTTATTACATAGTATATTTTGCAACATATGAGAGGGAGAGATTTGAACCTAGGGCTTCTCCAACACAAGAGTTTCAACTACCCCCTTCTCTCCAAATCCCCCACATGGGCAGATACTATAACATATTTTAATTGTAAAAGTTTTAAAAAACTTTAATAATAATTATTATCTTTATAAAATTTAATGTTTTTTATTAATTTATTAATTTTGTATTTTTATAAATTATTAATTACAACTGTCATATTTATAATTATTATTTATTTAATATAAATATATGAACAATTTTTTTTTATTTGGTTAGTGTGAGAAACTTCTACGACCAATGCATAGGGTTCAACAAGCTCCCCCAACCATGACCTCTCCTAAAGCCGAAAGCTATGCTTATAAATAGGTAATTTAACACAGCCACCACACGCCCACCCCCCTCACACACTCGCTCATGTCGCAGTTTGAACCTTTGACCTCTTTGATTTATAAATAATTTTAATTGATTAATATATTTTAGTATAAATTTGAAAAAAACAATGATAGATCAGTATTTTGTATAGCTTCTATTTTTTTGATTTTAAATGACTAAATTTTAAATAATTTAAAAATATAAATCTTTACAACAAAAAAAAGGGTGGATAGACACATCCCAATAGGTAGTCACACTAACTCAAGTTGAGTTAGGAAGCGGTTACTCAAAACAATGAAAACAGGGTTAAACCTGTCACCAACCAAATCACCAAAAAACATGCATGTTGGAAATTTGAGTGATTTTATGTTGTCATTGATGTCACATGGATCATTGATGTCACATGGATCACATTGAGTTTTGGTGGCCAAAGCATTTCATAAATGAGCATTTATGATATTTTGGAGAGCATGGATATATACAGGGTTTTTGTGAAAACCAAGGCAGGCAAAATAAAAGGTTTTATTTAAAACCATGGATGGCAGATTTGAAATGGGTTTTTCTTAAAACCCAGGTTGGCTTTTCGTTTCGTCGAAAAAGGTGCCCCGGTGATGGAGATATTTAATTTTAAATATTTAAGTTTAAATTTTAAATTATTTAAAATTTAAATTAAAATTTAATTTATAGCGTCGACGTCAAAGAAAGGAAAAGGCATAAAACTAATATTTAAATTATAGCGCCGACGTCAAAGGAAAGGAGGAGGACATATATATATATATATATATATATATATATGCCCAAAGTTTTGATTTATTTCTCTAAGCGCTCGATTTGATATTTGGATTCGAATGGTAAAAGAGCCTGCGCATCGTGTGTCGAAGTGTGTGTGAAAAGGGTTTTAAAAGGCTTACGATTTTCGTGTTCGTTGAAGAGACTATTGTGGAGTAAAGCCAAATGTATAGGCCTCCTTGGCCTAGTGGTTCATGCGATGTGTGTGAAGTAGGAGGTCCTGCGTTCGATTCTTGTCGGAGGTGTTTTGTTGTGTTGAAACGCGTGAAGCGCGTTTTGTTTTTGAAGGGCGTAGATATTCGTGGCATAAGGTTTTGTTGTGTGCTCCTTTTGAGCACGTGAGGGCATGTGGCCCAATGGTAGGTTGGTTATGGTTAAGGCACTGAGCAAGGAAGGTCATGAGATCGAATCCCATCAAGGACAGAGGCAAGTTAATAATTTTTAGATATATTTTATTTTTCTAAAGTTGCCCTAGGAGGAATAAGGGTTATGATGCATGTTTAGAAAAGGAGAGATTTTTGATGATTTAATTTTTAGAAGTATATCATATTATATATCGTTGGAAAGCTTATTCCGAGGGCTATTTGATTAACTTGCTTAGAGGGAGAAATAAGGTGTGTGTAAAGAGATATTTCTGATTTTGTAAAGAGGTTCAAAAGTGAAGGTTGCTTTGTTCTTTTTCAAAAGAGATTAATTCATTTATGAAGTGACATGGTGTATGTTATTGAGTAGGAGTAATAAGGTGTTATTTGGATGTTATTGTTGTGTTATTAATCAAGATCTCTAACCCTTGTTGAAAGTTGAAAAAGAAAGTGTGTTGAGTGAGACAGATTTTGTGGACAACCAAAAGGCTTCTTCATCTTCATAAAAGGTATGGGCACATTCTCCTATTGATTGTTTATGGTGGTTGATTTCTGAAATATCATTGGAGAGAAAAGGATTAATTGTGGTTTCCTTTTCGAAAGTAGTTGGTTGAATGTCTCAAGGTTTTTTGGGTTGAGAGTTGCTATTAAACCTTGTTTTATAAGCATTGTTGTTGAAGCCATTAGTAGTGTGAAAAACCTGAGATAGGGTTTGAGAAGAACATGAGTATCATTGTTATGTGAAGAATGTTTTATTAACATTGTTGTTGAAACCCATTGGTTATGCAAAACTTGAACTTGAAAGAACATGAGTATCATTGTTATGTGAGATTTGTGGTTGAGCATTGTTGGAAACATTTGAGTTGGTTGATACATGCTTGGACTAGGGTTTGTAAGAAAGAGTTGTTCCTTGTGGTAGTTGGTTGAGAAGAGTTGTTTGAGCCTAGTCAAGTGATTGTGTGAAGTGGTTGTTCAAGTTCCATGAAACAAACTATTCTATATTATGGATTTGAGTTGAGATTGAGATTTGAGGATAGAACATATTGAGTCTCTAACAATTCTCTTTATGCTTCTATAATATTGATTTGAGTTGAGATTGGGATTTGAGTATAGAACATATTGAGTCTCTAACAATTCTCTTTATGCTTCTATGAGATTGAATTATTGAGCAAGTTCTTGGTGAGCTTGCTAGAGCAGATTTGAGCAAGTTCTTGTGAGCTTGCTAGAGATTTGAGCAAGTTCTTGGTGAGCTTGCTAGTGCAGATTTGGGCAAGTTCTTGGTGAGCTTCTAGTAGAATTTGGACAAGTTCTTGGTGAGCTTGCTAGAGCATATTTGGACAAGTTCTTGTGTGAGCTTGTTGAGCATATTTGGACAAGTTCTGTGTGAGCTTGTTGAGCAGATTTGGACAAGTTCTATGTGAGCTTGTTGAGCAGATTTGGACAAGTTCTATGTGAGCTTGTTGAGCAGGTTCTGAGTGAGCCTATTGAGCAGGTTTTGAGTGAGCCTATTGATAGAGCTTTGGAGGTGATAGAGTATAGAGGATAGAGTCTCAATGGATAGAGATCCAACAACCAGCATAATTGAAGATAGATCTGAGTGAGGAGTCTTCAAGTGGAGAGAGATCCACCAGTTAATGCAACAGAGAGACAGAGTCTTCTAGAAGATCACTAGCTAGAGTAGAAGGGGAAAGAGTTCTCCTATGGAAGAGATCCATGAACTTGATATTAGGGGATCAACATCTCCTTTGGACAGAGATCCATAAACATTGTAATTGGGAAGGATTCCCAAAGAGATTGATTGAGAAAGTTTTAGTAAAATATTTTCTCTATGGAGTAGCCCACATTGGGTGAACCATGTAAACTATGGTGTCTCTATTGTGTATGGTGTTTTGTGCATTGCTTGATTACTACTATTGATACTATTGTCTATACACTACATAATATTGAATTGAAAAGAAAAGTAAAAAGTGGTCTTATACTGTTCACCCCCCTCTCAGTATAAGCTTGTGTTCTTCAATTGGTATCAGAGCAGGTTCCTTCAGAAAGACTAACAAGCTTGAAGGTAGATTCTACTAGGTTATAGGATGGACAGATGGTATATTGATAGTGGGTGCTCTAGTCATATGACTAGGTATAAAGAAAATTTCATTTCTCTAAAAAGGAACAACAATGGATCTATGAGATTTGGTGATAATGCTTCAACTAAAATCAAAGGGAGAGGAACTTTAAGTTTGGATGATGGAAAAACTACTACACAGGGTGTACTCTATGTTGAGGGTCTAAAACACAATCTACTGAGTGTAAGTCAGCTTTGTGATCGAGGGTACACAATTACTTTTTCCTCTACAAGATGCAAAATCAGGGAAACAAAAATAGGGAAGCTTGTTGCAAATGCAGGAAGAACCAATAACAATCTCTACATGTTCAATGAAATAAAAAGGGAAAAATGTCTTCTATCTCAAGAAGAAGAAAGTTGGTTATGGCATAAAAGGTTGTGTCATTTGAACTTCGACAACATAGTAAGGATAAGCAACAAATAAATTGTCAGAGATCTACCAAAGATAAAAAGACCTTCAAATACAATTTGTGCACAATGTCAGTATGGAAAGAAGACAAGATCAAGTTTCAAGGCAAAAGAATATTCCTCTTCCAAGGTTTTAGAATTGATTCATACTGATTTATGTGGTCCTATGAGAACCAAAAGCCTGCAGGGTGAAAGCTACTTCATGTTGTTCATAGATGATTATTCTAGAATGACTTGGGTTGTTTTTATGAAAGAAAAATCAGAGGCATTTGAGCATTTCAAAGTATTCAAAGAAATGGTAGAAAATGAAATAGGAAAGAAGATCAAGTGTTTGCGATCAGATAGAGGAGGGGAATTCATCTCTACAGAATTCATTGAGTTTTGTGTAGAACATGGAATCAGAAAAGAATACTCAGTAGCCAGGACTCCTCAGCAAAATGGAGTAGTAGAAAGAAAGAATAGAACTCTTGAGAATATGGCCAGAGCAATGCTAAATGAATCAAGAATCTCAGATGGGTTTTGGAAGGAAGCAATCAGTACAATAGTCTATGTTATGAATAGAGCTCAAGTTAGAACAAAGCAACATAAGACTCCATATGAGTTTTGGAAAGGAAGACCTCCCACAGTAAACTACTTCAGAATTTTTGGAAGTAAGTGTTATATCAAAAGAGAGGATAAGGACTTGGGCAAGTTTGATCCTAGATGCGATGAAGGTATTTTTCTTGGATACTCTACAAAGAGTAAGGCCTACAGATGCTACAATAAAAGAACACATACCATGGTGGAAAGTATAAATGTCAGAGTTGATGAAAGAACAAGAATAAATGAGCCACCTCAGGAAGATATTCTTGAAGAAGAAGAAAGTTGTCAGGAAGAAATGGGTGAAGATTCAGATGAAGAAGATGTGCAGAATATACCTTCCAAAACTTCATCAAGATATATTCAAAAAAATCATCCAGAGGACTTGATCATTGGCAGCCCTGATGTAAGACGGACAAGAAGAGGAATCATAGGCTCAACAGAACAAGCAAATGTTTCACTACTATCGAAGATAGAACCAAAGGATTTTAGAGAGGCAGAAAGTGATGAATGTTGGATTAAAGCAATGAAGGAAGAACTAGATCAGATTGAAAAAGTAAGACTTGGGAATTAGTTCCAAGACCAAAAGGAAAAAATGTAATTGGTACTAAATGGGTCTACAGGAACAAACTGAATGAAGATGGTCAAGTCATCGAAAACAAGGCAAGATTGGTGTGTAAAGGGTATGCACAAGTAGAAGGAATTGATTTTGATGAGACCTTTGCACCAGTTGCAATATTGGAAGCTATACGGATGTTTCTAGCACTTTCAAGCTACAAGAATTTCAAAGTATATCAGATGGATGTCAAATCAACATTTCTGAATGGTCACTTAGAAGAAGAAGTTTACATAGAACAACCAGATGGGTTTAATCAAGCAGATAAGCCAGATTATGTATGCAGATTGAAAAAGGCTCTTTATGGCTTAAAGCAAGCTCCTAGAGCATGGTATTCAAGACTGGATAAATATCTTCGAGAGCAAGGTTTCAGAAAGGGAACAATTGATAGCAATATGTATATTAAAAATAAGGGAAATGATTTGATGATTGTGGAAGTTTATGTGGATGATATTATTTTTGGGGGTAGCAATGACAGAATGTGCCAAGAATTTGCAAGAAACATGACTAATGAATTTGAAATGTCTATGCTTGGTGAATTAACCTTTTTCCTCGGACTACAGATTTCACAATTAGAAAAAGGGATATTTCTTTCACAAACAAAGTATATAAAAGAGATGTTGAAGAAATTCAAAATGGAAGATAGTAAGCCAGTTAGCACTCCAATGGTTACAGGGTGCAAATTAAGCAAAGATGATGAATCTCCTGATGCAAATCAAACTCTATACAGATCTATGATTGGTAGCCTGTTATATGTTACAGCCACAAGACCAGATATAATATAGGTAGTTGGTTTAGTGGGAAGATTTCAAGCAGCTCCAAAAGAATCACATGTGACAGCAGTGAAAAGAATACTCAGATATCTCAAAGGAACAATGGAGTATGGTCTATGGTATCCTAGAAGTAGCAAGTTCACTCTCACAGCTTACATAGATGCAGATTGGGCAAGAAATATTGATGATAGAAAAAGCACAAGTGGAGGAGCATTCTTTCTTGGTGATTGCCTAGTTTCTTGGCTAAGCAAGAAACAACCATCAGTGTCACTTTCCACAACAGAGGCAGAATATATTGCAGCGGCAACATGTTGTTCACAGGTATTATGGATGAAACAGACTCTTAAATATTTTAGTATAGAACATGATCATCCCATTCCTATTCTATGTGATAATACTAGTGCTATAAGTATCTCGAAGAATCCAATAATGCATGCCAGAACAAAGCACATTCCAATCAAGTATCATTTTTTAAGAGAGCAGGTTACAGAGCAACAAGTAAAATTGGAATATGTTCCTACAAAATATCAGATTGCAGACATATTTACAAAACCATTACCAAGAGAAACGTTTGAGCATTTGAGAGAATAGTTGGGAGTAAAAGTACTCCCACCCCAAAATTAATCACCTCAAGAGAGAAGGTGGTGAGGGGGCTAAGCTTAAGAGTCATATCTTTTAGCCCCATAGGTGTCCCTTTTGCCATTGATGTCAAAGGGGGAGAGATTTGAGTAAGGGGGAGAGCATTGAGTTAGGGGGAGCAGCCTCCAAAGAGAGCATTGAGTTAGGGGAGCAGCCTCCATAGAGAGTATTGAGTCAGGGGGAGCAGCTTTGATTCTCAGAGATGGTTTTTGCAGTGATTGTGGTGATTTACAATAGAGGTGTTGCCATCAATGACAAAGGGGGAGATTGTTGGAAATTTGAGTGATTTTATGTTGTCATTGATGTCACATGGATCATTGATGTCACATGGATCACATTGAGTTTTGGTGGCCAAAGCATTTCATAAATGAGCATTTATGATATTTTGGAGAGCATGGATATATACAGGGTTTTTGTGAAAACCAAGGCAGAGCAAAATAAAAGGTTTTATTTAAAACCATGGATGGCAGATTTGAAATGGGTTTTTCTTAAAACCCAGGTTGGCTTTTCGTTTCATCGAAAAAGGTGCCCCGATGATGGAGATATTTAATTTTAAATATTTAAGTTTAAATTTTAAATTATTTAAAATTTAAATTAAAATTTAATTTATAGCGCCGACGTCAAAGAAAGGAAAAGGCATAAAACTAATATTTAAATTATAGCACCGACGTCAAAGGAAAGGAGGAGGACATATATATATGCCCAAAGTTTTGATTTATTTCTCTAAGCGCTCGATTTGATATTTGGATTCGAATGGTAAAAGAGCATGCGCATCGTGTGTCGAAGTGTGTGTGAAAAGGGTTTTAAAAGGCTTACGATTTTCGCGTTCGTTGAAGAGACTATTGTGGAGTAAAGCCAAATGTATAGGCCTCCTTGGCCTAGTGGTTCATGCATTGTGTGTGAAGTAGGAGGTCCTACGTTCGATTCTTGTCGGAGGTGTTTTGTTGTGTTGAAACGCGTGAAGCGCGTTTTGTTTTCGAAGGGCGCAGATATTCATGGCATAAGGTTTTGTTGTGTGCTCATTTTGAGCACGTGAGGGCATGTGGCCCAATGGTAGGTTGGTTGTGGTTAAGGTACTGAGCAAGGAAGGTCATGAGATCGAATCCCATCAGGGATAGAGGCAAGTTAATAATTTTTAGATATATTTTATTTTTCTAAAGTTGCCCTAGGAGGAATAAGGGTTATGATGCATGTTTAGAAAAGGAGAGATTTTTGGTGATTTATTTTTTAGAAGTATATCATATTATATATCGTTGGAAAGCTTATTCCGAGGGCTATTTTATTAACTTGCTTAGAGGGAGAAATAAGGTGTGTGTAAAGAGATATTTCTGATTTTGTAAAGAGGTTCAAAAGTGAAGGTTGCTTTGTTCTTTTTCAAAAGAGATTAATTCATTTATGAAGTGACATGGTGTATGTTATTGAGTAGGAGTAATAAGGTGTTATTTGGATGTTATTTTTGTGTTATTAATCAAGATCTCTAACCCTTGTTGAAAGTTGAAAAAGAAAGTGTGTTGAGTGAGACAGATTTTGTGGACAACCAAAAGGCTTCTTCATCTTCATAAAAGGTATGGGCACATTCTCCTATTGATTGTTTATGGTGGTTGATTTCTGAAATATCATTGGAGAGAAAAGGATTAATTGTGGTTTCCTTTTGAAAGTAGTTGGTTGAATGTCTCAAGGTTTTCTGGGTTGAGAGTTGCTATTAAACCTTGTTTTATAAGCATTGTTGTTGAAGCCATTAGTAGTGTGAAAAACCTGAGATAGGGTTTGAGAAGAACATGAGTATCATTGTTATGTGAAGAATGTTTTATTAGCATTGTTGTTGAAGCCCATTGGTTATGCAAAGAACTTGAACTTGAAAAGAACATGAGTATCATTGTTATGTGAGATTTGTGGTTGAGCATTGTTGGAAACATTTGAGTTGGTTGATACATGCTTGGACTAGGGTTTGTAAGAAAGAGTTGTTCCTTGTGGTAGTTGGTTGAGAAGAGTTGTTTGAGCCTAGTCAAGTGATTGTGTGAAGTGGTTGTTCAAGTTCCATGAAACAAACTATTCTATATTATGGATTTGAGTTGAGATTGAGATTTGAGGATAGAACATATTGAGTCTCTAACAATTCTCTTTATGCTTCTATAAGATTGATTTGAGTTGAGATTGGGATTTGAGTATAGAACATATTGAGTCTCTAACAATTCTCTTTATGCTTCTATGAGATTGAATTATTGAGCAAGTTCTTGGTGAGCTTGTGATGCGGAGCCAAATTTTAACACAAAGAAAAAGGCTCAATTTTCATTCAGAAGCATGGAAAGATTACAATTCCGAACCATGGAAGAATTACACAGTATAAAAAAATGCATCAGAAACCACAGTCTTCGTCTTTTCCAGCCTGCTCAATCCTTCGAACAATCTCTTTTTATAATGATAGGTTCTTGCTGCAATCGTCATTCACAACTGTCCCTGTAACCTTTGCAACGGTCCCTTGGAACTGCCTTAACGACTTCTAGAACTATCAACTATCGTTCTGTAACGGTCCGTGAAAAAGTAAGATATCATGATATTGTGACATCTCTTTAACCTGCCCTTCTCTCTCCTAGTCAGGTTGCTAAAACACAACACTTTTTCCCTTTAGTCCATCGGTCGTGATATCGTGACATTTTTTTGACTTTGGTCGTCTTTTGCCAACAGGTCACGATATCGTGACACTTTTTCAGCTTTTATCCTTGTTTGCCAATGTGTCGCGATATCGCGACACTTTCCTTTGCCCACGGCTTTTGTTTAAACTTGTCGTGATATCGTGACACTTGCATTTGCTTTCTCCTCTGCTCAAAGGTCATTGTGATATCGCGAAAACTTTTATGTCGCGATATCACGACACTGGCATTTTGCCCTTGCCTCTGTTCAAGTTCGTCGCGATATCATGACAACTTTTATGTCGCGATATCACGACACTTGTGTTTTGCTCCCGTTGTTGTTCTGAGTTGTCGTGATATCGTGACAACTTTTATGTCGTGATATCGCGACACTTGTGATTTGCGCCCGCCGTTGTTCTGAGTTGTCACGATATCACGACAACTTTTATGTCGTGATATCATGACACTTATGATTTGTGCCTGCCATTGTTCTGAGTTGTCACGATATCGCGACAACATTTATGTCACGATATCACAACACTTGCGATTTGCACCCGTCGTTGTTCTGAGTTGTCACAATATTGCGATAACTTTTATGTCGTGATATCGCGACACATTACAACACTTAGAGTATTTTGTGTTTTTATTCACTCTTTATTTCTTTTGTTGCAAGATTGTGCTGCTACCACTAGATGCTCCTGCATCAGACACCCGGGGTATATTTAGAAGTGATCCTCACTTCTAGATTGCCAGAGGAAAACCCAGGCGATCAACCTCTTATTTGGACAACCAAGTTGCATCCTCGACAGGTCAACCCTTCCACTTGACTAAATACTCTGAATATTGTCTATTTCAGGTACTTCTACCTTCGTGAGGGTCGAGTACGTCTTCGATTTCCTCTTTGTTTGGAGTGAATTCTAGAATTTTCCACATATCCGGACTGGGCAGTGCGCTGCAACTTCCTTCATGATATTCGACCAAGTCTGAAATATTGAAAATAGGTGAAATATTCAGCTCACTTGGTAGATCTACTTCATAGGCATTTCCTGAATCTCATTTACCTATGATCCGACATGGTCCAAACCTCTTCATCTTTAGCTTATTGTAGGTTTTTCTAGGAAAATGTTCCTTGTGCAAGTGAACCATGACTTCATATCCTATCTGGAATTCTTTGAAATACCGCTTCTGATCTGCTCTGGCTTTGTACGTAGCATTCATTTTACTGATATGCAGCTAAACCTCTTCATGTAAATTCTTCATGTGTGCTGCAAAGTCTTCAGCTTCAGCATTGTGCTTTTCTCCTTTATCTATCGACCTCAACTCAGAAGCGTTTCTTGGGCTGTTCTTGTGCACTATCTGGAATGGGGATTTACCAATATTGTGATTGACAGAATTATTGTAAGCAAACTCTACCTGTGGTAAAATCAGATCCCATACCTTGGGTTTATCTCCTACCAGACATCGTAGAAGATTACCCAAACTTCTGTTGACTACTTTGGTCTGTCCATCAGTCTGTGGGTGGTACGCAAAACTAAATTTCAATTCTATTTTCAGCTTCTTCCATAGAGTTCGCCAGAAATAACCCATAAATTTGGTATCTCTGTCCGAGACAATGCTTTGGGGTAGACCATGAAGTCGTACAACATCCTTTAAAAACAAGCCTGCAATATGAACAACATCACTTGTCTTCTGGCATGGAATAAAATGGCCCATATTTGAAAACCTGTCAACAACAACAAAAATGGCATCATTTCCACATTGTGTCCTTGGCAGACCAAGAACAAAATCCATACTGATGTCCTCCCATGGTCTCTTTGGTACAGGAAATGGTTGATACATTCCTATATTCTGGCTTACTCCTTTCACCATCTGGCACACTCTACAACCCTGCACAAATTTGGTCACATTCAGCTGCTACTGTGGCCAATGGTAATTCTCACTAACGAGAGCAATGGTCTTATCTCAACCAAAATATCCTTCTAGTCCTCCGCTATGTTTCTCTTTGATCATATTTTCCCTCATGGAACTTCTAGGAATGCACAACTAGTTCTTTCGAAACAGCATCCCATCTTGGATCATAAAATCCAACCACTTAGTGCGATCCACAGTAGTAGGAGACAAACATGTTGTCCATGCCTCTATGAAATCTAGATTTGCTGGGTATAAACTCTTGAGTTCATCAAACCCAACAACTTGCACTCTCATTTCTATCAACAAATTATGCCTTCTACTCAAGGCATCTGCAACTCTATTAGATTTTTCGCTTCTATGCTTCAGGACAAAGGTATAACTCTACAGGAATTCAACCCACTTCAAATGTTGCTAGTTAAGTTTACCTTGACTATTTATATACTGCAAAGCTTGATGGTCAATATATAAAACAAACTCTTTGGCTGGCAAATAATGTCTCCATTTCTTAAGAGCCTGAATGATAGCATAGAATTCTTGATCATAAATAGAGTATTTCTTTCTAGCATAATTTAGTTTTTCACTAAAGTATGCAATAGGTTTACCTTCTTGGCTCAATGCAGCTCCAATGGCACTGCCACTGGCATCACAGTCAACCTAAAACACTTTATTAAAATCTAGAAGTGCCAGAATGGGCTGTTCTGTCACTTTCTTCTTCAATATGTCCATACTGGTACCTGCCTTGGTAGTCCACTTAAATTCTCTCTTATCCCCTCTCATGGTTTTTGTTAGGGGTGCACAAATACTGCTAAAGTCTCTAATAAACTTTTTATAGAAACTTGCAAGACCATGAAATGATCTTACCTCTGTTACATTCCTTAGGGAAAGCCATTCAATGATAGCCTTCACCTTCTTAGAATCCATTTTTAGACCCTCATCTGAGATGACAAATCCCAGGTATATCAACTCTTTTTGTACAAAATTGCACTTCTTCAAATTTATCAAAAACTGCTCCTCTCATAGTTTTTCAAAAACTGTTTGAACATGCATCAAATGCTCGTCCAATGTTTTACTAAAAATTAAAATATCATCCAAATAAACTATCACAAAATTTTCTAGGAAGTCTCGCAATACCTCATTCATCAGCCTCATGAATGTACTGGGTGCATTAGTTAATCCAAATGGCATAACTAACCACTCATACAAACCCTCTTTGGTTTTGAAAGCTGTTTTCCACTCGTCACCCTCTCAAACACGTATCTAATGATATCCACTCTTTAAATCAATCTTAGTGAAGTATTTAGCTCCACTCAAATAGTCCATTATATCATCCATTCTAGGTAATGGAAATCGATACTTAATGGTAATCTTGTTAATGGCCCTCGAATCAGTGCACATTCTCCATTCTCCACCCTTCTTTGGTGCTAGTACTGCAGGTACTGCACAGGGACTCAAACTTGCTCTAATCAATCCCTTTCGTAACAACTCATGAACTTGTCGGTTCAACTCTTCATTATCTATAGGAGACATTCTATGGGCGACCTTATTGGGTAAGCTATATCTTGGCATTAATTCAATCTGATGACTAATCTTCCTCATTGGCAGTAAACCCTCAAGCACATTGTCTGATATAATATCAAGAAATTCTGCTAACAGATGTTCAACTTCTATTGGAATGTTTGTAGTTTCTTCTCTCTTTACAGTAGGAATTAATGCATAACACATTGAATCCCTCTTTAGACCATCCAAAAATTTTATGCCATCTACTAAATAAATTCTAGCATTATTGCATACCTTTTCCTTAACCTCCTTTAATGGCTTCAGTTTGTGGCACACTCCATATTTTTTCAAGGAATAGGTATTTGCATGCCCATCATGCATCGCACGTCTATCAAATTGCCATGGTCTTCCCAGCAACAAATGGCAAGCATCCATCAACAAAATATCACACAGGACCTCATCCTAGTATCTTCCAATTTGAAACTTTACCAAGCATTGTTCACTGACCAATGCTCTATGGTCCTTCTGCAACCATGCAATCCGGTATGGATGCGGGTGCTACCTTCTTTCTTGCTTTAACTTAGTCACCATATCCTTAGAGACCAAATTATCTGTACTACCATTATCAATAATAATATTACAAATTTTACCTGAACATTTGCACCTCGTGCGGAATAGGCTTTTTCGCTGGTCTAGTTCCCTCTCTTCGTTCAACAAGGTTCTCCTTATGATCATCACTTCTCCTCGCTCTGCTTCTTCAGAGTGCTCAGATTCAACACCATCCTCAATGACCACAGCTCGAGCATTTGCTTCAGGCCTTCTATTTGGTGCCTCTTGGTGTTGGGGACACTCATATGATCAATGTCCCTCTTCCCCGCAATTGAAGCAGGTTCCACGAAATCTTCCTCTTCCATATCCACGTCCACCTCTACCTTGTCCCCTTTGATAATAATTGTTCTGATTACGGGGTCGGTATGCATTCTCTTCCTTCTGTTCTTGGTGATTGCTTATTTCACCAGTCTTCTTTGGGTCATCATATTTACCTCCATTGGTTGTGCTGCCAGTTCTTCCACCATGACCTCTTCCTCTCTGTTTACTGTCAAATCTACGTTTCAATTTCTCTTCCACTTTCAGAGCAAACTGGTAAGCATCTTCAATGGTGCTCATTCGAACCAAACTCAATTCTTCTTATACGTTGGTTCTCAACCCATTAATGTAATGGGATACTCTCTTTTTATTTGCTTTTGTATGGCCATTTTTGATGGAAATTTTAAAAAATTCCTCTGTATATTCTTTAACAGAATTGCTGGACTATCGCAAACTCTACATTTTTTGCAACAGATCTAATTCGTAATCTGTCAAAATAAACTGTCATTTCAGCTTTTCAACCATTCGATCCCACCTGGTGATATTTTTTTTTCCTCTATGATTTCGTTCCAGCTGCACTCCTTTCCACCATATGCCAGCATGGCATTTCAACTTTGTTCTTGCAAATTTTATTCAATTTGGATCTTCAACCTCTTCATATTCGAAATACTCCTCCATATCGTTGATCCAGTATATCAACTCTTCTGGATTTAAATTTCTAGAATATGTAGATACGTCTATCTTCGACATTTTCCCAATTTGAGAAATGGCTTTAATCATTCGAGATTCTGTAGCACTCATTGCTTCTTCTTCTTCTTCTGATGGGTCATCAACTCCGCAAGCTTCATCATCACTCTGGTCTTCTCCTATTGGGTCTACTCCTCTTCGCAATTCTTCCTGCAGGGCCTACACTTGCCTTTGCAATGCTCAGAAGTCTCCTTCAAAAACCACGTTCCTTCCAGCACCACGATTTCTTCACGGTGGCATTCTTCTTCACTTTTTCTCAGAACCCTTAACCCTAGATCCTGGTGCAAGCTGCCTCACATTCGGCGCTCTGCTTACACACTCAAAATCTTCTCGCTCTAATACCACTTGATGGGGAGCCAAATTTTAACACAAAGAAAAAGACTCAATTTTCATTCAGAAGCATGGAAAGATTACAATTCCGAACCATGGAAGAATTACACAATACAAAAAAATGCATCAAAAACCGTAGTCTTCATATTTTCTAGCCTGCTCAATCCTTCGAACAATCTCTTTTTATAATGACAGGTTCTTGCTGCAATCATCGTTCGCAACTATCCCTATAACTGTTGCAACGGTCCCCTAGAACTGCATTAATGACTTTTGGAACTGTCAACTATCATTCTATAACGGTCCATTAAAAAGCAGCATGTCACGATATCGTGACATCTCTTCAACCTGCCCTTCTCTCTCCTAGCCGGGTTGCAAAAATGCAACACTTTTTCCCTTTAGTCCATCGGTCGCAATATCACAACATTTTTTTGGCTTTGGTCGTCTTTTGCCAACAGGTCGCGATATCGCGACACTTTTTTGGCTTTTGTCCTTGTTTGCCAATGTGTCACGATATCGCGACACTTTCCTTTGCCCGTGGCTTTTGTTTAAACTTGTCGTGATATCGCGACACTTTGTATGTCGCGATATCGCGACACTTGCATTTGCTTTCCCCTCTACTCAAAGGTCGTCGCGATATTGCGATAACTTTTATGTCGCGATATCGCGACACTGGCATTTTGCCCTTGCCTCTATTCAAGTTTGTTGCAATATCGTGACAAATTTTATGTCATGATATCGTGATACTTGTGTTTTGATCCCACCGTTGTTCTAAGTTGTCGTGATATCACGACAAATTTTATGTCACGATATCGTGACACTTGCGATTTGCGCCCACCATTGTTCTGAGTTGTCATGATATTGCGACAACTTTTATGTCGTGATATCGTGACACTTGTGATTTGCGCCCTCTGTTGTTCTAATTTGTCGCAATATCGCGACAAATTTTATGTCACGATATCGCAACACTTGTGATTTGCGTCCGTCGTTGTTCTGAGTTGTCACGATATCGTGACAACTTTTATGTCGCAATATCATGACACATTACAACACTTAGAGTATTTTGTGTTTTTATTCACTCTTTATTTATTTTGTTGTAAGATTGTGCTGCTACCACTGGATGCTCCTGCATCAGTTTGCTAGAGCATATTTGAGCAAGTTTTTGGTGAGCTTGCTAGTGCAAATTTGGGCAAGTTATTGGTGATATTGCTAGTGCAGATTTTGGCATGTTCTTGGTGAGCTTGCTAGTACAGATTTGGGCAAGTTCTTGGTGAGCTTGCTTGAGAAAATTTTGATAAGTTTTGTGTGAGCTTGTTCAGCAGATTTGGACAAGTTATGTGTGATCTTGTTGAGCAAATTTGACAAGTTCTATGTGAGCTTATTGAGTAGATTTGGACAAGTTCTGTGTGAGCTTATTGAGCAGGTTCTGAGTGAGCCTATTGAGCAGGTTCTGAGTGATCCTATTGATAGAGCTTTGGAGGTGACAAAGTGCAGAGGACAAAGTCTCATTAGATAGAGATCCAGTAGCTAGGAAAATTGAAGACAGATCTGAGTGAGGAGTCTTCAAGTGGAGAGATATACACCAGTTAGTGCAGTAGAGAGATAGAGTCTTCTATAAGATCATTAGCCAGAGAAGAAGGATAAATAGTTATGTGGAATATGTCCACGAACTTGAGATTAGGGGATTAGCATATCCTTTGGACAAAGATCCATAAACATTGTAATTTGGAAGGATTACCAAAGAGATTGATTGAGAAATTTTTAGTAAAATATTTTCTTCATGGAGTAGCCCACATTGGGTGAACCACGTAAATTGTGGTGTCTCTATTGTGTATGGTGTTTTGTGCATTGCTTTATTACTACTATTTATACTATTGTCTATACACTGCATAATATTGAATTGAAAATAAAAGTAAAAAGTGGTCTTATATTGTTCACCCCCCCTCTCAGTATAAGCTTGTGTTCTTCAATACATTAAATTATGTTAATCATGGGGGGTATGCTCATGAGGTGTATGTCCCTCATCCTCTATATGTTGCTAACTAGTATTAGAAGAAATAGAAATGAGCCAATCATCCTCCCCAAGCATGTGAACATTATCACTTGTATCAAAGCCATTAATGTCATCAAATACACCCTATCCCACCACATTAGTTGGAGCGACTAGGTACGTGGGAATGGGTTATCCCCAACCAACAACTAGGTTTGGCTCCATCAATAAAACCTCCCAGTCACTGCCATGATGAGATGTATTATTTTCAATTTTGCCTTGGGGTTGGCGAACAGGAGATAATTGAGACCAATGTATTATTGCATATCAGGAGGGAAGTCATCGATGAGAGTGCGATCAAAAAACTTTGTGATACCAAGAAGGCTCTGTAGAAGGCATTTGATTGACCGTACATGGGGAATTACCCCAGTGCTACATAAGAGCACGAAGATGCTCCACCTCCATATGAAAATTCTCCACTTTAACTAAAATATAGAGCCAAAAATATAATAAATTGTGCACTTATCAGCAATTGAAAATTAATCTAAACTATGTTGCTGAGAAAAGAGAACTTTGTTACGATTTTTCTAAATATGAAAGAGCACACTGATGTGAAGAATGTTCCACACTTCCAAAAAGGGTAAGAAAAAATTTGGTGGGTTTCCAAGCAAAGCATGATGTCAAGTGAATGAACTAGCCATATGAGGCCAAAATAAGGACTCAATTCAATCCCAGGTAATTCAAGCTTTTCTGCACTACCAAAAAATATGAAGGGGATCCTCTGGAGCATCGTAGAAATGGCATAAATGATTCTCTATTCCAATATATTTTAATATTTGTCCAAGAGTAAGACCATAGGATAATAAGCTTCAGGAAAAGAAAACATGTTTGGGTTCAATATATCATACCCAAGCCATTTTAAATCTTAGACTCCAACGATCCTGAGTGGAGATTATATCCCACTGCTCATTGAGTATTTGAATTATAGGTACATTGGGAGTAATCCAAGCATACACTAACTTAGGTTTGTAAGTAAGAAGTGAGGTTTTCTTAAACCATCCCTAGTCATACCACCAAGGCTTTTGAGAATGTCTACAAATCATGGGCCAAAGAGAAAAATAGATACAATCCAAAATATTTTTATAAGTATTCTTATTGTCTGGCCGTAGACCAAACAATCTCTTGAAATCATCGCATGGGATCCAATCCTTGGAATATCTTAAAAAAATCTACAACTGTTGAAATCCCTTTCTTGAAGAACCACTAAGCATGAATCCATTGCACAGAATCAAGAGGGGAACCTTAAAAAGTAATAAAAGGTGATCACCAAACATTATAAGTGGAATTAGAAGTACCTTTTCGATGCTCATCCCCTTTCCAACACAACCAGGGCTTAATTTTCTCCCAAGCTCTCCATATGCTCTAATGACAAAAGAGCCTTGAATTTTAACTGGGATAGGAGCAACCAGGAGAGATTTAAAATTCATGCCTTTCCAAGCCTTCCTGCCAAGAGGAAAACTAGTGGAAATGCAGTGTTGAATTAGAACTTTCCAATCTTTAGAACTACTTAAGGCTCAAAGAATACATTTAGCAGATAAAGTAAAACCTTATATTTTATAATCATGTAGTCCCCTATGTCCTGATTTTTTGGGAAGAAAAAAAATATCCCAGGAAACTTGATGAAACCCTTGTTTATGTGATAAGTTAGCCCAAAGAAAATCCTTAAAAGCTTTTCCAAATTTTTATTGCAGGCTTGAGAAGGTACCCAAAATGATGAATAATACACATGAGTAGTAGCAATAATTTTGGAACACACCTTAAACTTACAAGCTAGAGTAAGTTTTTTGGTGATCCAAAAGAAAAAAAAAATCTCCACTTTTTGTAAAACATAATTCCACAAGACTACAGGGCAACTCTAATATGATGCCATGGAATTTAAACATCTCCCCTGGTTGGATCCAATGCCACTAGAAGCTTGCAAGTCAGATTGGAATTTCCAAAGAGGATTTTCTATAGCATGAGGTCTTCCTCCATTGAATGTTATATCTTGATGCTTTGCAAAAAATATCCATGCAATCTAGTGCTTGTTTGATAGAGCGTTCATCCTCATGAAGTGTGAAAAAATAATCATCTACAAAATATCCATTTATGAGTTGATAATATTCTCTAGGTAAAGAAATACCCTTAATTTTACCTTGAATCACTTGGTTAGCAAGCAGGTATCCAAAATATTCAGCTACCAATATGAAAAGAGGAGCTAAAGGACAACCCTATTTTATGGATTTGAACAATCCAATTGATTTAGACTAACAATTATTCAAAGTAAGCACAGCTGAAGCATCCACAAAAATTATACTAACCAAGCTCAAAAAATGTGACCCGAAACAAAGAGCTCGAAGCATGGTAAGGATGAAATTCCATTCAATCCTATCATAGGCTTTCTCAAAATCAATCTTGATGAAATGGGTATTTTTTTTAGTGGCTCTAGCCCATTCCATGCCCTCTCGAACAATAATTACATTATTCATAATGTATCTACTCTGCACAAATCCAGTCTGCTCAGGGTGGATAATAAATCGCAATAGATGTCTAAGGTGTAAGGCCAAAGCCTTAGCAATAATTTTGTAACTCACATTGAGTAAATTAATAGGCATCTAGTTGGTGATCACTTCTAGATCTCCTTGCTTAGGAATGAATCTAATATTGTCCTTATTTATTATAGAACCTAAAGAGCTAGAAGTCACTGCTTCTTGATAAATATACAATAAATCAGGGCCAACCATATCCCAATACTCCTTATAAAAATTACAAGGAAATCCATCTAATCCTGGAGATTTATCATTAGCCATCCTAGACAGGGATTTAGTAAGATCATACAATGATAAAGGGCATTCACAAGCTTCCTTTTGAAGAGTTGAAAGCTTCTCAGGAACAACTACACAACAAGCTTGAATTACAGCCTGTCGTTCAAGAGTTAACTCCTGAGAAGCAAAAACTTTTTGATAATGCTTGACAAAAACTTTAATAATATCAAGAAGTGATGTCCAATGAACCCCTACATCCTGAATAGAATTGAACTGAATGACTTGTCTCAAGGGCTTTATTTTATGAAAAAAATATTTTAAAACCCTATCGCCAATTTTTAGCCAGTGAATTCGAGCATGAATCTAAGCTCCTCTTGCTTCATAAAGCTCAATTTTTTTAATCTCATACCTACGACTTGTAACTTGGGATTGAAGAATAGATCTTAGAGGGCTTACTTCTAGTTTAATAGAATATTGATCCAATTCAGCTTTAAGGGTTACATTAGAGATTCATCTCTACTTGGCAACTTCAACTCCTAAATTCCTGAGAAGAACAATTATTTTGGATATAATTGCATTCCACCAAGAAATTCTACCATGAATTCCAGTTGGTCTGGTAACTAGATTCCAAATCCTATGAATATGAGCATACATAGTTTGATGTTTCAAAAAATAAATATTTAAATAGAACTAAGACTTGAATTGATGAGGTAGAGGTGGAGAACAAGAAATGGAAAACACAATGGGAGCATGATCAAAAAGGGTGGTATTAGGAACAATTGAAACAAAGGATAGAGAAGTCGAAAAGTGATGGAAATGAAAATGAGAATGTTTAGATAGCATAGCTCTATTGTTGGAAATATGAGCAAGTTTTGTTGTCATTGATGTCAAGAGTCAGTTTCAATGAGTAGCATGAGGTCAAACATCAATTTTCGTGAGCAGTGCAAGAAAAAGATTGCTTCTAGGACTAAGGAACAATAATATTATAATATGCTTATTATAATATTTAAGGTGGTCAAATAAGGTCTAAACAAGCAATTGGAAGGACCAAGAAAATAATATTATAATTTTATATTATAATATTAAAGGTCTAAAGTATAGACCTAATAATTAAATTAATTATAATAACTTTTGTTATAAATTAATTTAAAGTTAATAACCCTAAGGTTAGGGTTACAAAGGGCAAGCAATCAAATTCAAGGCGTCGACGTCGACTATCCTTTCCACCCACCAATGTGTAAAAGGGAGAGCAAATTTAATATATATACCATATGATTTGGAACAAAATATTTATCCTTCGAATGTGTTTAATCGAAGTGCATGCAAAATTTGCGAACTGTGTGGAAGAAGAGGAGAAGAGGACAAAGGTCTTTGCTAACGTGGCAGTCAATGAGCCAATAAATGGAAGAATGTTTGGAGCCTCATAGCCAACCATGGAGGTTGAGCCAATGACATACAACTATTTCTTAGAGCGCTAACTGGCAGGAGGTCTCGCGATTGAACCCCAGTGGCAATGTTTCTTTTGAGGTGCATGTGTTTGGTTTTTGATGCCAAGGCAAGTTTCAAAGTGCACGAGGTGCTTTTTGGTTTTAAGGTGAGAACCTAGCTCACGTGGCATGTGGGACATAGCTAGGACACTATGGAAGGTGCATGTGGGAGTTCAAATCCCATCGAGGACAAAAGTACTTAAAATTTTTAATTTTATTTGTTTAGAAGGTTTAAAAGGTGGCATGATTAATTTATATTAAAGGGGAGTTATAAGGATTTTTAAAGTTCAATTTTTTTATTGTGATTTTGGTACGGTGAATTGAAATAGGAGTTATAAGGTTTAAAAATGGAATTATATTTTTGTTGGGATAAGCTATGATGTGTTAAAGAGATAAGGGTTTATAAAGAAAAATTATTGTGATCATTTTTCTTTATACAAATTGTTGGTTTACATTTTGAATTTTGGAGATTATAAGGTGTAAAAAGTATTTATTGCTATGTATGGTGAAATATTTTGAGGGATCAAATTGAGTGAATGATTGAGAAGAAATTGTTACCTAACCTTTGAAATTGGCAAAGAATTTATTGTGATTAAGATAGGTGTTTGAAGTCAAATCTTCTTCAAATAGGAGATAATGGCACATTATCCTTGAGAGTGATTTTTGGATGTTGTGAATGCTAATTTGGAGTGAAAAGGATTGTTTGATAGGAATTGTTGAGTTTGATTTTCTAGAATTAAAGTTGATACTAGAAATATTGTTTGATAAGCATTGTTGGAAATATTGAGTAAGCTTTCATATGCTTGACTAGGTGTAGGCCTAAAATTTTTGCACTCCTTTCCTCTAGGTTGATGGATCCGCGCCTCATATGGGAATGGAAAATGATAGAGCTGCACCTCGAAAGAGAGGCACTTGATCGTGCCTTCTTGTGGTGATTTTTCGACAAATTGTGGGTTCACCATGAAACTTTTGATGGTATTTTCTGCACCTAGGTTGAGAATGAGGTTTAATATGTTCATTTTCGGATCACTCATACAAAAACCTAAGGTTGGCCTTTGAAATGCAACTAACCTATCTATGATGCGATTTTTTTTTACTTTTTTGATGAAAACAACAGACAAGAATAGAAATGACAAATGCAGTTGCTAATTCTATGCTTGAAAGAAATTCAAAACATATCTGAATCGATATGTCTGATGAAGATTCTAATTTTTTTGATGCAGAGCAGGATCACTGCTATTTTGGTAGAATTGTTGTTGTTCCAGGCAAAATCGCTCAACAATTAGCTAAAATCGCAAGCGATTTCGCTGTAATTTTGTAGCAACAAAACACAAGACATAAAATGGTTTTCTGGCACAAATATGATTCAAACTTTGATATGTTTCCTATTTAAGCATTCCTTTTAAACTAAATGAAAGATAGAAAAGGTTTGTAATAGATGTAAGTACAAGATTCTAAATGTTCATGAATTTTATGTAAGCAAAATTCATATTTAAATTAAAAATTGATTAACATGATGGTGAATACCCGAGATGCATTGCTGAATTAATGAAAATATAATTAAATAACTAAATAAAATGGAAGAGAAGGAAGAAGAACAAACAAAATAAAGGTTTTTACCCCCAGATGATCTGTGAGCAAAATCGCTGCCAAGTCAGCAAGATCACTGCTATTTTTTGCGAAATCGCACACCTACTCAGCCTATTCGCAGCACGATTCTATCGATTGTTCTATGATTTCGTCGTTCACTGTGCGATTTTGACTGTAACCTGCAAGTGAAATTTTTTTAAAGATGGTAATGGGATAATGATGTATTTTAGGCAAATATGGGCAAATTGAAGACGGGAATATTATACTAATGGCTTCTCAATTCTTCCATCTGCTTAGGGGATCACTTAGCATGCCTTGCAATCAAGGATTTAGCCTCAAAAAATGAATTAAAGGGGGATTAAATAGGATTAGGGGTAAATCTGGGAAAGCAGGAGGTTAGGCCAAAACAGGGAGGGAGTTGGGATCCCTCCTATGTTTGCCCCCTGCCTAATATTACCAAAATTTGTCGTTACAACCTCTTTCCAATCTCAAAAATGTGGTTTGAAACAGTTGGTATTTTGCAAACTTGGGAAAATTTTGTTTTTGAGCAAAATTGCTTAATGATTTTGCTAGCCGCTCAAGCAATTTTGCTGAAAGTCAGGCGATTTTGCCCAACGGTCAAAACAACATTGGTTTGAGGGTGCAAAAATCGAGGCAAATGGATTTTTGCTAATTTTGAATGATTTTCGGGTAGACTTAGGTAAATTTTATGTTTTTATCAATTTTAATGTTTTTACTGAGTTAATCAATTTAAGTGCATCAAATTTAAGGTGCTACATTTTACCCCCTCTTTAGCAACTTTTTGAAAAAGTCGTTAAATATGAAATGACATGTTTTTTGAGGTACCAGGAAAAAAAATTGTATGCATTTTTAGTTTATTGTTTTAACTTTGTTATCTTGACATCTTATTATGCTATCCCCTTCGATTTTTGCATTAATTCGAAAAATTAATGAAAATTCGAAAAAAAAGGAAATTTTCAGGTTGACTTAAATAGAGAAACAAAATAAGAAATTTCATTTTCATTTTTACTGTTCACTTTTGATGATGTATTGATGATGTATTTTTGGATGACTGAGTATGCCGATGATGGCTATTGTGGCATACCAATCTACTATTGTATATATATACTTTTTCGATGATATATAGATTTTGATCTTTTGCCTTATGTGTCAATGTGTTTGATGATTAATTTTGCATTTTGATTTTAAAGAGTTGTATTTTAAATTTGATAAAATGATTTGATGTAAAATTGCATTAAGATGTGTAAAATGGTTTTGTTGTTTCTGAAAATAGGAAATGTAAATTTAGCAATAAACCTCGAAGAATGTGGCATTGTTATGTGACTGTTGTGGAGATCTAAGCTCGTTAATTCACGAATCTGATCCTGTTATGAGGTGTATTTTGATATTTTTAAATGAGATGGTTGGGTGCTTAAGAAAATTCTTAAGGCTTTTTGATAGGATGAGATGTATTGATTGTTGATCAAAAATATGTAAGTTTGGGCATACAAACGTCGAATGATGGATTTTGCTAAGCAAGAAATCACTAATTGCTTAGGAATAATACCATCATCGCAAAAAGTCATCATGAAAATGCAGGATAAAAAATATTTTTGTAAAAGGTAAAATTAATGTTGTGTAAATCATTGTATCACATATGCAAAAGGTTGTATAGATGCTTACGATGAATTTTTGGGCATGAAAAATTAGAAGAATGGTTTTTGCTAGGTAAGGAATTCCTAGTCGCTTAGGAATAAAACCATAATCACAGTAAAACCAAAATGCAATGCAGGATCAATATGTAACTTTAGATATAGTATTTTTGAGTTATTTGGAATATTTTGTTAACGTGACAAATTTATGAAGATGGTTTTCGCTAGGCAAGGAATCCCTAATTACTTAGGAATAATACCATCATTGCGAAAAAGATATATATTTTTTAAAAATTTTGTAATTTTAAGTTTGATATATAGAAATTTAATAAAATATCAACGCAATATTTTAATTTATCTCAAAAAAAAAATCAAATTTATCTAGAACCCTTGTGTGTGAAGTGCATTTATTTCCATTTTGATGCTATCATAATGACACAAAATCTCTCAAATGTAAATGTGTGTGCCTTTTGTAAAGTTTGTTTACTGATTTTAAGTAGATAAATGATGGAGCAAACTTAATGAAACCAATGTGTGTGCAAGTGAAATGTTCTTTAACCATGATTTTGTGCATGCATTAGGAATGAACTGCTATGTGAGTCAAATTACCATAAATATAGCTAATCCACAAGCGGACATTGGTTTGTATAAAAGAAGGTCGCTAATGTGACAGACATGTCGCCACGTGAAAAGGAATTACCCAATGTCAAGCAAGTTGGGCACAAATCAGCTGTTATGGGACTTACCTTCATGATTTTTGACTAAATAAGAAATTCTAGGGATTCAAGTTCCGTATTCCTTCTTTTCTTCACTTTCAGGGGGTAGGGATTTTGTTCATTTTGTTTTGAACAAGGGGATTTTATTGCTTTTATTTTTATCTTTTCGTTTTTTTTTTCTTTCTTTCTTTCTTTTTCTTTTGATTTTTAATTTTTTTTTTCTTGATTTTTCTTTTGGGATACTTGCTTAGCTTATATGTGGAGCAAGGGATTTTTATTTGGTTAGGATGGAATCTTGTCCTTTTGCCAATTTCTCATTCATTCTAGATCATGCACATGAGAGGATAACAGGGAAAACTTTTTTCTTAAAGCATTAAAACTCACTATGCAGTACCATTATTCGAAGATTGCAATAAATCATCTTTAATGTGTAACGTGTGGGTCTTGGTTCCAAAAAGTAGTAACATTATTCATAAACAAAAAATTTATTTAGTGAAAATAGTGTTCTTTGATATAAGAGAGATTTATAATCAAAATAACAGATATCAAAAATTATTTAATTTTACGAATTTCTAAGTGTGAGGTTCAAGATAACTTCTGAATTTAATCCTAGATAAAGGAAAATATTACTTGCTATTTTAGCAAAATTTGATTAAAGCTTTTGGGAATATTTTTGTATTTTTCTTATTTTGTAATTTTTTTGGCTATTTTGAGGAACATATTTGAAAGTGCATGACAAACTTTTTTACAAATATGTACAAAGATGAAGATTTGGATCTATGCATAATATTATTTGAGGTGCATAATATTCATGGGTTCATTGAGATATTTTCCTTCCAAGGTAGCCAATCTATATGCACCTGACCCAAATTTAGCAGTGATGATAAATGGTCCCAACCAGTTGGGTTGGAATTTTCCTTTAAGGTATTTTCTTGCATTAGTATTCCTCTAATTTTCTTTTAAAACTAAATCTCCAATTTCAAATGATCTGTTATTAACTTTTTTAGCATATGATCTTTTAATTTTGTATTGGTAAGCATGAAGGTGCTTTAAAGCATGAATGTGTTTTTCATCCATAATTTCTAGCTGACTGAGTCTGCTAGCATGATATTCATCTCCTACTTCAGCATCTTGAAGTAAAAGTGATAGGGATGGAACTTCTAATTGAAAGTTAAAAACTACTTCAGCACCATATACCAAGACAAAAGGTGTAGCATGAGTGGGAGTACGAACGCTAGTTCGATAAGCCCACAAAGCAGGATATAATTGGATGTGCCAGTCATGACCTATTTTATTAACCATTACTTTCAAGATTTTGATTAAGGTTTTATTAGATGCTTTGACTTGGCCATTTCCTTGTGGATAGTAAGGAGTGGACCATCTATGTTGGATTTTATACTTTTGACACAATTTCTTAATATCTTTATTTTTAAAACATGTTCCATTATAAGAAATAAGATTATATGGAATTCCAAATCTACAGATAATTTGATTAAATATCAATTTTGAGACTTGGATTCCTGTGTAAGAAGCTAAAGGAATAGCTTCAACCCACTTTGTAAAATATTCAGTTGCAGTTATGATGAACTTGTGACCATCAGATGAAACAGGGTTGATTTTACTAATAATGTCTAAACCCCATTTAGAGAAAGGCCAAGGGGATGCTATGGTTTGGAGTTCTTGGGCAAGAACATGGACAAGTTCATAATGCCTTTGGCATTTTTCACATTGATGCACATAATCATTTGCGTCTTTCTCCATTGAATGCCAGAAATAACCTATTCTGAGAAGTTTTCTAGAAATAGCACTTCCACTAAAATTTCCTCCACAAGACCTGTCATGAGCTTCACTTAGGGCTTTCTCAGACTCTTTAGAATTTAGACACCTTAATAATATACCTTCGAAGAATCTCCTATAAAGGGTATTACCAATTATTATAGAGCGAACAACTCTTTTGCATAACGATCTACATTGGTTTCTATCAAATCCTTCATGGAAGGTTCCATTTTGTAAGAAATTAAAAATGCTATGTACCATGGTTCTGGGGTAACTTCATTAATCATAAAAACATCTAATGGTTCTATACATGACTTAGTAGAAGCAGGTTCCTAGAGTTTTTTGATGATAATAATAGCATATTCATCGTCTAACTCCAAATGCAACAAAGAAGTCATCGTAGCCATAGCATCGGCAGCGCGGTTACTAGTTCTAGGAATAACTTCTAAAGTTGCTTTATTAAACAATGATATAATGTTTAACACATATTCCTTATAAGGATGAAATTTCTCATCTTGTGTTTGATAAAATTCATTAATTTTATTTATGACGAGCTGAGAATCTCCAAAAACTAATAATGTTTTTACCTTTAGTGTTAAAGTGGCTCATAATCCAAGGATTAAAGCTTCATATTCTGCAGTGTTATTAGTACAAGAAAATTGTAATTTAAAGGATAAAGGTATTAGGTGTTTTTGAGGATATTTTAATATAATAATTACACCTACTCCAATCATACATCTAGCTCCAAAAAATAATGTCCAAGTTTTCGAGTGATCCTCTTCCAAGTTGAGGCATTCATCAAGAAATTTGATGCTCATAGGCTGAGTAGATTTCACAGGAGCAGCAGCTAATTGATTTGCTATAACTTGGGCTTTTATATATTTTTGGCCGATAAATATGAGTTCAAACTAACTAAGAGCAAGAATCCATTTAGTTGTACGTCTTGATAGATATGGTCTACTCATTAAATATTTTAATGGACCAAATTTAGCAATGACATATGTCGTTTGACTTAACATATAGTGGTGCAATTTTTGCATTGAAAATACTACTGCTAAACATAATTTTTCCAATGGAGTATACCTTGTATCATAATTTATTAAAGTCATACTTATATAATATGTTGCTCGTTCTTTCTTTTCTTTATCAATTTGAGCTAACATAGCTCCAAGCGCAAGTTCTGAACCCAAAATATACAAAATAAAAGGTTGGTCTATTTTAGGTGGAACAAGGAGGATTAAGAAGGTATTGCTTAATGTTTTCAAAAGCTTCTTAACACTCTTTATCCCACTGAAAGGATACATTCTTCTTAAGCAATTTAAGGAAAGGTTATGTCCTATCCGCCAACTTATCTATGAAGCGACGAATAACTTGTAATTTTCCTTGCAAACTTCTTAATTATGATATATTATTAGGAGATGGCAGATCATGAATAGATTTAATTTTTAGAGGGTCTATTTCTATACCTCTTATAGAAATGATAACTCCTAATAACTTGCCATATTTCACCCCAAATACACATTTATCTAGATTTAAGCATATTAGATACTTTCTTAGTATATCAAATACTTTCCTTAAATCTCTAATGTGATCATCTTCTTCATTGGATTTAGCTATGATATCATCAACATAATCATGTAGAATATCATACATCATATCATGAAAGATATACGTCATGGCTCTTTGATATGTTGCTCCAGCATTCTTTAAACCAAAAGGTATAACTTTCCAACAGAAAGTTCCCCAAGGCGTGATGAAAGTCGTTTTTGCTTGGTCTTCAGGAGCAATTCTGATTTGGTTGTATCTTGAAAAACCATCCATAAGAGATAGCATTCCACTCCTAGTTGTAAATTCTATGATTTTATCCATATTAGGGAGAGGAAAATCATCTTTAAGTCATGTCACATCTCTAAAGTTTGTGCAAACCCTAATTTTTGTGGCTTATTTCTTAGTGACTGGAACAACATTAGAAATTCATTCTGCATAATCAATTGCTTGTATGAAAATGATGTTTAAGAGATTTTCTAATTCACATTTGACTAATAGTGAAACTTTAGGATGCATATTTCTTAATTTTTTCTTTACTGGTTTAGCATCAGGGTGCACTACTAGATGATGCATGACTACAGAAGGATCTAAGCTAGGAATATATGCATATGTCCATGCAAAGACATCTGAATATTCTATGAGAAATTATATGTATAATATTTGTTTTTCTTCACTCAATTCGGATCCAGTTTTGACCATATGAGGATTTTCTTCTGTACCAATGTTAACTTTTAGAAAATTGTCTACAAAAATGTTCAAGTCTCTTTCAAAATTTGGTGGTGCAGGAGATACACCCATTTCTTGTAATTCTTCCAAAGTGCATTTAGCTAATTCCTCTTGAGGATTACATTCTTCTATATGGGCTATGCATGGCATGGATCCATCAAAGAAATACTTGGTTTTGAAAAAATTCTTCTAAAGACACATCATGATATATGTCCCCTTCTAAACATTCATCCATAGAAGCAATCATGTCTGGATATACTAATGTTAACATGTTACATGTATGCACTTTTCTAGACATTGCTTTTAATTCTATGTATTCTTGATATGTCATGAGATTGTCATCATCCTTGTATGGAAATGGCTTAGTTTTTGTGGGGATGAGTCCAAGACCACATCAGGTTGGCCATTCAATAACTTCTAAATGTTCTCTTATACCCTTTTGATATGGTCCTAAGCCTTTACCTCTATATCCCAAATTGCACATTATTTATTTTGGTATTACATATTTATCAGAAAAATAGCATTTGGCAAATTCATTTTGATCAATTTAAATTTGTAATATTGAATACTTTCCAAAATCATATCCCACATATATAAATATAGAGCTCCCAATATGACAACTCCCTTTCTTAGGTACTCCAAAGGTACAGGGAGATGAGGAAGACTCAGATAATATCTTAGAATCTTGCATAGCTAGATTAACTTCTTCAATTGGTGCCAAAATTGAGGATAAATCTGCTAATCCTTCATTTGAAACTGCATATGAGGTAGATGTCTTATGTTCTTTATCATTTTCCTTAGATGTTGAAAATTTAAACTATGTAGGGTCTATAGGTAATTCAGTCACTACAGGTTTATGAAAAGGATTAGATATTCCTTTATAAGGGGATGGTTCTTTTATTTTTATTGATACTTTATCACATGCTTTAGGTGATGGTGATTTAGAATGTGATTTAGGCTTATAGTGCTTTATGGGTGTATTTGGATTCTAAGGGATAGAAGTCATGGCTGGACAAAATGGAACTCCTATGGGTTTTGCCAGATCACACATGTCAAAAGGTCTAGGGTCTCCATGTATGATAACCAATCGATTTTTAAATTCAAATTTTACACATTGATGTAATGTGGAAGGAACTACTCTCATTGCATTGATCCAAGGTCGACCCAAAAGAATGTTGTATGATGCAAAGCAAGGTACAACAAACACAATCGTATCCAAAATTTGTGGACCAACTTGCAATGGAATTTTCATTACTCCACACGTTTCTTGAGTCTCATCATTAAATGCCTTAATAAGCATCTCAGTTTTTTTCATGCCTTCTTTCTTAAACCCAAATATTTGAAAAAATCATAAGTGCATATATTCAATGAAGATCCATTGTCTATTATAACTCTTTTAACTCCTACATCTCCAATCATTGTTGTAATATATAAAGTATTATCTCCAAACATACTTTGAGGAGGTATTTCCTTATCTTTGAAATCTATGAAGTTTACTTCATTTAAAGTTACAGCATTTACTATAGCGTTTGATTCAATATCTTCTAGAACCACATTTTATTTAGATTTTTCATTAATTCATCTCTATGAGTGGGAGAAGTTCTCAAAAGGTCTAGAAGAGAAATTCTCATTGTAATGGTAGATAATTGTTCATTAATATCATAGGGTGTTCTTTGTTTGCGAACCAAACACATTATTTCCTTTGTTAGGAGTTTTTAGAATAAATGGATTTGCTTTATCACTTTGGTCTTGTGAATTCTAGTTTTGGGCTTGTTGCCTTGTAACCACTCCTATAGTCCCCATAAAATTGATACGAGGTCTTGTATTTTGCGCTTGTTCATTTGATAGCCACTGTTGTGACGATGGTCTAGTGGTCACTCTTCTTGGAAATGGTTCTTTTGGAACCATATGATCTGTAATAGGAGTTATTGCTTCAGATTCATCTTCTGAACTATTTGAATTATTTGAAGTGATATCCATTTCACTTTCATCATCACTTCATTCAATATTCCCTTCATTACTCTCTACAGTTGTTATTTGACAATCTCTTAAGGTTTTGACAGTCATCTGAGATGTCGTAGTAGCATATGGATTTTGTAAATTTTGACACATATCTAGTTGGATGGGGAACATTATGTTGTTCTACTTGATTTATAGCTTCTTTACCGTGTTTTGGTAAAGGATGTTGAAAAATATCCAGATTTTGATTTGCATTCTGTTTTTGGGGTTGTTTTTTAGCATCATTTTGGAGATTTCTAGGAGGAAATTTCTTTACCTCCATATCTTCTTTATCAATTAAATATTGAATCATATGCTTTAACATTTTACATGAATTTGTTGAATTTCCATCAACTCTATGAAAATTACATGCAAATCATCTCTAAACCCCGTTATAGTTGTATCGGGTTGTCTTATTTCAGGAAACCAAATTAAGCCTTGCTCTAATAACTAAGGTAAAATCATATGTAATGGTTGATTTAATCTGGTAAACTCTCTTGGAGGTTTATCAGGAGCTTTTAGTATGAACTTCTTCACAACTTTAGTAAGGTTGATATTCTGATTATTCCTACTATCGGTAACTCCGTCACCGACTACTTACTTGTTCTTGTACTGATTTTTAGAATTCTAATCTTCATATTTCTTTTTATATTGACCTCTTCTAATAAGGACGCTCTCTACCCTTCTCCCTAGGTCAATAGCTTGATCAAAATATGTTATAGTAGCCGTGGAAATTTCATAGGATAATTGTTCTTGCAAATTATTTATGAATATGTCTAGCATTTCTCTTTGTAGTAATGCAAAATACAACTTGCTTAAAAGTTGTCTCCACTTAGGAATTCTGCAAAACTTTCATCTTTAACTTACTTAATATTGTACAAATATTTAATAGTCACATGCCTCTCTATGTAGGCACTAAATTGATGTACAAACATCACAGTTGTTTCTTCAAAATTCCTTAAGGAGTTGTTAGGAATTTGATAGTACCATTCCAAGGCTATGCCTCCTAAACTTTTAGGAAACATATTAAGCATCAGTAAATCATCATGCAAGACATCATGACATGCTATTCTAAACATGCGTAAATTCTCAATGGGATCTTTAGTTCCTTATATATAGTGAACATTGGCATAGGGAAAAGCTTAGGGTAAGGTTGAGCTATTACGATGGGATCCAAGGGTTGACTACACATCTCTTGATAGTTGTATGAGGGACGGTAAGGATATATTTGGTCTAAGCGGGAAGCCAATTGCTTTACCATTGCTTCCAACCCTTGATGTCCACCAAACTGGTTTGGTTGCATCGTATCATTATATCCTTGATAATAATTAGGTGCAACTGTATTAGGATTTCCCATTGAGACAGTGTTATGCAAAGTATTTCTTGGTGGAACTATCTTTTGATAATTATTCTTTTGCACTTGTTTGCCATTTCATTTTTTATTAAGGGCTTGGGATAGTATAGAAGCAAATTTCTGTTACTTAGCATTTGTTCTAACATTATTAAGAGGAATCTTAGAGGCTTGAGTTATTTGTTTCTGAGGCCTCTGATTTATATGTATCATATTTTACCTTGGTGTTTTGTCTTGATCCTCACTAGATTATGTGTAATGTAAGGGGTTGGTATGCACTTTAAGTGCGGCTATAAAAGCATCTGCTAGGTTTCCTTTTTCTTTCTTCTCTACTTCTATTTCTTGATTAAGATCATCCATATTATCTCTCATAAAAGATATAAAATTTTCAACGGATTCTAACTTAATATTACCTTTAGAATTTAATTTAGGTTGATTAAGTCCTACATCCTCACTGTCATTGTCATGATCTGAAGAAACATATTCTTCTTTAGACCAAGTTTCTTCATTATTATTTTGTTCTCGATATGGTTCTCGCTCTTGCTCTAGTTTTTTATCTTCTATTCATTCTCAGTTTCTTTACCATTCCTTAATTTAGGCATTTTGAATTAAGTTGATTTCCTTATAAATTATGCTAAGGTAAGGCAATCTACTTCTAGGTTAGACCTCGTGACAATACTCTCTATAGAATACAACTCTAGGGACGGTATTAAGCCTTCTCTTATTGTCTAGGATTATTTCGTGACTTTCTACATGAGCTAAAAACTTATGTGTCGCTACGACATCGTCTAGGTAGGTTTCAAAGGAGTAGAAATTAGGTGAAATCAAGGATCTCTTATTAGTCAACCACCTTTCGCAAGATTGTTGAAGGTCAAAATAAGCAGGTTATCTATAGGAATCCAGAATTCTAGCCAAGTCTACGGATTTGTTTAAGTTCTTCTTGTCTACTTTCAATAATGTCTAGTCTTCTATCTAATTCAATCCAGGACTCTCCAGATGTTATATTTTCACTTTAATTAAAGTATGAGACTTCTTGAATTGCTAATATTGTAGTAACATTAATATTAATAGCTCTCCTATAATTATAATCTACCATCTAAAATGCAAATGCAATTTAACTATTGTTTTTTTTCTTTTGATTTTGGTTTTTATTTTGATTTTGATTTTATTATTTAATTTAAAAATAAGAAGATAATCTAATGTTTCAGGTCGGGTTCACCAAAGAATGTAGGCCTAAAATTTTTGCACTCCTTTCCTCTAGGTTGATTGATATGCACCTCATAGGGTAATGGAAAATGATAGAGCTACACTTCAAAAGAGAGGCACTTGATCGTGTCTTCTTGTGGTGATTTTTCGATGAATTGTGGGTTCACCAGGAAACTTTTGATGGCATTTTCCACACCTAGGTTGAGAATGAGGTTTAATATGTTCATTTTCGGATCACTCATACAAACACCTAATTTTGGCATTTGAAATGCAACTAACCTATCGATGATGCGATTTTTTTTACTTTTTTGATGAAAACAACAGATAGGAATAGAAATGACAAATGCAGTTGCTAATTCTATGCTTAAAATAAATTCAAAACATACCTGAATCGAGATGTCTAATGAAGATTCTAATTTTTTTGATGTAGAGTAGGATCACTGCTATTTTGGCAGAATCGTTGTTGTTCCAGGCAAAATCGCTCAACAATTTGCTAAAATCGTAAGCGATTTCGTTGCAATTTTGTAGCAACAAAACACAAGACACAAAATGGTTTTCTGGCACAAATATGATTCAAACTTTGATATGTTTCCTATTTAAGCATTCCTTTTCAACTAAATGAAATATAGAAAAAAATTGTTATAGATGTAAGTACAAGAGTCTAAATTTTCATGAATTTTTATGTAAGCAAAATGCAGATTTAAATTAAAAATTGATTAACATGATGGTGAATACCCGAGATGCATTGCTGAATTAATGAAAATATAATTAAATAACTAAATAAAATGGAAGAGAAGGAAGAAGAACAAACAGAATAAAGGTTTTTGCCCCCAGATGATCTATGAGCAAAATCATTACCAAGTCAACAGGATCACTGCCAAGTCAGTAGGATCACTGCTATTTTCTGTGAAATCGCACACCTACTCGGCCTGCTCGCAGCACGATTCTATCGATTGTTCTACGATTTCACCATTCGCTGTGTGATTTTGACTGCAACCTACAAGTGAAAATTTTCTAAAGAGGGTAATGGGATAGTGATGAATTTTAGGCAAATACAGGAAAATTGAAGATGAGAATATTATACTAATGGCTTCTCAATTCTTCTATCTGCTTAGGGGATCACTTAGCATGCTTTGCAATAAGAGAGTCAGCCTCAAAAAATGAATTAGAGGGGGGATTAAATAGGATTAGGGGTAAATCTGGAAAATCAGGAGGTTAGGCCAAAACAGGGAAGGAGTTTGGATCCCTCCTATGTTTGCCCCTTGCCTAATCTCGCCAGAATCCATCGTTACAACCTCTTTCCAAATTCAAAAACATGGTTTGAAACGGATTTTTGGCATTTTGCAAACTTGGAAAAATTTTGTTTTTGAACAAAATCGCTTGATGATTTTGCTAGTCGCTCAAGCGATTTTGCTGAAAGTCAGGAAATTTTGCCCAACGGTCAAAACAACATTGGTTTGAGGGCACAAAAATCGAGGCAAATGGATCTTTGCTCATTTTGAATGATTTTCGGGTAGACTTAGGTAAATTTGATGTTTTTATCAATTTTAATGTTTTTACTGAGTTAATCAATTTAAGTGCATCAAATTTAAGGTGCTACACTAGGGTTTGTGAAAGAACATGAGTATCATTGTTATGTGAAGTTGTGAACTATCCTGAACTAGGGTTTGTGAAAGATCATGAGTATTAATGTTATGTGAGGTTTGTTTGATAAGCATTTTTGACTAAGCTTTCACTAATTGATTGGTTGAGTGAAGTTTATTGAGCTTAGTTGATTGAAAGTTTTGGGGTTATAGTTCAAGTTATATGAAATAAATTGTTCTTTATTTCTAAATTGAGTTGAAGGAAATATTGGAAGTGATTGAGCATTGTTGTGAGTGTGAAGCATATTGAGTCTCTAACAATTCTCTATATGTTTCTATGGTAAAAACAAGAGATATTGAAAGTGGTTGAGTGTTTTGTGAGTGTGAAACATATTGAGTCTCTAACAATTATCTATGTGTTTATGTGGTAAAAATACGAGAGATATTGAAAGTGGTTGAGTGTTTTGTGAGTGTGAAACATATTGAGTCTCTAACCATTCTCTATATGTTTTTGTGAGTTAAACAAGATTTTGTGTGAAACTTGTTTATGTGATTGAAGAGGTTTTCTATGAAATATTGAGTTGAGTTTTTGTATGCAAGTGTTGTAATTGATTTGAATAAGCTTTTGTGAAAGCTAGTGAGCTGATTTGAGTAAGTCCTAGAGAGGACTTAAGGACAGAGTTAAGCAAGATTTTGTGAAAGCTTGTGAGTAGATTTGAAGTAAGTCCTAGAGAGGACTTAAGGACAGAGTTTAGCAAGCTTTTGTGAAAGCTTGTGAGCTGATTTGAGTAAGTCCTATAGTGGACTTAAGAATAGAGTTGAGGAAGATTTTTTGAAAGCTTAAGGATAGATTTGTGTGAGCTTTTGTGGAAGCTTACAATTCGATTGGATAAGTTCTTGTGAGCTGATTTGAGTAAGTCCTATAGTTGACTTAAGAACAGAGTTGAGGAATCTTTTGCGAAAGCTTAAGGACAGATTTGTGTGAGCTTTTATGGAAGCTTACAATTAGATTGGACAAGTTCTAGTGAGAAATTATAGAGCATATTTGAGGCAAGTCTTTGAGAAGACTTATGAGTAGAGTTGATTGATTGATTTGTTCAAACCTTGAGTTAAGGTTTGGGGTAGATCTAGCAAATTTTATTTGTGATTGAGTCAAGCTTTGTGTTAAGGTTTGAGGATAAATTTGATGATAGAGTTTGGTGCATATTTCAGGATAGGTTTATGCTAGACCAATGATAGAGATTGAGCAGATTTATGCTAGACCAAAGGATTGTGTTTAGTGCAAATCAAAAGTAAATATTGAGCATATTTGTGCTAGATCAAAGGATTTGTTTAGTGCAAATCAAAGATAGATATTGAGCAAATTTATGCTAGACCAAAGGATTGTGTTTAGTATATATTAGAGATAGATATTGAGTAGATTTATGCTAGACCAAAGGACTGTGTTTAGTGTAGATTTAATATAAATTTGAGAGTAAGCTTTGGAGGTGATAGAGTCTCTCTTGGATATATATCCATTAGCCAGTGCAGTGAGGATAGAGATATTTTGAGTAAGGGCAGAGTCTTCTATGGATAGATATCCACAAGCCAGTGTAGTGGAGGCAGTAGTCTTCTATAGTATCACTAGCCAGAGTAGAGGAGAAGGAGTTCTCTTATGGATAGAGATCCATAAACTAGCAAAGGAGATTGGTGTCTCCTATGGATATCTATCCATAAACTTGATTAGGATATTGGTATCTCCTTTGGATAGAGATCCATAAATATTGTAATAGGGAAAGGATTCCCAAGAGATTGATTGAGAAAATATTAGTGAAATATTTTCTTCATGGAGTAGCCCAAATTAGGTGAACCACGTTAAATTGGTGTCTCTATTGTGTGTGGTGATGTGTGCATTGCTTTGATTAATGTTGTTGACATTGCATTGTTATATTGAATTATATAGCTTGAGTAAAGAAAAGTAAAAAATGGTCTTATACTGTTCACCCCCCTCTTAGTATAAGATTGTGTTCTTAAATTGGTATCAGAGCGGGTTCCTTCGAAAGAGTTTAATAGCTTGAAGGAAAATATTACAAGAACACAAATAGATTCTAAGTATGGATATTTAAGGAATTCAACACCATTGTTTTATGCAAACAATTATGTACTTTGGAGTATGAGAATGAAGATTCACCTGATGGTACTTGGAAATGAGGTATGGGAATAAGTTGAGAATGGATACATACCACCAACTACTCCACCTATAGATAAATATGATAATCTTCTACATCATTACAATTCAAGAGCAATGAATGGAATTTTGAAGGGTTTGCATGAAATTTATTTTATAGAGGTTATGCACTGCAAATTAGCAAAGGAAATTTGGGATAAGTTGCAAGGCATATATGAAGGAGATAAAAAGGTCAAAAGAGTAAAGTTGTGAAATTACAAGGGAATATTTGAAGACCTAAAGATGAAGGATGAAGAAAATATTGTTGCATACCTACTTCATGTAGACGAGGTTGTTAACTCCATGCAAGGACTTGGGCTTGAAGTTCAAAAATCTAATATTTGTGATAATATTTTAAGGTCACTCCCAAAAAGGTTTAGTGAAAATATTTTAGCTATAGAATAATAAAAAGATATTGATATTTTGACAAGGGATGAATTACATAGCATTCCCATAGCTTTCGAGATGAAAATAAAATAGGAACCTATTCCCCAAAAGGAATAATCCTTCAAAGTTATGAAGAAGACAAAGGGTAAGAAGTCAGATTCAAGCAATAAGTTATCCAGTGATGAAGAAGGAAATTATGGTAGAAATAACAAGGACTCAAGAAAGTATAAAGGTACAAGATCAATTAGATGTTTTAATTATGGTAAATATGGTCACTAGGCAACTGATTTTCCAAAGGCTGGAAATAGCAATGATAAAGAAAAATAGGATCATAGGAACAGTTAAATAGGAAAACACATGTACCAAAAGAAAAACAAGGATGGATAAGGCAAGCAAGGAAAGAAGTTTTTCCAAAGGCATAATAAGAGTTTCTATGTAGACAAGAAAGGTAAGAGCTTAAGTGATAGTGATGAAAGTTTCTCAGATGATGATAAAGATGAAGTATTATTTCTAGCAAAAGAAAATAATGATGTTAGAAAAAGGGCACCAATGATTCTTAAGTGTTTTAGATGTGGTAATTTTGGTCATCTTGAGGATAGTTGTACAAATAATGGATTCAATTTCATTGATGATGAATATGAAGATACACTTGAAGGTGCATAAGAGGAAAGTCTTCTTAAGGAAATAGAAGAAGAAAGAAGTATTTCTAGTGGAAATAAATAAAAAAGGAATGAATATGATCCCAAAGGTAAATAAATAGAGGAAGAATCAGAGAAAGGAGAATTTGATCTTGAGGGTGAGCTTATTCATGCCCTTGATGCATTAAGGGAGGTAATAAAGCAAAACTCAAAACTCAAGCTTAAATTTCAAGAATGTGATGAAGAGAAAGGAAATATTATAGAGGATCTAACCAACTCAATTGCTAAGACAATGAGGTTTAAAGATAAGTTAAAAGCTAAGGTTTTGGAATGTGAAAAATTAGAGCATGAGGTAGCTTCACTAAGGAAGGAAGTAAAATAGTCTAAGGACAAGTTACACAGGTTTGGGAGAAGCTCAAAGAATATGGATAAGATTATCAAGGTACAAATATCTTAGTCAAACAAAACAGGACTTGGTTTTGAATAAGTACAAAGAAAACAAGCAGAGGAGTCAATATCAAGCTTCGAAGAAGAAGAAGCTTCAGAAGAAGAGAGTGTAAGAGAAAGTGAGACTTCTTAGGATGAGTTGGACAATAAAAATTTCAACAAGGAAAGGAACAATGCACAAATGAGTAACAAATGGATAGAAAGCAACACAGGGTAGAAGAGACTAAGAGACCAATGGGATCAAGGCAAGGTAGTTCCAATGGATTATGCTTCTCATATCACAGGTTTGGGCACAAGGCTACACAGTGCAGGACACATGGAAGACAGTAATATGGGAATTTCATAAACAAATATCTTTTTCAAGGGTATTACTACTCTTGTAATCAGTTTGGTCACAAGGCAGTAAATTGCAGGGTTTATGACATAAATGCATATGGCTTCACCAGAAGAAACTTTAAAATAGTTGCACATCTAAGGAATAACAACATTAAGTTTTATAAGTGCAATAGTGATGGGCATACAAAAAAGTGGTCTAGAGAAAAAATTCCAAAGACAAGCAGAAACAGGAATAGTCAGAGGAAATAGAAGGATCAGTTGAGGAAGAAAGTGGATAAAGGTAAATATCAGTGCTTGTTGGGAGTAGAAATACTCCCACCCTAGAATTAACCAACTCAAGAGGAGGTGGGGTAGGGGCTAAGCTAAGAGTCTCATTCTTAGCCCTGAGCCCCAAATGTGACCCTTTGTCGTTGATGTCAAATGGGGAGAGAATTGAGTTAGGGGAAGAGCATTTAGTAAGGGTGAGACATTTATCAGGGGGAGCAGAACAGAAAAAGGTAAAGGAAATGGTAAAAGGTAATTGGGTTACCATCAATGACAAAGGGGGATATTGTTGGAAATATGAGAATTTTTTTTTGTCATTGATGTCAAGAGTTAGTTTCAGTGAGCAACATGAGGTCAAGCATCGATTATTTGTGAGCAGTGCAAGAAAACAATTGCTTCTAGACCTAAGGGAAAATAATATTATAATATGCTTATTATAATATTTGAGGCGGTCAAATAAGGTCTAAAAGAGCAATTGGAAGGCCCAAGAAAATAATTTTATAATTTTATATTATAATATTAAAGATCTAAAGTATAGACCTAATAATTAAATAATTATAAATTAATTATAATACCTTTTGTTATAAATTAATTTAAATTTAATAACCCTAAGTCTAGGGTTACAAAGGGCAAGCAATAAAATTCAAGGCACCAACATAGACTATCCTTTCCACTCATCAGAGTGTAAAAGGGAGAGCAAATTTAATATATATACCATATGATTTGGAACAGAACATTTATCCTTCGAAGGTGTTTATTTGAAGTGCATGCAAAATTTGTGAACAATGTGGAAGAAGAGGAGAAGAGGACAAAGGTCTTTGCTAATGTGGTAGTCAAGGAAAGAGGCTTGAAGCCTCATAGACAACCATGGTGGTTGGGCCAATTATAGGTGACTGTTGCTTTGAGTGCTAACTGGCAGGAGATCTCGCAATTGAACCCTAATGATAGCATTTCTTTTGAGGTGCATGTGTTTGGTTTTTGGTGCCAAGGCAAGTTACAAAGCACACGAGGTGCTTTTTGATTTTAAGGTGAGCACCTAGCTCACATGGCATGTGGGCCATGGCTAGGGCACTGTGGAAGGTGCATGTGGGAGTTCGAATCCCACCGAGGACAAAGGTACTTAAATTTTTTAATATTAATTGTTTAAAAGGTTTAAAAGGTGGCATGATTAATTTTTATTAAGGGGGAGTTATAAGGATTTTTAAAGGTCAATTGTTTTATTGTGATTTTGATAAGGTGAATTGAAATAGGAGTTATAAGGTTGAAAAAGGGAATTATATTTTAATTGGGATAAGCTATGATGTGTTAAAGATATAAGGGTTTATAAAGAAAATTTATTGTGATTATTTTTCTTTATACAAATTGTTGGTTTGCATTTTGAAGTGAAATATTTTGAGGGATCAAATTGAGTGAATTATTGAGAATATATTGCTACCTAATATTTGAAATTGGAAAATAATTGATTGTGATTTAGACATGTTTTTGAATTCAAATCTTATTCAAACAAGAGATAAGGGCACAATATCCTTGAGAGTGATTTTTGGATGTTGTGAATGCAAAGTTGAAGTGAAAAGGATTGTTTGATAAGCATTATTGAGTTTGGTTTTATGGAATGAAAGTTGATACTAGAAACCTTGTTTTATAAGCATTGTTGGAAATATTGAGTAAGCTTTCATATGCTTGACTAGGGTTTGTGAAATAACATGAGTATCATTATTATGTGAAGTTGTGAACTATCCTGAACTAGGGTTTCTAAAATATCATGAGTATCATTGTTATGTGAGGTTTTTTTGATAAGAATTTTTGACTAAGATGTCATTGAGTGATTAGTTGAGTGGAGTTGATTGAGCTTAGTTTATTGGAAGTGTTGGAGTGATAGTTCAAGTTCTGTGAAACAAATTGTTCTTTATTTCTAAATTGAGTTGAAGGAAATATTGGAAGTGATTGAGCATTGTTGTGAGTGTGAAGCATATTGAGTCTCTAACAATTCTCTATATATTTATGTGGTAAAAACAAGAGAGAGATTGAAATCTATTGAGTGTTTTTTGAGTGTGAATCATATTGATTCTCTAACCATTCTCTATATATTTCTATGAGTTAAACATGATTTTGTGTGAAACTTGTTTATATGATTGAAGAGGTTTTTTGTGAAATATTGAGTTGAGTTTTTGTATGCAAGTGTTGCAATATATTTGAATTAGATTTTGTGAAATCTAGTGAGCTTATTTAAGTAATTCCTAGAGAGGGCTTAAGTACAGAGTTAAGCAAGTTTTTGTGAAAGCTTGTGAGAATATTTGAAGTAAGTCCTAGAGAGGACTTAAGGACAAAGTTTAGCAAGCTTTTGTGAAATATTTTGAGCTGATTTGAGTAAGTCCTATAGTGGACTTAAGAATAGAGTTGAGGAAGCTTTTGTGAAAGCTTAAGGATATATTTGTGTAAGATTTTGTAGAAGCTTACAATTAGATTGGAAAAGTTCTAGTGAGGACTTGTAGAGCATATTTGAGGTAAGTCTTTGAGAAGACTTGTGAGCAGAGTTGATTGATTAATTTTTTCAAACCTTGAGTTAAGGTTTGGGGAAAATCTAGTAGAGTTGATTGTGATTGAGTCAATCTTTGTGTTAAAGCTTGAGGATAGATTTAAGGATAAATTTTGGTGCAGATTTGAGGACAAGTTTGTGTTAGGCCAAATATAGATATTGAGCAGATTTGTGTTAGACTGAAGGACTATGTTTAGTGCATATCAAAGACAAAGATTGAGCAGATTTGTGCTATATTGAAGGATTTTTTTAGTGTAGATCAAAGATAGATATTGAGTAGATTTGTTCTAGACCTAAGGATTGTGTTTAGTGTAGATTAGAGATAGATATTAAGCAAATTTGTGCTAGATCGAAGGATTGTGTTTAGTGTAAATTTGAGATAGAGCTAAGAGCAAGCTTTGGAGGTGATAAACTATAGAGGATAGTAGTATCTAGTGGATAGATATCCATTAGCTAGGGCAGTGAGGACAAAGATATTTTGAGTGAGGACAGAGTCTTCTATGGATAGAAATCCACAAGCCAATGTAGTGGAGGCAGTAGTCTTCTAGAGGATCACCAGCCTGATCAGAGGAGAAGGAGTTCTCCTATGAATAGAGATCCACAAACCAGCTAATAAGATTGGTGTATCTTATGGATAGATATCCATGAACTTGATTAGGGTATTGGTGTATACTTTGGATAGAGGTCCATAAATATTGTAATAGGGAAAATATTACCAAGAGATTTATTGAGAAAATATTAGTGAAATATTTTTTTCGTGGACTAGCCCACATTGGGTGAACCACATTAAATTGGTTTCTCTATTATGTGTGGCGATTTATGCATTAATTTGATTATTTTTTTTTACATTGCATTGATATATTAGATTATATAGCTTGAGTAAAGAAAAGTAAAAAGTGGTATTATAATGTTCATCCCCATATCAGTATAAGCTTATGTTTTTCATATATCAATTCACTTCAAAATAAATGTATTGCTAGCTTGAATGTTGGACCAAGTATACCACACCAACTCAAGAAAATCAAAGGGTATAACGCAGGAATTAGGGTCACTCAGCCCAAGCTTATTATTAAAAAAAATGCTTCCTAATCTGCAATATTTCAATGCATAGGAAGCAAACCAAGTTTGTGATAATATTTGATTTATATATCTCAAGTTGGGCTCAATGAGAAATTACAAGAGGAAGTCATTATCCCATCAATTATGTTTTATGGAGAGGAGGAATTGAACACAGTTCCTGTGAAGAGAAGAAAAGTGAGCTCATTAGCAAGGCATATTGTTCAACTTCCTAAATTTTGGGAGAGTGGAGAAGAGGTAAATCCCTCGTCTTATCCTCCAAAATTCCTTTAATTGCCTTGACATGGATAATATGAATCTTCAACAATTAATGGAAAGCTCTCTAGCCTCTCCAAAAACTGTGTTTAAGAAAGTATCTTTGGGTTCGAAGACTAGAAGTCACAGGAAAGCTCGTATTGATGTAGAGAACAAAAGAAAAGTGGGGAGACCCAGTAACAGAGCACTCAAGAAAAGGGAGATCGACTTTGAAATTTATAACATAGTACAACCCCTTATAACGGATAGTTTTGAGGCTCTAAATCCTAAAGAGAATGAGGTTGTTCCAATCGTGGATACTTGAAACAAATGTGTTCAAGAGTGTGGTTTGAAAAAAGGATTTCTTTTTGTGGGGGTAAAAAATGTGGGCAGGCCTCCTAAGACCTCATTGAGAAAGACTTCCAGCAAGTGATTTTTGTTTGTTTTTAGTTTAGCTTTTTGTCAGGTTGGATGTTTTTATTGTAGATCTGATCCAGTTTTAGATGAGATTCTTGGTTCTCTAGTTCTCTAAGCACCCCAGGTTTTTTTAAGTGTTGTTTTCTCCTATGCTAGACCCTATTGCTAGCTATTTTTTTGATCGTGACAATCTCTTGTCTTTGCTTTCTTGATATCTTATTGCTATATCTAAGTTTGGGGGATGTATTTCAAAATCCTACTTGTAATAGGTTTGGGAACCCTTTAAAAAATTCCTTCTACCAACCAAAAAAAAGTTTATCAATTAGTTTCTCCATCATATTGAAGTTACCACACACCATCCAAACTAGTTTAGGCAATAAAAGAGCAAGTCATCACCATAAAGCACACCTTTCTCATGTATTATTAGTTGCATACACATTAATCAAACCAAAAGAGATAACACCAACTTCAAAAAGAATCCAAACTACTTGATTTGAGGGGTCCACACCCATGTGACAATATAAGAATGCCACCTAGAAGAAATGAAAGTGACAACTCCTCCTTTGCCAGAAGAATGATGGGAATAAAAAAACTTACTTTTCGGCCATAAAAGGTACAAGTACTATCCAAAATGAAGTCAGCAACTTTAACTTCTTGCAAACACAAAAAATACAAACTACCATGCAGGCGAGCAACATTCTAAATATCTCTGTAGACTTGATATTTTTGGAGTAGGTCCGTTAGTACTATTACATTCTAGTACAAAACATTCATTGAAGAAAATCAAGGTTCATTCCCTCAGGAACATCTTTAGTATCTCCAAAATATCCTAGGGAAGTGAATGAATTGACAAGAAATTGTTCATGATTTTCCCTAAGAAAGTCATTTTGATGTCTTTTTTCTTGATGTAACCCATCACGAGCCAGACTACATGAATGGTAGGACTTGGAGAATGACACATCCTTAGGTAACACTTGCTTAATAATGGAAGTAGAAAAATCATCAGAAGAAGAATATATTAGAGGTGGTGAAAATCCATATGAAGCAGATATAGAAGAGGATAGTCCTGGTTCTAAGGGAGACAGCTGCACCAGAGTAGTGGGATCCAAAAGGGCCAGCATGCATGGTTCCAAGGGTTGTTGCACTGGAGGTTTGGAACTAGAACCTCCCTATAACACTGACTACTTAGGTTGATAATTTTTCCTATTTATCACGATAGTCCATTCATCTAGATTATTCTTGGCTCCTAGAGCTGGAGCTGTAAAAGTAGGGAAAGGACCAACAATATTGTGTAATTTGAAATTATCATCCATAAGCAGATAATATTTAATTATGTGCTCTATGGACTGACAATGGTAGTAGGTTTTGGGTATATTAATGTACACAACACGCTGCATAAAAACCTTGTCACCAATATTCAAGTCAATAGACTTAGTAAGGTCCTTGGAAAGATCGACTTTGACACACACACACTTGTTAGGGTGGACATTATAGAATTTATTTGGTTCTAAGCAGACCACCTTCCCAAGGGTGGAAGCAATACTTTGCAAGAATGGCCAAAATACCATCGAAAGACCAGGGAACTTATCCCAAATAGGCACTTCCAAAGAAGCCTCATCATTGATAGAGAAATATTTAAACCACTATTGAAATACAAGCAAAGATATTTATACATTCCAGGGACCCCAACTAAAAACTTCTTGCACATGTTGAGCATCAACAAATAAAAAAATAGAAAAACCCTTTTGACAAAATTTGGATATTCTCTATCTTAATGCCATAAGGTTTCTAATACTACTAAATCCAAGATTGGATCAGAGTATTGTTTAGGATACAACCCATAATATATCCTATTAGGGTATGCTCTTCTAACCAATTACATGCATTATCAAACTCAATAAAAATAATTTCAACAATAGGATTGGCATTGTTACCTCATGGAAAACTTTTGGCATGAACTTGCGAGGTCTTTTCCCTGGTGCCATTCCTTACTCTGGTAGCTTTAGCATAATTTGAAGCTACCGTCTAAGTGGTCTCCATTAAAAGGATGAAGGCAAATTCCCAGCTCCTAGGGTTTTCTCACACTAACCTAAGTTTGGCACAGAGACCATTTCCATACTATTATAGCTCTTGTTTAAATATGATTAACTTTACATATTGAATTCAACAACTAAACAAACCAACAATAAAAGAAGCAAAAAATGTTTTAATTTTATAATTCCAAATAATAAGGGGTGATTTTTCTAAATAGGTCTAGAGTTTGAGCTCCTCGACACTCAACAACGATTTTAGGTCCATGTGTGCATGTGTAATATTTAAAATATATATATTTACAAAATTACGTAGTGGGTAAAAGATCAATTAAAGAAGGCAATAAGGCAATCAATATTTATACTAAAGTTCCCAACAATAGATCACTTCATTACATTAACACACCTAATAGAAAGGATATGGAGTGAAAAAGGAGAATTTTATTGTTGTCTTTTGGACTTTAAAAATAATTTTAATATATTACCTAGAGGTAAATTGTGGAAAAGAATGGAAGAAATTGGTGTGGTAACTAACTATAAAGTAGTTGTAACATATTTTATGAGTAAACAGTAGCAACAATTAGAACTTCAACATGACTATTAGAGTGTTTTGGAAGTAAGACGGTAGTAAAAGTAAAAATCAGAACTCCAAAAGGACTATCAGAGTATTTTAGGAGTAATATTGAGGTGAAATAGGGTTGTCAATTGCCATATACTTAATTTAGCATTTAAATTGATAAATTGGAGAAATGGGTGGAAATAAAAGGTACTTGAAAGTTTAAAAAACATCTAAAAGCTTTAGAAAATTTCTAAAAGAAGTTGGGATGCAAGTCAATACTAGCAAGTCTAAAATCATGGTCTTCTCTATTTAGAGAGAACAAAAGCAACCATCTATTTTTTGAGGAAAATTGTTTAGAGATAGTAATAGAATACAAATACCTTGTGTTTTATTTTCAAATCAAACTCACTTAATAAATATGTAGGATGAAATGAATACAATTAGGATGTAGGATATTCTACTCATTTAACATAGAACTATGGAATTGAAAAACCATTAGGGTATTTTTTTGGGTTGTTAGTTATTCTAATGGTGCTATATGGGTGTGAGGTAAAATTTAAATGAAGAGAAATAGAAAGATTTAAAAAACATATAATTACAAATAACTTTAGAATTAAAATATTAGTCCCATGTGAGATTTTACGTACTAAAATAGAGGATTTCCTATTGGCAATTTTGGGTTTGAGATCCTAGCTTCTTGTCTATGAGTTGTCATTGATGTCAAAAGGAACTGGCATTAATGTCAAAATGATTTATTGGCTTCAAAGGTTGAAGATTCCAAAGAGTCTTTTCTAGAATATTTCAGAGAGATTCCTTGTGGCAGATGAAAAGGTTTTTATCAAAACCATGGCAGGTTTAAGGGTTTTTATTAAAAACAGGTGGATGCATTAAGGGTTTTTCTCAAAACCACTCTCAGCTTAATGCAAAGGCTAGAGACACTTATTAATTAAATAACTTAATTAATAAAACATTTTTTAAGGTTTTTTAATTAATTATTTATTTGATTTAGTGATTAAATTATTTTAATAATTTAATGGGTTCTCCACCTAAGGTCTAAGGTCTAAAATACCTTTGATTATTTTTTAAATAATCAAAAGGGTTTCATAAACCCTAAAGTTGTTTCAAGGCACCAAAATAATATTAATTCAAAAATTTCAAATTATCCTCTCGTCGACGTCGTGCATAGCATGGAAGTTTGGCTATATAAGCCATAACCTATAGTCCAAAGCAAGGGTGTTAAAGAAATTCGAATTGCACAAAGGTTGGGAAGTAAAAGCTATGGCTATCATTTTTTCGCCATGTTTATCCGCTGCCAAAGGGTTAAGGAGAAGGAGACTCTTGCTAGCCTTCAAGCTAGCGTCGTTTGCCTAGTGGCAATGACTGTTCTACGAAGGCGCTTGAAGGGAGGTCAAGCGTTCGAATCCCGTCGTGGAGTGTGAGAAGAGTTTTTGTGCTCCGAGATTTTTTTTGAGAGGCACTATTGACCCGCGATTTTCGAAAACATTTTTTTGGTAAGGTTTTTTAAATAAAATCTGCATTTTGTTAAAGAAGAAGTGGTTGGGCAGATTTATTTAAAAAAAAAAAATTAAGGTTAAATGCTTCTTTGGAGATATAAGGTTGATAGTGTGTGGTTGAGATTTTTGGCTTGATTGTTGAGTGAGATTTGCTTAGAAGCTATTATTCCTTGAGCATGGTTTAATTAATTTGGAGAAATAAGGTGTAAAAGGATATATTGTTTGTATGCTTTATATTTTTGGTAGTTGACTTCTAAGGATTGGAGTCATAAGGTGTTTTATGGAATAAATATTTTTGTGGTTACTTTTATGATCTAACCCTAACTTGGTGGCAAAGTTGAGGGTGGTGTTGGTAAAATGTTGAAGAACTATTCTCTTCTTCCTCAAACAAAGGTATGGACAACTTATTCCATGTATATTGTTGATGGTGTATTTTATGAAATTGATTTTGGAGTGAAAAGTTTGTCTACTAGGTATTCTTGTTGGTGTAAATCCCATTTTCTGGATATTGAAGATTGTTTATGCATTAAAATCATTGATGAGTTTTTTGGGTGAATGCATAATTCTGGTTGAGGAAGAGGAAGCATTTTTACACTAGGGTTTATGTTAGTAAGTCTTGCTACTTGCATTGAGATGGTGAAACCCTTAGTTGGTTGTTTTGAGATTGATGGTTGAGTTACTTCTAGAGATGTTATTTTGATCAAGTTAATGCTTTACTTGATTCATGTTTTGGGCTTACTCCATTGAGATTGATTTGAGCAAGTTATTCTTTGCATTGGTGATTTATGTTGGTGGCTATTTTGTTCAAATATCTTTGGAGGGAAAAGAATGTCTACTAGTTTCCTTTTCATGTAGTGATTGGTTGAATGCTTCAAGGTTAATGTTGAGTTGAATGATGTTGGTTAAACCTTGTCTATAAGAATTGTTGTTAAAGCCCTAAATGGTAGTGAAAAGATATTGGTTGTGGAAAGAACATGAGTATCATTGTTATATGAGTAATTGCATGGTTGGCAATTGTTGGGTTGTGTTTCATGTTCTTTAGAAAAGCATACTACATCTATCTTATTCTTTTGAGATTGATATTGAGTTGAGATTGAGATTGGGAGTTAAGTATAGAACATAGAGTCTCTAACAATTCTCTTTATGTTTCTATGAGATTTGAGATTGAGATTGGGAGTTAAGTATAGAACATATTGAGTCTCTAACAATTCTCTTTATGCTTCCATGAGGTTGATGAATCACATTGGGTCTCTAACAATTCTCTTTGTGGGTTTATGCTAAGCAATTTTTTCTTGATGAACTTGTGAGCTGATTTGGACAGGTTCTAGTGAAGACTTGTGAGCTGATTTGGACAGGTTCTAGTGAGGACTTGTGAGCTGATTTTGCCAGGTTCTAGTGAGGACTTGTGAGCTGATTTGGACAGGTTCTAGTGAGGACTTGTGAGCTGATTTGGACAGGTTCTAGTGAGGACTTGTGAGCTAATTTGGACAGGTTCTAGTGGGGACTTGTGAGCTGATTTGGACAAGTTCTAGGGAGGACTTGTGAGCTGATTTGGACAGGTCCTAGCAGAGGACTTGAGGATAGAGTTGAAGTGGTTCTTTGAGAATAACCCGAGGAAATTTTTGACAAGTCTTTGAGAAGGCTTGTGTGTAGCAGAGATTTATTTGTTCAATATTTATGAGTTGAGCTTGGGACATATCTAATAGAGTGAGGAAGACTTGTGCTGGACCGACTGACTATGTTTAGTACAGGTTGATGAGTTGCTATGGAGGTGATCAGTGAGGACATATGTCTCTTGAGGCTGAGCATTGAGGACAAGAGGTCTTCTTTGGGAAGGAGTTCCATGTGCTAGAGGAATAAGAGGCAGGTGATCTTCTAAAGTATCATTTCCAAATATGAGGGGAAGGATTCTCCTTTGGGCAGGAGGCTCATAAATTCGTGCTGAGGGGAAGGATTCTCCTTTGGGTAGGAGGCTCATAAATTCGTGAGGAGGGGAAGGATTCTCCTTTGGGCAGGAGGCTCATAAATTTGTGAGGAGGGGAAGGATTATCCTTTGGGTAGAGGCTCATAAATACTTGAGTAGGGGAAGGTTTATCCTTTGGGTAGAGGCTCATAAACATTGTAATTGGGAAGGATTCCCAAAGATATTTTTAGAGAAAAGTTTTGTGGATGTAGCCCATGTTGGGTGAACTACGTTAAAATTGGTGTCTCATTGTATGTTGCTTTATGCATTGCTTTGATATTGCTATTGGTTCATTGCTTTGTGAAGTTGAAGTTAAATAGAGAAAGTAAAAAGAGGTCTTATATTGTTCACCCCCCCTCTCAGTATAAGCTTGTGTTCTTCAATTAGTGTTAGAGTGGGTTCCTTCAGAAAGTTTAACAGCTTGAAGGAAAATATTGTAAAGAACACAATGGAATCTACAAGTGGTAATGCAACACATATTCTTGATGGGGCATATTTTGGGCTTTGGAGTGCTAGGATGAAGGTTCATCTTATGGCTCTTGGAAATGAATTTTGGGAAGTGATTGAGGATGAGTATACCATTCCTGAGCATGGTCATTCTACTAAGGAAGAGAGGCTCCTACATCATAGCAATTCAAAGGCAATGAATGCAATCTCGAAGGGTTTAAAGAAGGCGAGATCTTACCAAGGTGATTCACCGCAAGACAACTAGTGAAATGTGGAAACAATTGAAGGTGGTTCATACAGGTGATGCAAATTTCCGAAAGGCCAAGTTGAGACACTTCAAAGGTATGTTTGAACAACTCAAGATGAATTATGAAGAAAATATTAATGACTATATGCTTCGTATGGATGATTTTGTTAACTCTATGAAGGAACTAGGTCTTGAGCTTGCTGAAAATGATATTTGTGATAAGATTTTGAGGTCTCTTCCAAATAGATTTAGTGAAAATATTTCTGCTATTGAGGAAGCTAAGGATTTGGATAAGTTGAAAAATGATGAGCTTCATAGTATACTTGCATCATTTGAGTTGAGAACTCAAGTGAAGGTTGATGTTAAGAAGGAGGCAGCTTTCAAGGCTACCAAGAAATCCAAGGGTAAAGAGCTTCAAGATAGTGATGAGTCTTCTAGTGATGAAGAGGCATATTACAGCAAGAAGGGCAAGTTCTCAAGAAAATACAAAGCTATGAAATATGTCAAGTGTTTCAATAGTGGAAAGTTTGGTCATTATGCTACTAAGCGTATCTGCTTGCCGGGGGATGAAAGTGATGAAGATAAACAGGATTATAAGAGCAAGGATTCTGAAAGGCACAGGCATCCAAGGAAGAATAAATATGAGCAAAGCAATAAAGGAAATAGGTACTCTCACAAACACAAGAAAATTTTCTACCTAGACAAGGCAAGTAAGTGTTCTAGTAGTGATAGTGAAAGTTCTTCAAGTGATGTTGGAAATGAGATGTTGTTCCTAACATAAAAAGAAGAAGAAAAGAAACATAGATTTGTCCTTATGAAATGTTTTAGATGTGGAAATTTTGGACATCTTGAGGATGATTGCACAAATGATGGATTGATTTCTAGTTATACTATGTATGAGGATGCTTCGAAAAATTGTAAGGAAGATCTTTGTATGGCTTTAGAAAAGGGTAGCACCTCTAGTGATAAGAAATCTGAAAAAGTCATTGATGTTTCAAAAGGCAAACAAATAGAGGAAGTTATAGAGGATGGTGAAGTAGATCTTGAAGCTAAACTTGTTAGTGCTCTTAGTGCTTTGAAAAAGGAAAGAAAGAAGAATGCTAGACTCAATGATAAATTGGATGAATGTTGTATTGAGAGAGATGAGCTTATAGAAAGTCTTGACTTCTCTATAGCTAAGACACATAAACTTAAGGATAAGTTAGAATCTAAGGTTCTTGAGTGTAGAGAGTTGGAACAAAAAGTGGCTTCCTTGAAAGAGGAAACTAAAGAGTACAAGGAGAAGCTTTACAGGTTTGAACATAGCACCAAAAAGGTAAATTCAATCATCAAATATCAAAAAAGGACAACAGATAAAACAGGTCTTGATTTTGGTAAGAAACACATGGAACAGGTTGGCGACTCTACTGGGGAATCTAGTAAGAGATTTCGAAAGGAAGAGAGTTCTAATGAGGAAAGTACTTCAAAAAAAGATTCCTTGAGTGATAGATGCACAAAATCAGAAAACAAGAATAAAAAAAAGGGGAGAAAGTTTACAAGACCTAAGAGGTCAAATCAAGGAAAGTTTAATGGCAGATGTTTTGCTTGTCATAATTTTGGTCACATGGCTTCACATTGCATGACTCAAGTGAGGAAGGTAAATGACATATTTAGAGGTGGTAATTTCTTTCAAGGGTATTGCTACTCTTGTAAACAGTTTGGGCACAAGGTTGTTTATTGCAAGGCTAATAACAAGAACAGGGTTGGTCAGAACAGATGGAGTCAAAGATCATGTATGCCTCAAAGAAATAACATTGTTAGTTGTTATAAGTGCAACAATGAAGGTCACATAACTAGACAGTTTAGAGCTGAAATTACAAGGTATAGGAATAGGAACATGGGTATGAACAGGCACAAGAATCAATACATGGATAAGAACAGGAATGATAACAAGAACAACAACAGTGACATGAACAGGAATAGGAATATGGACAAGAAGAACAAGAGAAGACATGGTAAGGCAGCTATAGACACTGATGAAGATCAGTGCCTAATGGGAGTTTTACTCCCACCCCGAATTAATCACCTCAACAAGAGGTGGGGGAGGGACTAAGCTAAGAGGCTCATTCTTAGTCCCAAGCCCCAAAGGTGACCCTTTGCCATTGATGACAAAGGGGGAGAGATATGAGTAAGGGGGAGAGCCTCAAGTCGGGGGGAGCTAATTTCTATACAGAAGTTTTGAGTTTCAGTGTTGTTGAGAAGCATGGTTTGCCATCAATGACAAAGGGGGAGATTTTCGGCAATTTTGGGTTTGAGATCCTAGCTTCTTGTCTATGAGTTGTCATTGATGTCAAAAGGAACTGTCATTAATGTCAAAATGATTTATTGGCTTCAAAGGTTGAATATTCCAAAGAATATTTTCTAGAATATTTCGAAGAGATTCCTTGTGGCAGATGAAAAGGTTTTTATCAAAACCATGGCAGGTTTAAGGTTTTTTATTAAAACCAGGTGGATGCATTAAGGGTTTTTCTCAAAACCACTCTCAGCTTAATGCAAAGGCTAGAGACACTTATTAATTAAATAACTTAATTAATAAAACTTTTTTAAGGTTTTTTAATTAATTATTTATTTGATTTAGTGATTAAATTATTTTAATAATTTAATGGGTTCTCCACCTAAGGTCTAAGGTCTAAAAGACCTTTGAATATTTTTTAAATAATCAAAAGGGTTTCATATAACCTAAAGTTGTTTCGAAGGCGCCAAAATAATATTAATTCAAAAAGTTCGAATTATCCTCCCGTCGATGTCGTGCATAGCATGGAATTTTGGCTATATAAGCCATAACCTATAGTCCAAAGCAAGGGTGTTAAAGAAATTTGAATTGCGAGGTTGGGAAGTAAAAGCTACGACTATCATTTTTTTGCCACATTTATCCACTGCCAAAGGGTTAAGGAGAAGGAGAATCTTGCTAGCCTTCAAGCTAGCATCATTGGCCTAGTGGCAATGACTATTTTGTGAAGGCGCTTGAAGGGAGGTCAAGCGTTAGACTCCTACCGTGGAGTGTGAGAAGAGTTTTTGTGCTCCGATTTTTTTTTGCAGGCACTGTTGACCCGTGATTTTTGGAAGCATTTGTTTGGTAAGGTTTTTTAAATAAAATTTGCATTTTGTTAAAGAAGGAGTGGTTGGGCAGATTTATTTAAAATTATTTTTAAGGTTAAATGCTTCTTTGGAGATATAAGGTTGATAGTGTGTGGTTGAGATTTTTGGCTTGATTGTTGAGTGAGATTTTCTTAGAAGCTATTATTACTTGAGCATGGTTTAATTAATTTGGAGAAATAAGGTGTTAAAGGATATATTGTTTGTATGCTTTATATTTTTGGTAGTTGACTTCTAAGGATTGGAGTCATAAGGTGTTTTATGGAATAAATATTTTTGTGGTTACTTTTATGATCTAACCCTAACTTGGTGGCAAAGTTGAGGGTGGTGTTGGTAACAGGTTGAAGAACTATTCTCTTCTTCCTCAAACAAAGGTATGGGCAACTTCTTCCATGTATATTGTTGATGGTGTATTTTATGAAATTGAGTTTGGAGTGAAAAGGTTGTCTACTAGGTATTCTTGTTGGTGTAAATCCCATTTTCTGGATATTGAAGATTGTTTATGCATTAAAATCATTGATGAGTTTTTTGGGTGAATGCATAATTCTGGTAGAGGAAGAGGAAGCATTTTTGCACTAGGGTTTATGTTAGTAAGTCTTTCTACTTGCATTGAGATGGTGAAACCTTAGTTGGCTATTTTGAGATTGATGGTTGAGTTGCTTCTAGAGAGGTTGTTTTGATCAAGTTAATGCTTTACTTGATTCATGTTTTGGGATTACTCCATTGAGATTGACTTGAGCAAGTTATTCTTTGCATTGGTGATTTATGTTGGTTTTTTTGTTCAAATATATTTGGAGGGAAAAGGATGTCTACTAGTTTCCTTTTCATTTAGCTATTTGTTGAATGCTTCAAAGTTAATGTTGATTTGAATGATGTTGGTTAAACCTTGTCTATAAGCATTGTTGTTAAAGCCCTAATTGGTAGTGAAAAGATATTGGTTGTGGAAAGAACATGAGTATCATTGTTATATGAGTTATTGCATGGTTGGCAATTGTTGGGTTGTGTTTCATGTTCTTGAGAAAAGCATACTACATCTATCTTATTCTTTTGAGATTGAGATTGAGTTGAGATTGAGATTGGGAGTTAAGTATAGAACATATTGAGTCTCTAACAATTCTCTTTATGTTTCTATGAGATTTGAGATTGAGATTGGGAGTTAAGTATAGAACATATTGAGTCTCTAACAATTCTCTTTATGCTTCTATGAGTTTGATGAATCACATTGGGTCTCTAACAATTCTCTTTGTGGGTTCATGCTAAGCAAGTTTTTCTTGATGAACTTGTGAGCTGATTTGGATAGGTTCTAGTGAAGACTTGTGAGCTGATTTGGACAGGTTCTAGTGAGGACTTGTGAGCTGATTTAGACAGGTTCTAGTGAGGACTTGTGAGCTGATTTGGACAGGTTCTAGTGAGGACTTGTGAGCTGATTTGGATAGGTTCTAGTGAGGACTTTTGAGCTAATTTGGACAAGTTCTATGGAGGACTTGTGAGCTGATTTGGACAGGTCCTAGTTGAGGACTTGAGGACAGAGTTGAAGTCATTCTTTGAGAAGAACCTAAGGACAGTTTTTACAAGTCTTTGAGAAGGCTTGTGTGCAGCAGAGATTGATTTGTTCAAGCTTTATGAGTTGAGCTTGGGATAGATCTGACAGAGTGCAAAAGACTTGTGTTGGACCGACTGACTATGTTTAGTACAGGTTGATGAGTTATTGTGGAGGTGATTAGTGAGGACAGAGGTCTCTTGAGGATGAGCATTGAGGACAGGTCTTCTATGGAAAGGAGTTCCATGTGCTAGCAGAATAAGAGGCAAGTGATCTTCTGAAGTATCATTTCCAAAGCTGAGGGGAAGAATTCTCCTTTGGGAATGAGGCTCATAAATTTGTGCTAAGGGGAAGGATTCTCCTTTGGTCAGGAGGCTCATAAATTTGTGAGGAGGGGAAGGATTCTCCTTTGGGAAGGAGGCTCATAAATTCATGAGGAGGGGAAGGATTCTCCTTTGGGCAGAGGCTCGTAAATACTTGAGTAGGGGAAGGTTTCTCCTTTGGGCTGAGGCTCATAAACATTATAATTGGGAAGGATTCCCAAAGAACTTTGAGAAAGCTTTTTAGAGAAAATTTTTGTGGATGTAGCCCATGTTGGGTGAACCACATTAAAATTGGTGTCTCATTGTGTGTTGCTTTATGCATTGCTTTGATATTGCTATTGGTTCATTGCTTTGTGAAGTTGAAGTTAAATAGAGAAAGTAAAAATAGGTCTTATACTGTTCACCCCCCCTCTCAGTATAAGCTTGTGTTCTTCATTTCCCACTAGAAACATATGCTAATGGTAAGACTATTGGCATACCTAAAGAAAATAAAAAGAAAGGGAAAGAGCAAATTACTAAAATAAATCATTAAATATACATTGAATAACATAAAAGATACATGGATGAAATAAAACAACAAATGAGTAGAAAAATAAATCATTAAATTTCATGCAATCCCCAACTCCAAAAATAAAACTAAACAATATACAATAAAAAATTTAGACTTGTCATGTGGAATGAATTTTTAGGAAGGAAAAATAATTATACATCAATGAGTTCAACCTTTTTAGGAGTTATTATATCATAGATGTAACAATCCACCAACTCTACCCAAGGGAGAGAGATATTTTTTTCACAAGGATTAACTTTCAAAGAAGTCCTAATATTTTTTAGTAGTATAAGGCATAATTATATTTTGAGTTCAATGTCGTTACAGAAAACAATCAAGTGGATAGGAGTGGTCAACTTCCTATACTTTTGGGGTTCATCTTTCTAAACCTCACTATTTAGAAAATGTCATCAATGGTCCCCCACTTTTTCTATACCCTCATTGGTAATGGACAACTTAACCATAATGTAGGGATTGTACTTTAAGTTCCATAACACTTATAGGGTGATGCATATTTATTAACCCTAAATAAGTCCATCTATGTATAATTAATATGTCATGATGCCTTAGTGCTTAGTTACATTTATCTTCATGGGCTAAATCAGGTCATTATCACTCACAAAAGGAAACTTTATACAATGAATGATTTTTATAAGTATACAAACATATAAATAATCTTACACATATCCAAACATCACAACCAAATATATATTACATAAAAAAATACATATACAATAAATAAATGTTAAAACCAATCCAAGTATACAAAAAAACTAGAGACATATATAAAATATTTCACAGTTAAAATCAAATAATTAAAACAATGAAATTAACTACTTCTATCATATTTCCCTCTTATACATTATCTACAAACAAGCATACATTGAATAATTGTTATAATTTTGGAAGCAAACACAAATAACCACATCAATAAAAAAATTACAATAAAAATTAAAAAGTTAAAATAACACAAAGTAATATGAAATCACAGACAATGAATATGAAATTATGCTTTTTCGTGTATAATCATGTAAAACTTATCCTTTTCCACTAGAAGGTTAGCAGTTGCTTTCACTAATTTGTTGTTTTTTTCAATGGTTATTAGTCCCTTTCCATTTATGATGAAATACCCAATTATTATTAGTTCCTTTTCATATATCCCTTTCATTTATGAAGAATTAGAGATTTTTGAAAAATAAATTGAACATTTTATATTAAAACAAAGATCATTTACAAGTTGGGATGAGACTCCTCCCAGCATTAGTAGACAAGAACACCTATTTACAATAATAAAAATAATATTTACATTGGATCCAAATATCCTAATCCATATTTCTACAAGGGTTGTCCACTTATTTACAACAATAAAAGAAGATTTGCATTGGAGCCAAATATCCTAAACCATATTTCTACAATGGTTGTCCAAATTAGCCAAACACTAGATTTGATCACCAACCTACCTAATCCTCTCATACACAATAGCCATATCACTATGCCATTGAACCCATACCTCCTTCTCAATACCCATTAGGAATTTTGCTACTTTATTTAGTTCTCTAATCACATAAACTTGAATCACATCATCTAATTCCCTCCACAATTCCTTAATTTGGGTGACAAGAATCCTCAACCTCCATGTCTTCAAAGTAAAGTTCCTCATGCAATCCATAGCTCCTACCAATATTTGAGAATTTGATTCTAGGATTATCCTCATGTAACCTTGTCTTATTGCTCAGATAGAATCATATTTGATAGCTACGGATTCTGATTCATTCTTTGTGGTCCTTCTTAGACCTTGCAGTTTCAAATAGAGAATTATCCCAACATGATTCCTACAAACCACTCCAATTCTAGCTCTACCTAATTGCCTTTTGTAGCTCCATCAGTATTAATTTTATTCCAACCTTCTAGGTATGGTTTCCAACTAGCTCTGTCCTATACCTATTGCACTTTAGCTTCCTTCTCTACCATCCCTATATCAGCCTAATTTTCCTCTTTAGCATACACTACCATAGTTTCTATGAATTTGCTCCAAATGACCTACCAAAAGCCATCTAACAATGAAAAGGTTTCTCTAATAACTCTATCATTTCTCTCCAACTGCACTTGCCACCAAATGAAGTTTAATCCAAGCTTCCAAATGATACAAAGAGCTTTAGATTTAAATATACCTCTCTTCTATATTTCCAAAATATTACTTTGATTCAAATCACCATTGACTCAAATTTTATAAGATAAAAACCATTGTTCCCAAATTTGGTGCAAAAATGGGCTCTCAAACATCAAGTGGTCAGATTTTTTTTGCTCTTGTAGCATAGAACACAATGATATGGACCAGAAATTCTCCTTTGTCTCAAATTATCAAAATTAATAATTCCATTGTGCATAAACTAACAAGCAAAGAAGTTTACTTTTGGACAATTCTTGGATTGCCAAATATTTCTCCAATCCTCAACTTGATATGAATGAGGAAGAGGTTCTATAAGGATCTTAGCATATCCATCCTTCACTATATAGACTCCAAGGCTACCATAGCCTCAAGCTAATTCATCCTCCTCATCTCTACCTATGAGAAATATTTTTGCCAAGATTTTAGTCATGATGGGTTTCATTTTCACAGAGATAGGAATTGGCCACTCATCCAACTTTTTAAACTACTTACTCTTATAATCCCCCAACTTACTAGTGTTGAAATAAATTTCAATATAGATCCAGTCCCTATAGTCCATGGCTATTTTTATTGGTTGTACTTTTATAAATTCAATAATGATAGGTTGGTTTTTGATATCATGAATCTATCCAAAATTGTGCCTTCTCCCTTCTCCCAACTTTCCCAAATAATTAATATTTCACTACTGAGATCCTATTGGAAAAAAATCTGCCTTCAGTTAATAGTGTTGCGCCTTAGACTTTGCCAACATTGAATAGACAGACCTTGCTTGATATCATCTGTCTAGTCTCCAGAGAAGGCTGGTTCCTTTGAGTTTTTTAGAGAAAAGGGAAACAAGAGATAAGGGAAATGTAGCTAAATATAGAACTTTTCTCACGGTACAGATTGGACAACAACTAAAAAAATGATGATGCAGATTACTATCTTCAGATTTTTCTTTATATCTTCCTATAGAAAACATTAATTCATGAATGCTTTTTTAAATGTTCGTCTAAATACATGTAAATATCTTTAATATTCAACTCTAGAAATAAGGTTTATACATGCTCAGTTCAGATTTCAGAATAGATACATTATAAAGCTTAAAATGAATAAAATTTAATAAACCAGATACATACACTCGCATATAAAATTTTAGAAGCCAGGGGAAGAATATATTTTATTGCTCGTAATCCAGTAACATGTACATCAAGTCTGTAAACATCCAAGAGCCGACACTTTTCATGCTGGACTCACTCCTATTTATACCCTAAAAAGAGTATCTTCTACTATGTACATTTAATTTCCTCAATCAATTACAAGTAATTGTCTGCAGTTTCTAAGAATATACAATGGATATCTCACAGATTAGATAGATTTCCTTCATGCTAAATTTAGATGAGCCTGTTATTTTGCAATCATCCAGTGGACCTGCCATGTTATAATCAACTGACCATTCTTCAAAAATCAGCACCTGATGTCAGTGCATGCCCCAGTTGCCAAAAATATACTCTGTTTCTCTGCTTGTCTTCCCTTCTTGAGTCGTGAAAATGCAACATGTCACGAAATCGTGACATTTTTATGTCTTCATCCTGATTCTTCTTTTTACATCGCAAAAATTGACCATGTCACGAAAATGCGACACTTCTGCCTCCTTAGCTCTTTGTCCTAGTTTTGACAGTGAAAACATGACATGTCGTGAAAATGCGACACTTCTACCTCCTTAGATCTTTGTCTTGGTTTTGACAATGAAAATGCGACATGTTGCGAAATCGTGACACTTTCGCCTCCTTAGATCTTTGTCTTGGTTTTGACAGCTAAAATGCGACATGTCACTAAATCATGACACTTTCGCCTCATTATCTCTTTGTCTTGGTTTTGACAACGAAAACGTGACATGTCGCTAAATCACGACACTTATGCCTCCTTTCTCTTTCTTGTTGCTTTTGGCATCAAAAAAGGGACATGTCTCAAAAAGGGGACATGCCGCAAAATCGTGACTTTTCCTCTGCTTTCCCTCTTTGTTGTTTTTCACCGTGAAAACTTGACATGTCACGAAATCGTGACACTTTTCTTCTTTAGTGTATTTTGCTTTTTCTTTGGTCTTTAGCGTATGGGCTACTTCGGTCTTCTTTGAAAATATGCAAAAAGGGTGCGTCAGCCATTTTTTTGTACTTAATCACTTTTTTACTAACATTCATGGCGCTGTAGCACCCCAAAATTGGCACAGTAAACCTTAGCAAATAATTAAAATTACTTTAGTAATAATTCAAAATTCAATTTTAACCTCGAACCACCCGTTAATCGCCTGTTAAACAGCTTTCCCTATTTTTCATGCCATTTTTAGGATTTGTTGTGACCGTTGGATGATATCATCTTCTATCAGACAATATCGCCTCAGATCGAACGATTTCATCTGAAGCAGAACGTCCAGACGATCTCGTCCCAAACTAATTTGTGCATAATTAGCTTCTGTTTCAACGACATCTCTAAGTTGGGTAGAAGTGTGTCTCTGTTAGAGACCCTCCCCATTGGAGATATTCCAGATTAGGATGATCTCCAACATCCTAACCTCCATCCTAAGCCTACTTGAACCTTAGGACCCCCCTTGACATTCCCCTGGCTGAATTTTCCTGTAACTTGACCTTTGCGCACATTAGAATACCCTGGATTACCATCTGCATTTGTGCTTTCCAAGTTTTCTTACAGGGACCTCATTGATTTTCAGCCTAAGTAAGCTCAGATCATCGTAGACGATCCTGTACAATCTTGGACAATCCCGTCAAAATTCGAGACGATTTCGACTGCAGTTTGCATTGGGGGCAATCAGTGCCCAAAGTTTGTGCTTTTCCTATACTTTGCTACCATTTTATTCTGCATTTAGTCAGTTTCATTATTATTTCCTATTATTCTGCATCTTGGAGTTCACCCATGTAGTTTAATTGCATAATAAAATCATGATTATCTATTAAAGCATCGTAATTTACTTGCATTTCTATTCGGTATTATCTTATTAACATCCTTATTATTATTTCACATCATTTTCCTTTATCAATATAGCTGCATTTTTTGTATTTTGTATCTATTTCTCTGTTTGCAGGTCTCTGACGAATTCGTCAGATCTCAGACAATCTTGTCAGATCGAAGATGATTCTGTCAAATTCCAAATGATCTTGACTGCTTCAAAAATTAGAACCTCCATCAGACATCCGAAATCAGGTATGGCTTTTCTCATCTAGCATATTCTCTGTGTTTTCTATTTAAATTTTTTTCTGTATTCATTTAATTTGCATTTTCATAATAGAACAACTTAGATTCATTTGGCCAAACCTAGGATTTGAATGTTTAAAGATAAAATTGAACACATTAAACACATTCCCAACCTAGGCGTGGAGACTGCCACTAAAAATTTCCTGGTGAACCCCACCATCCATCGAAAAATCACCTTAATACACCTCCCCCGAGAGGCGGGACCTTTAAATGGCCTCTCAGTCCGAGGTATTGTCCCATCCTTCCCGCATCCCCCTTCCGGGCATGGATCCTTTAGCCCAAAGGTAAGGGTGTGGAAAATTTGGAATGATTACATTTTGGTGAACCCGACATGAAACTAAAAACTTTTGCAAACAAAAAAAAAAACATAGATGCATTTAAAATCATTAGAAAAATACTAAGTTGCATATCATGTCTAGATGGTAGCTCCTAAGAAAATATTAGTTGTCACTATAAATGTTGAAAACCAATTAGCAACCATAGAAGTTAATTCTATGCTTAGTGTGCCTGAAACAGATAGAGTTCCATCTTTATGGGACGAACTTAATAGGAGATTAGATCTCATTTCATCTAGATCAACCGAACTTAGACAAATCAAGAGGTTTGCCCTAGATAGGATCCTAGATCCTCATCAACTCATTTTTTATCATGAACTTCAGAGAGCCTGCCATAGGTGGTTAGCTTATAGGAGAGCTCTTGTGTCTTCAGAATTGTTCACCTTTGAGGAATACCTCGAGAATGCAACTATGGTATGCCAATTTCTAGTTCATATAGAAGTCCAAGAAACTGATATTATGATTAGAAAAATATGGAATAGAGTTCCTAGAGCTATGTTATATCGTGAATATTATCGTGAGAATTATTATTATCAACCAGAATCTGAAATACACAGTATTGCTATAGCACATTTCATTAAATTCTTGAAAGAAAATTTTCAATTTGAAGAAGAACATTTCATGACTCTTGAAGAACTCGAGCCCATTAATGATATTTATAAATTGTTTATAGAAAACTAGATCATTGCTTTCGGTATTATTATTTCTTGCATGCAGTGTGTTGTTTGTTATCTTTATAATATTGTTACAAAAACAAAAAATAGAAAAAACAAGAAAAACCAAAATATAACAAAATCAAAACATTTTATTTTAAATACTATAGTAGGTATATAATTAAAATATATACCTCTTAAGCTTGTTGCATATATATATATATATATAAATATATATATTTGCTGAAATCTAAGTTTAAGCACAATGACTAGACTTAGGAATGGTAAACAAACTGAAGAAGAAGAAGAAGATTGGTTAGGAGACAAAACAAAAAACCCAAATGTCCTTCCTGAGGATTCAATTCCGGAAGGAGGAACTCTAGAACAGCCAGAAGATAAGCTTTTTGTAGATGAACAAGAAGAAAATATTAAAGAGAAATGATCCTCATCCCCTAGAATGGCTCCAGATGGAACTATTGCTTTTGATAGCTTAGATCATTTCTAGAAATTTTTCAATAATAACATTGGTGCTCTTAATATGGCAGTTCGTATTGATAGAGGATAAATTAGGGACACTCAAGCATCCATGGAAGATATGTTTAACATACACACTAATCCCTTGTCCTTTGTTGATCAAGAAAGTCATAAGGTTGTACCATCCAATAGATATATGGTCACTATGATTCAGAATATGCAAAAACAACAGGTTACCCAACCCCATGAGGAACCTGTTATTGAGCCTAAAATCATTCCCACACAAAAGAAACCTTCATTCACTGCTTTATTTCACCAAACTATTGATCAATATGCTTCAAATCGAAAAAAACCTAAAATGAAGCCAAACACCAATTTTCAACAATCTGGGATACAACATAATACAACTTCAAAACTTCTTCATAACACCCTTCCTACCAAAAATTTACACAATAGCAATATAGCATCTAATATTCATGTCCCTCCATCATATGTTCACAAATCCCATATTAATACCCTACCGAACCAATATGGTGGGCAAAAAAGTAATCTGGAAGCCATGGTGAAACAGTTAGCTTCGCGTATGGACGAGATAGATCCCTACCGTCCCTCGTACAATTATCGAGAGATGTGTAGTCAGCCTTTGGATCCCATAGTTGTAGCACAACCATACCCTAAACACTTTCCCATGCCTATCCTACCTATATATAAAGGAACTAAAGATCCCATAGAGCATCTTCGTATGTTTAGGATAGCATGTCATGATATATCACATGATGACTTGCTATTACTAAAAATGTTCCCAAAAAGTTTAGGAGGAATGGCATTAGAGTGGTACTATCAATTGCCCACTCATTCTTTGAGAAATTTTGAAGAAACAACTGAATCTTTTGTCCATCAATTTAGTGCCTACATCGAGAGGCATGTCACCATTAAAGATTTATACAACTTAAAACAAGACAAAGATGAATGTTTTGCTGATTTCTTAGCTAGATGGAGGCAGTTGATAGGAAAACTGCACTTCGTGCTACCTTATAGGGAAATGTTGGATATTTTTATCAATAATTTACAAGAACAAATATCCTATGAGTTATCAATTGCTACCTTGACCACCTTCGATCAAGCTATAGACTTCGCTCAAAGAGTGGAAGATGCTCTCATTAGGAGAGGCCAGCTTCGAAAGAAAGATGATGAGAAAAAATCCAAAAATTAGTATAAAAATAAACAAGTTGTAGGTGACGGAGTCACTGATAGCAGAAACATTGCTAATGTTAATACTACGAAGACAACAGAAAAATTTATATTGAAACCTCCTGATAAACCTCCTAGATAATTTACTAGACTCAATCAACCATTATCAACTATTCTACCCCAATTACTTGAAAGAGTTTTGATTCAATTACCAGCTATCCGGGAACCTGATCCAACTATACCCGAATATAGAGCTGATTTACATTATGATTTTCATAGAGGACCTGGACACTCTACAAACTCTTGTAAAAGATTGAAACATAAAATACAAGATCTGATTGATAATAATGAAATGGAGGTGCAAGCCTTCCAACCTAAACAAAATGCTCCTAATAATGCTCAAAAGACCATTCCCCAAAATTAGAATCAAAATGCTAATAAATCATTGGATATATTTCAACATCCTTTACCAAAACATGGTAAAGAAGTGGCCAATCAAATTGAGCATCATAATGTCCCTCCTCCTACCCGATATGTAGGAACTATTAGCGAACATTTACCTAATCATGATTTACAAAAATTTGACACAACTTTATCCATGGTCATGACCAGGCCCCTATATAATACTCAAACTCCGGATCTCAGTGATGTAGAATCGGATACTGAAAGTGAAATAGACATCACCTCAAATCAATCAAATAGTTCTAAAAAAAATTAGACCCTATTCAACCTATCACAGATTTTATGGTTCCAGAAGAACCATTTCCTAGAAGAGTTACTACTCGACCCTCTTCTAATCAGTTCCTTCCTAATGAACAAGCCATAAACGCTCAACCGAGACTAGTTCAGCGTCCTCAATATAACATTGTAGGTACCATCGGAGTCATTACCAGACAACAGGCTCAAAATTCTCAACAAGATCAAACTCAGAATGATGGATCAGCTCTATTTATTTTGAAAAATCCCAATAAAGGGAATCATATGTCTAATGTTCAACCAAAACCTCCTTACAATATTAACGAACAATTATCCAATACTATAGCCATAATTTCCCTTTTGGACTTGTTAAGATCTTCTCCTACCCATAGGGATGAATTAATGCTTACATTAAGCCAAATTATGGTACCTCAAAATATTCAACCTGAAGCCATGTCCAATACTATCATCACTCGGGAAGTCGATTGTATTTACTTTCGAGATAAAGATATACCACAACATAGTCTACATAAGGATAACCCCTTATATATTACTACCCTAATTGGAGATGTAGCTGTTAAACGAGTCTTGATTGATAATGGTTCATCTCTAAACATATGCACTTTTGACTTTTACCAAATATTTGGGTTTAGAAGTGATGAAATGAAAAGAATAGATATGATTATCAAAGCCTTCAATGACGAGACACAAGAAACGTGTGGAGTCATTACTATACCCTTGCAAGTTGGTCCTAGAACCCTAGATACAACCATGTTTATTGTACATTGCCCTGCATCATACAATATACTTCTGGGTCACCCTTGGATCAATGCGATGCGGGTTGTCCCATCAACTTTACACAAATGTGTTAAATTCGAATTTAAAAATTGGTTGGTCACTATTCATGGTGACCCTAGACCCTTTGATATGTGTGCCTTGGCAGAACCTGTTGGAGTTCAATTCTACCCTGCTTTGTCATCCACACATCCTAATTCTTATTTTTCATCTAAAAGTGTGAAACACACACCTAAAAATTCATCTATTTCTCCTCCATTAATTTCAGCCCCATGTATAGCTCAACAATCTTCTGAACAAACCACACTAGAACCTCAAAAAGATCTTAGATCTACAACCAATCCTTCATGTTCCATCCCTATAATTGCAAAACTTATAGACCCATTTATTAACACCTCCACATTATCTACATCTATCATACCTTCCACATCTAAAGATATAGGGAATGATCCTTCTACATCTTATGCTCTTTCTGATGAGCTTTTACCGGATTTATCTAAAATTTTAATATAAAAAAAAAACAAATGCTTCTATGCAAGATTCACTTATTTTAAATAATTTGCCACCATCTCCTCGTACTTTGGGCCTCCCACAACCTATGGGAAGTACTTACCAAGTCGGAAGTTGTGCCTTCATTTATAAGGGATATGACTGGGGAAGAATACCCCAAAATATCAAGATGCATTGTGATGGATATGCTTGATGCTATTTTGCTAATGAATATATTAAAGCTAAACCTATAATGCTTAAAATGGGATATAAAGGTAAAGTCTTGGGACCTTTCCAAAATGCTATGAAAGAACCTTTCGAGGTAGAACTGTGGCCTGCCCGCTATGGTGTGGGCCTGTTTCCTAGTAAGGGTCAACTCTTCCCTTTTGAAGGTGATGATCAACTCATATGTTATCAATATTATCTAGATAAACAAGATTCTTTGTGTCCAAAGAATAATCCCTTTACATGCAATATGCTATCCATAGCTTACCCTGAATTGATTGTTGAATCCGATGATGAGTTGGAAGGAGATATTTTCCATGATGTCTCCGTTGAAGAGTTGTTACACAATGGTTTTTATTTTGATGGTTCTATACCTACTATAGCCCAACTTGAGGCCACGACTCCTCAATATGAATTCTCAAAGTTAACCTTAAAATAATTACAAGAATTGGGCGTCTCACCTGCCCCACCTAATTTTGAAAGAGATCTACACATGGAAGTAGAAAACGTCATTAAAGTTAACATTGGAACTGAGGATAATCCTCACATAATCAATATTGGATCAGAATTAAGTCAAGAAAAACAAGATGAATACATTGCATTTCTTAAAGAATATGAAGATGTCTTCGCTTGGACATATGAAGACATGCCAGGTCTGGACCCTTCTGTAGTCATGCATCATCTAGTAGTCCATTCGGATGCTAAACTTGTTAAACAAAAACTTAGAAAAATGCATCCCAAAGTGGCCTTGCTAGTCAAAGGGGAGTTAGAAAAACTCCTGAATGTTGTTTTTATACAAGCTATTGATTATGCTGAATGGATCTCAAATGTAGTTCTAGTCACCAAGAAAGAAGCTACCAAAGTTAGGGTTTGCATAGACTTTAGAGATATTAAAATTGCATGCCCTAAAGATGATTTTCCTCTTCCAAACATGGATCAAATCATTGATTTTACTGCGAGGAGTGGAATGATGTCCCTAATGGATGGATTTTTTGGCTATAATCAGATTAGGATAGCTCCTAAAGATTAGGCTAAAACAACATTTATTACCCCTTAGGGTACCTTTTGTTGGAAAGTGATGCCATTTGGTTTAAATAATGTAGGCACAACATATCAACGAGCCATGACTTATATCTTTCATGATATGATGCATGATATCCTACATGATTACGTAGATGATAATATAGCTCGCTCTATTAAATAAGATGATCATTTAGATGATTTGAGAAAATTATTCAATCGGTTAAGAGAATATCTTATTCGATTAAATCCAACCAAATGCATATTCGAAATTAAGTCCGATAAACTATTAGGAGTTTTAGTTTCTTTACATGGTATCGAAATCGACCCTCTCAAGATTGTGGCTATCACTGATATGCCCGCACCTACTAATATATCTGAGTTACAAATTTTACAAGGTAAGCTTCAAGCCATTCGTCGCTTCATTGATAAGCTGGCAGACAAAACCGGTCCCTTTATTAAGCTTCTTATGAAGGATGTCCCTTTTAATTGGGACGATGAATTTAAGGAAGCTTTTGAACTTCTCAAACAATATCTCCTTAATCCACCTGTGCTTTCACCGCCTAGATCTGATCACCCATTTCTCCTATATATTTTAGCTTTAGATTTTGCTTTAGGAGCTATGTTAGCTCAGCTTGATGATGAGAAGAGAGAGCGTGCTAATTATTACATTAGCAAAACCCTCATCAGTTATGAAACCCGCTACACAGCATTAGAAAAACTATGTCTAGAAGTTGTATTTTCTATGCAAAAATTACGCCATTATATGCTCAGTCAAAAAACATATGTCATTGCTAAATATGATCCCTTATGGTATCTTATGAGTCGACCTATTTATCGGGTTGTACAACAAAGTGGGTTCTTGCTCTAAGTGAGTTTGAACTCATATTCATAGGACAGAAGTCTATTAAGGGTCAAATCATGGCAGATCAATTAGCTGATGCACCCTTAGAGTCTACCCATCCCCTCATCATTGAGTTTCCTGATGAATGCCTTCAATTAGAGGCAGACCATATTGAACAATGGTTCTTATACTTTGATGGAGCCCGATGCATGAGTGGGGCTAGTGTGGGTATTATTTTAATATCTCCGCAAAAACATCTTATACCTTTGTCCTTCAAATTAACATTTGCTTGCACTAATAATACTACTAAATATGAAGCTCTAATCCTTGGATTACGAGCTGCCTTGGCGCAAAAAATAAAACATCTTCTAGTTTTTGGTGACTCCCAACTTATCATAAATCAAATCAATGAAGTTTATCAGACCAGAGATGATAAATTGCGCCCATATAAAGCATATGTTTTACAGTTAATATCTCTATTTGATCAAGTTACCTTGGAAGCTATTCCTCAAACTAGCAACCGTGTAGCTGATGCTATGGCCGCAGCTGCATCTCTTCTACCCTTGGAGTTAGATGACGAATATGCCACCATCATTATTCGTCGAATCTAGGAACCCACTTCAAATAAGTCATGTTTAGAACCTTTGGATGTGTTTCTAATCAATGAAACTATTCTTGAACCTTGGTATACAGATATATTTGATTTTCTTCAACATGGGACTTTCCCTGCCAATTCTAATAGAAACCAGCGTCGGTTATTACGTAGACGAGCAAGTCGATTTGTAATAATTGGAAATACTTTATATAGGAGATATTTTGAAGGTATCCTATTAAGATGTTTGAATCTAGAAGAATCCAAATCAGCTTTGAGTGAAGCCCACGATGGATCTTGTGGAGGACACTTTAGTGGTAGTGTCATTGCTAAAAAGCTCCTTAGGATAGGATACTTTTGGCCTACCATGGAAAATGATGCACATGATTATGTGCACCATTACGACAAGTGCCAGAAACATGCTGACCTTGTCCATGCACCTGCACAAGAACTGCAGGCTATTTCATCTCCTTGGCCCTTTTCAAAATGGGGCTTAGACATTATTGGTAAAATTAATCCTGTGTCATCTGATGGACACAAATTCATCATAACCGCCACTAAGTATTTCATGAAGTGGGTTGAAGCTATGCCTTTAGCTTCCTGCACTAGAACACAAGTCTCTAAATTTATTTTTAATCAAATCATTTGTAGGTTCGAAATTCCTGCAAATCTCATCTCAGACAATGGAACTTGTTTCAAAAATAAAGATGTTAAGAAATTATGCCAAAAATATAAGATTCAACATTGCTGGTCCACTCCATATTATCCTCAGGGTAATGGCCAAGCAAAAGCATCTAACAAAACCTTAATCAAAATTCTTAAAATATTGGTCAATAAATCTGGCTACGACTAGCACATTCAATTATATCCAGCTTTGTGGGCCTATCAAACTAGTGTTCGAACTCCCATTGGAACTTCACCTTTTGTCTTGGTTTATGGTGTTGAAGCTGTTTTTCCCTTTGAATTAGAAGTTCCTTCTTTGGCTCTACTACTTCAAGATACCAAAGTAGGAGATGAATATCGAGCTGGCAGACTTAGTCAGCTGGAACTCCTAGATGAAAAGCGCATCAATGCTTTGGAGCATCTTTGTGCCTACCAAAACAAGCTTAAAAGATCATATGCCAAGAAAGTTTGTCATCGATCCTTTGAGGTCGGCGACCTTGTTTTAAAAGAAAATCAAAAAAATACTAATGCAACTAAAGACATTAAAGGTAAATTTGAGCCCAACTGGCTTGGACCATATATTATCACTGCTAAATTTGAATCGGGCACATACAAATTAGCTACCTTAGATGGTAAATATTTAAAAGAACCTATGAATATTATGAATCTTAAGTGATATTACGCATAAAATTTAGTCATTTCATTTGTACATATTTTGCATGTTGTCTCATTTTAAAAATATATATAAAACTTTTTAAACAAAAACAAACAAAAATAAAAGTAAAAACAACAATATTATTGACTCTTTCGAAACCAACAAAAAAAAAAAAAAAAAGAGTCAAAATTATCAAACTCCTCAAAAATATTTGTTGTATATATTTCTTCTTAAAGTATTGCAGTTATATTTTCTTATTATCTTGGATAAATTAGCATTTATTTGGAATCCCTCACTTTCACAAACACAAAATAAATATTTTGATTTTATCTGGCATGATTACTAATCTCTCTTATATCAAAGTTCACAAAATTCAATTAAATAAAGTTTGAGCACAGAGAATTGATCTTGTTATTTACTTAAACCAAGCATATCTTTTCACAATAAAATGATTACATTTGTAATTTCCATGCTATGCTACATAGTAGAAGTGGTTTCTTGAGCGAAAAGTTTCCCCTGCTATCCTATCATGCACATGGTCTAGAATCTTTGAGAATTGACAAAAGGACAAGCTCACCCCTACCCGGAATAAAAATCCCTTGCTCTACAGCTAATCCGAGCAAGTATCCCTAGAATAGGAAGCAAAGAAAAAAAAAATCAAACAAAATTATGAGCAAAAGAAGCATTATTCCAGTATCATTTTGTACTATCTCAGCACTATTTCAGCATTATCTCAAATACAAAAATAAAAATACAAAAAAAAAAAAAGAGAAAAGAAAAAGAAAGCAAAGAAAGCAAAACAAGCAAAAACAAAAGCAATAAAATCCCTTTCCCTACCCATTGAAAAGAAAAGAAGGGTTGATGAGCTTGAATCCCTAGAATTCTCAATTATTCAAAAACTGTGAGGTAAGCCCCATAACATGTGGTTTGTGCCCAACCCGCTTGGCCTTGGGTAACTCCTAGCGTGGCGATATGTCTGTCACATTAGCGACCTTCTTTTGTACAGACCTATGTCTGCTTATGGATTAGCTAGCTCTTGATAACCCGACTTACATAGTAGTTTGGTATGGTTATATGCATCTAAATCATGGTTAATGAACACTTATTTGGTTAATTCAAATCACTTGTATCAAATTATCTTGCTCAAAACTAGTAAATGCACAAAGCAATTGCACACACATTTGTATTTGAGAGATTTTGTGTATCATTATGATAAATCAAGATTGGTAATGAACTCACATACACACATGGGATTCCTTATAAATATAACTTTTGTCTTTAAGATACTTTGAAATATTTTTGCAAATTGTTTGGAATAATTTCATTTTCTTATTTGAGAACAGTTGTTTAGTATAAAGACAATTACATACATTTTCAAAAAAAAAAAATCAAAATTTCTTTCAAAACATGCACTCAAATCATATATATATTATCGACTTTCGCGACGATGGTATAGTTCCAAAACTTAAATTGGAATTTTATGCCTAGCAAAAGTCCTCATCTTCATATTATCTATTTATTTTTCAAAAATTAAAAAATCAACCATGCAATAAAACTATCAATTTCTTCTTTGGATTTCGCGATGATGGTATAAGTCTACACCTAAATATTCTATGCCTAGCGCAAACCATTGTACTAATTTTATTTCCCATTTATTTAAATTCATCAAAACATGTGACTTAAATCATTATGTTACACAATTATGCTTTAACAACAACACACATTGTTTCTATTTCATGTCATTATGTCAACTTCAATTTTGCAATGATGGTATAATTCCTAGGGAATTATTCAAAAAATTTATCACACTTAGGAATTTATGCCTAGCAAAAATCATCTTTAATATATTTCATGTATAATATTTTCATGGAAATCTGAAAACAAATCACCATCATCATCATCATTTGCATCATCACAACAAAGTCTTAAGACAGTCTCTTAAGCACTCTTTTTCTTTTAACAATATTTCTATACTGGTATTAGCTTGACGACCGAGTGAGCGGCGACTCCATGAAATGGTATATAATAGCGAAAATGTCCTTTGAAATTATTGTTAAAAGTCCCTTTATTTTTATCAAATTATCCCACAAACAACCAATTTGTTTACATCAGATTATTTCATTTAAATTTTAAAGCATGACATTCAAACCATAATATTTCCAAACAACATAATTACATGAATCATCAAATCAATCACACCAAAACATTAAAGCATCATACAAACACATAAGACAAGTCATATGATCAAATATATATATATATATATATATATATATATATATATATATATATATCAATAATATATGTACATCATATCAAAACTAGATTGGTATGCCACAATCTACATCTTGGCATACTCAATCCTCTCACTCATATATTCAGTCTGTGCAGTGCAGTAGCCTAGCCTTGAGAACCCCTCAAGATCTTAGCCTCATCTCCTCCCCCACCCTGAGGTAGATGAGGTGGCCCCATCGTAGTATCTGTGGTACTACGAGTCCTAGTCATCGATCGAGATGAAGTCCTCGATGACCCAACCCTGATCGAATTTGCAATACCGACTGGTAGCTATACCCTCTGGCCCTTTGGCACCAGCTAGAAGTAGATACCCTAATAGAACACGATCTGAGAAATCGACCACGTCAGCTCTTGAGTGCTCGCTCCTCTGCTCTATGCTTTGAGGCGTGCAACCTCATATTTGAGCTGTGTAGCCTCAGCTCGATGGCATGTAGCCTCATCTTGTAAAGTCTGCACCTATGCCTAGAGATGGATAGTCTCTGCCCGGAGAGTAGCCATCTCACTACTCTCTCTTGTGTCCACACCCTTGCCCTTATCGGGCGATGGTGGCCTCTCTCTTCATGGAGAAGGGGGTCTATCCTCCCTCCTCTCCCACTGCCACAGCCTTTGCTAAGCCTGTGGCCTCCTCTGCTCTCTCCCACTGTGACCCTATGCTACCTCAATGGCCGCATGGAACCGCCTCCCCATCTAATGCACACCTACATGAATCAGACCCTAAGCCCTTGTCATTAGAGGAGGGTGGATTCCTGTGTACCAAGCATCGTAGCCATCAGCTACCCCAATGTCATCTCCATCCACTGGTTGGATTGGGGTGTCATCTATGTCCTGACTCCAGAAGTGCTGCATATCTGGAGTCCCGTTAACTGTAGTGTTATCCCAGACAGTCCAAGAAAACTCATAGTCTCTAAGATATGGGATCCCTGTTGTACACTGAACTACCTCAAAACTCAATCGTAGCAGTGGAGATCCACCTCTCCCATCTCCATACTCAGCCAACAGGTTTGCCTAACGTGAGCTAGCTCCTGTTCATCCTCGGCCGACCCTGGATGATCTCTTCAAGGCCTCTAGGTGATCTGATCAAAGACAAGGTCATAAAGTAGTCTCTGGGACATTGGTAGATCTATCTGCCACTGTGACCCTCTCTAGAGCCACCAGTAGAAATCTTGGGGCCTCTCCCTGTCAATCCCTATCAATGGGAGCCCTATCGGCCTCTGCACTATGATGTGCTCCTAGCACAAAACCTGCAGTAGTGATGTCATGACTAGACATCGACCGCACTTGTATATGACCCCATGCAGGATCCTATACAATCGGCATAGTACATAGCTCCCCTAAGCAAACCTGTACCCGTGGTCTCTCATGTTGTAGACCACATATATCAGTAGCCATGGTACTCTGCATCCACTCTGATGGCATAGTAGCAGAACACCTACCACCCCAACCAAAACTTGTGTCAGTCTAGATGCCCCAGGCATCTGGCATAGCGACTCAATGTTCACTTCGTCCTTCTCTAGGGCAAATCTCGAATCTTTGCACAGTCGCATCATCGCGTGGCCCTGATTGGCCGCAGGAGTTATTAGTTGTCCTTGTATGGGGATCCTAAAATTCTTCCATACATCCTCCAATGTGGGAGTCATCTCCCCTGTCGATAACCAAAAATAGGAAGAACCTGAATACCACCTCTCTGCTAGGGTTGTTAATAGCCTCATATCTGTAGAAACTTGTGGCATATCTACCACATGCTGCAATCCGACTTGAGCCAACTGATCTCGCTCTGCCTAAGATAGAGTGGCCAAGTCAACCCTTAGCCCATCGTATTTCCATTCTCTGCTCTTTAGTAATCCTCTCTGCAACATAAACAACAAAACAATAAAAATCATTAATAAAATAGTGATTAAAAATGCAACACAAGTTCAATTTGAGCAAATTTGTCTCTGATTTTGCAAGCCAAAATTGTCCCTTATTTGATGAAATCGTCCCCATTTCATCGATTTCACCTTTGAACGAAATCTACGATATCAAGTTGATTTCAACGAAATGGAGACGATTTCATCTTGACGACGTCGACGGCCCAAAAAATGGCCACGATGCTCAAAAATCATTTAAAATTAATCTAAAAAGCATAGAAAATCAAAATTAAAGCATTCTAAACTAAGTTTAGATTCTTACCCGTAGCCCGTGTCGGACCTCTATTGATCTGTGCGCTATCTCGACCATTTTGTTTACAGAGCTCCAGAAACCAGAAAATGAAAATGAACAGTAACAATGAATTAGGGTTTTACCCTATTTTTCTTAATTTTATTCAAATACAATTAAAAACATTTTAAAATTTTTCTTTTCCGTGTTTTTACCTCAAATGTTCGATTTGGGTAAAAACACGGAGGGGGCACCATAGTAAGCTGTCGTACAATTCGACCAAGAATCGTCGCCTAAAAATGGGAATAACTTTTTCTTTCTCGTAGATTGAGAAGAACTCATCTTTAACGCATTTTCTTCAAAAAATTTGCTAAAGAGGGGGCAAAATGTAGCACCCCAAAATTGGCACAGTAAACCTTAGCAAATAATTAAAATTACTTTAGTAATAATTCAAAATTCAATTTTAACCCCGAACCGCCCGTTAACCGCCTGTTAAACAACTTTCCCCATTTTTCATGCCATTTTTAGGATTTGTTGTGACCGTTGGACGATATCGTCTCCGATCAGACGATATCGCCTCAGATCGAATGATTTTGTCTAGAGCAGAACGTCCAGACGATCTCCTCCCAAACTGATTTGTGCATAATTAGCTTCTGTTTCAACGACATCTCTAAGTTGGGCAGAAGCGTGTCTGCACCGTTAGAGACCTCCCTCGTTGGAGATCTTCCATATTAGGATGATCTCCAACCTCCTAACCTCCCTCCTAAGCCTACTTAAACCTTAGGACCCCCCTTGACATTCCCCTGGCTGAATTTTCCTGTAACTTGACCTTTGCGTGCATTAGAATACCCTGGATTACCATCTGCATTTGTGCTTTCCAAGTTTTCTTGTAGGGACCTCATTGATTTTCAACCAGAGCAAGCTCAGATCATCGCAGACGATCCTGTACAATCTTGGACGATCCCATCAAAATTCGAGACAATTTCGACTGCAGTCTGCATTGGGGGCAATCAGTGCCCAGAGTTTGCACTTTTCCTATATTTTGCTACCATTTTATTCTGCATTTAGTCAGTTTCATTATTATTTCCTATTATTCTACATCTTGGAGTTCACCCATGTAGTTTAATTGCATAATAAAATCATGATTAGCTATTAAAGCATCATAATTTACTTGCATTTCTATTCGGGATTATCTTATTAACATCCTTATTATTATTTCACATCATTTTCCTTTATCAGTATAGCTACATTTTCTGTATTTTGTATCTATTTCTCTGTTTGCAGGTCTCTGACGAATTCGTCAGATCTCAGACGATCCTGTCAGATCGAAGATGATTCTATCAAATTCCAGATGATCTTGACTGCTTCAAAAATCAAAACCTCCATCAGACATCCAAAATCAGGTATGGCTTTTCTCATCTACCATATTCTTTGTGTTTTCTGTTTAAATTTGTTTCTGTATTCATTTAATTTGCATTTTCATAATAGAACAACTTAGATTCATTTGGCCAAACCTAGGATTTGAATGTTTAAAGATAAAATTGAACACATTAAACACATTCCCAACCTAGGCGTGGAGACTGCCACTAAATGTTTCCTGGTGAACCCCACCATCCTTCAAAAAATCACCTTAATACACCTCCCCTGAGAGGCGAGACCTTTAAAGGGCCTCTCAGTCCGAGGTATTGTCCCATCCTTCTCGCATCCCCCTTTCGGGCGTGGATCCTTTAGCCTGAAGGTAAGGGTGCAGAAAATTTGGAATGATACAAGCGCCTTCCGAGGTATTTTTTTCTCACAAAATTAAATAGAAACCAGGCCTTCATCCATTGGGAAACAGAGTCACCAACACAGTTGCAAAAAGTAAAATTTTAAGTGAAAAAGCAAAGATAAAAGAAAAAGAATGCACTTTGGAATATAAGTGATCTTTACCTTATCAAAACCTTTTTCTACCGCTTAGTGACTTAACATTTTTTTGAGGAATATAAAATATTCAATTCTGAGAGCTGGTCCCAGCTCTGGCTGCTAGTTTCTAACCCTAATGTTTAGATCTTCTAATTTTGTCCATTACTGTAATTAACTCTTGATAAGTTTTGCAAACTCGGTTCTAGTATTCATATTCTAAATTAGAAGAATCAATGAAAAGTTGATATACGTACTGCAACTCCTCCACTTTATCATAATAAATGGTCTTTTGCCTTAAAATTAGTTCTTGTAAATAGGCTTTAATCTGTGTCAGCCTCTGGATCATCTCCATGACCTGTGTTTTATCTATAGGTTCTTTCCAGTCGTCTATGTCTGCTTCATCCTCAATAAAAGCTTGTATTGATGTTGAAAGGACCTCTTCCTTCAATACTTTTGAACCATCATCCCAGAGGTAAGGAAGCCCATTATGGATAGCTAAATCAAGTTTTTGGAGTAACCCTTTCACTTCATCTTCAAGATCTTATAGAAACTTATTTCCCTGTGCTATCAATTTAAAATTTCTAAAGAAGTTCTTCGATGCGATTTTATCTTGAGACCAGGCTTCACTTCTGAGCTTGGCTTCCATACTTCCTGGCATCTTCTGAATTTTAGTAGCTACATCTTCTCGTTTCAATAAAAATGCTTCGACAACTCCAAATTCCTATTTCACTACTTTAGTGGTTTCCTTTACTTTAGCTAAATACAAAAATAAAGGTCTAGACTTTAATACTAAAGATAATAAATCTTTTAACAGTTCTTTCCTCATTTTCTTTACTTTATTTTTTGAAAATCTGGAAGGAGCATTTTGTTGTTCTACCAACTGTTTTTGTAGCTGTTGTATCTATGTATTCAATTCTTGAATCTGAGCTTCTGCCACACTCAACTTTTCTTTACATTTTGCCCCTTCACTGGTAGTAACACTAAATTTACCCTCCCATTTTTAGCTTCCAGAGTAAGAGCCTTCTCTGCTATTTTTTGTTCTTTCACCACAGTATCTAATTCCTTCCTCTTCTCCTTTTCCTTCAAAAACATTTCTTGGTAATGTCCTCCCTATAAGTATATGGTCCCAAAATGTGCTTGGTCTTTCACCCACTCATATTGCATAGGTAGTTGAGATATATCTTCATTTATCTCTTCTTCTTGGTAATCTTCCATAGTCATTTCTCCCTTTGATTTCTTAGTAATAGGAGTTAACTTCAACTTTTTCCTCTGCATACTAGCTGGATCTAAAGCAATGATTTATATTACAGTAGCTAGTGCTTTAGAATCCTCAAATGAATGTGAAGTCCACCAATCTAAAGCATTCATGCTTACTTTTTTCAGATTCTCAATCTTCGCCATGGTGGAGTGTGACTCAGTCCCTTGAGAAGTTGTAACTCTAGCCGTCGGGATGTCAATGTTGGGGAGAAAAGGAATGGGAGCAACTATGGATCCAAAATTTAGCCGATTCTGGGAAGATGTTACCATTTCTAGGAGGACAAGGTAATTTTTTGGCAAGAATATTATACCTTTTTTTATTTTAGAAAAGGGAGGAAGAATTAAAATGGGAATTAGTAGGAGAATGGGAAGACGAAAGTAAAGAAAACATACCTATTTTCGGTTGGATTTGAGGTTGGTGTTCTTCTTCTTCTTCATGTTCACTGACAATCATTTATTCACTCTATGCTTTGTCTTTATCAGGAGTTTTATTTTCCTTATCACTTTCATCCAAGTTTATAATCTGTTTCTCCTGCTGTTGTCCTACCGTCAGGATTTCCTTTTAACCGAAATTTGTTTTTTATTTTCACTATTTTGGCTCTCTTGAGCCGAACTGGGTGGGTTGCATGAGACTTCCTTCTGTGAATATTCATGCTCAACTTCCTGAGCATTTGCATCAGTGTTTTCTTCAGCCATAAGGTCTTGTTCACCTTCTTGAGTCCTTTTCCCTGAGTTGTCTTCTGTATCTTGAGGCTCTTTATCATTAGAATAAGTTTGAATAATATTCTTGTCTTTTCTTCTATCAGCCATCATTTTCAATTTTCTCATTCTTTCTGCTATGGGTTCATCAGATTCTGTACCCGAGTTCGAAGGTGGAACAAATTTTACAATTCTTGAGGAATGATGTCTTGACATCAGAGTACCTGCCCCAAGTGCTAGATGCTTCTCTCTTTTTTTTACTATAATAGGTTCAACTCTCCCCTGTCCTTCTTTGCCCAATCCTTTTCCATCATAACCCATTTTCAACATCATCTGGGCAGTATTCAAGCTATAATTTTTTCCTTGCTCTTCAGTAAAAACCTCTTCTATTGATCTTTTCCTAGATGTCCTAGGTTTGGTCTGAACAAGGGGAAGATTCTGACCCTTTGCAATTCCTTTTCCTTTACCAGCTTCGGGCTGCTAGTATTCCTCAGGTGGCTAGGATACTTTAGGTTGCTAAGATACTTCGGGAGTAGAAGAATGACTACCTCCTATGCTTGGAGGGATTCTAACAGGGAAACTTCCTCCCGAGGAGTCATGGTTTTCATTATACCGAGATTCGAACAGATTGTCATTTTTGGTGGGGTACCTCGATGAAATCAAATTTGTCTGGACTCTCATTACCCACCATTCCCAAATTTTAGCCACATCCCAATATGGCCCACTCTTCTGAATCCTGGTGATTTTACACTCCATAAATTGATGAGCTTTTATATTTTATTGGTCAAACTAAACAATTACTTCGTAAAAATCATGCCAAGGAGTCAAAGGCTCCACCTTTTCTACGTGCCACTCCAGAGGTTCGTATTCTGAGTTATTTCTATTTTCTTCAATATCATCTCTGACTTTAACATGAAAATATTTTATCTGTGTTTTATTTAAAATGGATTTTCTCAATAAGCCCCAATTTTCTCAAATACTCTGTTATCTGTTCATTTTGCCCCTTTTTTGAAATAGTAATTCCTTCAAAACTAAGAGGCATATTACAGGTACTAATTTTTCCAATTCTAGTCCCGAATTTGACATTAATGCTTTCTGTATGCCTAACATATTCTAAGGCAAAGACTCTATCAGTCACATAATGAGGAAGTAAAAAGGGTTTATCTTAAAACCCATACAATATGATGCATACTCCTTGTGTTAGAATAAACCAATCCCCCTCTTCTGCAAACTTGGTTTGCAATATCTTTTCCTCTTTGGGGGTCAATCTCGTTATTTGTCCATACATGATTTTTAGCGCAGGGCCCAAAAATTCCCTATTGAAATCATAATATGACTCGGTTTATATAACACATTGGTCCATTCATACACTGGTAAGATTTATCCCTTCTCATTCTTATTATTTTTTGAAATGAAAGGTAACTCTTGAGACATAAAATAAAAGAATAACCACACCAAATATGAAGTGTATCTGAATTAAAACTGGGTTCTAGCATTCAATGTCGCCAAACCCTCATGAATCTCTGCACTTAAAAAATCAGTCCAATTAAAGAAAATAGGTTTCACACTCCTACTCATAATAGCTGAATCGTACATTCTAGGGTTCGACAAACATTCTACTATAGCCACCTGCCACTTCTAAACCTTTTCATCATTTTTTAGTCCAACAATCATGGCCAGGATGGAATATAGTTTAGGATTTTTAAAAGCTGCCATGTCAATTGGGGTTCTGGTGGATTTACCCCTTCTAGAAGATCTTTTATTTGAGTGGCTAGGAAACCCTTCACCTTTTTGTATGAGCCAAAATATGTAGCCTATTATAAGGGGTCAAAATTCTTAGGTTCTATGAAAGGGACATGGCCCACAGCAAAAGCAAAGACAAAAGCATCTTTGGACAAAGAAAACAAAACCCTCCATGAAAAACCTCTAATATTTATCTCCTTTTCATCATAGAAATTTTCAATTGCCCTTAACAATTATGGGCAGGGATGAACAGGAATATATACATACCAGTATAAGAAATAATGGTATGCAAACATTGAAGGAGAAGACATAGAAACCCTAGTTGCTACCCGGTTCTTTATATTGCTTCGAATCTCCGTAGGGTCCTTCCATGTTATTATTGTATCTGCAATTCGGGAGTCTCTATCAATAAAACCAGCATTGTCCCCCTCCCTTCCTTTTACTACCTAAGTATTCGGGGGTGATGAGGTAGATGCTACCTAGTTCTTCGCCTTCTTCGGAGCCATTATGAATTATCAGGTACACAGACTTTGAACTTCTTCTGATTTCTTCACAACCCCTTCCTCACTATGCTATAGTGTGGTGGTAAAAAGTGGCTGATGATATTTTTGGATTTTCAAGTGTTATAGAGATAGTTCCTCACTTATTTTTCTTCTTTAGGAGTTTCAGCAAGTTTACAAATGGTGAAATGCCTTTCCAAATCCTTGAATTTAATTTTATGTAGCTTGAGAGGACATGCAAAATTAATGTATTAAATGATGGTTGGTCGATTTTATTCATCCATATTTCCTTTGGTTTCAATTCCCGCCACCTTCCTTAGGAAAAATCCTAAAAAACGCTCACCGGATCATTAAAAACCCACTTGGATACTGGTAATTATCCCATGCTGAAAAATATGCTACCTGACAAATTAATTATCTTCTTCCGCTGAACCCTGGGCACATGGTTGCTTAGAAACATTCGGCGGCAGATTTTTTTTAGAAATATTTTGAGGAGCACACAACATATTTCAAAACATTCTTTCACTCATTCCCTCTTTCCAACTCTCAGGTGACCACGCGGTAGCTCCAAATTTGAAAATGAAAAATAACAAGGACAGACTTTTCCCTCTAGATTTTATTCAAAATGCCAGACTGTGATAGTCCTCAAAAATTATTCTTATTAGGCCGTGACAAGGGAATATTTACAAAACTCAAAACTTATAATATATTGTACATATAATGGTGATCCGTTCCTTTTACTGGAAATATAATTTTAGGTGAAATGCATTCACCGTGATGGGTAGAACCCATCCATCTTGATCTTTTAACTAGAAGGCATTGAATTGTTTTTCTGAAATAATTTCAAATGGCCCCTCCCAAAACGCGTCAAACTTGTCATGATGTCCTGGTTTTTCTTTCTTGACGTTCCATTTTAACACCAGGTCACCTATTTTGAATTTCCTGAAAGTGGTTTTCTTATCGAACCACCCGACTATTTTCAACATATGTTTTTGATGATGATTGTAGGCCTGTTCCCTAGACTCTTCTAGCTGCAAAAGTTGCATCATTCGGGCATCCATTGGATGTCCTTCATCTTCATTAACTTGGTTTAGCAATTTCAACGTAGGTATCTCCATATGAATCAGCAAAACAACCTCTTTGCCATAAACCAAAGGATATGGTGATGTATTGATTGATTTCTTGATTGAAATTCTGTTGGCCCACAGGGATTGATTCAGGAGTGAGTTCCAGTTCTTATTATCCTCTAATGTTCTTTTTAGGATTCTCAAAATATTTTTATTAGTAGACTCGGCTAATCCATTACCTTGTGGGTAATAATTAGAGGAAGTCTTCAGGTAAATTCCATATCGACTAGCAAATTCGATCATATTTGCACTAGTGAAAGGAGATCCATTGTCTGTAATCAAAGAGTCTGGTATGCCAAACCTTGTGATTAGACTCTCAAAAAATTCTATCACCACTTCCAAATCAGCTTTCTTTGTGGGTACTGCTTCTGCCCACTTAGTGAAGTAGTCCGTGGCAGTGAGAATGTATTTGTGGCCTAATGATGAATTTCGCTCTATTATACCTATGAAATCCAACCCCCACTGCTGGAATGGTTCCTTGAATTGAATAGCTTTTAAGGGGATAGGCACATTCTTGTTCCTCCCCACATACCTCTGACACTTTTCACACCTCTGGGTCACTTTGTATGCATCTATAAATATGGAAGGCCAATAAAATCTAGCTTTAAGGATATTCAAAGTTGTGGTTCGGCTTGCATAATGTCCCCCTGAGAGACCCCCATGAAATTCATCTAACACTTTCTGCTTTTCATTATCGGGAATGCATTTCAAAAATACACCATCGATATTAATCCTGTACAAACCTTCTGTTCGAAGGGTATATTTTAATGCTTGGGTTCTGAATATCCTTCTCTAGGAAGCATTCATATCTTCATGGCATGACCCAGTCTGAAAGTACCTCACAAATTCATTGATCCAACCTGAAATTACTCTGTCTTGATGTTGCTCAGTGTTTGCCATGATGGGGTGGCTCTCCCCATATCCACTTGCAGCTTTCTTGGCCAATTCCTGGCACAAAGCTCTCCCTCTGACTATTTTAGTAGGATGTATTTCTACATCATACTCTTGGATGCGAGTCACCCATCCAACTCTTTTTTCACCCAGTTCTCCTTGAATTATGAAGTTCCTTACATCGGGATGAATAACATAAACCATCGTCCGACTTTGGGATAAGAAGTGTTTTAGCTTATTCAAGGATTTCATAATTGCATATACTTATTTTTCTATGAAGTTGTACCTTTCGTCGTGGTTGTACATGGTAGAAATCAAAAAGGCTATGGGTCTTTCTTCATCATCCACTCCTTTCTGAGTGAGAACTACAGCATAACTATATTGTTCTCTGACGACATATAGTATGAAACCTCGGGAATAGTCAGGATTAACTAGCATAGGAGCTTGAGTGATGGATTCTAGAATTTTTTGGAAAGCTTCTTTCCTTGGCTCTGTCCATTTGAAAGGGGCATCCTTTTTCAATAATTTAGTCATTGGTTTAACTGTATGGGCAAAATCTGCAATGAATTTTTTGATGAAATTTATTTGCCCAAAGAAGGACTGCAAACCTTTCTTGTTAACTGGGAGCAATAATTCACGAAGTGCCTTCACTCTATCAGGGTCAATTGAAAGCCCAACTTTAGAAATAATGTGCCCAAGGATTATTCCTTCTTCCATATAAAAATAGACTTTTTAGGATTTAATGATATTCCAAAATCTCTACATTTCTCAAATACTTGCTGCAGATGAGTGGCATGGTCTTTTTTGTCGTGAGAAAATACAGTCATGTCATCTAAATAGACGACAATAATTTTGTTTGCAAGCTCCCCAAAAGCTACGTCCATGGCTCTTTGAAAAGTTGCTCCTGCATTAGATAATCCAAAAGGTATCCTTTGATATGCAAATGTCCCCCACTTAGTGGTGAATGCGGTCTTATATTGATCTTAATTTCTCACCCAAACTTGATTGTAACCAGAGAAGCCATCTAACAGAGAAAACCTTTCTGCTCCTGCTATAGTATGAAGGATTGGGTCAATCTGGGATAAAGGATAGTGATCCTTTAAAGAGGCTCTGTTCAAATTTCTGAAATCGATGCATAGTATTATTTCTCCGTTTTTCTTGCAGATCGGGACCAAATTTTCCACCCAGGTAGAGTGCTTTATTGGGTATATTATCTTAGCCTGTAGGAGTTTTAACAACTCTTATTTCATTAAGGCTTCAATTTTAGGGTTCACAGGCCTCTGATTTTGCCTAAAAGGTTTAGCTCCTTCCTCTAGTTCGATGGTATGCTGAATGACCTCTTTCCTGTACACTTTTAGATCACTATAAGTCCAGGCTATTATATTTGGATACTCTCTACATAACTATTTTATTCGCTCTAGTTATACTTCTGTACAATTGGTCCCTAATTTGATCATCTTGCTCGGTTATAGTTCTACTTCTTTATACCGACGTTCATCTACCTTGATCCTTCGACTTACATATATGTCGCTATTGTCAAAAAGGCTCTCCAGATGATCAGTCCCCTAGGGATATGATTGTTTTTTAGTTGAATAAGGCTCTCTTCGTCCTCTTCTTGTAATGCTCTATCTGTAGAGCAATTCATCTCATGAACCAAAAAATCCAAGATCTGCTCATCGTTCTCAAATACTTGCCAAAAAATGTCCTTGTCGGGCACAGAAGGCCTGTATATAAGTCTGACTATTTTAGACTTCCGAATAACATTACTGACTGGGCAAAAATTTGATCCTACTAACGCTAACAGGTCTGCATGTGTATTCTTCTCTCTGGAAATGGATTTCATGTTTAGTGCTTCGAAATTTTCCAATAGATCCAACATTTTGTTTTTGTAAGCCCTTAGGTAATGTTGCTTACAAATGCATTTGCCAAGAACCTATTTAACAATCAACTCTGAATCTCCATAGATCAGAAGTTGTTTCACACCTAGTTTTTTAGCTTTCCTAAGTCCCAAAAACAAAGCTTCGTATTCAGCTGCATTATTGGTGCAACTCCATGTCAACCTATATGAAAAGACTTTTTCTTTTCTAGTAGGTGAAATCAAAACAATTCCAGCTTCTACTACATTTTTGCACCTTGACCCATCAAAGTACAATTCCCATAACTGGTTGGCTAAATCATCTATTTTAGGGACAGCAACAGAGAGCTTTTTTGGTTTCTCAATGGAATAGCTTCCCATTTCTGTCTCTATCATAGCATTGAAATATTTCATTGAAAAATGATCCTCAGATTGGAGTTCCTCTAGGGTTTCTTCTATTAAATCGATATTTTCCAATTTCTCAGACATTATGTTTATGATGGTTGTTTCCTCCAGACTTTCTACGTGAAAAGTAGATAGTTTTTCATTGTAGATCTTGACTCTTTTACCTTTGAATGGTACCTCCAAATGAGAATAATCTAGAGACAGATAACCGCCCATTTTGACCATGAAATCTCTGGATAAACACATACCAAAATATGGTTCTAAGTCTACAACGACTACCTCTTGTATGATGACTACTTCTGGTATTCTATGGAGTTGAATAGGGATATCTTTGATCACCCCGACAGATTTTACTGGAGTACCATATAATTGCAACACACCAAGATGACTCCGAGTATATTCCATCCCCATTATTTCACATATAGCCTTCGACATCACCATAGTTGCAGCCCCTGAATCAATCATGCACTTGTTAACTATCCACCCCTCCATTTGCAAAGATAGATAGAATGGGGGCGGTCAATTTTTCCCAGAGGTTGACATAATATTTTCTTGTACAACATTTGAGAAGGAGGTATTATTCTTTAAATTTAGGGATTCTTGGAGGAGGTCAATCTGACCAGGAATTTGCAGTGCATCATACATGCTTAGTTTGGAAGGAGTCCTCTTCATTTCTTTTGCAATGTTGAATGAAAGGGTTGTAGTTGGGGATACCTCAACACTTTTCTCCTTTCCACTGGTCAATGCATTATATCTTTCTCTATAGACCTGCATGGCTTCTATTCTTTGTATTTTTGTAAATGAAGAAAATCTGAGTCTTTCCTTCACTTGATCTTGAGCCTCGCTCCCTTTTCTAGGAGGAAATTCTTTTCTTGGTGTAGTCGCAAAATTCTGAGGAGGGTCAGAAAGTCCTTTCTCATTGGATTGGTTTTTTTGCGGAGTCGCCCTGGGGGCAGGAGGAAAAACTAGTGGTTGGAGTTCCTTAGGGTCGACTTGTAATGACTTTTTTCCTATTCTTGTCAGGACTGAGACTTGTTCCACGGATGGTATTGCCAAATTTTGGTGGACTTCCCTGATTATATTCACTTGTCCCTTGCCATTTTATTTGGCTCTCTCATTAATAACCGCTTGCACATGATGTTGATGAATCATGCATGAATCTTCTCCATGAGGATCATTGCAAGTGGTACACCAGTAATCAGAATTAGTGGGTTCTCCATTATCTCCTATCTCATTCGCATACACAACATTTTTTCTATCTTGCCCTCTACCACTCGTTGAAGCCCCATATTTTTGTATCTGTGGAAATCTTCTTGCTTGGAGATTCCGTTTAGCTTCCCTCTTTTTCATGGATGCCATTTCATTTGAAAATGTTTTCATTATATCAATTATGGTCGTGTAATGGTCATTCGGGGGAGCTGATGCCAGGGGTGGGACTGGTAATGCAAGGATTGTAGGATATGCATCTATAGCTAGGAGACCCTATGTTGATGGGAGTAAATACAGTTTAGATATTGACGCTTGGGAAAGTTCTGGCATAATTGGAAATAGAATTTTTTATGGATATTTCTTTGTAGCGATGAGGTCAGCTTCACCCTTTGCTGTCTCTAGATAGATCTTAGGAAAATTGGTTACGTGGGTTTGCCTTATTATCATACTGATATCTGAATCAAAATCCCTTAAATAATAACATATAGGTTGCTCTTCCGTGGGTTTTATGCCCTGAGGTACTCTATCACGAGTTCTGGTAAATCTGATGTTGAAATCTTGGATTTCTTCTTGTGTATACCTCTCAATGACAATGAATTGATTCAGCAATATGAAAGGATCTGCATGTATATTAAATTCATCGACGAGATGACTGACGAGCACTGCCCAAGAAGTAATGGATCCAATGGGAAGTGCTCTATACCAATAGAGCATATTTCCTTTCAAATATATAACCAAAAATTTAACCATTACATCTTCCTAAGTGATATTGTAAATAGATGCTAGCGATGATACATCTAAACAGTGCTCATCTATTGTTTTTCCTATTTCATCAAAGGTCGGCAATGATTTTAGTGCAGCTTGTGGAATTTGATTGTGTGCTCCCAAGTTCAAAGGGCCAGTTTGATTCCACACAAGATGCATGGAGACAAGGGCAGCTGCCATGGTTGCTAAATGGGTTACAACTACTGTAGGATTGCTTGTAGATGCTCCTACAATGGGTGTTAAAGAGGTGCTAATGTTTCCAGGTGGATTCGATCGTGTGGCTAGCATAGGGTGTGCCTTTAGGCTTTCGATATGTAGCTCAAAAAACTCAATGGGTTCTTCAGAGTTTCTAGCTCGAGATCTGGTTATCATATGTCTATATAACTAGAAAATCTTAGACAAGGTATTTCTTTTATGATCTAAATTTTATTGCAATGGAATCACCAGGTAGTTTTTTCTTTAGATTTTTAGATGAAAGGCTCTAAAGTAAAACACCAAAACTTATATAATACTGTGGGATTTTCTGGTCCCACCGGACGTGCCAAAAATTGTTGGAACAAAATCTACCTTTGGTTAATAGTGTTGTGCCTTAGACTTTGCCAACATAAAAAAAAAGACCTTGCTTGAGATCATTTGTCTAGTCTCCAGAGAAGGCTGGTTCCTTTGAGTTTTTTAGAGAAAAGGGAAAAAAGAAAAGGGAAACAAGAGATAAGGGAAATGTAGCTGAAGCTAGAACTTTTCTCACGGTACAGATTGGACAAAAACTAAAAAAATGATGATGCAGATTACTACCTTCAGAGTTTTCTTTATATCTTCCTATAGAAAACATGAATTCCTGAATGTGTTTTTAAATGTTTGTCTAAATACATGTAAATATATTTAATATTCAACTCTAGAAATAAGGTTTATACATGCTCAATTCAGATTTCAGAACATATAAATTATAAAGCTTAAAATGAATAAAAGTTAATAAACCAGATACATACACTCACATACAAAATTTTAGAAGTCAGGGGAAGAATATATTTTATTGCTCGTAATCCAGTAACATGTACATCAAGTCTGTAAACGTCCAATAGCTGACCCTTTTCATGATCGACTCACTCCTATTTATACCCTAAAAAGAGTATCTTCTACTATGTACATTTAATTTCCTCAATCAATTACAAGTAATTGTCTGCAGTTTCTAAGAATATACAACGAATTTCCCATAGATTAGATAGATTTCCTTCAGGATAAATTTAGATGAGCCTGTTATTCTGCAATCATCTAGCGGACCTGCCATGTTATAATCAACTGACCATTCTTCAAAAATCAGCACCTGATGTCAGTGCATGCCCCAGTTGCCAAAAATATACTCTGTTTCTCTGCTTGTCTTCCCTTCTTGAGTCACGAAAATGCAACATGTCACAGAATCATGACATTTCTATGTCTTCAGCCTGATTCTTATTTTTGCATCACAAAAATTGACCATGTCTCCAAAACGTGACACTTCCATCTCAGCTCTTTGTCTTGGTTTTGACAACGAAAACGCAACATGTCGCAAAATGATAGCAAAAATGCGACATGTCATGAAATCATGACACTTTCACCTCCTTAGCTCTTTGTCTTGGTTTTGACAGAGAAAATGCGACATGTCGTGAAATCATGACACTTTCGCCTCCTTAGCTCTTTGCCTTGGTTTTGATAGTGAAAACACGACATGTCATGAAATCGCAACACTTCTGCCTCCTTGCTCTCTCTTGTTGCTTTTGGCCTCGAAAAAGGGACATGTCGCAAAAAAGGGACATGTTGCAAAATCGTGACTTTTTCCTTTGCTTTTCCTCTTTGTTGTTTTTCGCCGCAAAAACTTGACATGTCGCAAAATCGCAACACTTTTCTTCCTTAGTGTATTTTGATTTTTCTTTGGTCTTTAGCATATGGGCTACTTCGGTCTTCTTTGAAAATATGCAAAAAGGGTGCGTCAGCCATTTTTTTTGTAGTTAGTCACTTTTTGACTAACAAATCCTAACTTTAGAGTCTATCACAACAAGGACCCATTACCATTCAAATGGAAATGACTTACATCATTTGGATCCACTTATACCAAATATTTACTAGTTTAAACTCTACTGAATAAAGAAGTTGGGTGGGAAATCCACCTCCAATAAATATTTCTAGCCAAAGATTTATTATTTAACTATGATATCCTTAGTCCCAAGCATCCCTTTAACTTGGGCTAGCTTACTTTCTCCTAGCCTAATAAGTCCCATTTTCTCTCTCCTTTTATTCCTCCCAATAAAAATTTCTAGCCATCTAGTCTAAATCTTTTCATATTGTGGGGAAACAAGGATATAAAATTTATAAAATGATATGGACTGAATTATTGACTATAAAAAATTAATCTAACCTCATATCTTAACCATTTGTGAGACCAATGATTAATTCTTTCTTTGATAAAAACCAAAATATTCCTCCAGATATCTATTTTTAGTTTTTTAAAATGCAAAGGCACACCCAAATATACCACTAGGAAAGAAGTCCTTGTGAATCCCAATATTTCTAAAATTATGTCCTAAAGCCTTTGATCAAGATTAAAAAATACCACTTTGGATTTTTTATCATTGATGTCTTGGTTTGTGGCCCTAAGGTAAACATTAAGAGTATCTCTAATCATTATTGCTTACCTAAAGTTAGCCACTCCCACCAACCATATGTCATCCACAAATTATAATTGAGTCAAAAATTCCTCACCCATATTGATACATGTTAGCAAACCTTGTTGTCTTCTCCTCAAGATGAGTCTATCCAATCCTTTAGTCAATATAAGAAAAAAATAAAGGAAACAAGGATCTCCTTGATGAAATCCTTGAGTAACTCCAAACGGTTGTGAGGGAAGACCTCTGATTAACACTGAGTATGTTGGAGTAGAAACACAACTCATGATCCATTATATCCAATCCTAAGAGAAATTGAAGGCTACCATCATCCTTTACAATAAGCTCCACTCTACCCTATCATGATTATTTGACATATCCAATTTTATGAACATTCCCCTATTACCATATTTTTGCATTGAGCAGATTGCATCTTGAGCTAGAACCACACCATCCAAGATCTATCTGCCCTCTATAAAACCCCCTTGTTCTAAGGAGATAATTATATCTAGGAGGGCTTTTAGATACTAAACCATTATCTTTGTGATCATTTTATATATGATATTTCATAAGGCAATAGGTCTATAATCTAAATACGTACCCCTACCCTATTTCAAAATTAAGGCAATGAATGTACGATTTAATGCTTTAAGTATTATTTTTCTACCTCTAGACTCCTCTATAACAACCATTACATCCTCCTCCAATTTTTACTATAAGGTCTAAAAAATTCCAATTGGAAAGCCATATCGACCTGGTGTGTTTTAATACTCATTTCAAAGACTACTTTATTTAGTTCAAGTAAGGCTTGGTTTTCTTCTTCAAAGATAATAGAGGGTATGCCAACAAGTACTTATTTTTTATCCTCTTCATCTTGCACCATCCTTTCCTTAAACATTTTATAAAAATAATCCATTGAATGGAGATGCATACCTAGGATTGTATCAAAGTACCAGTTCTCATATTGAAGAGCTTCCATCTTGTTCGTCTATCTCCTAGCACAAGCAACCCAATGGAAAAATTGGTTTTTTTATCACCTTATAATAACCAAGTGGTTCTTGCTCTTTATTTCCAATAGATCTCCTCTTTGTTTTCAAAGTCCTCAACCACTTTATGTAATGCATCATCCTCTTCTTTGATTTTCTCTGAAATTGTTCCTTCCCTTAAGTATTTTTGAACCTCATCCCATCTAGATACCAATGGAGCTCTTTGGACCTAGAATTTTATCTTGTTAGATTACCTCCATTGTTTTAGATGATCATTTACATAATAAAGTTGCTTATGGAATCTAAACATTTGTGTCCCATATGTCATATGTCCTTATTCCCACCACTATGGAATTTTCTTTCAAACTTTCTCTTTTTGTAACCAAATTTTTTTGAATCTGAATGGTTTGTGATGTTACCCTATCTTGATATCTCTTTCCAAAAAATGGGAATGTGATCCAAAAATGGACCCTCTAAAATCTAAAATTTTAGATTCCATTTCACAAACACCTCTTCTGAAACCAAAAATGGTCTAACTTCACCTTTCTATTATGTGGCTCCTTCCTCTTATTAGTTCAAGCACAGTTGATTCTAGGACATTTAATAGCCACAAAGTGTAATGCATGGACTTGGGCAATCATAAATTGATCCCCTAGATCCAAAATTAGGGTTCCCCCTTCCTGAACTCTAGATGGTAATTTAGCATTAAAATCCCTAGCAAAAATCTAGTCTAAATCCTCGCTCGATACTCATATTATGCACCTCTTTTTTATTTATGAATCTGACCATCTATGTTTTGTGTCCCATAAAAATTTGTGATTAAAACCTGCTCAGTTGTCACATTGTTCCTAAAATATGATGTGAGGACACCTCTCCAAGATATATGTTCTATTTTTGTCCATTCAAGAGAGTTCCAAAATATAACTATCCCCACTGAGATCCCTTGGGCAACCACTTCCATATGACTAGTACCCTTCCAAAGTCTATTTAATGTTTTACACATACAGATCCAATGACATTTTTGTCTCATGGATAAGAAAAAAATCCATTCTAAATTTTTCTAAGAGTCTTCAAGCAACAAATTGATGAGTTCTACTATTTAAACCCCTAAATTTCCATGATTGTATAATCATTGGTTACCTTAAGACCAGTAAGATTTTATTGGCCTCACCAATCCTCAGTGATCAATTTGTATCCTTGAACTGGTATCAATTCCTTATTTGGTTTTATACCCACTCCTTGAGAGTTGGTATTATTTGATCTCTTTTCCACCTGAGTTATCCCTAGAGTTGGATTTTATCTGTTCTTTTCTACTATGCCCATGATGACATCCTTAATTATTGGCTACTCTTGGTTATGCACTATAAATACCTCTATAATATTTGATTGTGGCAACTCACTACAATATGTTACCTACTATAGGATAGGAGGAAGCGAAAAGGGGCTTGAACATGGTTCTTATTGTTTTAATTATTCCAATTGACTCCTTCCATGAGTTGTTCTTCTTCTTGGTCCACTAGTTTCTTAAAGATATCATACCTATTTGAGGGCTTGAGTTGGGTTTTCTCTTTTCCAACTTATTTCTTTTACCTTCTCCTTCTTTTGGGCTTGTTCAAAACCATCTCCCTATGCTTATCTACCCTAAGAAATGTTGGTTGTTTCTTTATTGACTGTTGACTTATCCTGCTTAGGAAGATTTGTCATTCCTAGAGGAACCTCCATTTTTGTCTTCATATTTTTTGGGTAGGACCGAGCCAATTACTTATATTTATGGTAAAATCTACACCTAAAGTGAAATACCTCATAATTCATTTGTTGAATCCAAGATATACATACAAGTTCGAGTTCAACCTCTACCGACAAAGGTTGGTTGAAATCCATTTCCATGCATAATCTAGCATAAACTACTATTTTTCCTTCCATTGTGTCTCTAGAAATACCCAAATATATTCCAAGGGATTTATTGATGATTTCCAATACCTTTTCACTCCATTTTTCCATTGGAATTGTATACAAATAGATCCAAAATGGGATAGCAATGGGTTCAATTTGGGGATCAGATCCTGCTCTCCAAGGCTAAACAAATAATCCGACCAGACCATGATTCATCTTTTCTAATTTGAAATCCCTTTTTCTATTGGCAAGTGAGAAAAAACTAATAATAAAATATCCATTACTAATAAACCACAAAGATTACTCACCAAGAGATTCCCAATTTTTTCGAACCCAAGAATGCAAAATAATTAAGGTAGGGTGAATACCCAAGAATTTATAGATCAAATCGTGTTTGTATCTATATAAGATTATTTCTTCTACCATCCTTTGCTTAATGAAAGTCTTTGGCCTTCATTCTAACTGAGCAAAGTATCCATTAACTTTTTGAGCTATTGATATTTTCCAACAATCGTAAAGATTACTTTTAATGGAGTTTTTTGTGCTTCTTTAGTCTCTGCTAGAGATTTTTCCTTCAATAAATCTGTAAAATAACTTTGTCTCTCTAAAAGAGTATTCCTAGGTGTTTCAACTCGGACATACTACGACAAAAATCATGTATTCAATCTCATAGCAACCATAAATCACTTTATCTACGCAACTTATGGCCTAGTTTTCTCTTCCAGAACTCCCTAAGCCATAAAGAATTGGAGATTAAGGTATGGAAAAATATATTTTTATTTATTTTAATGATATTAATATTATTATTTTTTATTGGTTGAAAAGGGTATTTTGAAAGGGATCCCAAACCTTTTACAAAAGTTGATTAGAAAATAAAATAAGGATATGATCTCCACAAAGATTCAATCTACAGAGGGAGATGATTTGGAAAGGATCATTTCCAAAATAATCAAATTTGAATTGAAGGAGCATCCAACTTGATATTATTACAATAAATGTAAAACCCATCTAGTGGGAGCATAGAAAGTATATATTTAAATGGATAATACCACCTAGGAAAGGCTGAGGAAAGTGAATTCAAAAAGCACAAAATTTAAACACAGAATCCTACCTAGGAGGAGCCTGAGAAAAATAAAATTTAAACATTGAATCCCACCTTGCGGGAGCAAATCTAAAATATTTTTTCTCATCCAAGAGAAAAAATAAGGTTGAAAAACCACTCTAACAGGGGATCCCATAGAGAAAGTCCATTTGATGGCTTTGAAAATGGAACAATAGTAAATAGAGGTCTCCATAGGCCACAAAATATCCTTGCAACTAGGGATGTGTTGCTTGAAATTTGGATGAAAATAGTAAGAATATCCGAAGCCAAAAAACATTAAAGTATATTCAAACCAAGCATAGAAAAGGAAAAATTACTAGGAGCTTGAAAATAATCATCAAAGCACAGGGTCTCCTCCCCAAGGACCAAAATAATCGATAGGACATGCTCCATAAAAAACCACCAAACTAGGCAAGTGAACCAGCTTTTGAAATCCCAACCTGAAGGAAACCACATGATTATCTTAGATATAAATAATAAGCATGAGGTTCCCCTTCAAAAACCTTGAGAAATTCAAAGGAGATACTTTAGGAAACACCAAAGCATATCAAGAAAATAGGAAGCCCTCAAAACTGAGAAACTGCAGACCCAATAGTTGAGCCAAATAGGAAACCCATCGAAAACCTAAAGGTATTTGCAGGAGCATCTCAATTGTAAATAATAGTAGTGCAGTGTTAGGGTAGGAGTGAAGGAAATCATAGAAAAGATGTAAAAAATAATTCTTTGAATGAATTTTTAAATTGGGATAAAGTTTTGAGTAGACATGATGAGCGAGATGAGTGGGAAAGTTACCTATGGTGGTTCGAGTGGTGTGGCTAGCAACGGGGTGGTGGTAGGTGGTAAGGAGTGTGGTGATGTGACAAGTGATGAGTATTTGAGTGGTGATGGTACCATATTTTAACTAGAAGTGGTTGTGGTTTGTCCTTCATTGATCCCAAACAAGCTCTCTAAGGTACCTTTGGAACCATTGGGTGTTGCAGACCTACGTCGAGGTCCACAAGGGCTTCCTTTCAACCCAGGTACTTCATCCTTTGCAATCTTGGTTGTAAATTTCTCTAAAGTCCATAAATCTAAGTCCTCAGTGGGTCTTTTTGATCTTTAGCCAAAGGATATCTCTATGAGTATTTCATGAGATCTGATGTACTTAACCATGAAAGGAGTATTCAACCTAGTTGGAAAGTTTGTGGGAACCCACCCTAATATGGACTCGATTAGGAAGTGGGATTCTATCAAATGGTCACATAAGGGTCTCATGGAGCTTATTTCTCTTCCCAAAATATTTTTTGCTATTCATATCAATTAGGAGGAATATTCTATATGCATCCTGGAAGGGGGTCCTTGGTTTTATGGTTAACAGAGTCTGTTCCTCATGAAATGGGAAGTGGATTTTGATCTAGATTTGTAGAAGATTAATATGGTCCCTCTTTGGATTAGGTTGCTAGGTCTTTCTTTTCAATTTTGGTATGAGGATATTATGAGAGAAATCACTAAAATATTTGGGTAGTTAGTCTCAATAGATGTGACCATGAGGTACAAAACCAGAATGATGTATGCTAAATGTGTGTTAATGTGGACCTATCATCCAATATCCCAGATATAGTCAATTTGATTTCACATTTTGGGAACATATATCAACCTATGGAATTTGAAAATATACCCTATATCTATGTCATGTGCAATAAAATGGGACATGTAGCCAATTGTTTCCCTTCTAAGGTTTCTCAATCTATTAATGCAACCCAACTCAGTAAGGGGCCTCAGCCTAAAAATCAATCCTTAATAGAAAATAAGAATATGGGTTCTCAGACCCTTGGGAAAGAAAAATATCTAGCCTTCGATAGCTTTGACCACTCTTCAGTTGAGATATTTCATGCTAAATAAGTCCCTCTAGCTAAGAAACTAGAAGTATTGGTAGATCATATTTTATAGGTATGTATCCCAGTACCCCCTCGGTTGCTCTCTCTTCCAATACTTTGAAGGGTAATGTGTTTGAATATCTTACCTCAAACTCACATTATTTTGTTGGGGAGAGTATCCTCTCTAACTCAAATAACCAGGATTCACAAGACTTGATGATGGAAGCACTAGAGAATAGGTAGAATTTCTTGTCAGATACAATTATGAAATATTCTCCAAATTTATTGGTGGGAGACTCCCCAGTTAAGTAGATTAAAACCCTAGAATTTAAAACTCTTCTAGGATCCCCACCCAAAGGGAAATCCCATGGACCTATCACAAGAAATCAAAAGAAAGGGAATGTGGATGTGGGCTCAGAAAGAAAAGTGGGAAAACCTTCAAATAAAGAACTTAGGAAACAAGCCACAGAGTTAGATATTGTGGATGGAAGTCAATCGACTTTGAAGCTAGAGACCAAGGGTCATTCTGATGAAATCCCTGAAAGCTCTAATGGAATCATAGCTGAATCCTTGTCCAAGGTTGGCTTAGAAAAATAAAATACCTTCAAAATTAGGGAGGAGCAAATGGAAAGTGAAGTTAGATCCCGAGTGGACTTGAATCCTAAAGGGAAAAATGAAAAGGAGAATCAAGAGAGTACATTGGTACTCAAAAGTCAACCTCCCTCCAATGGAGGAGGGGGAAAGAAATTTAACCCCAAGAACTACATATGAGAATAATCTCTTGGAATGTGAGAGGCCTCAATGACCACTCAAAATAGAGACTTCTCTCTTCCATGAGAAAGGATTTATCCCCTCAAATTTTGCTACTACAAGAAACTAAACTAGATGGAAATAATGTTTTTAGAGTTAAGAACTCTATCTGGAAGGAGGTAATTTTTGTTGCAAGTCATGCTCAGGGTACTGTTGGAGGTTTGCTCTATCTCTAGGATCCTTCAAGAGTTGACATATTTCTCATATCATCCTCTAACAAAATAATCAATATCTTATTTTCTTGCAAGCAATCTAAAAAGAGATGAGTTTTATCCAATATTTATGCTCCCAATTCTGTTTCTGAAAGAGAAGCCTTATGGTCAATTTTGGGTCAGATGAGAGGTACATTTCTAAATGAATATTGGATGCTAGTAGGGGACTTTAACTCTCCTCTCTATCCCTCAAATAAAAAAGGGGGTGTTCAAGGGTTCTCTAAAGGTATGGAGGATTTTTCCAACTTTGTTAATCAATTTTAGTTGATGGATCTAGACCTGAGAGGTAGTAAATATACATGGAGTAATAGGAGACCTGGTAGTCAATCTATTCAAATAAGGCTAGACAGATTTTTTATTTTTGAGGATGGGTTGGGACTGTTGGGGAACACTTCTCTCAAATCACTTCCCAATATTGGGTCGGATCATAACCCCCTTGTGTTGGAAGTCCTCCTTGAGATCAAAGGGATCAATAGACCCTTTAGGTTTGAATCTATGTGGCTTCATCATAGTGATTTGGAGGATAACATTAGGGATTGGTGGGCTAAAATATTTTTTGGTACACTCTTAGCCCAAATTACCAAAAAGCTTCGCTTTGTGAAAAATAATTTGAAAATGTGGAATAAAATTATTTTTGGCCACCTTTTCCAATAAAAAGAGGATTTGAAGAGTAAAATTAAAGATATTGAGGCCTTGTTGGAGTCAGGTTCAAGATAGGAAGACCTTAGAGAAAGGAAAAAACTGTGTTGGTAGAGTTCCATAATACGCTTGGCAAAGAAGAGGTGTTTTGGAGGCAGAGGTCTAGAGCGATCTGGTTGAAATATGGGGATAGAAACACAAAAGTGTTAACAAAATCAAAGAGGTTATAAAGGAATATGGCTCCATTCTAGTTGATCAGAGAGATATTAGGGATGAAGTTGTGAGGTACTTTGAAGAGCTTTTGGGTCCTAGCCCTAAAAGGGATCTACAGGCTAAAAGGAGATTGTTGGCCAACATCCCCAAGCTCATTTTAGATGAGATGAACTCCTGGCTAATTAGCCCCTTTGAAGAGGAGGAAATTAGGATTGTTGTTTTCTCTATGGCCAGAGAGAAAGCACCAGGTCCTAATGGTTTCCTTGCATTTTTTTCCAAAATTTTTGGCATGTTATTGGAAGGGAGGTGGTTGAAGCTATTGTTGAGGTCCAACACTCTCATTTTATTCCAAGGGATATTAACTCTACATTTTTGGTCCTCATCCTAAAGAGTGTTGGAGCAAAATATCTCAAATATTTTAGACCCATCAACCTCTGTAATACTATATACAAAATTCTATCCAAGGTTTTGGCTAATAGAATGAAAGCTATTCTCCCCTCTATTATTGACTCAAATTAGGGTGGTTTTGTGCCAGGGAGGCAAATCCTTGATGGAGTCATTAAAATCCATGAACTATTACATTCTATTGAAAAGAGTGGAAAATCAGGTATGTTCCTCAAGCTTGATATTAGTAAGGCCTACGATAGAGTCTCCTAGTCCTTTTTGGAAAAAATTATGATCCATTTTGGGTTCCATTGTAGTTGGATTTCTCTCATTAAGCAATGCTTCTCTACCCCCTTCTTCTCTGTTATTGTCAATGGGGAAGTTTTTAGGTTTTTCAAGAGTGCTAGAGGCTTGAGACAAGGGGATCCCCTATCTCCCTCTCTCTTCATTATCCTTGTGGAGGCCCTTGGGAGATCTATTAAAGTTATTGCAAGCATAGAAGGGATCAAACTAGCCAACACCTTGGAGCCCATCTCACATCAGTAGTTTGTTGATGATACACTCCTCTCGATTGTCTCCTCCATCCCCCAAGCCAAATTAATAAAGGAAATTCTTATTTTCTATGAGTTCACTGCATGTCAATTAATCAACTTTGTGAATAGTAAATTTCTTTTTCTTAATACCCCATTGGCTAGACAAATATCCATTGCCATAATTCTTGGTTGTGTTATTGCAGACCTCTCATCCAACCTACTTAGGTCTACTTCTTTTCAAGGGTCATTTTATGGAAGAGATGTGGAATCTTGTCCTTGAAAGACTTCAAAGAAAATTGGTGGGCTAGAAAGGAGCTCTTATTAGCCAAGTTGGAAAAGCTCAATTGGTCAAGGCCTCTCTCCAAAGTATTCCGATCTACTTTCTTTGCCTTCCCAAAATTGCGTAAAACTAGAACACTTCCAAAAATCCTTCTTGTGGTCTAGCTCAAAAGAGAAAAAGAGGTTTCATCTGGTCTCTTGGGAGCAAGTGTGCACTAGAAAATATGTTGGAGGTTTAGGGATGAGGAAAATATCCTAGATGAACAAAGCTTTGTTGGCCAAACAATGTTGGAACTTGATTAAGCATGAGAATAATGGTTGGTCACAAATTCTAAAATCCAAGTACTTAATCAGGGGAAACAACTTCTTATCTGAGTAGTTTCTGCCTTATGGCTCAACCCTCTAGAACAACTTAGCAAAAGATAAAATCTTCTAAAAAAATGATTAAATGGAGCCTTGGTAATGGGAAAAATATTAGTTTCTAGGAATATCCATGGCTTGAAGACTCTCCATTGTTGGATAATCCCTCCTTTACCCTTTTGGGACCCAAGCTTGCTCAGATATGGGGGAATAGAGTTGTTGATTATATCGAAGAAGTGGGAGGTAGAAAGAAATGGAAGGATATTTAAACTTTTGAAGTGGCTTAGGGGGAATAAGATAGTTTAAACCTCTTGTCCCTTAAATTGAGAAATCAAATTATAATACAAGTCAACTATGAAGACTCTCTTATCTGGAGAGATGAGGAAAAAGGCAAATTTCTATGAGGTCTGCATACCATCTTGAGGTTGAGGAGAACTTTGTGTGGTTACCTGGTAAGAAAATCTGAAATAAAGATCTGATCCCAAAGGTTAAATTTTTCTATTGGCTGGTTCTTCAAGATAAAATCCTTACAGTTGAAAATTTGAAAAAAAGAGGACTGGTCCTCCCCAACCGATGTTACCTTTGTGGTCAGCATGAAGAAACTACCCAACACCTCTTCTTGAACTACTCCTTTTCTCTTTCAGTCCTTAATTTTCTCTTAAGTTATTTGGAAATTTGTTGGGTCCTTCCTAAGACAGGTGATAGATATTTTTAATCAATGGTCCTTTCCATCATTTTTCAGCCCTAGATTGTGCACTCTCTAGAAATTAAGCTTCTCGCACTACCTATGGGGTGTTTGGAGGGAGAGGAACAATAGGGCATTTAATAATTTCTCTAGAGACTTTCATTCTGTGGGAATCAGGATTCTAGATTTCCTTATTGAGAACACCTCTTACCTCTCTTTCCCTTCTAGCAAAGAGAACTTTGTTGAAGCAAGACTAGCATTTAAGTTGAGCCTTCCTAGAATGGATCATGGAGCTAATTAGGCTTATCAAAGTAGATTGTAAACTAAATGGGCCCCACCACCTATGGGATGGGTAAAATTAAATTTTTATGGAGCCTCCAAAGGAAATCCTAGGTTGGAAGGAGTTGGTGGGATCATTAGAGATAATAAAGGTGAAATCATCATGGCTTATGCTAAGAATATTGGTGTCCAATCCAACCATTTCGCTAAGGCCAAGGCCCTATTTCAAGGTATGACAATTCTTGAATCCATGGGTTTGAAGAAGGTCATTATCGAGGGGGATTCCTTAAACTTAATTAACACCCTCAAAGGAACCAGTCCCACTAGCTAGAACATTAGCAACATGATGGATGAAGCTAGAAGAATTCTTAACTCCCTTGAAAGTGTTCAGTGTAGACATATCTTCAGGGAAGGGAATAGGGCTACCAATTTTCTTGCCAATATTGGTGTACATCAAGAAAACTTGGCCATTTGGAGGAATTCCTTTTCCCAAGATCTGATTCTATTGGATAGAAGAGAGTCCACTCTGAGTATTGAAGTTGCTTAAACCCAATATTTGGTCTCTTGGCAAAAAAATTTGAATTACCTTTTTGGTGGTTCTTTCAAACTCTTATCTTAAGTTGACTATTACATCTTATCCATGTTGCATTGCTTCTCTCTAGTTTTTGGAAGTGTTTATCATTGCCCATGGATGTAAAACCCAAAGAGTCTTATTTTTTCTTTTCAGTATTCTATATTTTGTCTTGAAATTCTCATCTAGCCTAATCGATATTTATGATTTTTTGTTCCTGAGGATGAGGTGGCCCTTATTCAAGTGCTTTATTTTTAGTTGTGCTCTTGGAATGTGGTAAATTATGTACATGCCTAATTGATATGGATGCCTTGGCCCATTTGTTTCTTCTATCCTGTTTAGTTTAGAAGAACATCTTTACATGAAGAATGGGGACCTACTAAAGAATCGTGAGTACGTAGGTAAATTTACTAATTATATTCTTGGTTCTCTAACCATATAGATAATTTTTTGTTACTATATGGTTTTAAGTGATGGGACCACTCTTTTGGATTGACCCTCTCTTTTTGTTGGCTTGATTGCTGGTTTTATTTTCGCTCTATTCTTTTTCCTGATTTAGCTTGCTTGTAATAAGGTTTGGGGATCCTTTCAAAACCCCTTCTTTTTCCATATTATAAAAAATATTATCATTTCCTTCCAATGGTTATTAGTTCCTTTATACATATCCCTTCTATGATGAAGAAGTGGATATTAAGTTATGAAATTATTACTTTAGACATAACAATATTAACCCTAGATTTAATGGTCGAATATAGAAGAGTTATTAAATTTTTTTAGGTTTTACTAATTTTCATGCATCAAATAATATGAGATGGTGGATAATCCTCCAAAAAATTCCCAATAATGGAATATGGTGAAAACCTCATGACAGATCTCGAAAGTAAAAAGATGTCATATAGAACTAACATTGGCTCTTCAAATTAGGTATGCACTCACATATATAACACCAACCCTTTTAATACTCTTTTGAATGTTGATATTATTAGTGAGGATGCCATACCCTTTGTGGATAATGTCTCTGGATCCTCTCCCTCCCCACTTTAGAGCCCTTCCCGATCCTCCAAAATCATCACTAGCTCTCTTACGTTCAATCTCCCTCATTCCAAGGAGTCTCTTGACCTACTTTTCCCTAATTCTCCTAATGCTTATCATAATGTTAAATATTAAAATTTTCCTATTCTTTCTTCTATAAATCCTCCTAAACTTATGATCAAAAACCAAAACAAATCCTTAGATTATGTGAGAAGTGATAAAAATAAAGCAAGTCCCTCCAAATATGGCATCAGGCAAAAGAAATATGAAGAGGATAATGTAAATGAGACATAGTCAACCCTATGTCTGTCCCAAAAGGAAAACATTAGCATAATCTCTTCCCTTGAAGATGAACATCGAACCAAAAATATCTCTTCTAAAAGTAGGGATAAGAAGTCATAAATATTAAAGAGTAGAATTGTGAACCAATTTCTGCCAAAGGTGACTACAAAGGGTATGAGTGGAATACCCTATTTGAAATATGGTTGGAACTAGGATGCAAATGCCCAAATTACAAGAAGTAATATTTGAAATAAGGTTTCCAAAAATCTTAAATTGTTGATGATACCTCTTTGGATTGCAAACTCCTTGCTTCGATGAAGAAAAAATTAAAACAAGGTAAAAACTAAGCCTAACTCTCTCTTCCCCAAAGTGGGGCCTTCCCCTACTCTAGCAATATGATGTCATCCTGGATGATTAAATTGACATTCCTGATGATTTCCTCTACTTTTAGTGATGATGTTTGAGGGTTTTCTCTTCTCCGATATTTCCTTGTTTGTTGTTTGTAGAACTCTTTGAGTCCCTTGTTTCTTTTTGTTATGTGATCTCCCTATTTTTGAAGACCCTCGATGTCTCTCTTGGTTCTATCTCTTTTTTGGTTTGTTTTATTTACTTTGTAAAAGGTTTAGGGACCCTTTCAAAACCCATTCCACTAACCAATCAAAATAAAAAATGTATGAATCAAATTAAAAAATTTATAATTATATTGGTGATATAGTTATTTTTTTAAGATTTGGTTAGTATGAGATATCTTATGACCTACTCTCATATAATTACTTTTTCTAGATTTGGTTAGTATGAGAAACCCATACAACCGATCCTTATGGTTGGGCATCCCCATCCCACCATGAACTTGCATAACCTCATGGTTTGAACCTTGTACCTCCCAAAGAAAATCCAAAGCCCGAACCACAAGCCATAATGAATAAGTTTAGTGTAGCCATAAGCCACTAATTAGAATTGCTTGGTAGAACAATTTGCTATATAGCAATTGAAATTTATCATATCAAAATTAATATATGTTTTGATTTCTATAGGAAAGTGATCCCATATGGACAATGCAATTTTTTATTTACTTATCTTGTATTGAAGTTAGTTATAGAACTAGTAATAGTAATGAATGAAATATATTATAATTGATTTTAATAATTTTTTTAGAAAACTAGCCAAAAATTAAATATTAGATTTAATGCATTATTATAACGGAATATGTTGACTATATTTTTCACTTATTTTTTTAATAAAATGACTCTTTTAAATGTCCAAAAGGTTATAGGCTACTTATATGATAAAATTATTTATTCTATTTATTTATTTAAAATAAACTATATATAATTTATTGAAGTATACTCTACAATTCGGTTTTTATAAGATTTAAATCATAGATATATTGTTTAGAAATTTCAAATTTTTATTGTTAGCTTCAATAAACTTGTTAGAGTATATTACATTATTTGGTTATATAATGTACATCACTAGAATAGGAGATTACTTTAGGGGGAAGTTAGCTAGTTACTTCAAGCAATATAATAAATGCACAAGTGTCAATGTGTGAGTTTTTAATATGTGAGGTGTCACCTTATACAACTAGGTAGAGTGTTGGCCAAGGAATCCATCTTCCTATATAAAGAGCCTCATAGCTCCATTTGAATGTATCACTCTATCATTGTAATAATATGGAGCATAGCTCCTCTCTTTCTCTTGATATGATGGAATAGTGCTAAAGCCATCATTGATATCAAATCCACAAGGGCCTGCATTCTGCATAGTTTCTCTTTACATCTTTGTAAACTAGATTCACCACTATGGACCGCCACTTACAAAATCTGATATAAGAAAATATCCACAAGTCTCACTTGGAGGACCATAGAAGTTGCAATATTGAAGACCTTGGAGAGGTCTCAAGGAGAAAAAAGGATAAAGCTTGGAGAGCCTTTTAATACAGCTCATAGAAGCATCATCAAAAGAGTTCCTAAAATAACTCATTGAAGAAATCCACTACCAAGGAGAAGCTCTTGATAGTGAAGGACTTGGGACAATTATCGCCATCCGACAACAAGTCCAAGAGGAGAAGAATTTGAAAAAGAGTAGCAACTCCCAAAGAAGAATTCAGTAAAAAACTCTAGATATTTAGAATCTTAAGAAGAAGATCATGTTTGAATCCAAGAAGAAGATTGAACGAGGATTAAAATAGAAGAAGCCTACCAAATCTAATATATTTGGAGATTGCCTCTTACATCAAGAAGACACATTTTATAGATAAGATTTTTTGAATCTACAATAGAAAATAGAATATCACTTGAAGGATCAAGCCACAAAATCCTAGGCTCGATATATAATGTTCAAGACCATAGTTTGGTGAAGCAAGAAGTTGTTTTGGACATCCAACAAGAAGCTACGGAGTTCATTCATCTCAAGGTAGCAACTTGGTGAATCTAAACACCAAGATCTACATCATCTATAGAAGCCATTAAATGTAAGAAACTTGGGTGCCATTATTTGAACTTTAAATTAGGGTTCATTATCAAGTATCATTAAGCACCATATTTGGATTAAAGTTGCAAAAAAAAGAACTCATACTATAGTCTTCAAAAGGTGCAAAAGATAGTTCTTTTAAGAGATTTACTTGCACATTAAAATAGGAGTTGGATTTATTTCAAAAGAAAGAAATATATCATCTACCTATTATCTATCCAGAAATAAAGAATACTACATCCTACAAAACTGATTGTAGTGAAAAATTGCATATTATTTTTAAGGGTTCATTATAATTACTCTTAAGAATTGTAAAGATTATTAAGTGCACTAGAAACTAATTCGAGAGTATATTTACAAGATTAATAAGGTGAAATTATTATTTACCATTAAAGTGCATTAAGTTGTAGGTATTATTAATCCATTTGCACTATACTAATTGATCTTTAACTAGTTACTCTAAAAAATGGTTAGTTTGTATTTTTTTATTATTAAGGTCAAGGGCACAAAACCAGCGGATTATCAAAGTATCTAGAGACACTATTTGGTGCAAAAAACCTGCAACAATTCATGGTCCAAAGAAGCCACCAAAAATAGATCATATTCCTCCAAGGAGTGGAGAAGAAATCCACCACCAAAATCAATAAAATAAGCTACAAATTGAGACTTGGTGAGTCTTAGATTCGAGGTGCACTAAGGGTTATTTATAGGTAAAAAATTAGTGCAGAAATTACTTCTACAAAAGCTTCTAATTATGTGGTTATTAGCTTATGTTTATTACCAAAGTAACCAAGCAAAGGAGAGAGTTGTCTAGAAAAGAAGACAATGTCAAATCAGCCTTTGCCTACAAGAAAGACGCCATTAAATCTAGCAAAAAAAGCTTGCAAAAGAAGGTGCAAAAGAAGGAATTCTATTTACAAGTTTATTTACATTATCTTGCACCACAAAATTCTATGCTACATAATAAAAAGGACAATGTATGAGTTTCATAAAGACACATCCCTCATTAGCAATAATTATCTCAAAGTGACCGTAGAGAAGCATCATCTAAGCAATGTCAAAAAAACCTTCAAACAACTCACATCTCCCATATTTTTGCATAGTCATAACAACGAACCGACAAGCATACATAGCATAGCATAATGAGCCATCATTTACAAAGGAAGAAACATAACAACTTGAAAGTAAAAATTAATTAAAGCATAAAAAAATTAATAAGCTAGACGTCCATCCACAAGGAGCATCCAAATCCATCATTGGAGTATCACAAAACTCTACCAAAGTGTTGCTTAGCTAGAACCAACTCACATACCAAGCACCATCAAAGCATTGAGGATAATATACAGTAAATTAATAAAGAGTTGGAAATAATACATTAAGGAGGTATCTAGAAATGCTGAAGAGGAAGTTTCATGTAAAAGGGAAAAGGTGCCACTTGTCACCATTGAAGAAATCCTAATATCTCCTATTTGATTGTGCAAAATAACGCTCAATACTACATTATTTAAAGAAATAATTCCAATAAGTGTTACATAAGAAAGCATTAGAGGAGTGACACTTGTAACCAAGGCATACAAGCACTCATATAAATACTGTAATATCCATCCTCTACTCTATAGAAAATTCCAAGTATCAAAGAGCATCTACCTTCTTTAAGCATTGAAATAAAATGGCCATGACACTTATCATTTTCTAAAATATCCTCTTCCTATTTGAGGTGCCAAAGACCAAGGAGGGAAGTGCATTCGTAGCAACAAGGAGTTATAGTGTGTAAGAAAAGAGAATAGCATTTAAAGCTCTTGGTCAAGATATTCAAAGCAGGTCAAAAAAGCCAAATTTGAGGCACCACCATTCAAGGATTGAAGTCAAGGAAGAACAAAGCCTACCATTGGTCATAGCACCCAAGAGAAACATTAAATATTACTATCATCCACGTCTAAATTCAGGGACAATTAATTAAGGTTTGCAATATTATAAAGGTAAGAATTTAGTTTATTTTAATTTTATTTCATCAAAAGGAGTTATAAGTGTATACTATAAGGTTGAAACTATAGGAGAATTATACACCAAAAATAGCTTAATATTTACAATTTAAAACATAGAAGAAATAAGGATTTCTACTTGGAAAAATTAAATTTCTATTATTGCAAATATTATTGTTTTCTAATATTTCAAATTATGGAGTTATAAGGAATACTACACCAAAATTAGATTATTGTAATTTAGAAATATTAAAAGGATATAAGGAATATCGAGGGTTGGAATTAATTGGTATACTTGTCTCAAAATCACTAGGGAGACATAAGGGATTCAACAAGATCCTAGTTTATAACCCTTTATCAAGAGGTATAATGGATTCTTAGTATATAGACTCTAGAGAAACTAAGCACATGACTGGAAATATTCATTAGTTTAATTCCCTAAAAAAGGTAAAGGAGAAGCAAGTTTTTGTAAGAGATAGTAAAACATATGAGCTGAAGAAAATTGGGAACACCCCAGTGAACCTAAAATAAGGAAAAGTGATAATAAAAAATGTATTATATGTCCCTGGATTAACTACTAATATTCTTTATGTCTCCCAACTCATGTGTCAAAACATAACTGTTGAGTTTAAATTTTTCACTAGAAGAAAACAATGTCATATTTCTAAACAAGAAAAAAGGATAGCATCAAGGTCTTATAGAAATGGCCTATTTATTCTAGATATTTCTACACACTCAACATTTTTGGTCAAAGCATCAAACCTATGGTATAAGCGACTAGGACATACTAGTGAATCCTCAATGAAAGAATTATTCAAGTATCAAATGGTTGAAGGAATACCTAATTTTTCTCCAAAAGCTATTGTATGTCCAAAATGCTTAGCAAGAAAACAATATAGAGTTCCTTTCAAAACCTTCAACACATAGCTCAAAAAAACTTGGAAATAATATATACAGATTTGTGTAGACCAATGAAAATTTATAGTATTGGAGGACATACGTACTTTCAATTATTCGTTGATGATCACACCAAAAAAATGCGGGTGTATTTTATGAAGTATAAATCAGAAGCATTTAGTCATTTCAAATAGTTCAAACTTCAAGTGGAAAAGGAATGAAGAAAGAATATAAAAGCACTTCATTCAAATAGAGGAGGAGAATTTATTTCAAAATAATTTGACTCATTCTTAGAAGAAAATGGAATTAAAAGACAACTAACTACAACATATTCACCACAAAAAAATGGAATTATAGAGAGAATAAATAGATCGATAATGGAAATGGTGAGATGTATGTTGAAGGAGGCTCAACTTGATCATCAATATTGGGCAGAAGCAGTGCAAAAAATAGTCTACATACAAAATATATTACCAACAAGAGTACTCAAACATATTACACTAGAAGAAGCATGGTCAAGATAAAAGCCAAATATAGGAAAACTAAAGATTTTTGGGTGTAAATCTTACATGCATATTCCAAAATAAAAGAGAACAAAATTAGATGACAAAACCATGGTAGGGTTATTTGTTGGTTATGATAATGAATCTATAGGATATAGAATACTAGATCCTACAAAAATAAATTTTACATTAGTAGAGATGTAATATTTGATGAAAATGTCAAAATAAATACAGAAACAAATAGTAATGACATAGAAATTTTTCTAAATCTCTCTGATGAAGATACAAGTGAGGAGTCAAAATTAGAATCTCAAGAACAAGCTATAAATGAATCTACAGTTCCTCCTAGCAAATAACCAATATGGATCAGAGATACTCTCATAGAATCAAATCTAGAAAGAATACTAGATCTTACCACTACTAGACCTCAAACTTGAATTTTAACCAGAATGAATAGAGGAATGTTGAGTAATACATCGAAACCAACATCAACACTTCAATCACTAAATGACTCATGCTGGAAAGAAATAATAGAATCAAAATATACATCACTTCAAAATAATAAGCTATGGGATCTAGTAGAACTACCTCCAGGAAAGAAAATAATAGGTTGCAAATGGGTTTATAAGATCAAATACAAAGCATATGGAACACTTGAAAAATACAAAGCTTGACTAGTAGCTAAGGGATACACTTAGATAGAGGGAATTGATTGTGAAGAAACATTTGTACCAATAGCTAGAATGACTACTATCAGAATAGTTTGTGCACTAGCAGCGCATCAAGGTTGGAAACTTCATCACATGGATGTAAAAAGTGTCTTCCTTAATAGTGACTTAGAAGAGGAAGTCTATATGTCACATTTTGTTTTTTGAAATAATACTTCTTATTACCAATGAATCATAGAATACAGAGTTCTAAATCATTACATCATCTTGTGAATAAACAACAAGCACTTAGATCTCAATGACTTATCAATTCTAATATAGTATTGTAAAATGCTACTCCTAAACACATTAATATGATCCAAGATAAGCCTACAAGCAATACTAACAGTATGATCGACCGTAACATGCTCATCTTGAAACACTAGATGACATCTATCCTTTTAGATGGCAAACAGAACACTAAATCTAATGATATGCCAAAACATACAAAGATGCCTGGGAAGCTTAGGGGAGTCTCCAAGCAGTAACAACTGCCACCAAACCGTATCCGGGAAAACACAGGAGTAGGTTTTCCTAATAGCCTTCCACACTTTTCTGGACCTCGGGCAATCCCAAAAAATGTGTTTAACTGTCTTGCTTTTACCACATGACGAGCACTGATCCGACGAGAGCAACCACTTGGCCAACCTTGCTCTACTCTGAAGCCCCTGCATAAGAACCAACCAAGCAAAAACCTTCAACTGCATAGATAACCTCCAACCCCAAACCCTGGCCAATCTCTTCTTCCACTTACTGGTTGTATACTGAGTGCCCCATCGGGCGTTAAGCAACTCTCCAAACGAAACAGAGGGAATCATTGACAAGTATAACTTTGCTGATTTAAAACACCAAATAGGTTTATCATACGACCATCTCCAGTCTCTCCACACAGGTCCTGGTAGCCCATTAGAAATTTTATACTGTTGCTCAACAGGAAGAAGGCCCTGTATCTGTTGTACAGCAAATTTGTCCGCAGGCTTAAGTTTAAACTTAACTAACAACTGCTGCCACGGGATCCACTGATTGGATTGCACATCCCAAATATCCTTCCAGCTGAAAATCCCCTTCTTACACAATCTTTTGCACTGAAAGCTAGGAATGTCAGAAACATAAATACCATTTTCCTTCCAAAGGCAAATGGAAGCCAAAGTACAGCCCCTCCTGTTATCCAAATATCTCCACTGCAGATGATTAGCTACTTCCTTCCACGCCTCCCAAATACGTTTGATAAGTATACCACCATTAATCTTAAATTTTTCCGGGTGTCCCACAATATATTCCAAAGTGAAAGGACCTCGAAAGCCATCAATGTGCTGAGCTGATAAAATCCGGAACCTGAGAAGACGCTGCCAGCAAAGATCACCCTCCAAACACCGAACAACCCATTTGGAGGCAAGCACCTTACCCTGTACCTGAACATCCAACAAACCAAGCCCCCCTTGAGATCTTGGGACAGAACAGTAATGCCATCCCACCAAGGGAACTCTCCTCGAGCCAGTTGTTCTCTTCCAAAAGGTCTATATGTCACATTTAAAAGGATTTATCATTAAGGGATAGGAAAATAAGGTATGCAAATTGAACAAATATTTTATGGTTTAAATCAATCTCCTAGAGAATGGAATATAAAGATCAATAATAACTTATTACAACATAACTTCAAAATAAGCATGTTAGATCCCAGTTTATATACCAATAAAATTGGAAATGACATACTTGTTTTAATAGTATATGTATATGATATAGTAATTACTGGAAGTTCTAAAAAATTAATAAGTGATATTAAAGGGGATATAGAAAAATTATTTGAAATAAAAAATCTAGGTCTAATGAACTATTGCCTTGGTCTAGAGATTCATTAAGGAAAGGACAAGATAACTATCACTCAATCAAATTATGCAGAAGTCTTGCTTGAAAAATATAGAATGAAAGAGTGTAAGTCTAAAGATACACAAATGGAACAAGGGATCCAGTTGTCCAAAAATGGTGAAACACCATTGGTCTCAACAACTATGTATCACCAGTTAATTATAAGTCTTCTATACTTAACGAATAGTCGACTAGACATAGCATTCATAGTAAATTATATTTCATGTTTCATGCAAGAACCAAGAGAAAGTCATTGGAAAGTTACAAAAAGAATATTATATTATATCAAAAAGACTATTGATTATGGACTAACTTATATAAATAATGTCAAATATTTTTACCTACAAGGATACTCTAAATCATATTATGCTGGATCTATTGATGATAAGCAATCTACCTTAGGATATGTCTTCTATCTTGGGTTAGGACATATATCTTGGCACAGTAAAAAATAGCATACAATGACACAATCATCAACTGAATTAGAATATTGAGCAATAAGAGATACAACCTGTGAAGCTTTATGGCTATAATATATATTATCACATATGGGGATCAAATGGTCTCCAACCATGATATTCTGTGATAATCAAGGAGTACTCAACCTGATCAAAAAATTCAATTGTACATGAAAGGAAAAAACACATTGAAGCTTAATGTCATTTTATCGGAGAGCATTTTTAGAGCTATCATATCATCCTCAAGCATATCTCTACAGAATATTAGCTATCAAATATTTTTACAAAAGCACTTGAAAAAACCAAGTTTCAAACATTCATAAATCCTCTATGCAATTCAAGAGAACTTCATCCTAAATTTTGTAATATAGAGGGGTGTTAGAGTATATTACATTATTTGGTTATGTAATGTGCATCACTAGAATAGGAGATTACTTTAGGGGGAAGTTAGCTAGTTGCTTCAAGCAATATAATAAATGCACAAGTGTCAATGTGTGAGTTGTAAATATATGAGGTGTCACCTTGTACAACTAGGTAGAGTGTTGGCCAAGGAATCCATCTTCCTATATAAAAAGCCTCATAGCTCCATTCGAAAGTATCACTCTATCATTGTAATAATATGGAGCATAGCTCCTCTCTTTCTCTCAATATGATGGAATAGTGTTGAAGCCATAAAAAACTTTAGAAATAAAATATTTTGTACATGGATCTAAAATTTTGCTTTTTTCCTCCTTTAATATTTATTCTCCTGTATCACAATCTTGTGAAACTCTCCACTAAATAAATTTTGTGATATTTCTATTTTTTTATTTTATGGATGAAAGGATTCTGAAAGGACCCCAAAATTTTTACAAAATGGACCCAAAATTCCTTTAAATAAAATAGAGGTTCTCAAGCCGCACAGAGAAATAAGGATCCCGAAAACCAACCAATTCACAACTAGCCCCAAAAAAATAGGAAGAATATGAAATAGACCAAAACTAAACTGAAGTGATCTAAGGTAACTCAATCCCACACAAGGGAGAGCAGATGCCCTGAACAACCTAAAATTTAAAAATAGTTTTGGAGTGCATACTATTTTCTTCTGGTTTCTTTGTCCAATTGAGAAAGTACAACTAGGTAATCCTCCCATCAAATTGAAATGCTTTCTTGTGCAAGTCCCAGGTTGGCTAAGAAATGTGCATAACCATTTCCTTCCCTGTAAATATATTTGAATTGGACATATTCCAACTCTTGGGTCTATCTATGAACCTCATCTAGCAAATTCAAAATTGTCCATGTGGGTTGTTGGATCCCTTTAACCATATTAATTATATTGAGGAAATATCCTTCTATAATTACCTTCCTGTAATCCAGAGAGACCAAATAGGAGACCCCTTGAAAAATTACCCTAGATTATGAAAACTGGTATGGAAACTGAGGTTCTCACTGAAGGCCACCAAATTCTCCCATTCGAGTCCCTAAAAACACCCTTAGTCCAAGACAACCTGAGATTACCTTTAGAGGCTCCATAAAAATTCAATTTCACCCAACCAGGGGGTGAGGTTTCCACATCGTATTAGACCTAAAATAAGGAGGTGGTCTGGCCCTAGGGACATAAGGGATTTAAAACCCAATGCTAACTCAAGTTGAATATCCTGACTAGAAGAGCGCTTATCTAGAGAAATAGAATCCACATTCTCAACCATAATAACAATAGAGCACATGACCACGAACTCCAGGGAATTAGAAATATTTTTGAAAGCCCTATAATTTCTCTCTTTCCAAATATACCACCATACATGAGGCAATGCAAAGGACCAAAAAGAGTGTAAGTGTGATACATGGAATGGAGATCTCTATTGTTCCACTATGACAAATAGATCCTTGGGAAAAACCTAGTCCACACCAAACAAACAAAGTAGAAGAAAAAGGATGTCCCTAGAGAAGGGGTAAAGAGAGAACATGTGCTCAAGAGATTCTTCCACATTGCCACATAAGTAGCACCTATTTGGGAGGATCATACCTCTCTTCTAGAGATTATCCAACGTAAGGCATTTGCCTTGGACTGCCAATATTTCTATTAATAAAAGGTCTTTTCATACAAATACAAAAAATCTAAGAGTCACCTTCTCACATTTCTAGAGGTTGTGCCACTATAATAAGACTAAGATTTCCTTCCATTGGAAGTATTCTAAGACAAATGTCTTCTTCTTTTTTATGTATTTTAATATAAAATTTATCACTAGATTATGTATACATTAGACCTACTACAATTTGATTTATAAAACTATTTTTAAATGATTTATTTTATAACTTTTATTGTTGAAATATTTAAAATTTTCATTGTTTTTTTTTGTTGAAGTAATGCAAAATAGATGGTGACACAACTAGGGTCCACACTCCTCAGGGGCATATCAACAGAAGCCTATTGAGGTGTCCCCATAGGAACATAATTTTTATTGTTAGCTTTTGTTAGCTTCAATACGCCTATGGAAATAAAATATTTTTTGGATAGATCTAAAATATTATTTTTATTGCTTCTTTTCATTTTTTCTCTTGTATCACAAACTTGTGAAGCTCTCCAGAAATGAAATTTTGTGATATTTCTATGTGAAGCTCTCCAAAAATAAAATTTTGTGATTTTTCTATCAATAAGAAGCCTTTTCATACCAATAAAAATAATATGAGAGTTATCTTATCTCTACCAATAAGAGGTCATGTCACACTAATATAATAATAATAAGAGTTGCTTCCATTGAAAGTATTCTAAAAATAAAGTCTTATTTTATTCTATATTTTTTAATATAATATTTATCACATCATATAAGGGATTATGTATGTGTTAAACCTACCACAATTTGATTTATAAAAAAAAATTTAAATGATTTATTTCTAAACTTTTATTTCATGTACCTTTTAGTTCGTGTAAACTATATTTACAAATATCAAATCAACTTAGATGGTGTCAAGTGTTATTGTTTTGTATTTCTATTATAAAATTTTAAATTTTAAATTATTAAAAAAATTATATATTATTCATAATACAAATGAAAGGTTCTTTAAAATATGTTTGTAATTGAAAAATATTTCACCCTCTTATCATAAATAATTTTTTTTTTAATAACTTTAGTCTGGTTAAAATTTTCACAAAACTAAATAATAAATTATTTTCACATGTTAATATTTAATATTTCTTCTTGAGATTTATTATAGTAAAACTATATTATCAATAGGTAAGTATAATTATTTTTTTATTGATAGAGGGGTTTTGAAAGGACCCAAAACCTTTTATAGAGAGACATGTGTGAACCCAACTGGGATCAACATGAAAAGCCAAACAAAACACAAAAGCATCTAGGAAAACCTAGAAAAACCATCCAAAAAGACAAAAAGGGAAACCTAGTAGTTTCCAAAAAACCTAGAAAATATAGAAAATGAACAGGAGAACCGTCAAAACAAGCAAACCATGAATAAGAACCACGTAAACCAGAACAGGAAACCATAACTGTCACTTGAGCTAACATTGACCTGCATCTTAGAATTCTCATGAGGAATAAAAATACCATGTGGGAAGTGATTACTCCTAGGCCAGAGGCAAGGGAGTCTCATTTGGGGTCCAATAGGCTTACTTGGACCACCATACTTGTTAAAGTAAAAAAATTCCATCACCATGGTTTACCTCCATGAGTCCCACTAGGAAGTCAGATTGCCAAATACGAAGTAAAATGCTCCTTTATTTCCTTCTCTATACACATGCTGGATAATGATGTTTGTATACCTACCCAGTAATATTTTGCATTCATTAATCATATTGTGAACACTCCACGATGGGACTTGATTTCCTTTGAGCCAATTGATAGCAAGCATGGAATCACCTTCAAAAATGATGTGGTCACAATCAAACTCCTACATAATTATCAAACCATGGTACATGTCTCTCACTTTTGTAAGGTTGTTGGACCGAATTCCAATATCATCCACATAATAAAATATTATTTGACCCTTATCATTTCTAATAATACCCCCAGTGCTAGCCATCCAAGGATTCCTTTTTGCTATACCATAAAAATTTAGTTTTAACCAACTAATCAGATGAGGAGTCCTCTTAATAATAGATCTATCAATGTGGCTTTGGGAGGCCACAACAAGATTTCACCTAAACTTGAACATATTAAACAAGCAAGTTTCAAGGCCAGGTTTAGGGTATTTAGATGTAGAAACAAGTTTGGAATTCTTCGAGGTAAGAGTGATGACAAGGTGGAAGACACACCAAGGATTTTTGCTCAAACTATTAAACACTCAATTATTATGCTCCAACCATACTTGCCACATGTAATAATGCATACAAGTGGACCAAAGGAAATTTAGTTGAGGATTGGAAAAGATATTTGGCCATTATTATAATAATTTATAAAGGGATGATGTTTGAACCCACATAATGCTAAAGATATCAAAGAGGGAGTTCAATATGCCAATGGATAATGGACATTCCAAGAAAAAATAAAATGTTGACTCCCAATTAGACTTACAAAGAACACAATAATTGGTGATGTACATACCTCTTTTAATGATATTATCAATAGTTAAAATTTTATTCTAAGAGCCAAGCCAATAAAAGAGGAATTAAGTGTTTAATCTAGACAAGCTTTGTGCAGGCCTGTGACTCTGCTAAAGGATCTTGAATGTGACATGCAGTTTTGACTGTGAATTGACCATTTTTGCAAAGTTTCCAGACATGAGTGTCTCTAGACTAGATGCTTGGAATGACACAAATCCTTAGAATTTTTTATATTTCTATGGAAGCATTTTTAATTTCATTGCTAAGGTTATTGGTAGGAATAATTTTCCATTGGTTGCATTTGGATGTTTGAGAAATAAAATTAGCCACTCTATCTCCAAATACTTGGTCTGTGACATGTTTTAGGATGGAAAAACTTGGCTCGTTGATTAGCAAATGGTCCTTCAGCCAAGAGTCTTCTTAAAATTTAATATTCTTTCCAAATCCAAGTCACTACCTTTGGCATTTTTTGATAATTTCTCTAGTATGGATGACCGAGTTCCAAAAGTGAGATCTGTTGGAAATGGGGAATTCTTCCAATTAGGAATTATACTGGATATATTTGCCACTAATTATATCCATCCATGAGGCTTGAGCTTCTTTGAAAATTCTCCATATTTTTTTAGCAAATAGGGCCAGGTTCATTTGGTGAACTTTCCTAAAGCCTAATTCATCTTTATATTTCTTAGACTAAACTTTATCCTAAGTTACCAGCGGTAGTCTATTGTGGTTTTCATTTCTAGACCAAAAGAATTTTCTTTGTATTTGCTCAATATTTTGACATATTGAGGCTGAGACTTTCAACATGGACATGAAGAATACCATAATGCTCTAGAGGCTTTCTTGGACAAGAGATACCTTGGAAGCTTGAATCAACATGACTTTTTTCTAGCTATCTAATTTTTTGAGAATTCTATCAATAATATTGCTCCACATCACATCTATGATATTGCCATGAAATAGGGGTATGCCAAGATATATAAAAGGAAGACTTGAAATGTTGCATCCCAATATTCTTGCTATGTTTTTCTACCTATGAACAGGGATGTTTAGGAAAAATATTCTACTTTTATCAAAATTGACCTTCTAGCCAACTTCTTCATAAAATTTTAATATGGTTTTGATTACTTTTGCTTCAGGAACATAATAAATGGTGGCCAAAATCGTATCATATACAAATTGTTGGTGTGTAACAACCATGGACCTTGAATATGGCTTGACGCCAGAGAGGATACCAAGAGAGCTCGCTTGTTTGAGGGATATCCCAAGGGCTTCGACAATAATTATGAAGAGGAAGGGAGAGAGCGGTTCCCCTTGCATTAAAAATATGGAGCTCTTGAAAAAACCTACAACAAAACCATTAACAAGGACAAAAAACTAGGTAGAAGTTAAACATTCTTTAATTAGGGTAATCCACTCATCATGGAATCCAAATTTGGCAAGGACAACAAAGAGAAATTCCCAAAATACCCGATCAAAATCATTGTTTATATCAAGTTTCACGAAAAGACCAGGGTTCTTGCTCTTAGAAACTAAGTGGATTATTTCATATACTGTTATTATGCAATTAATGATATATATCCCTTGGATAGAGCTCCCTTGGTAATGTTCTATAATGGTTGGGATTTCTTCTTTGAGCCTATTAAAAATGACCTTTAATATGATATTATAAAATATATTGCAGAGACTTATTGGTCTAAAATCAGACATGGATTTATTGTTATAGGATTTGGGAATGAGCACCAAGAAAGTTGAGTTAACATCCCTGGGTAACGATTTTTTCTATTGGAAATCTAGAACAACTATAGAAATATCTTAGCCCACTATATCCTCGAAGTGTTGGAAGAACCTAGGAGGAAATCCATCAGGTCTAGGAGATTTATCAAGTTACATAGAAAATATTGCATCTCTGATTTCATCATTGGTGAAATATTTTAGGAGGCTATCGTTGAGATCTTGGGATATGAGAGTTGGAATGTTTTGTAGAAGAGCAATTAGAGCTTGACACAACCTCTTACATGATCTCATGAATATTAGAGGTTATTGTCCCATAATTCTAGATAATTATTTGATTTTATTATTGCTTCGATGTTTGAGTGTGGATGTATGAAATAATTTGGTGTTGGAATAACCTTCATTTAGCCATAGGGCATGATATTTTTACCTCCAAAAAACCTCTTCCTTGGAAAGGATATTGTGATACTATGATAGATGTTCTTTTTATCTTTGCTTGAGATCAAGTTCCAAACTCCCATTTTAAATATTGCTTTCTATGGTATTCAACTGATCAACAATCTCTTATTTGGCTTGTAAAATATTCCCAAAGACTTCAATGTTCCATACCTTTAGTTTTTTTTTATAAAGCATAGTTTTTTGTCAGATTGAGCTATGGGTGATCCTGAAAAATACTCCACCATTCAAAAATATAGTTCCTAAGCCCCTCATGCTATAACCACATTGATTCAAATCTTAAGGATTTTTTGAAGGTTGAGCCTTGCCTATTTTTTTTCCAAGACTAAAGGACTATGATCTGATCCAATTTTTGGAAGAGAGTGGAGGGTGGCATCACCAAAAAATTGGATTGCTTCCTTGGACACCAATAATATGTCAAGCATCATTTGGATGAATTGATTTCTTGTTCTTCGGTTATTCCAAGTATATTTTAATTATTTTAGCTGAATATCCATGAGTTCATTTTGTTCCACAAACTCTACAAATTCTTCAAAGAACCTGGATGTGATGGGATTTCCTCCTTTCTTATTTGAAATATCCAGTGGGCTATTGAAATCACCTGCAAGCATCCAAGGATAATTTTAGAAATTGCTTCTCATTTGACTTAAAGTGTTCCATAAGGCCCTACGACCTCTTGGATCATTGGGAGTGTATATTTTTGACATGATCCATTGAGCTTGGGTATCTTTGTTCTAAAATAGAATATTTATCATTCTTTCTAAATTGGAGATGATTCTACCTTCTACAATATTTAGGTTCCACAAACACATGAGTCTACCAAAAAAACCACGAGTTGGACTATAAATGAAAGTATTATCTTTTCACATAGACTTAGCAATTTTACCACTATTATCCATATCAGTTTTATTTTCTTGCAGTAAAATGATATTGGATTTATTTTCTTTCCTCATGGACCTGACCAATATTTTTTTGGACTGCCCATTGAGGCCTCTCACATTCCATGAGAGTATGTTCATCTATGGTTCCTTGAAGACGATTTCCCCCCTGCCAGAGATTGGAGGAGTTTTAGATAATTTTCTATCATTTACTAGGACTCAAGTATTTGAATTTTTTGTAAAAGATGATTTGATAGTAGGTTGGACACCATTAGCGATATCATTCTTAGTTTCCTTGTGCTTTATTTCTTGACTAGTTGGCCTTCATTTATTTTTGTCACTACCTACATCAGCAATTAGTTTCTTTTGGCTCCTTGTCACATTTTTGGAGGAACAGAGCAATTCTTGAAGAACATGGGAATGGGGGAAAATATTGATGAGTTTCAGAGACTTGTTGGAAAATGAAAGACATGATGGTCCCAACCTAGTAGGGGACTAATTTTTTTTAAGGGTAACATCTATTTTTTTTAATAGGATTAGCAAGGGCTTCATCTTATGCTCTTGGATGACTCTAGAAGTATTTGCTTCACAACCATTTACCTCAAATTTATGGATAGCTTTAGCATCTGTGTTGGTATTAAGATTATTTAGAGGTAATAAGGGATTTAGATTTGCAACTTGTGAATGTACCTGAGTGAGAGCTTCTTGAGTAATTTTATGAGAGGAGACTGGTTGCTTGTCCTTGTCACCTTGGTTCTTCTTCTAGGATATAGTATGTGATTTTTCTATTCCCTTGTACATTCTTACCTTGGAACCTATCCTTCTTCAACTCTTTATTGAGCATAGGATATTGATTTCTAAGATGCCCTTGCTTTTTTCACTCAATACAAAAAGCTATTTTGTTTTTGTACTCAAAAACTTGATGTTTGTGGTATTCTCTTATGATTAGGTCTACATACATGGGAAGCTCAAAATAAAGGTTAGTTGTTACACAAATACGGGTGTATGTAAGGTGATATCTAGATTTCATAATTAAGTTAATGGTAAACAATTATCCAATTATCTGGGCTATACCCTTACGAATTCCTATGTGCCAGAAAAAAGTTGGTATCCCTGGTAATCTAACCTATATTGGTGCCATGTTGATGCTCTGTGTCTCAAGATAAAACTCTTCCCCCCAATGATGTAGGAAGAGGATTTTTTGATCGAAAAACCAAGGCCCTCTAGTGAGAATCTAACTAGTATCTTGAGGATTATTTAATCTAATCATAAAAAATCCTCTAGGATAGGAAACCAGTTCCATGTTACCTATAGGTTTCCATTTCATGAAGGTCCATTTCCAAATAGACTCGATAGCAGGTCATGCTCCCACAAATTTCCTTACAAGCGATAGAGATTCCTAAAAAATCAATGGAACCATGACTTCAGGCAGAATAATGACTTCTCTACTAGACACCATAAGAGGAATCAAGTCTTGTGAGGTAGGAATGGTGAACCTGGTTTCGTTGTGGAGTTTATCCACAAAGGAAATGAAATGGGGTTTTTGAGGTTGAGCTATCGGAGGGCCTCCTCCTACACCTAGGAATTCTACATCTTCAACCAAGATATCAGCATGCTTTGCACTGTTAGCATCCTCTGACCCATCCTCGTTGATATCCTCTTCTCCAGATCCAAAATTCTTAGCATCCCCTATAATGCAATCGAACATCCCATAAGTTTTCCCACCTCCATAGAATTCAAACTTCTATGCGTTGTTACTCTCCATTAAAATGCCTATGACCTAGCTTTTGTGTGTTGCTTCTCTCCATTCAAACTCTTGTACCCTATCTCCTATGCATACGATGGAAAACACAAATACCAAAAATTAATTTAATACATTCAATGTCCTGTGCTTCTGCATGATGGAAAACACTAATACCATAAATTAATTTAATAGATTCAAACTCCTGTACTTCTACATACGATGTAAATCTCCTATACCCTAGTTTTTGTGCACTAATACTCCCCATTCAAGCTCTTATTCCCTAGCTCCTATGCATATGATGGAAAACTCTTGTGCCCTATTTTTATGCCTTGCTACTCTTTGCATGTTGTTGCTCTCCATTAAAACTTGTGTGCCCTAGCTCTTGTACATACGATGGAAAAATGTATATGAATGTTATGAACCATAGCTCTTGTCCATACAATGGGAAACTCTTATGCCATAGCTCCTATGCCCTAGCTTATGTGCACTGCTGCTCTTTGCAGATTGTTTCTATCCATTCAAAATCATAAGCCCTAACTCCTGTCAATAGGTAAGTATAACTACATTTATTATTTTTTATTATTTTTATTAAAATATACTAGTGTAAGTAAAAGTTTAAGAAATATTATAATTAATAAATAGATAAAATAAAATTCTCATTATTAAATAATCAATCTTTAAATAATAAAAAATTATTATATTAATTTTTTATCCATAAAATTAAATTTAAGACAATATAGAATAAGAAAAAAAAACTAAATTATACCATTGTGTAAATAAGAATCTTCTTTGTATTACACTCTATCCAAATGCAATTAAATATATGATTAAAAATACATATATATACTTCATGCTTGTACTTGATTTATGTTAAAATTGCATATTAGCTTTTGTACTCATCAGATTGAATTTTGTTTTATAGAATTTGTTATGCTTTAGCCATTATGAAGGCTATCATCAATAGTTCCTTGCTAACATTTCTTCCTAGACTTGGGCCTTGATTTTTTAAGCCATGGCTATGTAGCAAGTCTCCATTCATAATTTTATAAATAAGGTTTCTTTTGAGAATGGTGCCACCTACAAAGCAACCTAAGTAATTATCCCCTCAAAATGTTGCATAAAGTAATAATTATAAGTTCCCTCATAATTTTGATCTAGATATTTTGGTTTAGATGGATTACAATAATTTTTCTCAAGTATTACAACATTTTCAAAGTAGGACTATTATTGGATATTTCATGGGCAATCAAGATCTCGTAGTTGCTCATATCCAATATTAGATCTAGATCTTCAAGTTTCTAAAGCTGGGAGTCTCTCTAGGGGTTTTCATTCCTTTTTCCTTTTAGTCAATTAAACAGATATTAGGTCTTCAAGTTTCTAAAGCTAGGAGTCTCTCAAGGGTTTTTAATTTATTTTTTATTTCAATCAATCAAATAGATAAAATTCATTTGTGAGGCAAGAACATGAATTTGTTTTGGTCATTTTTAGTCATGTCTAGTTATGACCCTAACATTATAGTTAATGGTAGAATAGGTATTCATAGCCCAATGTGGGTTGAATTTTAAGTTTACGCATGTATTTCAAAAGACTTATTCTTAAAATTTGTCAGAATATTGAAGAATTTATTTGTTTGAAAGATCCTCACTAGTTTCAGGCTTGACCATTTCTTAGGGCCTAGGTGTGTATTTCATTTTCCAAAGACCTAAAGGATATGATGCACTTTAGTTTTAATGGTAAATTCATTATTAGGATATCTAATATGTTAATATTCCAATTACCTACTTTCAATGCCAATGTACGAAGCACCAAGCTAAGGCTTCCATTTATTGAATAGATCATAAGTGAGTCCTATGGTGCAAGAATATTTGGATAATTTGCAACCTAAATAAATTGATACTTGGACCTAAGTGGTCACAAAAAATTAAAATATTAGCTTGTACCTAAGTGGTCACAAAAAACTATAATATTAGCTTGTAAAAATTTGATATTTGGACCTAAGTGGTCATAAATTGATATGCATCATGCTTGTACTTGATTTATGTTAAATTTTTTGATAGTATACTTCATGCGTGTACTTAATTTATGTTAAAATTGCATGTTATCTTTTGTACTCATCAGATTGAATTTTGTTTTATAGAATTTGTTATGTTTTAGCCATTATGAAGGCTATCATCAATAGTTCCTTGCTAACATTTTTTTCTAGATTTAGGCCTTGATTTTTTAAGCCATGGCTATGTAGCAAGTCTCCACTTATAATTTTATAAATAGGTTTTCCGTTGAGAATGGTGCCACCTACAAATCAACCTAAGCAATTATACCCTTAAAATGTTGCATAAAGTAATAATTCTAAGTTCCCTCATAATTTTGATCTAGATATTTTGGTTTAGATGGATTACAATAATTTTTCTCAAGTATTACAAGATTTTCAAAGTAGGATTATTGTTGGATATTTAATGGGCAGTAAATATCTCGTAGTTGCTCATATCCAATATTGGATCCAGGATACATGGGAATCATTAGGTCTTCAATTTTCTAAAGTTAGGAGTCTCTCTAAGGGTTTTCATTCCTTTTTCTTTAGGTCAATTGAACAGATAAAATTCATTTGTGAGGTAAGAACATGAATTTGTTTTGGTCATTTTTAGTCATTTCTAGTTATGACCCTAACATTATAGTTGATGGTAGAATGGTAGTCACTGCCCAGTGTGGGTTGAATTTTAAGTTTACCCATGTATTTCAAAAATATTATTCTTAAAATTTATCAAAATCTTGGAGAATTCATTTGTTTGAAATCTCCTCACTAGTTTCAGGCATGACAATTTCTTAAGGCCTATGTGTATATTTCACTTTCCAAATACCTAAAGGATATGATGCACTTTAGGTTTAAAGGCAAATTCATTGTCAGGATATCTAATATGTTAATCTTCCAATTGCCTACTTTCAATTCCAAAGTACGAAGTACCAAGCTAAGGCTTCCATTTATTGAATAGATCATAAGTGATTCCTATGGTGCAAGAAGATTTGGATAATTTCCAAACTAAAGAAATTGTTACTTGGACCTAAGTGGTCATAAAAAATTAAAATATTAGTGTAACATTAAACCCTAAAATATCTATAATAGTTTATAGTATTAACCAATTGTCCAAAAAATTTCTCCTAGCATGATAATATTGATTCACACTCCATTACATCACCAACTAAGGGATAACCCAAAATGAAAGAATAATCAACAAAGTAGAGAGGATATTCAAAAGAACCATATATTGTAACCTAAATGCTTTTTATTTTTCCTTCCATTTTTACCTTTTACAAAGTTCTCTGCATTGGCTCAATAAAGAATAATAAATAGATATGGAGATAGTGAATCACCTTGGTTGATATGGATTGAAATTTATACGAATATTTTATTCATTTTCTAAACATTTATAGGAACATAAATATAGCTAATTTAAATAAAATGTGGATATATTCCTTAAGGAAATTATCTACACTTAAAAACTTGCTATATTTAGGCTGACAAACTAATATTATAGAAAACATGGAGTTATTTACACATTGACATAGGAGAAAGCCTAATAAAATAAACAATAAAACCTATGCTAATAGGAATCCTCATCATTCCTCCCAACAATAGAAGCATTGGACTCCAATGCTTATACAAGAAAGTGGGAGAGAATGTGGTAATGTGCAAGTGCCCAAAATGTAATCCTCAAGTTGATGATGAAGATAGAGAATATTTAGAATGGCTTACACTATCGTAGAGAGCATATCATCACTTCAATGTAATGGGGAAGTAACATGCTCCAATTTCATTCAATATTCTTTGCAAAATATTGCTTTCTCCTCACATCATTCAAGCTTTAACCTAAAGCATGTACCTCAAACCAACAGTTATACTATCTTGTCAAGCAAGCACCCTAAAGCTATAATTGATTCACTATGAGGAATTGTTGCAATAAAGAGAGGAAAAATATACAAATATTTATGATCCATTACATGGCATTAATCCTTATTATGATTGAGATATCATCATGGTACCCACTAAGGTCGATACACTAAAGGCCAAAGTCAGGTAACTATAGAAAGATGAAGTGAAGGACGTCACCAAGAATAAATAATATTTTTTCAAGGCATCCATCATGGTTGAAGCATTTTAAGTCGAGGTTGAAGTAACCGTAGGAATACAAGATAAAGTTACCAATGCTAAAGGTGGAAGAGACTCATAAGGTGCTTGCTAAATTTTTGGAAGAAGGCATTGATTGGAGTGATGCCTTCAAAAAGTCACAATGGTGACTTCAAATCCTACCGAGGGAGTATAAAAATATCCAAATAGCATATAAGTAGATTCAAAAATATGATGAAGTGTTAGGTACCACCAAACTTGCACTCCATTTTAAAAATTCATAATTTTGAACAATTTCAAGAAGGTTTCAAAAATCCAAGTTGGAGGATGGCAAATCCTGAAAGGTTTCATATGATCAAATGGATTGTTGTACAAATCCACAATTGGAAGTGGACTCAAATTCTAAAAATCATACAAATAAAATGGTTGAAATAGTTAAGAAGTAGATGCGGTGGTTCCCAAAGAAGTATTGCAAGTCTTGTTGGTGAAGACATAAGCCAGGCTAAAAAGCTAAAATCCACTGAGCAACAAGCCACTAGGGGTAAAAGACAACTCGCATATGATGAGTACCCATGCAATATCCATGATCACATAAAATGGGTTGTGGTCAAAGAAAGAGATAATACAAATCCCAAATTAGAGTACTCAAAGGATTCCCATGATAAAAAAATAATATCTCCTTTGTAGAAGCACACAAAATCATGATGGAATCTCAAGAGGGTCGTGGTTGTGAAGAAAATCTACTTCTCAAAATAGTCTCTAATGTTGAAGGTGGATTGATGATTATCGAGTATGATCGAAAATGCACTTCATATTACAACAATTATTTTTGAAAGTAGATTTTGGACAACCCATACCTTGGAGCACTATAGGTCAAAGTAGACCTTTAAAAAATAGAAAAATAATGGTTTTAATAGAACCTTATTAGAATGAGATTTCCAATGAGTATAAACAAGGCTATACTTGGGAAATAATAGTTCCTCAAAAATATTAAAAAATAGAAGTCTCATCAGGTAAAAAGAAATGTGGAATGTTTCCTCAAGCATAATAATTTTGAAATATTCTGGTTGCTTATATTTTCCTATAAGGAGAATATTTTGAGATTATTATTCAAAATATTTTAATACTTTAAAACTTTAATGTTTTGAAAAACAAATTTAAAAAGGTTATACTTAGCCATTCCCTACTACATGTGGAATTAAGTGGTAAGATAAAGCAAAGTGCTAGAGGTAAATATGAATACTTGGCACCTTCATGTGATCACTGCCAACCATTTCACTCACAATGTAACACTTTATTGAGATGACAACTCATAGCATGAAAAATGTTTAACAATGTAAAATAAAGGTTTATTTCCCTTAAAGGAAATAATGAGTGCTCGCAATCAATGTGTGCATGGTCTATGTACACGGATACACTCAAAGGTAACACACATAAATTTAGACTCATACGACTGAGTGTGTGGCATGTGAAAAAATAAATATGTGTGATCATATGCATGTCACCATATTTTTCTTTACCTCAATTCCAAAATCTTCTCAAGCCAAATATTCATCGATTCCTTATTTTGATTAATTATAGAAAAACGTTCTTCTTCTTCTTGTGGCTAAAATTTTCATAGGTTATTACAATCTATTCTATGGTCATCATTATCCCAAGAGTAAAATTCCTTGATTGACCATTGCTTCTCTAGGGATTTTAACTTACTCTTCACTAGAGCCTATAGGGATGCTTAGGTGTTGTTATAGTTGGCTATAGTAGTTAGGTGTTGGCTAAATCATGAGGGGTCAAAAATTGATCGATGGCCATGCTAGGAGGGATAGACACATGATAATATGTTATAAGGTTCACTGATACCAAAATATAGCCACTTTGTAGAGAATTGCACCACTAGGAATGATTTTATAGTAAAACTAAGTAAAGCATTATTGAATAGAGATGTTGTTGAGAGACATAAAAAATATTTTAGCAGAGAAAGAGAATATTTCAAGGTCCAAGCATATTTTTCTTCATGTGCTACCTCCCCACTATGACGTAGATGTAGATCGACCATTTGGAAGGATTGGTGACGTCTGATTCAGTCCTGGTCACTTTCTTAAGGTAAATCAACCTGTGGCATCATTAGATGAATTGTATTATTTAGAGATTTTTATTTTTATGCAATTTTCACACAAAAGCCCCAAATATAAGCTTTAATTATTGAAATTAAATGAGAAATATAAAAATTATAGTCTTTGATAAAAATATCACACACTTTCAACATGAAATTGCCTTGCTTACCTCTCATCTTGTGCTCAAACCCTCCATTGTTAATAAGAAGAAACAAATGATGGATTTTCACAAAACCACATGTATTGATGATAGGAAGTAACCTAATTTGTAGTTGTGCCACAGAATTAGGCTTTCCCATACTTCTACAATTATTTCATCTAATGATCTCATTTGCAATGCCATGCGATGATGAAACTTTGCTCGAAGATGACAAATTTTGTGAGATATATAACAATAGAAAACTAATAAAATTGGTTGATATTATGCATCATTATTGTACTTACATTATGTTAAACTTACCTATTAGATTTTGTACTCATAATATTGAATTTTATTTTATAGAATTTGCTACACTTCAACTATTATGAAGACAATCATTGGTAGTTCCTTGCTAACATTCCCTCCTAGACTTAGGCCTTGGTTATGTAGCAAGTCTCCACTCAAAATTTTATAAATAATATTTTTATTGAGAATGGTACCACCTATAAACCAACCTAAGAAATTATTCCACCAAAATGTTGAATAAAGTACTAATTCTAAGTTCCCTCCTAATTTTTTTCTAGAGCTTTTGGTTTAGATGGATTACAATTATTTTTCACAAGTATTACAAGATTTACGTAGTAGGATTATTGTTGTATATTTCATGGATGGTTAAGATATCCTAGTTGCTCATATCAAATCTTGGATCCAAGAGGTGTGGTATTCATTACATATTCAATTTTTGTCATTCCTTTTCCTTTAGGTCAATCGAGCAGATAAAACTTATTTATGAGGCAAGAACATGAATTTATTTTAGTAATTTTTTAGTCATATATAGTTATGATCCTAACATTATAGTTGATGGTAGAATGAGTGTTCACTGCCTAATTTGGGTTGAATTTTTAATTTTACCCATGTATTTCAAAAATCTTGTTCTTAAACTTTGTGAGAATATTGGAAAATTCATTTGTTTGAAAGCTCCTCACTAGTTTCAGCCATGACCATTTTGTAGGTCCTATGTGCACATTTCACTTTCCAAAGACCTAAGGATATGATGCACTTTAGGTTTTATGGTAAAATTAATTGTAAGGATATCTAATATGTTAATCTTCTAATTGCCTACTTTTTATCAAAGTATGGAGTACAAAGCTAAGGCTTCCATTTGCTAAATAGATCATAAGTGAGTCCTACGATGCAAGAATATTTGGATAATTTAAAAATTAAATAATTGACATTTGGACTCAAGTGGTCACAAAAAATGAACTATCATTATTTTTGCATTAAATTTTCTTTAGTTTCTTAATCCAAAAAAGAAATTATTAGGCCTTTCTTAGGTCTAGTGAAACCTTTTAGATCCCAACCCCAACAAGTCCCTAAAAAATCCTAAAGCTTCATTCCTATGAATGCACAAAGGCATACTCATCCTAGGTCTTTGACTTGTTATGGGCTACTTATAGATATTCATAGCAAGAAAGTAAAAACCCTTATTTTGTTGGAAGAATATCTAAATCCATTTAATAATAGTGTTCTTGCCTCACTTAATAGGTTTTATGTACTTATAGGTGATGATGAAGTCCAAGATATAGAAAATGAAGGAGAGGATATAGATACACTTCATAATTCATTGCTATAGTGAGTATTCCTTATGTCTCCCAAATGGTCCCCTTTCAATAAACCACTAGTCCAATATATCGAACCTTTTGATATACCTTCCCTTCCTATATACGTTTTGGTACATGGAAGAAGATAATCCTCTCCATATACATGGTTGTACATGAGAGACCTTAAGGCATGTGAAAGAGAATGATGCAAGGTACCAATGTAGTATAGAAATGGATTTTCCCTATCAATAACACCTACTTAAAGAGAAATTATTGTGCATAGGCATAATATTTTAGTATTTATGTCTAACAATAGTGATGAATAGGGTAGAAAATGGAGTAAAAGAATATAAAAAATAGTGTCCTTATTTCTCGATGACAATTTGTAGGATTGATGCCTAGATGTCATTATGGTGACATTATTAGGCTATAGACACAATAGCTTAATGTGACAATATTACCTATAAATGTAAGTCGGAGGTGCCATTTATACCAAACATTTTGATTTGTACTTAAGCATGTGTTTTGCAATATTTTTTTAGGCAAATAGCTTAAAAAATTTGAAGGTGTCAATCACCAATAAAATGCACTTTTTTTAAAAATATTATTTTACTACCCCTTAATTTTGCAAAAAAAGAAAAATGTTCACTATAGTTAATTTACAAATACTTTAAAAATTTTACAAAATTAAAAATAAAAAATCTTCCTAGGGTAGTGAAAATACAAATATGAACTTTGTCCTCTTTTGTTTTTGCAAAAATATAATCATTTTCTTCAACTTATTAATTCTTTTCTTATCTCTTTATGCATAAATAAAGAAAATAAACATTGCATATAACCCCTAAATATAAAAAAAAGTTAAGTAAAATTGAAAAGCAAAGAGCTGAACCTCTAACCTCTAGGTTCAAAGTCTTCATAATTGCATTGTTGCCATGCCTTATATTCACCCTATCACAAATTTATCCTCTCCTTGGTACCCTATATCAACAATTATACCAATGATTAACAAATTTTGCATGACTTGCTCCAATAGTTATATTAACAAGTTATAGTCATCCTCCAAATAGACGAGAAAAAACCACCATGTAGTAGGCTTCCAATCTTTAAACAACAAGTGTCAATTATAAAAAAAATGCTCAAAATTTTTTTTTTTGAAAAATTTGAAAAAAACTTGTATTAAAACATTGATCAGTTACAATTGGGATAAGATACATCCCAGCCGAAAATAATGAAAGCACATGATTACAAGAGAAGAGGAAGATTTGCACTGGATCCAAATCTCTTGAACCAATATCAAGCTAGCTGAGAGAGCTGATAGGTCAGTTACAACAACTTATCATGAAAACACACAGCAAACACCAACTGCACCTCTGTCCACGAAAAAGCTACAAGTCATGAAATCACGACACAAGACTCATCTAATCACAAAAAAAGTCAACCTGTCGCGAAATCGTGACATGTCACGAAATCACAACAAAAATCCAACCTTGGCCACAAAGGAGCAACATGTCGCAATATTGCGACAAAAATCCAGCAGCAACCACAATGACACAACACGTTGCGAAATAATGACAACATGCCTCCAGTGGTCGTGATGGCGTAACATGTCACGAAATCGTGACAACTTTCCTCCCTTGGCCACGACGGTGCAACATGTCACGATATCGTGACAATTTTCCTCCCTTGGCCATGTCGGCACAACATGTCGTGATATCGCAACAACTTTCCCTCGGTGGCAACGACGGTGCAACATGTCACGATATTGTGACAACTTTCCTCCCTCGGCCGCGATGGCACAACATGTCGCGATATCGCGACAGTTTACCTCCAATGGCCACGATGGCGCAACAGGTCACAAAATCGTGACAAAAACCATACTTAGCTTTTTCAATGATCATTTGTCTTAAGGATCTTTCAATGACAACTTCCCCTCGATGGTAGCGACGACGCAACATGTCGTGATATCGCGACAACTTTCCTCCCTCGGCCGTGACGACATAACATGTCACGAAATTGTGAGAACTTTCCTCCCTTGGTCGCAATGGTGCAACATGTCACGAAATCGTGATAGCTTTTCTCCAACAGTCACGATGACACAACATGTCGCGATATCATGAAAGTTTACCTCCAATGGCCGTGATGGCACAACAGGTCATGAAATCGTGACAAAAACCATACTTAGCTTTTTCAATGATCATTTGTCTTAAGGATCTTTCAATGACAACTTCCCCTCGACGATAGCGACGGTGTAACATGTCGCGATATCGTGACAACTTTCCTCCCTCAACCGCAACGGCACATGTCGCAAAATCGTGACAACTTTCCTCCCTTGGCCGCAATGGTGCAACATGTCACGAAATTGTGACAACTTTTCTCCAGCAGCTGCGATGACACAACATGTCACGATATCGCGACATTTTACCTCCAATGGATGTGATGGCGCAACAGGTCGCGAAATCGTGACAAAAACCATACTTAGCTTTTTCAATGATCATTTGTCTTAAGGATCTTTCAACAACAACTTCCCCTCGACGGCAGCGATGGCGCAACATGTCGTGATATCGCGACAACTTTCCCACATCGACCGTGACAGCACAACATGTCGCGATATCACAACTTTCCCTCGATGGCAGCGACGGTGCAACATGTCGCAATATCGTGACAACTTTTTGCCCTTGGCCATGACGGCGCAACATGTCATGATATCGTGACAACTTTTCCTCGATCGTCACAATGGTGCAACATGTCACGATATCACGACAATTATTCCACATCGGCCGTGACAGTGCAACATGTCGCGATATCGCAACAACTTTTCTCCAGCAGCCGCGACGACACAACATGTCATGATATCACGATAGCTTTTCGCCAATGGCCACAATGGCGCAATAGGTCACGAAATCGTGACAAAAAATATACTTAGATTTTTCAATGATCATTATCTCAAGGATCTTTCAAGGCCCTACCTAATCACCTCATCTACAATAGGCATGTCACTGTGCAGCTGCACCCCTACCTCTTTCGCAGCACCCATCTTAGCCAGGAAATCGATCGCTTTGTTGAAATCTCTGCTCACATATACAGGAATCACATCATCTAATTCCCTCCATAATTTCTTGATTTGAGAGACCAGAATCCTCAACCTCCAAGCATTCAACGAAAATTTCCTCATGCAGTCTAGAGCTCCAACCAAAATTTGAGAATCAGATTCAAGAATTATCCTCCTGTGACCCTGAGTAACTGCCCAAATAGAGGTAGATTTGATAGCAATGGCTTATGATTCATTATTTTTGGCTCTACCCAAGCCCTGCAGTTCCCAATAAAGCACTGATCCCTCATGATTCCGACAGGCCATGCCAATATCGGCGCTACCTGGATTTCCCTTTGCAGCTTCATCAGTATTGATTTTAATCCAGCCTTCTAGGGGTGATTTCCAACTGGTTCTATTTTGTCCCTCTCTCTGGTCAACTCCCTCTTCCATTGGCCCAGGAACAACTCGTGTTTCCTCTTTAGCGTAGATGGCAATAGTTTCGATGACTTTGCTCCAGATGACCTACCAAACTCCATCTAGCGAGGAAAAGGTTTCTCTAAAAATTCTAGCATTTCTCTCCAACCACACTTGCCACCAAATGAAGTTTAAACCAAGCTCCCACCCAATTTGAAGAGATTTGGATGTAAATCTACCCCGCTTCCATCCTTCCCAAATATTAGTCTGATTCAAGTCACAATTAACCTAGATTTTATAATGAGAGAGCCAACGCTTCCAAATATGATGCATGAAAGGGCACTCAAACATTAGGTGATCAGTTGTTTCTTCATTCTTATGGCATAAAACACATTGAGAAGGGTCGATGATTCCTCTAAATCTAATATTGTCAAAAGTGAGAATACCATTGTGCATAAACTGCCAAGCAAAAAAGTTTACTTTCGGCCAGCCCTTAGAGTGCCAAATCTTTCGCCAATCCTCAACCGAAAAAGAATGGGGGGGAGGGTCTGGGAGGATCTTGTCATATCTGTCCTTCACTGTATAAACACCAAGGCTCCCATAGCCCCAAGCTAATTCATCCTCCTCGTCTCTCCCTGTGAGAAACCTTTTTGTCAAGATTTTGGATAAGATGGGTGCCAACTCCGGGGGGATAGGAATTGGCCACTCCTCCAACCTCTTAAACTTATGAAACCTATACTACCCCAACTGAGAAGTGTTGAAATAAATTTCAATTTGGACCCAACCCATATTTCTATGGTATATTTTATTGGAAGTAACTCGGGGAACTCAATAATGATGGGTGGATACTGATCCCAAGAATCAGTCCAAAAATGGGCCTTCTCCCCTCTCCCCACTTTCCAAAATAGCTGATTTTTAATAACCCGAGATCCTAGCTTGAGAGCCTGCCACACTAAGGATCCAGTACCATCCAGAGGGAAATGGCCCACCTCATTGGGGTTAACTTGACCCAAATATTTACTCGTGAGAATTCTACTAAATAAGGAAGTTGGTTGGGAAATCCACCTCCAGTACAACTTTCCAGCCAAGGCTTGATTATTTAACTTGGATCCTCTTAGTCCCAGTCCACCTTTTACCTTGGGCTGAGTGACTTTATCCCAACCCACCAAGGCCCACTTTCTTTTTCCGTTAGCTTCTTCCCATAAAAAATTCCTAGCCATCCTGTCCAACTCTTTCCAAATTGTAAGTGGGGCAGCTAGGATAGAAAATTTGTAGATTAGCATGGCTTGAATGACAGACTGTAAGAACGTTAATCTACCACCATAACTTAACCACTTGTGAGACAAGTGATTAATTCTGTCCTTGATACACTCCAGCATATTCCTCCAAGTGTCTAATTTCAGCATCTTGAAATGCAAGGGGATACCCAAGTAAACCACAAGGAGAGAAGTCCTAGTGAATCCCAGGATTTCTAAAATTCTGTTCTGAAGCCTTTACTCCAAATTAAAAAAGACCACTTTGGATTTCTTGTCATTAATGACCTATTGAGTAGCCCTAAGATAGACATTAAGAGTATCTCTAATCGTTCTAGCTTCCCTGATGTTGGCTACTCCCATAAAACCAGTGTCATCCACAAACTGCAGGTGCGATACAACTTCATCCCCCACCCTAATACCCAATAATATGCCTTGCTATCTTCTCCTCGTTAAAATTCTACCAAGACCTTTAGCCAAAATGAGAAAAAGATAAGGAGAATAGGGATCCCCCTGGCACAAACCCTGAGAAGCTCCAAAAGGTTGCGAAGGAAGGCCCTTGATAAGCACAGAGTAAGTCGAGGAAGAGACACAACTCATAATCCACTCAATCCAACCCTGAGAGAATCCGAAGGCTGCCATCATTTTAGCCAGGAGGCTCCATTCAACCCTATCATAAGCCTTTGCAATATCCAATTTAATGAACATCCCTTTATTACCAGAAGTGTGCATTGAATGGATTGCTTCCTGGGCCACAACCACCCCATCCAAAATTTATCGCCCCTCAACAAAGCCTCCTTGATCAGAGGAGATAATGTTGTGAAGAAGAGGTTTTAGGCGCTCAACCATTACCTTTGTGATTATTTTGTATACCACATTACATAATGCAATAGGCCTATAATTTGAAATATGAACCCCCTCCTCCACTTTTGGAATCAAGGTAATGAACGTGTGGTTTATAGCTTTAAGCATTCTCTTATTTTCTCTGGATTCTTCAACAATAGCCCTTACATATTCCTCTAAGCAGTCCCAAAAATCTTGAAAAAACTCAATAGGGAAGCCATCTGGACCAGGAGTTTTACCAGTGCTCATTCCAAAGACCACAATTTTCAATTCATCTCTATCAATGGGTTTAAGGAGGGCCTGATTTTCATCCTCCGAAATAATAGCAGGTATGACAGAAATAACTTCATTTTGGGCCTCTACATCTTGAACTACACTTTCCTTAAAAAGGTTTGAAAAATAATCCATAGCATGGGAATGAATACCTGAATAGTATCAAAGGAATGACCGTTCTCATCTTGAAGGGCCTCCATATTATTCAGCTGTCTTCGAGCACAAGCAGTCCGATGAAAGAATTTTGTATTTCTATCCCCTTCTAATAACCAGGAATTTCTTGCTCTCTGTTTCCAATAGATCTCCTCCTGGTTGTCAATGTCCTCAACCGCAGAACGCAAGGCATCATCCTCAACTTTGAGCTGATCAGTTATTACTCCTTCTCTAAACTATTTTTGGACCTCATCCTAGCAGGCCACCAACGAAGCTCTTTGGGTCTAGAAGTTATATTTATTAGAATGCTTCCAATACTTCAACTAAGATTTGACATATTGAAGTTGTTTTTGGATTCGAAACATAGCTCTCCCATAAGCTGGGCGGCCCTCTTCCCACCACTGTGGAATTTTCTACTGAAGGTCTTCTTTCTAAAGCCAAAAATTCTCAAATCTGAAAGGTTTGTGATGGATCCCCATCCTAGTCCCGCTTTCCAATAGAATAGGACAGTGATCAAAAACAGGGCCTACCAAAATCTGAAAATTTATATTCCATTTTACAAACACCTCCTCTGAAAGCAAAAAGTGATCTAGCTTCACCTTCCTACTATGGGGCTCCCACATTTTATTAGTCCAAGTGAAGTTATTGCTAGGACATTTAATGTCCACTAAGTGCAAAGCCTGGACTTGAGCAATCATGAACCGGTCCCCTGGATCCAAAAGAGGTGATCCCCCTTCCTGGTCTCTAGAAGATAATTTAGCGTTAAATTTAGCTCAAATTTTAAATGTAACAACTACCCACCAATTAAAAAAATTCTAGTATTTAGAAGTAGGTATACATCCCCATGTGAAGCACCAAGGGCATAAAATGTAATGTCCAAAATATAACTATCTTTAAATCAAGATCTAAAACTAGATATAATGATTTTGCCTAGTTAACAATGTAAAATAAAGGTTTATTTCCATTAAAGAGAATCGTGAGTGCTCACAATCAACGTGTGCATGGTCTATGCATGTGGGCACACTCAAAGATAATGTGCAACCATTTATACTCATGTGGTCAAGTTTGTAACAAGTTCACAAAGAGAAATGTGTGTGCTCATACGCATACCACCACCATCTTCTTCTCAAACTAAAATATCCTCAAGCCAAAAATGATAATGTGCAACCATTTAGACACGTGGTCAAGTGTGTAACAAGTGCACAGAGATAAATGTGTGTGCTCGTTGCATACCACCAACTTCTCAATCCAAAATCTCCTCAAGCCAAACATTTCATCAATTCCTTATTCTGATTAATTCTAGAAATATTCTTCTTATCGCTAGCAGCATCACACACAATTACAATCTATGTGTTCAACGTCATCCCATGAGTAATATGACTTGGTTGACCATCACTTCTCTAGGGATTTTGACTATTCTTCATTGGAGCCTATAGGGATGCTCGGATGTTGTTGTAGTTGGCCATAACAGCCAAGTTTTTCCTGAAGCCTAAGGGGCCAAACAATTTATCGAGGATTAGCCCATGATGACATATTAGGAGGACCACTTATAGGAATGCTTTTATCATGAAACTTAGAAGAGCATCGCTATGTAGATAGGTCATCAAGAGACATCAAAAAGACTTCAGCAAAGAAATAGAACATTTTGAGGGCTAGGAATATTTATCTTCATGTGGCCACCTCCTCCCTACAACGTAGATATAGATCGATACTCTAGTAGGATTGTTGATATTTGATTCAACCTCATTCACTTTCTTAAGATAAATTAACCTATGATGTCATTCGATGAACTTCATGGTTTGGAGTATGTTATTTTCGATGCAAATTTTCACATGAAGCCCCAAATTTGAGCTTGAAATGGCTAAAATAAAATGAGGAAAACAAAAATCATAGTTCCAAATTCAAATATCACAAAATTGCCTTGCTTGCTTTTGATCTTGTGCTCAAACCCTTTTCTATGAAGAAAAAGCAAAAAGGGCAGACGTTCATGAAGCCATATGTATTGATGACAGAAAGGGGCCTAATTTGTAGTTGTGGCATAGAAGTAGGATTTCCCATACTTCTACAGTGATATTATTTATTTATCTAATCTACAATGCCATGCAATGATGAAACTTCGCTGGAGGATGACAAATTTTGTAAGCTCTCTAACAAAACAATATCGGGTTTGAGGCACTACACTGAAAGCAACAAATCCTTTCTATAGTAAATTCTTTCTACAAAACTGGTGGTGGATGGCACAATTACGTCGATGTGTGGTATGTCTCCAAACAACAAATGGAGGATATATACTACAGATATCGCTGCCAATACAAAAAAAATGCGTATTTGGAACCTAGAAGAAACCATGCAAATTCATCCTATTATAGGAATATGGTAGACTCAAACCAAAAACATAGAGAGCAAAAGTTTTTTGCCAATGTTAGATCAGATGTTAATTTTTTTTTAACTTTTGGAGATGAGTGAATCCACTACAATGATATGATTCATGAAGCACGATGACAACATAGTTGAACAGGTTTGATGCCCACTATAAATGCACTTTAAAACCTGGTTGTCACTAACAAGTGTCTGACATGGTTGCATAGGTTACGTTCAACATCAGCTCGAACAAGGCTATTGTAGAGGCTTCAGTTCATCAAAAGAAGAGGATTCATGTAGCTAGTACAATTAGCATTATGTGACTATCTTGTATTGATGTTCATAAAGCAAATCAAGTAGATATACCCTCCTTTCAAGATCATCTAATTGTATTGCACATGATCCTCAGATATTTTTCTCAATCACCTATGGGAGGTATTCTCTCTCTCTCAAACTAATTAGTTAGGCAAAATAATGTGGTGTCAGATCTCCATTGTATAAATTCCTCCTTTGTCGAGGATAGTGTGAGATAGATCTTGAAGGAACTCAATAAAAGGAGTGACTATTCTCACAGGCTGAAGTAGTTGTGCAATTTTCTTAACAAATACCAACTTCACATTAAACGGATCTGGAGAACTAGAACTAGAAAGCTCATAGTGTATGTTACCTCCTCACAAAACTCTCACAACAACATATTGATTGTATAATAGAGGAAGGAGGCAAAGGGAGGGAAGAATTCCCCCTCATAGGTCAAGAGCCAAGAGGCTTGATACTAATGATATGGTTGAATTCACATTGAATATTTTATTTATTTTCCAAACATTTATAGGCACATAGAAATGCCTAAATTACATGAAATGCAAAGATCTTCCCAAAGGAAATCTTCTACACCTAACAACTTGCTATATTTAAGCTAACAAATTAATCTTCTAGAAAATGTGGAGTTATTTACACATTGGCTTAGGAGATAAAACTTATGCTAATAGGAATCCTCATCATTAGTAGATTCCATGATATTATTCAAACTATTCAACAAGGCATCCATTGATCAAAATATAATATTTTATATTTCTATATCATTGAATCAATTCACACCAAGCATGATAAAAACCAATGTCAATATCATGTAGAAAAATCTAGCAAACCATATTTTATCATGGAGTAAATAGAATTTAATGCCTCTTGTATAATGTCATGTAGCAAAATCTAGCAAACCATATGATAATATTTCATTTTGTAAGGTCCGAGGTGTAGACCAATTGGTTCATCCAAACCCCATAATAGGGGCGGAGGTCCAAGGTTCAAATCTCGGGCCTCGTCGGACTGAACGCTTGTCCCTTTCCTAGTGCTTTCAGCGGCGTAAAAGGTTTAAAATGATTGTAGCATGGTGGTTATAGGTGCAGACTGCACAAAGATTTGTGTGGCGGATTCTGGGGCGGACAACGCAGAATACTGTGGCGGCCATAAAAAGCTGGAAATCCTGCCCGGATTCGTGATGGCTACCGATTCCACCATGTAAATTTAAAAAATAAAAAATAAAAATAAAAAAAAAATATTTCATTTTGTAAGTATATTTTTTAATGGAATGAATAGAATTTAATGCCTCTTGTATAATGTTTATACCATCAATAATTTTTTTATTATAAAGTAAACCACCTTGTTCCTATGAGATAACATAATCTAAATTTATTTTCAATCTATTTACCATAATTTTTGAGCTTATATTATAAATCATATTATAAAATAAATTTTGAGGATTATGGTGTTCTTTCTAATTAACTCGGCCACCAAGTGCAAAGATGAAATGGTTGAGACTATTGCACATCATGTAGAGTGATATAATAGAGCAACTTTCATAGCATGGGGGTCAATTTTACAAGGTTGAATCCTTTTAAGATGTGATCTTTAGTGCACTTCCTACTATATCCTAATCCAACCAACTTCAAGAGGAAAATAGAAAGAGGAAAAAAGATAGCAAAAAGAGAAAAAAATCCTACACTAATAAGGGATAATGCACCAAGATCAAAATAAGATTCCTCTATATAATAGTGATACACATGAATGTGTGAATGTAATGTGTTGACAACTCAAAGGTGAGAACTTCCTCCTCTTAGCATGTTGAGCACAAATTGCATATAAATAAAATGGAAAAGAAATTAGTTAGTTATGATCTCAATTATACACACATAAACACACATACAGATAAGAAACAAGACAAAAAAGAACAAAATAGTCATGACCTCAAGCATATATATGAATAGGAATTGATAGATAATGTTGAAAGTGGGGGTTTGAAAGCTTTCTCACAAAACCAATTAGGGTTTACGCACTGCTATACAAAAGAAAATAAAGGAAAATTTATACAACTAGTTGATCCTTTTCAAAGCTAAGATAACTACTATTTATAGATTACAAAAGGGAAGATTTTCCCTCCAAAATGTGTGCAAAGATTTCAAAAATGACTATTGTTCTGCATGTCAATTCATGTCTTCATTCAAGTTATTGGTTTCTTCGAGGTCTCTAGATCTACACTAATATCAAATGGTTTTGGGCTTCCAAATATGCAATTCCTAATATCATTGAACCTCAAAACTAAATCATGGAAGTTCTCTATAATAAATAACCTAGGTTGGATTATTCTTGTTACAGCTTCCATGTTATTGCATTTAATGCATCAACCACTATCATGGAATAACACCTTTATATGACGTAGGTAGGTGGAGTTTGAGTTTCTCCTGTCATTCTTATCTTTATGAGCCCAACTACCATATTTGGGAGATGTGTTGTATTATTTATAGTAAAATAACTATACACCTTAGGAGACCATACACCTCAGTGCAAGATCTCTTAAAAAATTGAACATGGGTAACTTAACCCTCAAAAATTTCTTACTCCTTTGACCTTACAAATTTTATCTTATTTTGACCTATGAAATATGTCACCATCGAATCTCAAAATTCATAGACACTTCTTAGGCTGTCAAAACTTTTTTTTCCTTCTCCTTTAAAACTTTTAAAAGTTTTGATCTTTGGTCATTTTACTCCTTTGTACCTTATAGAACTTTTTCTATCTTTTGAATTTCTAGACTCCATATATCATGAGTCATCAAAAATTTTGATTTTCCATTTTTGTCAAAACTTTTGGAAAGTGGTGGCAGTATTTGATTGAAACTTTTCATCATCTAAGAAAACTTATTCCTTGGAAAAATTATTTATCATGGAACTTTTTATTGAAACTTTTGCATGCACTTATATGACACTTCATTATCTACTTCCCACCTACTTTTCTTTCACTTAGGTCATATTTCAAAATTTTCTAAGCTGAAATATTTTAGTGTAGTGGGAATTTACTACACATCATTGGATGAAAATTATTACAATAGGTTTTGTCACTTTTCTTGGGAACCAATGCAATAAATATGACATTGATCTAATTTATTATAGCCCTCTTTTTCCTTGACTCTTCAACCACATCCAACATGTTCCTTTTTAAAAAATCCAATTTTTTTAAATATAATTGTAGGAAATTCATCAAGAACAAGTGGCTTAGGGTGGAATGATAAAAACTACATCCTATATCTTCTCCATAGATATCTTCCTCAATAAGCTTTAATTTCAACCTTTTGTAATAATTTATGATTGTTTTACAAAAACATAGCTTGATCCTCCTTGTCTTGCTCAACTTGTGATAGAATATATTTAAAATAATTAATTACTCACTTCCTAATGTTTTTCCCTCAATATTTCTTCCATTTGAAGTTGAAATATATTTGATTTGATGAAAAGTAAAATATACTTTGGTTGTAGAATGAAAAATTATATATTTTTTCCCCTTCATCAAGCCATATTTCCATGGATTTTTTGAATCAATATGACTCTTCCTTTTCCCATACTTTATGGTAATTAGAAAGTAACTATGTTTTTTGCACATAAGTAGCTTGGTCTATTCCAAGTATTTATTTGAACTTTTAGAAAATTAATCCTTTGTATATACATGTTTATACATGATGTTTTTAAACTTGCTTTATCCCATCCTAACATAACTATCTCAAAAAATTAAGGTCTTAGAGCCACATAGATTAAAATAAAAATGGTTTTGGATGAAAATTACTGAGTGGATCATGTCTCAAGAGAATATTTTTATGATTTGAACTTGCAATAAAATATCTAGAGATCATATATATGTTATTTGAAACCATATTTTAGATAATCAAAATCTATCCATGTTTTCTACTAAATGAGTTTTCCCAAAATTTTATTATGCCATGTATATTGAAATATTTAAGGAATAACATCCCAAAGGTGATTTGAATTCACAAATGAAGTAAAATTCTCCATTGATTTAGAATATCCAAGAGTTCCACCCTTATTTTCCAAAGGAGATCCTAAGAATCCATAGATCACAATTATAAATCCTAATTGAATTTAAAATAATCAACCAAGATCCTTTCAACACCCTTCATGAGGAGTGACTGTAGTTAAAGTATATAAATTTATAACCCAATCTTTAAATTTTTTCTTTCATATAAAAAAGGTCATACAACCCAATTATTGTTTGCTTCTTGTAACTATCCATCCCCTTTATTTTTACCCCATATTATTGTATTTCCTAAAGGTTGTAACTTTTTTGGAGAAAATTGCACATACAACCAATAAAGATCTAATTTTATTCAAAAAATCAATAATTTATTACATAGAATAAATATGACATAGCCCCAAATATATACAATAATTATGCTATATTATATTGTAGATATAATTTGGGACATAAAACTAGAGTTTGAAACCTGCAATTGAATATTCCTTTAATTATTCACTGAATCGTCCTTGAATTTCTTGAATCCCTCTTGAATTCCCCATGAATCCAATTTCTTGAATCCCTCTTGAATTTCCCATGAATCCTTTTTACAATAGGTGCCTCACACCCAAACTAATCCAACAATGGACCTTGTATAGGTTGGATGATCCACCCAATGGAGGATAGATGGTTGGATAGTTTAACTAGTGAGGATACACAAATTTATAGAATCATTACAATAACTTTTATTAACTATAGAATATGCTTTTTGGAATTTTAGGCTTTTTTGGATTTTTGGGTTTTTTTGGGCTTTGTGGCTCCTTTCAAAAAATATTCTTTTTTGAAAATATTGAGTTGTCATTGATGTCAAAGGGTGCATGGTATTCAAGGCAGAAATATTCTTCAAGGGTGTGAAGTTTACAAGGTTGGACAATATATCAATTGTGTCAAGAATGGACTATTGTGAATAGCAAACAATGGACAATTATTCAAGGTAAGGTATATCTCAAAGCAAAGGCAAATATTTTTCAAGCAAAGGATTATAATATTTAAATATCATATTTAAATATTATAAAGAAAATATTATAAGAGGGACAAAGGTTTAAAAGTTGCTTGGACAAAAAGAAGGATAAAGGTTTAAAAAGTTGCTTGGGACAAAAAGGTTTAAATATCACAAGAGAGGGACAAAGTTTTAAAAAGATAAATATTTATAATATTTAAATTCTAAATTTAAATATTATAAACAAAAGAGTTTGAAAAATAAAAAGGCACCAAAAATTGAAAATAAATTAAGTCGACCTTTCAAAATGAAATCAAAGGAAATGGAAAGCATATATATACATGGCATTATTAAACCTTGGAGTGGAATGAAAAATCACAATTGAAAATCCATCATCGTGCATGCGAATGGCAGGAAGAAAATGCAGAGGAGAAGACAACAAAAATCGAGGCAGAGATAGACAAAGAGAAATATCACTGTGTGCACTTGAGGTTTCATTCGCTGGGATAGCCCAGCTGGCAGTGTGGCTTTGCATGGAGCGTTGTTGGGTAGGAGGTCACGGGGTCGAATTTGGTCGACGCCATTTTTTGTTGAGTTTTGCTGAATGAGGAAGACTTGGATAAATATCACTATGAGCACCTTTGGTTTCGACTACTGAGGTAGCCCAATTGGTTGTTGGCTTTGCGTGGAGCACTGCTGGGTAGGAGGTCACGGGGTCGAATCAGGTCGATGTCATTTTTGATGAGGTTTTGTTGTTGATAAAAGCACAAGGACATGAATATATATCGGGTGCCTCCCTTTTGGTCTTAGCTGCCGTGGTAGCATAGCTGGTCACAAAGTGCTTGGGAAAGCATTGCATTTCGTGAGGTCAGGGGTTCGATTCTCAGTTGTGCAAAGGTATTAATTTTTTATTAAATTTGATTTTGAAGGAAAAATAAAGGTCAAGGTGTTAGCATAAGAAATTGTGATTTTTGCAAATTAGAAAAGGGAGTTATAAGGTGTATGGTGGTCAAGTTTATTTGTATTTTTGCATGTTAGAAAAAGGAGAAATAAGGTGTAATTGTGATTAATGTTATATTGTATTTGGCATATTATAAAAAGGGAGATATAAGGTATTATTCTTTTTAAGCTTTATTATGCACATTTTTTGATAGGGGTTTTTAATGTGAATGATTTGATATCTATTCAAGAAAAAGAGATTTGCTAACCAATTTTGAAGTGGCAAAAGAAAAGAAAATTATTTTTGTCAAGATAGGCACATGCAAAAGAAGACTATCATCATTGAGGTAGATTTAGAGGTATGGTGATTTAATTCCTTTCTCAAGGGTGGTTTTGTTTGAGGAAAATATTTTTGATGTCATATGGTTGGAGGTATAAGGATTGATTTGATGTGCATTAGTGTTGATTGAAATTGGGAGTAAATGTGCAAAGATTATAGGTCAAATTTGTGAGTAAACTTGTGCATTGGTCTTGATTGAAATTGGGAGTAAATATGCAAGGGTTATAGATTATATTTGAAAGCAAAAGTTGTGCATTGTTCATGATTAATTTTGGGAGTAGATCTAGAGGGTAAATTTGAGCATTGTGATTGGCTTTGAAGTGCATAAGGAAATAAGCAAATAGTCTTACACATATAGAAGGATTTTTTAAAGCAAGTCAAAGTGTCACATAGTGCAAGGATAGTTTGAAAAGATTCAATTGAGAAGAACATATTGGGTAATTGTTATTGCATATCATTCTCTATATGTTCATGAAGATAAAATAATACTAGGTAGAATATGTCTGAATTGCTAGAGTAGAGGAAAGCACATTGAGAAATTTATGAGCATTGTTTGTATGCAAGATTTGAGAATTGATGAGCATTATTTTTGTATTGAGTAGATGAGCATTATTTATGGAGATTTGGAAGGTAGATGAGCATTGTTTGGATAGATTTGAGAATATTTTGAGTATATTTGAGTAAGGTTTTGAGAAAGTTTGAGTAAGATTTATGAGTAGGTTATGGAGCAAATTTGAGTAAGTATTGAGTAGGTTTGAGCAGATTTGAGCAGGTTTTGTGAGCAGGTTTTGGAGCAGATTTGAGCAAGTTTTTGAGTAGATTTGAGCAAATTTGAGTAGGTTTTGGAGCAGATTTGAGCAGAGTTATGAGCAGGTTTGGAGTAGATATTTGAGGATATTGTGTACCTATGAGTAGAATGTTGAAAATACTAGAGTAGAGGGGATTGGTGTCTCCTATGGATAGAGGTCCATAAACCAGAGTAGAGGGGATTGGTGTCTCCTGTGGATTGGGGTCCACAAACATTGTAATAGGGAATTGATTCCCATAAAATTTGTTGAAGAAATTTATAAGAAAAATTTCTCCGTGGATGTAGCCCACATTGGGTGAACCACGTTAAATCTGTGTCTCTTATGTGTGTGGTGATTTGTGCATTGTTTCATTATTGCAATTGATAATATTGGATGATATTGCTTTGGAAAGAAAAGTAAAAGTTTTATCTTATATTGTTCACCCCCCTCTCTTAGTATAAGCTTGTGTTCTTCAATTGGTATCAGAGCAGGTTCCTTCGTGAGAGCCTAACAACTTGAAGGAAGATCTTATAGGAACACAAATGGCACATCAGGAAGGGTTTTCATCAAATAGAGCTCCATTGTTTTATGGGACTAACTATGCTTTCTGGAGTGTGAGGATGAAGACTTATTTGATGGCACATGGATATGATATATGGCAATCCATTGAGAATGGGTTCACACCACCTACAAATCCTCCTACAGATGCAAGTGGTAAGAAACCATATGAAAATAATGCCAAGGCAATGAATGCAATTTTAAGTGGGTTATGTGAATCAGAGTTTGTGAAAGTCATGCAATGCACTTCAGCAAAAGAAATATGGGACAAGTTACAGAGAACATATGAAGGAGATGACAAGGTTAAAATGGCAAAACTTCAAACCCATAGGAGGAAGTTTGAAGACTTGAAGATGAAATATGAGGAAGATATTGCTAGGTATCTACTTCGTGTTGATGAGGTTGTCAACACCATTCGTGGACTTGGAGAAAATATTGAAGACTCTAAGATTGTTCAAAAAATATTAAGGTCACTTCCTATGAGATTTGATGCAAAGGTTTCAGCAATAGAAGAGATGAAGGATCTCAACACCTTAAGTATGGATGAGCTACATGGGATTCTCACAACCTATGAGATGAGGATAAAAAAATATCAAACATCCAAATGAGAGGCAACATTCAAAGCTTCAAAGAAGGCAAAGGATAAAGTACCAGAATCAAGTGATGAATCAAGTAGTGAAGAGGAGGCTAACTTTGTGAGAAGAAATAAGAAGGGTCCAAGAAAACACAAAAATATGTAGACTGTGAAATGCTTTAGTTGTGGTAACATTGGTCACTATGCAGCTAATTGTCCACAAGCTGAAAATAGTAGCAGTGAAGAGGAAAAGGAATACAAGAAAAAGAAAGAAAGAAAATTTTATCATGAAAAGAAAAATAGGCACGGTCAAGGCAAGCATGAGAAGAAGATCTTTCAAAGGCACAAGAAAAGTTTTTATGTTGAAGAAGCAAGCAGTGCTTCCAGTGATAGTGATGAAAGTCTCTCCGATAGTGAAAAAGAAGAAATTCTATTTTTGGCCATAGAAGAGAAAGAAGATGCTCCTGTTGTCAAAGACCAAGTAGAAGAGAAAGAAGATGCACCTATTGTCAAAGACCAAGAAAAATAAAAAGAAGATGCCCCTATTATTGAAGACCAAGAAGAAGAGAAAGTTTCAGAATATGAAGAGGAAGCCACAATTGATATGGAAGAGGAACTTGTTATTGATCTTGAAGAGTTGAAAAGGGAGAACTTAAGATTGAAGGCTCAAGTACAAGAGGATGAGAAAACAAAGGCAAAGCTTCTACAAGATCTCACTGACTTAAAAGTTAAGGTTGAAGAGGTAAGGAAAGTTGAAGAAGGTATGGCTGAACAATTAAAGGCAAAAGAGCTAGAATGTGAAAGACTAGAACATGAAGTTGACATTCTAAGGAAGGGACTTGAAAAATTTAATAATAAGATATATCAATTTAGGAAAAGCTCAAAATATTTGGATGATATTATCAAAACACAGATATCTCCATTTATGAAGACCGGACTTGGCTTTGAGGAAGGTCAAGAAGTACAAAAAGAGGAGTCAAGCTCAAAATAAATAGAAGCATCAAAGAAGGTATTTGAAGAAGAATCTAAGACCTGTACTGATGAGTTGAGAAGTGGAAACATCAATGAGGAAGAAAATAATGCACCATCAAGGAACAGGGACCAACACAGAAAAAGCAAAGAAAGAATCATGCGACCATATCCTCCAAGGCAAGATGAATACTTCTTCCAGGGTTATTGCTTCTCATGTAATCATTTTGGTCACAAAGCTATACATTGTAGGGTTCATGGTAAGAATGATTATGACTTCACCAAGAGAAACTTCAATTCATTTACACCTTTCAAGGACTACAACATCATGTGTTTCAATTGCAATAATTTTGGGCATAAAGCTAAATGGTGTAGAACAGAGTTTTCGGAACTTCCAAAGACAAGCAAGAAAAAGGATGCTCAAAATGTTCAAAAGGGTATGACTACAAAGGTGTGGAAAAAGAAAATTGAAAAAGAAAAAGAGCATTGTAAGTTGGGAGTAGTTTTACTCCCATATCAAAATTGATCACCTCAAGTAAAGGAGGTGGTGAGGGGGCTGTGCTAAGTGTCTTATTTTTAGCCCCAAGGAGCCCTTTGCCATTGATGTCAAAGGGGGAGAATTCAGTGAGGGGGAGCAGCTTGTCAAGGGGAGCAGATTTGGAATCCAGTTGCAGTAGAAGAAATTTTTTGTAGGGTTGCCATCAATGACAAAGGGGGAGATTGTTGGAAATATTGAGTTGTCATTGATGTCAAAGGGTGCATGGTATTCAAGGCAGAAATATTCTTCAAGGGTGTGAAGTTTACAAGGTTGGACAATATATCAATTGTGTCAAGAATGGACTATTGTGAATAGCAAACAATGGATAATTATTCAAGGTAAGGTATATCTCAAAGCAAAGGCAAATATTTTTCAAGCAAAGGATTATAATATTTAAATATCATATTTAAATATTATAAAGATAATATTATAAGAGGGACAAAGGTTTAAAAGTTGCTTGGACAAAAAGAAGGATAAAGGTTTAAAAAGTTGCTTGGGACAAAAAGGTTTAAATATCACAAGAGAGGGACAAAGTTTTAAAAAGATAAATATTTATAATATTTAAATTCTAAATTTAAATATTATAAACAAAAGAGTTTGAAAAATAAAAAGGTGCCAAAAATTGAAAATAAATTAAGTCGACCTTTCAAAATGAAATCGAAGGAAATGGAAAGCATATATATACATGGCATTATTAAACCTTGGAGTGGAATGAAAAATTGAAATTGAAAATCCATCATCGTGCATGCGAACGGTAGGAAGAAAATGTAGAGGAGAAGACAACAAAAATTGAGGTAGAGATAGACAAAGAGAAATATCACTGTGTGCACCTGAGGTTTCATTCATTGGGATAGCCCAGCTAGTAGTGTGGCTTTGCATGGAGTGCTACTGGGTAGGAGGTCACGGGGTCGAATCTGGTCGATATCATTTTTTGTTGAGTTTTCTGAATAAGGAAGACTTGGATAAATATCACTACGAGCACCTTTGGTTTTGACTACTAAGGTAGCCCAGCTAGTTGTTGGCTTTGCATGGAGCACTGTTGGGTAGGAGGTCATGGGGTCGAATCAGGTCGACACCATTTTTGATGAGGTTTTGTTGTTGATAAAAGCACAAGGACATGGATATATATCGGGTGCCTCCCTTTTGGTCTTAGCTATCGTGGCAGCATAGCTGGTCACAAAGTGCTTGGGAAAGCGTTGCATTTCGTGAGGTCAGGGGTTCGATTCTCAGTTGTGCAAAGGTATTAAATTTTTTATTAAATTTGATTTTGAAGGAAAAATAAAGGTCAAGGTGTTAGCATAAGAAATTGTGATTTTTGTAAATTAGAAAAGGGAGTTATAAGGTGTATGGTGGTCAAGTTTATTTGTATTTTTGCATGTTAGAAAAAGGAGAAATAAGGTGTAATTGTGATTAATGTTATATTGTATTTGGCATATTATAAAAAGGGATATATTATATAAGGTATTATTATTTTTAAGATTTATTATGCACATTTTTTGATAAGGGTTTTTAATGTGAATGATTTGATATCTATTCAAGAAAAAGAGATTTGCTAACCAATTTTGAAGTGGAAAAAGAAAAGAAAATTATTTTTGTCAAGACAGGCACATGCAAAAGAAGACTATCATCATTGAGGTAGATTTAGAGGTATGGTGATTTAATTCCTTTCTCAAGGGTGGTTTTGTTTGAGGAAAATATTTTTGATGTCATATGGTTGGAGGTATAAGGATTGATTTGATGTGCATTAGTGTTGATTGAAATTGGGAGTAAATGTGCAAATATTATAGGTCAAATTTGTGAGTAAACTTGTGCATTGGTCTTGATTGAAATTGGGAGTAAATGTGCAAGGGTTATAGATCAGATTTGAGAGAAAATTTGTGCATTGTTCATGATTAATTTTGGGAGTAGATCTAGAGGGAATATTTGAGCATTGTGATTGGCTTTGAAGTGCATAAGGAAATAAGAAAATAGTCTTACACATATAGAAGGATTATTTTAAAGCAAGTCAAAGTGTCACATAGTGCAAGGATAGTTTGAAAAGATTCAATTGAGAAGAAGAACATATTGGGTAATTATTATTGCATATCATTCTCTATATGTTCATGAAGATAAAATAATACTGGGTAGAATATGTCTGAATTGCTAGAGTAGAGGAAAGCACATTGAGAATAGATGAGCATTGTTTGTATGCAAGATTTGAGAATTGATGAGCATTGTTTGTATGAGTGGATGAGCATGTTTTGGAGCAAGATTTGGGAATAGATGAGCATTGTTTAGATCATATTTGAGTAGTATCTAGAGCATATTTTAGAAGGGCTTTGTGAGGATTTTTGAGAAACATTTGTGAGCAGGTTATGGAGAAGATTTAAGCAGGTCTTGTGAGCAAGATATGGAGCAATTTTAAGAAGTTTTTGGAGTAGATTTGATCAAGTTTTGTGAGCATAATATGTATTATATTTGAGCAGGTTTTGGATCATATTAGAAGTGTTTATGAGCAGGTTTGTGAGCAAGATTTGAGGATAGACCTGAGCAGATTTTGACCATAATTGAGTAGAGGGGATTGGTGTCTCCTGTGGATAGAGGTCCATGAACCAGAGCAGAGGGGATTGGTGTCTCCTATGGATTGGGGTCCACAAACATTGTAATAGGGAATTGATTCCCACAAAATTTGTTGAAGAAATTTATAAGAAAAATTTCTCCGTGGATGTAGCCCACATTGGGTGAACCACGTTAAATCTGTGTCTCTTATGTGTGTGGTGATTTGTGCATTGTTTCATTATTGCAATTGATAATATTGGATGATATTGCTTTGGAAAGAAAAGTAAAAGTTTTATCTTATACTATTCACCCCCCCCTCTCAGTATAAGCTTGTGTTCTTCATCCTTTATTTCTAATTTTGAATCATAATCTCCAATAAATATCCTATAGCCAAAACTACTAGATAATCCTTCATTTCCAAAATATTTCTAAATGCATCCTTATATTCCTCACTACTTAGTTTTGTTTCTTTTTTAAAATAAACTCAATACTATAATATGATATCAATTTATTGATAATTATTTTTTAGGGGTCTTATTCATACTCCTCATATTCCATGATACAATTTTCATTATTAATTACTATTTTATTCATGGGCTTGGCCCTACTTCTTGCTAGCACTTGAAATTTTTACTTTTGTTTTCCCATATCAATATCCCTATGAGTTATATTTTCTCTTTATTCTTGATTTAAGGGTAGTCATATTCTTATCGCATTCCCACCAACAATTTAATTTTCATCAACCTCTTCTATTTTTTCATACTATGCATCATCAAATTTATCTTCTATATATTGATGTTATCTTAGAGAAAGTAAAGTGCAAGGAATAACCTCATATACTCTTTCTTTTTTATTTGTACCTTAAAACACTAAAGTACAATAATTATCCTCCATATAAATTGCATTCTAAACTTGCTTTGAAAACCCTAAATGTTGTCTTAGAAACCCTAAAGTACAAGAATGATCTTCCATAGTAATTAACTTTTGTATTGACTTCAAAAACCTTAAATTTATATGTATATAATCCATTTGCATATCATTATTATGATGTTATTGAAACCATAAAGTCCTAGGGATAAATTCTACAGTACTTCCATTTTTATTGTAAGGAGAGATCTTTATAATATTTGAGAAAAAATAAAGATGTTTTTCCTAAATTAAACTTGACCTCTTTTGCATCCATTATTTTAAAATTTACCTTTACATATTTCTTGAAATTTGTATTTCTTTGTATATTTGAAATTGTGTATTGTACTTTCTCATCCTTTTTATCCTTCTTTGTGTCTTCTAGCAGTTGATCCAAATAGTGAATAATGACCTTCACCATTGAATTATGCAAGAGAGCATTTTTACAAGTTTATTAGAAGTGAAAAATCATTTATCTAATTGAGATTCTACAATGCTATGAACTCCTTACTCCATCTTAAAGTTTTTCTCAGACCCATTTTTTAATCCTTCGCTATTATTCTTGTTTGCAATATCTTGCCATATATCTAGACTCGTAATATTTGCAACATGCAACATTTATATAATCCACTTATTAATCCCATTCATTTATTTATATTTAATATTAATGTACTATAGCTAGGAGTTTTAAAATATCCATGACAACACATATCTAGGTATATTCAATATGTCTTTTTTTATTAGTAGCTAGTCCCTCCTATATGAATAAAATTAGTGTATTGCCAATAATATTCAAAATATCCTTATTGAGAACCTAATATAGAATTCTAAAAAGCATAAACCACATTAAAATCCTTTTACTAATTTTTGTCTCCATAAAAAATTCTAACTTCATGGTCTTAAAAATTATGTATCTCTACCCTTAGACCATGGGCCACAACTCATTATTTTATCCCCAAATTCTAAAGTAGAGAAGATGATGATGAAAATTTCTTTTTAAAGAAAATCCTTGGAGTAATTTCGATTGAATCCTCACTTCCATATCCAATTTTGAATCTCTTTAAAACTTGGTCAGTATTCATAGAACTTACATATTAATCGTCTACTTTTAATAAATTTTACATCATGTTTGAGTATCACATATTTTATAATACAACTTGATGTTAAAACCATAGATCTATTTATTTTTTCCTAATTAGATGTTATTGCAAAAATTAAACATGGAAAAGTAGTACTCTAAAAATGTAAACTAGTTTCTGATTCAGTAGATCACAAATAGACAAGTGAAGAGCATACTCCTAGTGTTGCAGGCTTTCTCGTTCACTAGATCACATTATGTGTATGTGAAGAGCATAGTATTAGCAACAAAAACATATTAAAAATACAAGGAAGAAAAAAAATGGATTAAAAACTTAAATAAAGAGACAAGTTAGAAAGGAAGAAAAAATATTTGATTGAATTTTTATTTCGGAAAAGAATTGATACATCTACAAAAATTTGAATGTGTTTTGACCTAAAGGTCTCATAAAAAAAATTTAAAGGGCCCCAACCCTTTATACAAGAAAAAAAATCCCTCAAGAAAATAGGACAAGATAAACCCAAGGGAAAAATATATATAAAAAAATTAATCAAAAGATACAACAAAAAATTTAGCACAGGATACAACAAAAATTTCAACACAAAAAGCACATCATAGGGAAACTACATTCAAAATTAAAAGGTTGTATGATCCTAATTGTTCTACTTAATTTTAGATAGGATTGCAACAACTTCCATGTCTTCATCCTTCTTCTTTACCTGAAACACTAGCTTCAGTTCCTCCCAAGTGTCCTTCATCTTCTAGTTAAAACTTTGAATATATTTCACATGATTGAATGTATATTGAAAATGGACGTCCTCCTCAAATTGGACCCTTTTTTCAACAATGATTTTTTTTCTTTTATTGGTTACATAAATGTGGTTGTCTCACACCTACATTTTTTATCCACCATGTTGCTCCTATATCTTGATTTGTTACCAAGGTTATGAAAAGGAGATATATTTTGATTCAAAGCCATTACGTAGAACTTCTCACTGAATTTCCACATTATAAGAGCTAAATTTATTATCTAGGCCTAAATATGAGATCACATGTGGTGAAAATAAATCCACCCATATATTTATTGCAATGTTGTTTAATCCTAGATTAGAAAAATAATCAACTTTATTCTCTTCCCTAAAAGTATGCATGATTTCACCTCTTGAAAATATTAAAGCAATTATGATTCCTTCCATGGTCTTGCTTGGTTTTCCCTTTTAAAGAAAATAGTTATTAATATTAAGGGAATCCCCCTCAACTACTCTCTTAGTAATGTCAAGTTGGGCTAGGAGTTTAATACTAATTATCATCACCTTAGCTTCAGCCACATGACTGGTTTAGATCTTGTAATTCTCTAAGTAAGCTCCTATTATATCCCATTTTGAATTTATTAGCACACCACCTCCCCTAGAATTCCCTAGGTTGCATTTAATGGCCTCATCAAAATTTATTTTCACCCACCCCTCCTAAGGTTTCTTTCACCCAATATTTTTTCTTATGTTCTTCCCTGACATATGGTTGTCTCTAATATTTACTTCTAATTTCCAATTATTAGATATCTCTTTCTATATTCCTTGCTTAGCCCCTTCCTTATGCTTACTTGTCAAGTTATCTTGGATCACATTTTTAATTTTGAAAAGGATATATTTCTCGTCTCTATAACTAGCTAGATACCCCACAAGAAATGAGCTAAGGATATATTTCACTAACAAGAGATTATAGCACTTTTGTAGGGGGAGTTCCATTGTTCAAAAAAACTAAGGATATATATCTTTCTTTTATTCCCAACTAGGAGTCAACATTTCTATAAACGGCAGCCTTGCTTTCATATATGACTTTCAAAATTGATTTTTATGTCATGCAACCTAGATTTTCCTCATAATAATCATCTATTTATAATTTTTTCCAAAGATCTCAAACAAGAAAAGCTGATCCCTATTCCTTGTTCATATTGACTACCTTCCCACAATTTAATTACTCATTCCCTACTCTTCTTCAAATATCTAAAATAAGAAAAATCTCTACTCTTCATTCACACTTTCTCTAGGCTTGCACTTTCTTCTAACTTACACTTAATAATATTAGGTTAGATTACTTCAATTCAAAATAATGAAAAACAAGTTGGATTGCATATAGTTTAAATTTCATTCTAATTTCTTAAATTATTTATGAAAGAAAAAAATTATATGTATATATGCCAACTATAGTTGCAACATTTGATCATTATTTTCATAAATTTGCAACCATGTAATAATATAGGGATAATTTGGTAAAATGTCTTTACTTTATTATATTATCAATGTATAAGTTAAATATTCCTAGATGCTTTTTCAATTTTATCTATTGCAAGACTCTTTCAAATAAAATTATTTGATCCTTTAAGCAGTCTTCATTAATTCATCCATCACTATCATATGAGATTAAGATTTCTAATTGTATAACTTGTGTCCTCAATATTAACCTAGTTAGTGTAAAGGATAGATAGATAAATATACAGTGTGATTCATACATTTTCCTTTCTATCCACTTATGCCATCTAATAGAATATCTACCTCCCTATCTTGGATTTTCGTATCTCCTACATAGCTTCTATTATTTTTAGAAGTGATGTGGGTCGTTAGTTCTTAATCAAATGATCCATGAAATTTTTGCTCATTGCCTCAAATCAGAATTTTGGAAACTTTTATGGTTTGTTAAAAATCTATAAAAAGGTCCATGAAAATCCTACTATTGAACCTTTTTAGAGAATCCAACCTTCAAAATATTTTTCCCCTTTTATCCTAAAAAATATCATGTAGTTCTGTGGGTTGTTGATTCCAAGTCAAATGGCCTGTTGAGCTTCTTTTCCATTTTCTTCATAATCATCTCTTCGGAATATCTAACCTTAGAAATTTTTATCATTCTCCACCCTCAAGAATATTTTGTAGCTCAACAATTATTACATTTTAAATCTACCTATCCATGCAATGTTTTTTTATTGTTTGTCTTTGGATCCTTTGTTGATCATTGATTTTTGATCGGGCGATTCATGAAATGTTTGTTCCACACATCTAGTCAAAAGTTTTATAAATAAGTGTGGGTTATTGATTAGAAAAATTTTATGGTAGGCAAATTCCTCGTATTTATCTGACCCCTTTTTCTCTATTTTCTCCTTGTTTTACCTCTGTTGTGGCCCTATTTCAAAAAATAAAAATTCCAAGTGTAGTGAAAATTCACTATACAAAAAAATGTAGATATCTTGGTATAATAGAATGAATTACACCCTAAATATGTGACATGTGAACCTCTACGAACTCCAACAATAGTTTTCTCATCTTTAGATTTGAAGGAAATAATTCTTTTAGGGAAAGGTAGTGTTAGGACCTTATGTCTTAACTATGTCTATTTATTTCATTGTATTAGATTACATAGTAATTAGTGGACACCTCTTTTGAATGTAAAGGTGACCCTTAATTATTAGGATTAGGGTTAGTTAAGTAGTTATTTTTTATTAATCTAAGAGAATTAGCATAGGATGAATTATATTTATATATTCCATTGTAAGAAAGGTAGAGGTATCCTTAGGAAGCATATTATATTGAGCTGAAGAACACAAGCTTATACTGAGAGGGGGATGAACAGTATAATACCAACATTTACCTTACTTTCCAAATATTATCCAATATAATCAATGGCAATATCAACATTAGCAATCAAAGCAATGCATAAATCATCACACACAATAGACAAACCAATTTAACGCGGTTCACCTAATGTGGCTACTCCACGGAGAAAATATTTCACTAAAATTTTCTTAACAAATATCTTGGAAATCACTTCCCTATTACAAATTTTATGGACCTCTGTCCAAAGGAGACACCAATCCCCTATGCTCTAATTTGTGGATCTCTCTCCATAGGAGAACTCTTTCCCCTTATCTCTGGTTTATGATACTTGATCCAAGATACTTCTATCTCCTCAACTGATTTGTGGATCTCTCTTCACAGAATAACTCTATCTTCCTAGTTGGTTCATGGATCACTCTCCATAGGATAACTATTTCCCCTTGCCTTGGTTCATGGAACTTTATCCATAGAACTCTTTCTCCTCTACTCTAGCTAGTGCTCTTCTAGAATACTTTTACCCCTACTGCACTAGCTGGTGGATCTCTCTCCATAAAGGAACTTTGTCCTCACTTAGAAGACCTCTATCCTCACTACCTTGGAAAATGGATCTTTATTCTCTAGAGAGTACTATCCTCTGCTTGTTCTTAACTCTACTCAATATTTGTCTCAAATCTACACTAAACATTATCCTTATTCTAGTACAAATTTACTCTAACTCTATCTTAGGTTTAACATAAATCTGCTCCAAATCTATACCAAAATTTGTCCTCAAACCTATCCTCAAGCCTTAACACAAAGCTTGATCAAATCACCAATCAAATTTTCTCAGATCTGCCCCAAGTCTTAACACAAATCTTGAACAAATCAATTAATCAAATCTGCTCTCAATGTCGTCTCAAGTCTTCACCAAGACTTTCTCAAATCTTCCTACAAGTCTTCACCAAGACTTACCTCAAATCTACCAACAAGTCTTCACCAAGACTTTTTCAAATCTACCTACAAGTCTTCATGAAGACTTACCTCAAATTTATCTTCAAGTCCTTTCAATAACTTGCTCAAACTGCTCTCAAGTTTTCATTCAATTCCTTTCAAGAATTTGCTCAAATTGCTCTCAAGTCTTCACAAATACTTGCTCAAATCTGCCTATAAGTCTTCACCAAGACTTGTTCCAAATATACCTTCAAGTCCTTTCAATAACTTGATCAAATTGCTCTCAAGTCTTATGAAGCATGGTTTTCATGGCCCTTTTAGATGTGAAATTTGTGAACAGAATGTAGAAAATATCAACCATATTTTTATTGAGTGTACTTTAGCCTCTAAGCTATGGAGGAGAATGGCCACTTTACTTGGCTTACAGTGGTCCAATTTTTTTACTTTTGAACAGCTTTGGAGGAATTGGCCTAATCAAGAGGGTATTGATCATTTTATTAGGCAGTTAGTTTGGATGGGTTCTACCATTCTTCTTTGGAATATTTTGAATGAAAGGAACAACCAAATTTTTAATCAAGATAGGAAGGATATTCACTATATTTGGAAAAATACCATAGCCAACTTAGTTGAATCAGTCCATCAACTCCTTAATCACCCCCAAAACTCCCACCAAAGATGGGATCAAGTGATGCAAAGATTAAATATTAAATCTTCTAAGGGCAACCAACTTAAAGGGAATGTGAGTATTAGTAAGATGGATAGGACTAGAAATTGGAAATCTCCTCCTAAGGATTTTGGAAAAGTCAATACTGATGGAGCCTCTACAGGGAACCCTGGAAAAGCTAGTGTGGGAGGAATTGGTAGACTTTCAGATGGCTCCCTGGTTTTTACTTTTGCTGAGAATTTGGGTATTATTTCCAATAACCTTGTTGAGGGGTATGGTATCCTCAGAGGCCTTCAAGAGGCTACTAAGGTTGGATGGGAAAAGGTGTTAGTTGATTTTGACTCTCAACTTATGATTAATCTCTTGAAGACTCCTTATAAGAATCATAAGGTGGATTGGAGAATAAAAATAATTATTGAGAAGATTTAGTTAATCCAGATGGGATTTTTGAAAGTTGATTACAATCATGTGGTCAGAGATCAAAACAAAAGTGTTGATGTTTTAGCTAATTGGGCTTTGGACAAAGGTGATATTACTTGTTATGGCCACTCTTCTATATGGTGGGCTTCTAAAATTAGGGAAGCTCTTCTTTCTATCATTTCTTTGGATGGCTCCAGTCCTGAAGGTACCTAGTTTCTTCTTGTTTTTTTTTTTTGCTTCTTTTTGGTTCATTCAATAATTTTTAGTTCCCTATCTCATTCTATTCTTTATTTTGTTTCATCTTTTGATTCATGCCTTAATAGTCTTCTAGTCTAGATAGGTCATTATTTTGTTCAATTTTTTTGTTTAGTTTTTTAAGGTGGGTGGGTTCTTTTGTTTTGTTTTGTTTTTCTGTTCTTTGTGTTGTTTTTTTTTGTTCTTGTGTTTTTTTTGTTTTGTTTTTTTTTATGTTTTTTGTTATTGTTCTTGTGTTTTTTCGTTCTTGTTCTTGGGTTTCTATTTGTTTGTGTTATTTCATGTTTTTATGTGTGAGTGTTTTCTATGTTTTTTGTTTTTGTTTATTGTCTGTTGTTGGTTGTTTTTTATTTTTATTTTTTTTTATTTTTTAGGTTTTGGTTGTGTTTATTTTTCATGTTTTTTTTTGGGTTATGTCTTTGTAGTGTTTTGTTGTTTTTGTATTGTTTGTGTTTTTTTATGTGGTTTGTGTTGTGGTTTCTTTTATCTTATTGTGCGTGTTTGGTTGTGATTTTGTTTTTGAAACACTCAAGGAGCATGTTTTTTATTTTATTTTATTATTTTTGTTGTTATTTACTTATTTTTAAATTGGTTTTGTGTGTTTTTTTGCTCCTTGAGTATGTCAAATGTTGTAGGCTAGGTCTGAGTCCTGGGCATTTTTTACGGAATGGATACCCCTACCTCCTTGGGTTTTACCCGAAAGTGGCATCCCTTTTGGGATGTTTTCCACAAATTAAAAAAAAAATTCTTCACAAAGACTTGCTCAAATATGCTCTCAAATCCTCTCAATAACTTGCTTAAACTGCTCTCAAGTCTTCACAAATACTTTCTCAAATCTACTCTCAAGTCCTCTCAAGAACTTGGTCAAACTACTCTCAAGTCTTCACCAAGACTTACCTCAAATCTACTCAAATACATTCTCAATACATCTCACAAGATATGCTCAATCAATCTCATACACAATGCTATCAATTGCTTTGTCCAATCTTCAAAGTAATTCCTTTAACTTAAAGCAATTTAGACATATTTTATTAATAATTCTTTTAACCTTTGCAACATATAGATAATGATGTTATCTATCAAGAACTCAATATGTTCTACTCAATCATTAATTTTATTGCTTTCACAAATCTAATTTCTAATATTTGCACATTCACTTTCAATATCACTCAAAACCAATGCTCAAGAATTTCACTCAATAATTCAACCAATGAAACACAACTTTATCACAAAACCTAAACAAGTGTTTCACACTACTTCCAACAAAATCACAATGTGGGTCTCAAACCCTAACTCAAATATTTCTCAATCTCTATCTCAATTCAAATCATTCATCAACAAGATTCACTTAAACTTGCTCACACATTTCCAATAATACTTATCAATATTTTTCACTCCACCTTATATTTCATTCATTTCAAACACTCTAAACAAAATATAGTGTGCCCGTACTTTTCTTCTTTGATGAATATATGTCTTCAAAATTTGTTTTACTCACAAAAAAACCCTCTTGCCAATTCTAGGTTAGATAGCAACATCCTATCTCAAAATCTCCACACAAATATTCTCCTCAATAATTATTTCACTGTTCAAGATATACAATAAAATATCAAATCTAAAATACACCTTATTATCTCCAACACTCTCAAAATAACATTCAACACATAAAACAAAGTTCCTTTGTTAACACCTTATAATATCCAATCCTCTCAAAATAATATTCAACACATAAAAAAAAGTTCCTTTGTTAACACCTTATAATCTTCAATCCTCTCAAAATAATATTCAACACATAAAATAAAATTCCTTTGTTAACACCTTATAATCTCCAATATTTTTATTTATTTTCAAACACCAAAATAAAATATTATTCAACAACCCTTATGACTCCCTATACATTTAACACATGCTCTTTAATTATCACGTGCCCTCAAAACTCTTTCTGCATTCCAAACCTTTGGTAAAATAAATCAAATGTGCATACCTTATTTGTTAGCCCACGTCACCAAAAAATTTACGCATTTATTCAACGACCAACACCCAACTACCAGTGACCAAACTCGAACTGTAACAACCCCAAAATCCAATCCTGGTTGAGGGATGTCACTATAATTTTTTTTAATTAATTAACAATTACAAATTTGATCTACTTTAGAACAAGAAAATAATAACATGAACTAAAACATCCATTCAAATAAACATAAAGAATCCATCAACAAAGATACATTAAAGCAAATACAAAAAGAGATCCAATATCCATAACACATTCATATATCCTAGGTAAAACCCTTATGGGAAAACCCAACCTTAAATATGTTCCATTTTATTGCATAAATTTGGTCTTTTACAATTACAAGGACCAATAGTCCTTTTCTCCCAAAAGTAGCCAACACAATGCGTAGAACACATAGTTTGTATAACTTTACCGTGGATTGCTCAATTAATCCACAAAATACATTGATTAACTAAAGTTCCTTACTTTAGTTAATCCAATAGTCCATTACCATTACCAATTTAACCAAAGCCTCATACCTTTAGCTAATTCAATAATCACATTCATTTATCAAGCTAACCAAAGTCCCATACCTTTAGCTAACTCAACAAACACATTTATTTAGCAAGCTAACCAAAGTCCCATACCTTTAGCTAACTCGATAAACACATTTTTATATAGTCCTATACTAACATATTTAGCATATATAATCCATTTTCCATTTACTAAAATAACTAAAGCTCCATATTTTTAGTTAATCTGATCATTCATTTCTCCTTTACTAAATTAACTAAAGTCCCATACCTTTAGTTAATCTAATAGTCATATTTCTAGATGATAAACCATTATAACATCAATACTTCCTAGATGTTAAACCATTATAACATCTCAATACTTTTTATATGCTAAACCATTATAACATCATTTCAACATAAACCATGCTACTTGCAATTTAACATAATCCATTTGTATTCGATGTATCCATGTTATTCACCTAACAACATGATCTATCATTAAATACTAACTATGTTATCTACCTCATAACATAATCCATTTAATTGTAAACTATGTTATTCACTTAACAAAATAATCTAACTAATGAAATCTATATCTCTTTTAACATAAATTCATCCATCTAATCTATATCTCTTTCAATATAAATAAACTACTCTTAAAATATATCTCTTCCAATATAATTTAACCATTAACTACATTCTATGTTAAACCATTATAACATAATCATAGTTTCCTCTTTATTACAATCTATGTTATCACTATAACCTAATCATAATTCCTCTAATTACGATCTATGTTAACACTATAACATAATAATAATTCCTCTAATTACAAGCTATGTTATCACTATAACATAATCATAATTCCTCTAATTACAATCTATGTTATCACTATAACATAATCATAATTCCTCTAATTATGATCTATGTTATCACTATAACATAATCATAATTCCTCTAATTACGATCTATGTTATCACTATAACATAATCATAATTCCTCTAATTACAATCTATGTTGACATCTCTAACATAATCATAAATTCTTCTTATTACAATCTATGTTAATATCTCTAACATAATCATAAATTCTTCTTATCACAATCTATGTTAGCATCTCTAACATAATCATAAGCTATATTAACTCCATTTAAATATAACCCGTTTATAATCATTCTCTTCATGAAAGCATAAGCTATATTAACTTCATTTAAATATAACCTATTTATAATCATTCTCTTCATGAAAGCATAAGCTATATTAACTTCATTTAAATATAACCTATTTATAATCATTCTCTTCATGAAAGCATAAGCTATATTAACTTCATTTAAATATAATCCATTTATAATTGTTCTCTTCATGAAAGCATAAGCTATATTAACTTCATTTAAGTATAACCTATTTATAATCATTCAATTCTAATCTATTTAAGCATAGTAAAGCAACATAAAATACAATTACCTATACCTTGCTTCCATTGAACTCCTTGCTTCTCCTTACTTCCCATTGATTCTTTGAGGGTAGTAGGGGATCAGGGTATTCATGGTTCAAGATAGGCATGCCTTTAAATGCATCTACTTATTTACTTTTCCAAATTGCAACTATACAAAATATAAATATGTTTCCAACCATATAATGCATAATGGATATCATAAAAGATCCTTTACTTTTATCTTCGCCTCTCAAATTCCTTTAGAGAGTCATACAACATGTGCTACTTAGAACAAGGTCTAACTTAATCATATTTTTTCATGCTTTAAAGCGATAAAGTCCCATACCTTTAACTTGTAAACAAATCCTTTTCTTTTCATTCCCTAAATCAAAGCCCCATAACTTCAATCTAAAGAATAAATCCAAATATTTTCCATTCATAAAATCCAATTAAATCATTTACTATTTAAAGCATTAAAATAACACCCCTTTTAATCTTTAAACAAACAATTCATTCCTTCCTTAAATCAAAACCCCATTACTTTTATCTAAGGAACAAATCCACATCCCTTTTAATTTTAAAAGCCCTAATATAATCATCAAAAATTAAAGGTTTCCTTTTAAATTAAAACCCTAAGATAATCATTAAAATCAAAGGTTTTCCTATTTAATCAAATGCCCTTTAATAATCATTAAAATCAAAGGTTTCCTATTTAATTAAATGCCCTTTAAATAATCATTAAAATCAAATGTTTCCTTTTTAATTAGATTTCCTTTAATAATCATTAAAATCAAAGGTTTCCTATTTAATCATATACCCTTTAATAATCATTAAAATCAAAGGTTTACTATTTAATCAGATGCCCTTTAATAATCATTAAAATCAAAGGTTTCCTATTTAATCAGATGCCCTTTAATAATCATTAAAACCAAAGGTTTCCTATTTAATCAGATGTGCTTTAATAATCATTAAAATCAAAGGTTTCCTATTTAATCAGATGCCCTTTAATAATCATTAAAATCAAAGGTTTTCTATTTAATCAGATGCCCTTTAATAATCATTAAAATCAAAGGTTTCCTATTTAATCAGATGCCCTTAATCATTAAAATCAAAGGTTTACTATTTAATCAGATGCCCTTTAATAATCATTAAAATCAAAGGTTTCCTATTTAATCAGATGCGCTTTAATAATCAATAAAATCAAAGGTTTCCTATTTAATCAGATGCCCTTTAATAATCATTAAAATCAAAGGTTTCCTACTTAATCAGATGCCCTTTAATAATCATTAAAAACAAAGGTTTCCTATTTAATCAGATGCCCTTTAATAATCATGAAAATCAAAGGTTTTTTATTTAATCAGATGCCCTTTAATAATCATTAAAATTAAAGGTTTCCTATTTAATCAAATGACCTTTAATAATAATTAAAATCAAAGGTTTCCTATTTAATCAAATGACCTTTAATAATGATTAAAATCAAAGGTTTTCCTATTTAATCAAATGCCTTTAATAATCATTAAAATCAAAGGTTTTCCTATTTAATCAAATGCCCTTTAATAATCATTAAAATCAAAGGTTTCCTATTTAATTAAATGTCATTTAATAATCATTAAAATCAAAGGTTTCCTATTTAATCAAATGCCCTTTAATAATCATGAAAATCAAAGGTTTTCTATTTAATCAGATGCCCTTTAATAATCATTAAAATCAAAGGTTTCCTATTTAATCAGATGCCCTTTAATAATCATTAAAATCAAAGGTTTCCTATTTAATCAAATGCCCTTTAATAATCATTAAAATCAAAGGTTTCCTAATTAATCAGATGCCCTTTAATAATCATTAAAATCAAAGGTTTCCTATTTAATCAAATGACCTTTAATAATAATTAAAATCAAAGGTTTCCTATTTAATCAAATGACCTTTAATAATGATTAGAATCAAAGGTTTTCCTATTTAATCAAATGCCTTTAATAATCATTAAAATCAAAGGTTTTCCTATTTAATAAAATGCCCTTTAATAATCATTAAAATCAAAGGTTTCCTATTTAATTAAATGTCATTTAATAATCATTAAAATCAAAGGTTTCCTATTTAATCAAATGCCCTTTAATAATCATTAAAATCAAAGGTTTTCCTATTTAATTAAATACCCTTATTCCAAAGCATGATGGTTTCCACAAACGACACTCCCAAAAACAACGTCCCTTATTCCTTGTATGTGAAGGTCTAACTCACAACTTTGAAACACTTAACAAAGTCTCTAAGCATACCCAGGCGGTTACCTAAAAGAATGACACCTGAGCTTACATGGGCGTCTCTTAAAATACATAGCATTTAACTTGGACAGACGCTTTCCCAAATACACACATACAGTGCATAGCTTGGACAGTCACTCTTCCAAATACACACTACATCTAGCTTGGAAAAATGCTCTCCCAAACACACACCTGATGCTTAGCTTAGATAGACACTCTCCCAAACACATATCCAAAGTGTTTAGCTTGGATAGATGCTCTCCCAAACATACACACAACGTTAGCTTGGATAGACGCTCTCCCAAACACACACCCGATGCTTAGCTTGGATAGACACTCTTCCAAACACACACCCACAATGTTTAGCTTGGACAAACGCTCTCCCAAACACACACATAGTGTTAGCTTGGACAAACGCTCTCTAAAATGTAAACACAGCCCAACATAGGACAGACGCTCTCCCAAATACACACACACAATGTTAGCTTGGAAACACACTCTCCCAAACACACACCCAACACTTAGCTTTCAACCAAACAATTTATGGTTTCTAAAAAACATCAACAGGGCAAAAACGTAGAGCTTTCAACCAAGAAATTTATGGTTTATAAAAAACATCAATAGATAAAAAATGTAGAGCTTTCAACCAAGCAATTTATTGTTTCTAAAACACCAATTTTCACCATACAAAGCATGCACTAAAAAAATATATTAAATTCTAATACTCTAACCTCAATGCTATTGCAAAATGGGGATCAGTGGAGTCTAGGTCACTTCTCCTTCGCTCATAGCGCGTTCCTCGCCTTTCCTATCCCTGGTCTACGTTCTCTCCCTCCGCTCCTTCATCCTCCTCCATCCTCCCTCTATTCCTCCCTCTGTTCCTCTTTTCCTTCTCACACCATACGAGCTTCTTCTCCTCTAGGTGACCCATATCGAACCTTGAGACCTCTCCTCCCTTTCTCGACCACCCTGCATGTTTCCTTTTTTACTTACATCCCCTTTCCCATTCTCCAAGACCTCCTTATCCAAGGCATTCTTCCGCTTACCATCCTTATTATACCATCGTCCCATGACTGACAATTGCCCTCCTATGACAAGCAACCACCTTCTATGAAAATCGATCACCTTATTAAAGGCACTCCCTCTCATGAGTCACCAGGTGACTATTAATTATAATATAATATGCCCTTATTTAGTAAAATAAGGCATAGGGATATACACTAAGCTAGTGGAGTCCCTTATACTAATATACCCATCCTTCTATAATAGTTGGTCGCCTTAATAAAGGCAATTCCTTTATGAGAAGGCAGATGCTTTAATAAATTATTGTTTTCCCATGATAATAAGGGACTAATAATGCTTTAAAATTAGGGATGGAGGCAATATTAATCATCATCCCATTTCTTGCCCCCCCTACTCTACTAAGATAGGCCTAATTTTAAAACTATTAAAGGAATCTCCTTTAATTTTCTCCCAATGAGAAAAAGCCATGAGAAGGGTTAATTTAATAAAATAATCTTTATTTTTCTTATTTTTTTATTTTTATCTTATTGCTCAATTTGGTCCAATTAAATTTGGACAACCTACATAAGGTCCAAATCCACTAATTATGTCATAATTAGCCTAATTAGTCCCTTCCAAAGGTAATTAATATTTTTAATTTAATATATACATATCCTACTCCTATTATAATTATAATTAAGCCTCCTTTAATTATAATTATAATTATAATGGCCTATATTACAACCATGGATATACGCATATATTTTTATATATATCATAAATAAACTCCTCATATTTATAATATATAGTCCTCTTATTATAATTATGAATAAAATTATTTTATTTATAATTTATAATAGTCCTAATTATAAATAACCTTTATTTATAATACCTAATTCATCCTACTATTATACCTATATAATAGTCCTTAGGGTTTCTTCTACACATTGCAAGCCAGTTTCTTGCAATTAAACTTCATACAAGTTACTCTTAAGCAACCCATCGCTTCCATATCCTAATACCCATGAGGGAGAGTCATGACATCCTTCCCCACTAGGACTAAACATTGTCCTCGATGTTTCTTATATTGAAACGTATAAAACAATCATAAATTCTCATAAGCATTGCTTATCGGCAAATAAGCAATGTATTTTTACAATCAATAACTAGACAATACAATTTCTCAAACAACAAATATAGGTATCTAATGCACTCTCAATGTTTCACACACTTGTTTAATCCCTAATTGGGTGGTCCTTTTAATATGGACTCAACTACCACCAACCAACTCTACGAAGCCTAATGCTAGGCATCATAGCCCAATGGTGCAAACATGAGCAAAAGTACTATGCAATGGATTTGCATGAGGAAAATATTCCATGCTACTCTTAGGTATCAACATCCATAAATACTATATTTACTCTATAAGAGATGTAATATTTATTATTGAGTTACAGAATTAGTAGCGATTCTCCTTCAAATTTATCTGAAAGGAGAATTTTATTCCTAATTTCCCGTAAGGTAAGATAAAGAAGGAAAACATGGCATAACACATTACCTCAAGCTACTATTTCTAGGTAGAAATATCTTATTCTTAAAGCACAATAAACCATTATCTGTGTTGAAATATTACTTTCTACGAAGTTATCTTTCTTTTATCTTGAAATTCATTGCATCTCTCACCTAGAGATCGAATTTCCTTAAATCGTTTCATTAAATCCAAAGGATTTCAAGTTAAAAATGCTATATGCCTTCTTTAAGGCTTGAAGCTATGAAGAATTTATTGCTTCCTAAACTCAATATTTGTTCTCTAGATGGATCCCTATGCCTTGTAGATCTTACAAATCTCAAAATATGGTTTATTATTTAATAAACTTAAGGGGAGTACCCCTTAATATCCCCCTTAGAGTAGATTTCCTTCTTACTTACCTTTAGGTAGGTAAGATTAAATATGAAGAATAGAACTCCATGTCTATTCTCTCTTCAAGTAGTTTCCCTCTTATTCATTTTTATTAAGTAAACTTAATTTAATTAGGAATAGTTTCTTCACCTATGATGAGCTAACTTAGTATTCTCCTCACCTTTACCGATGATATAACTAAATTTACCCATCCCCTCTTCACTATGAGTCATTACTATACCTTACACAAGTATTATTTGTGTAGGTATACCATGCATAGATAAACTATCTATACCATTAACAAGTACCATCTATGTAGGTATACTATGCACATTACTGTAAATAAGCTTTATCCATCTCATCATTCTTGATGAGCTAGAACTTATGACCTTCAACCAGCTAAAGGTTCATGCCTAAACCATACTATACACAAGTACTATCTATGTAAGTATGTTATGTGTATTGCCCAATTTGTAATGACCCAAAACCATAAAATAATTATACAAAAAACACATATAGAAAATAGAAAACAAATATACAAACTATTATGAAATCCTAAGTTTTCTGAAAGAGCTACATATTATCCTCCCATAAGTTCCATCTGTATAGGCATATCATGTAATACTACAAATAAGCCTATCTCTCTCATCATCCTCGATGAGCTAAACTTATCACCTTCAACCATTAGAAGGTGTACATGCATATCCATACTCTATGTAAACCTTTATGTGTAGGTACATTACGTGTCTCGTAAGTTAACATACGCATCTACATACTCTATGCAAACCGTTATGCATAGGTATGCTACATGTACTATGAATAAGTTTATCCATCTCATTATTTCTAATGAGTTAAACTTATTACCTTAAACCATTAGAAGGTATACACGCATCATCATACCATACACAAGTACCATTTATGTAGGTATAATACGTATATCATGAGTTAAGATATCCATATCGTCTCCACAATGAGCTATCTTAACTTAGATGTAGTATTCCCATAAACTTAGTCACTGTTCTCCCTAAGGGCTTAATCCCTTAGGTCTTCCTATGTTCACCCTAAGAGGTTTCAATCTCTTAGGTCCCTGTAGCAACTAGACTACAATTGTGAGGTTGTTTACCTCTATTGAAATTTCTTCCAAGTTTTCTCTTAGGATTCTAGCTTTAGCTTTATCAGGTCTATCTAGATTTTTATTTTGAGAGGATCCTCCTCTTCTCATCCTTGTCTTGATGTCATCACATCAAAGAGTTATATTACTATCATTGGCACTTTCCAAAGGTTTGTTAAACTAACCACAATCAATAATGATCACTGCCATTCTTATATTCCTCACAAGGCATATTTTGGGTTATAACCAATATGATCTCTTTGATAGTAATCTAGGTCACACTTGTCTTCATACAAGGTGTCATTTTCCTTAATACCCAAGGATTTGAGTTTCGCATATCTATAGATACTAACTCATTTTATCTACTTTCATTTGTGAAAGGTTAAGGTTATGCTTTCTTTATGCAAGATAATATACCAAAATAAAATTGCTTTACCTAGGACTAATCCTTAAGCAAAATTTAGCTTATCCAAGGAATATTTTAGCCCGACACACCTAGATCCTTGTCTAGGGAAGTTTGTAACCCCATAATTACATACCTTGACTTCAATAAACTTGTTTGGTTCAAGGTCTTCCTAGCTCTTAGCTTAATTAAGAAAATGCCTTCATTGGAATATACCTAAACCTTAACACATTCCAAGGAAACCTCTAGTCCTTTATCTCCTAGGGTTCCTTTCATACAAGCATTTTATCCTACGCCTTACTGCTCTGATACCAAATGTAACAACCCCAAAACCCAAACCTAGTTGAGGGATGTCACTATAATTTTTTTAATTAATTAACAATTACAAAGTTGAACTACTTTAGAACAATAAAATAATAACATGAACTAAAACATCCATTCAAATAAATATAAATAATCCATCAATAAAGATACATTAAAGAAAATACAAGAAGAGATTCAATATCCATAACACATTCAAATATCCTAGGGAAAACCCTTATGGGAAAACCCAGCCTTAAATATATTTCATTTTATTGCATAAATTTGGTCTTTTACAATTACAAGGACCAATAGTCCTTTTCTCCCAAAAGTAGCCAACACAATGCGTAGAACACATAGTTCGTACGACTTTACCATGGATTTCTCAATTAATCCACACAATACATTGATTAACTAAAGTTCCTTACTTTAGTTAATCCAATAGTCCATTACCATTACCAATTTAACCAAAGCCTCATACCTTTAGCTAATTCAATAATCACATTCATTTATCAAGCTAACCAAAGTCCCATACCTTTATCTAACTCAACAACCACATTCATTTAACAAGCTAACCAAAGTCCCATACCTTTAGCTAACTCGATAAACACATTTTTATATAGTCCTACACTAACATATTTAGCATATATAATCCATTTTCCATTTACTAAACTAACTAAAGCTCCATATTTTTAGTTAATCTAATAATCCATTTCTCCCTTACTAAATTAACTAAAGTCGCATACCTTTAGTTAATCTAATATTCATATTGCTAGTTGATAAACCATTATAACATCAATACTTTCTTGATGTTAAACCATTATAACATCTCAATACATTTTAGATGCTAAACCATTATAACATCATTTCAACATATACCATGCTACTTGCAATTTCATATAATCCATTTGTATTCTATGTATCCATGTTATTCACCTAACAACATTATCTATCATTAAATACTAACTATGTTATCTACCTCATAACATAATCCATTTAATTGTAAACTATGTTATTCACTTAACAACATAATCTGACTAATGAAATCTATGTCTCTTTCAACATAAATTTATCCATATAATCTATATCTCTTTCAATATAAATTAACTACTCTTAAACTATATCTCTTCCAATATAATTTAACCATTAACTACATTTTATGTTAAACCATTATAACATAATCATAGTTTCCTCTTTATTACAATCTATGTTATCACTATAACCTAATAAAATTCCTCTAATTATGATCTATGTTAAAACTATAACATAATCATAATTCCTCTAATTACAATCTATGTTATCACTATAACATAATCATAATTCCTCTAATTACAATCTATGTTATCACTATAATATAATCATAATTCCTCTAATTATGATCTAGGTTATCACTATAACATAATTATAATTCCTCTAATTACAATCTATGTTAGCATCTCTAACATAATCATAAATTCTTCTTATTACAATCTATGTTAGCATCTCTAACATAATCATAAATTATTCTTATTACAATCTATGTTAGCATCTCTAACATAATCATAAGCTATATTAACTCCATTTAAGTATAACCTATTTATAATCATTCTCTTCATGAAATAATAAGCTATATTAACTTCATTTAAATATAACCTATTTATAATCATTCTCTTCATGAAAGTATAAGCTATACTAACTCCTTTTAAATATGACCTATTTATAATATTTCTCTTCATGAAAGCATAAGCTATATTAACTCCATTTAAATATAACCCATTTATAATCATTCTCTTCATGAAAGCATAAGCTATATTAACTTCATTTAAATATAACCTATTTATAATCATTCAATTCTAATCTATTTGAGCATAGTAAAGCAACATAAAATACAATTACCTATACATCGCTTCCATTGAACTCCTCGCTTCTCCTTGCTTCTCATTTATTCTTTGAGGGTAGTAGGGGTTTAGGATAGGCATGTCTTTAAATGCATCTACTCATTTACTTCACCAAATTGCAACTATACAAAATATAATAAGTTTCCAACCATCTAATGCATAATGAATATCATAAAAGATCCTTTACTTTATCTTCACCTCTAAAATTTCTTTAGAGAGTCATCTAAAATGTGCTACTTAGAACAAGGCCTAACTTAATCAGATTCATTCATGCTTTAAAGCGATAAAGTCTTATACCTTTAACCTCTAAAAAAATCCTTTTCTTTTCATTCCCTAAATCAAAGCCCCATAACTTCAATCTAAAGAATAAATCCACATCTTTTTCCATTAAAAAAATCCAATTAAATCGGTTTTTTCGCAGGACTGCCCAAACTGCTGAACTCGTTTCAGTCATATCTCACTCATCCAAACTTGGATTGAGCTGAAATTTTGAGGGTAGATGCCTGAAAAACCCTAGAACTTCTCCACAAAGTTTCATATCATTTGGAGCAACAAATATCCTAGCACATCCCTATGTGTGAATGATATATTTTGCAAGCGACTATGCGAGGGTTTCATCTGGGTTGAGTGCAAGCAGCTATAGAGGTTGGTTTTTAGGGCCTTTGGGCCCTAGAGACCAATATTTTTGTGGTTTATACTCAATATTTTAGCAGGAAATGTTGCAGGGGATACAATATGGGTTAGAAATTTGTCTTTCAACAGATCATACTGTGAACTTGAGTGACAACGACTTCCAATTTGTTGCACAAAAGAAAAGTGAAAACCATACCTTTCCACGACGTCTAGGGCAAGGATTAAAGAGATCACAAAATAAGTTTCAAGTAGTTGATCAAAAAATGGCTCATATCTCAAGTGAATCTGGTGCTAAGGTGCACCCACAAAATAATTCTATTGTGAAAACCCCTGTCAAGGGTAAGAATTTCGATGACAGTCTTAAAAATGAATTTTAGGGATACCCTTCATGGTGGATAGCCTCAACCCAATGCTAATATCAATATTAAGGCTTCTCATAAACCTCTAAGAATGTCTAATATTGATCCCAGGAAAACGGAGTCAAGATGTCTTAAAGCAGTGGATGGAACTCCTATTGTTAAGCTTGATATGGGTAACATTCAGACTGGCATTGAAGATTTAGAAAAAAGAGGACTAATTTGTTGGTTCGTGGCTTTTCATCTGAGTCTATCTGCTTTCAAATTTTGGGTTGCAAAAATCTAGAAAACTAAATGTGAGTTACAAATCTCTATTTATCCAAATGGTTATTTTCTTGTTTTATTTGCTAATAATGAATATAGAGAGAAAACTTTTCAAGGGGGTCTTTGGTTTTTTGGAAGGGCAGGGCTTTTCATGAAGCCCTGGCATACTAAATTTAAAGCGGAAGAAAAGATGCCTTCTATAGCTCCCGTGTGGGTTAGACTCTTTAGCCTCCCTATTGAATTTTGGAATCCTACTATTTTTTCTTCAATTGGAAACTCTTTAGGAACTTTTATGATGACTGCTGATTGTACTCAAAATTTTGAACATATTATTTATGCTTGAATTTGTGTTTTAATGGATTTTGACAAACCCCTACCTAAAAAGATCACATTACAATTTGTGGAAGACACTTGGGAGCAAGTAGTGGACTATGAGAACATTCCTTTTCATTGTAGAATTTGCCATGAATATGGTCATTTGGCCAGTGCTTGCCCAAATAAAATTCCTGATCAAAAGAAATAAGATATAAACTCAACAGGTTTCCAAATACCTAAGAAGAAGAACACTCATAAAAAACCAGTAATGAAGGATCAATCAAATTCATTTGCTAATATGTTTGATATCCTTTCCACAAATGATGTCCCAAGTGAGGAAGAGGAAATAATGGAAACTGAAATATTAGAAACACAATTTAAATATGAAGGAAATAACTCAGAGACAAACCAAAAAATCAAAGGTTTTCAACGAAAAAAAAAAAAAAAGAGAAAATTTACACAAGAAAAACAATATTTCAAATGTCAAAACTTCAAATAATGCAGGTCCCAATATAGACTCCATTGAACCATCTAGTAAAATTTTGGCTGTGTATGAGAATTCTTCAAGGTTAGAAGCCATCTCAGATTCAATTGGAATAAGTCAAGAAACAAAGAAAAAAAATTGAAGATGGATTCTAATCAAAAAGTAGGTCGCAAGACCAATCAATATAATATGGTAAAAGAAGGTGAAAAGCTTGTAGAGGAAGGTAATATTAATGTCCTTCCCAACTTTTTTAGCCTTGGTATTAATGAATATCATCACTTGGAATATTAGAGGACTCAAAGGGAGTCTTTCAAAACAAAATAAAATTAGAAGAATGATTCAGATAAATCATCCACATCTTGTTTTCCTTCAAGAAACAAAGATGTCAATGGAGGATATGGACTTAATTGCTAGTAAAATTTGGCCAGCTGGAAAAGTGGTTTCCCTCAGTTCCCAAGGGACTTCGGGTGGCATTTTTTGTCTTTGGGACCCAAAAGAGGTAGTTATTCACCATATGGTTGGTATTTGGGGTTTATTGGCTATAGCTATTCAAAGTAGACATTCCAACCAGATTATGCTTTGCATTACTATTTATGCCCCAACTTCTTTGGAGGAAAAAATAAGACAATAGAAGGATGTTACTCATATTATCTCTCATTTTCCTAAAGCTTGGATCTTGATCGGAGGATATTTCAATACCATCCTCTCTCTGGATGAGAAAAGGGGGGAAATAGAAATTTGTACAAAAGTACTGACCTCATGAGCGAATATATTGCAAACCTCCATCTTGTGGATATCCAACCAGATAATGGCCTTATGACTTGGTCTAAAAGAAGGCAAGGCTTAGCTTGTATAATGGAGAGATTGGATAGGTTTTTTCTCTCTAAAAATTTCTTAATCCATGGTCACATTCCTAAAGTGAAGACTCTTAATAATGTTGGTTCGGATCATTGGCCAATCATGGTGGAAATGTGGAAAACCAATGTGAGTTTCTCTCCTTTTAATTTTCAATTAATGTGGCTTAGAGACATTTCCTTCAGACCTCGTGTGCAATAATGGTGGAAGGAAGGTAAACCTAGGCATGGGACTAAGATGTTCTGTTTTGTCAAAATATTGCAATACATTAAATCCAAAATCAAGACTTGGAACTGGAAAGAGTTTGGGGATGTTCATAAAATAAAACATGAAGTTATTGCTCATATTGAAAATTTGAATAAAAAAATCTGTTTAGATGGCCTCATAGAGAAGAGAAGTGCAGATGAAATTAAACTCACAACTCAGTTAGAGGAATGGGAAAAAAGAGAATAAATCTTATGGAAGCAAAAATCTAGAATTCAATGGCTCAAAGAAGGAGATCGAAACACAAATTTCTTCCACAAATATCTTCTAGCTCGAAGATCTCACAACTTTATTTCTTCCTTAAAATCAGATTCTGGAGATGTTGTTTATACTTGGGATGGCATGAAATCTATTTTTTTTTATTACTTTTCCAATCTTTTTGCTACTACTCCTCTTGACTTAGCTTCACAACAAAATTTTCTTCAAGCAATCCCTTCTCTTATCACTTCTGAGGAGAACTTTATTTTGACTGCTCCTGTTACTATCAATGAGCTTCAAGAAGTAGTTTTTAAAATGCAAAAAGGGAAAACCCCGAGTCCCGATGGTTTTCCTATTGAGTTCTACCAAGAGTTATGGGATATCCTTCATGTTGATTTATTAGAGGTGGTGGAAGAAGCCAGGAAATCCAAAGAAATTTTGAAGGTTATCAATAAAACTTATATTACTCTTGTTCCAAAAGCTCAAGAGGTTGATCATATCTCAGCTTTTAGACCTATTGCTTTATGTAATGTTCTTCTCAAAATTATTACTAAAATCATGGCAGAAAGGTTGAAGCCTCTTTTGCATAAGATTATTTCCCTAGAGAAAGGGGGATATGTGGAAGGACTTCAAATAGTATATGAGATAGTTCTTGCTCAGGAAGCCATCCATTCCATGGATATGCAAAATTCTCCTTCTATGTTCATCCGGTTAGACTTATCCAAAGCTTATGACAGAGTGGATTGGCACTTCCTTATCAAAGGTTTGAGGTAATTTGGTTTCTCTAAGGATTGGATGGATTGGATTATGGGATGTATCTCTTCAGTTTCCTACTTAGTTCTTATCAATGGCAGGCCTTCTCGCTCTTTCCTAGCTTCCAGAGGTATTAGGCAAGGTGACCCACTATCCCCTTATTTATTCATCATTCTTGTTGAATGCTTGGGTAGGACTATAACCAAAAAGAGGGAAAACAAAAACCTTGAGGGAGTTACCATTGCTCATGGAGCTAGACCTATCTCTCATCTTCAATTTTTGGATGACTCTACCCTTTTAGGTAAAGCTACAGTTAAGGAAGCTTCTAAAATTAAGCAAATCATTAGCTATTTTTCTAAGGCTACTGTGCAGTTGATCAATGAAGACAAATCTAAAGTTATTTTCTTTCACTGCTCTGCTAGACAAGAATCCATGGTCTTGGATAAATTAATATATAAAAAGACCTCTCTTCCAATCACTTATTTAGGTATTCCCATAAATATTCAAAGGCAAAAAAATAAAGATTGGAATTGGTTGTTGGAAAAAGTCAAGAAGAAAATTGGAAAGTGGACCAACAAGTGGCTTTCTTCTGGGGGTAGAATCACCTTGGTAAAATCAGTCCTTCAAGCTATTCCTATTTATGTTTCTTCCATTTTGAATATCCCAAAGGTTGTTCTTCGAGAATTGGATCAAATCAGTCATCGTTTCCTTTGGAGTGGTACTAAGGAGAAAAGAAAATGGGCCTTGGTGAAATGGGATACTTTATGTCTTCCTAAGAGTGAAGGGGGGTTAGGATTTCTGTATTTAATTAATAACAACAAATATTTAGCTGCTAAATTATATTGGAGGATGTTGCATAACCCCAATGCTCTTTGGGCCAATAATATTCATGCTAAATATGCTGAGAACAAAAGTCCTGAAGACCTTGTTTGCTATCAACTTCCTACCAAAGGTTCTCCCATTTTAGTAATTATTAAGACTAGTGAGGATTTGATAAAGAAAAATTTATTTTGGATCATTCACAATGGTCAACATGCAAATTTTTGGACAAATTCTTGGGATGGTCACAAGCCTTTGATAACTCAGTTTCCCGATTGGAGGCCTTGGATGGAGGAGCTTCACCGAGCTAATTGGATAAAGGTGGCTAATTACTATCGGTACCATACTGGTAATTCAAAGGTTGGTAGATATTGGATCCCTATTGAGTACTGGCCTATTCAAATCCTAGAAAGGCAAAGACAAGATATCCAAGGCATCCTTCATATGAGATCCATCTCTTGGTCCCATGAAAAAGATTGTTTTGGATGGAACAACACTACTAAGGGTGAGTATTCAGTTGCTCAAGGTTATTTGACCTTATGCCATAATAATCCCAACCATTCTTCTGACATATTTTCTCAATTGTGGGCTCAAAAGCTCTAGCCTAAGGTGAGGTTCTTTAATTGGCTTTTATTGCATCGTAGGGTGCTTACTGGTGAGACTCTTATGAAGCATGGTTTTCATGGCCCTTTTAGATGTGAAATGTGTGAAGAGAATGTAGAAAATATCAACCATATTTTTATTGAGTGTACTTTAGCCTCTGAGCTATGGAGGAGAATGGCAACTTTACTTGGCTTACAAGTGGTCCAATTTTTTCACTTTTGAACAACTTTGGAGGGATTGGCCTAATCAAGAGGGTGTTGATCATTTTATTAGGCGCTTAGTTTGGATGGGTTCTACCATTCCTCTTTGGAATATTTGGAATGAAAGGAACAACCAAATTTTTAATCAAGATAGGAAGGATATTCACTATATTTGGCAAAAGACCATAGCCAACTTAGTTGAATCAGTCCATCAACTCCTTAATCACCCCCAAAACTCCCACCAAAGATGGGATCAAGTGATGCAAGTATTGAATATTAAACCTTCCAAGGGCAACCAACTTAAAGGGAATGTGAGTATTAGTAAGATGGATAGGACTAGAAATTGGCAACCTCCTCCTAAGGATTTTGGAAAATTCAATACTAATGGAGACTCTAGAGGGAACCCTGGAAAAGCCAATGTGGGAGGAATTGGTAGACTTTCGGATGGCTCCCTGGTTTTTACTTTTGCCGAGAATTTGGGTATTCTTTCCAATAACCTTGCCGAGGGGTATGGTATCCTTAGAGGCCTTCAGGAGGCTACTAAGGTTGGATGGGAAAAGGTGTTAGTTGAGTCTGACTCTCAACTTATGATTAATCTCTTGAAGACTCCTTCTAAGAATCATAAGGTGGATTGGAGAATAAAAATATTTATTGAGAAGATTCAGTTAATCCAGATGGGATTTTTGAAAGTTGATTACAATCATGTGGTCAGAGATCAAAACAAGAGTGTTGATGCTTTAGCTAATTGGGATTTGGACAAAGGTGATCTTACTTGTTATGGCCACCCTCCTATATGGTGGGCTTCTCAAATTAGGGAAGCTCTTCTTTCTATCATTTATTTGGATGGCTCCAGTTCTGAAGGTACCTAGTTTCTTCTTGTTTTTTTTTTTTGTTTCTCTTTGGTTCATTCAGTTTTTTTAGTTCCCTAGCTCATTCTATTCTTTATTTTGTTCCCTCTGTTGATTCTTGCATTAATAGTCTTCTGGTCTAGATAGGTCATTGTTTTGTTCATTTTTTTTTTCTTTTGTCTTCTTTGTTTTTTTGTTTAGTTTTTTAAGGTGGGTGGGTTCTTTTGTTTTGTTTTTGTGTTCTTTGTGTTGTTTTTTGTTGTTCTTGTGTTTTTGTTGTTTTGTTTTTTTTTTTTATGTTTTTTGTTATTGTTCTTGTGTTTTTTTCGTTCTTGTTCTTGGGTTTCTCTTTGTTTGTGTTATTTCATTTTTTTATGTGTGAGTGTTTTCTATGTTTTTTGTTTTTGTTTATTGTCTGTTGTTGGTTGTTTTTATTTTTATTTTTATTTTTATTTTATTTATTTTATTTTTTAGGTTTTGGTTGTGTTTATTTTTCATGTTTTTTTGGGTTATGTCTTTTTAGTGTTCTGTTGTTTTTGTCTTGTTTGTGTTTTGTTATGTGGTTCTTGTGTTTTTCTATGTGGTTTGTGTTGTGGTTTCTTTTATCTTATTGTGCGTGTTTGGTTGTGCTTTTGGTTTTGACACACTCAAGGAGCATGTTTTTTATTTTATTTTATTATTTTTGTTGTTATTTACTTTTTTTAATTTGGTTTTGTGTGTTTGTTTGCTCCTTGAGTATGTCAAATGTGGTAGGCCAGGTCCGTGTCCTGGGCGTTTTTGGTGGAATGGATACCCCTGCCTCCTTGGGTCTTACCCGAAAGTGGCATCCTTTTTGGGATGTTTTCCACAAATTAAAAAAAAAAATCCAATTAAATCATTTATTGTTTAAAGCATTAAAATCACACCCCTTCTAATCCTTAAACAAACAATTCATTCATTCCTTAAATCAAATCACCATAACTTCAATCTAAGGAATAAATCCACATCCCTTTTAATTTTAAAAGCCCTAACATAATCATCAAAAATATAAGGTTTCCTTTTAAATTTAAACCCTAATATAATCATTAAAATTAAAAGTTTTCGTATTTAATCAAATGCCCTTTAATAATCATAAAAATAAAAGGTTTCATTTTTAATTAAATGCCCTTTAATAATCATTAAAATCAAATGTGTCTTATTTAATTAAATACCCTTTAATAATCATTAAAATCAAAGGTTTTCCTTTTTAATTAAATGCCCTTTAATAATCATTAAAATCAAAGGTTTCCTATTTAATTAAATGCCCTTTAATAATCATTAAAATCAAAGGTTTCCTATTTAATTAAATGCCCTTTAATTAAATGCCCTTTAATAATTATTAAAACCTTTTATGTCGCTGACAGCACTAGGAAAGGGATAAGCGTTCAGTCTGGCGAGGCCCAAGATTTGAACCTTGGACATCCACCCCCCTTATAAGGTTTGGATGAGCCAATTGGTCTACACCTCATAATTCCTTTAATAATCATTAAAATCAAAGGTTTCCTATTTATGTAGACACCTAAAATGCATCATGTCGATGTAGACTACTCATATGGGCACCTTTGCAAACCATATGAATGACCTTGGACCTTTCCAAGACCAAGCAATGGTTTTAACCACCAATTTGGGCTCCTTGGTCTATTCAGTGCTAACTACGATTGACACCTATGGTTAGAAAAAGCCTACATGCTAACCGCGGCTAACACCTGTGGTTAGCAAAATCCTGCATGCTAACCATGGCTGACACCTACGGTTAGAAAAATCCTGCATGCTAACCATGGCTGACACCTACGGTTAGCACTGTAACAAACTCGGATGACCAAAGCTAAGTCAAATCAGTTGCAACAGCTAAATTGCAATAGTTTTCAAAGCGGTTTGGGCTGGGAAGCATCCAGAAGCTTCCTACCAACTACCAATCTTGTTCTTGGCTTCTCCATGAAGCTAGAGCAAGGATTTTGGGAGTCTACTTAAGACCCCAATTTTAGAGAGCAACCATCCTGAAGAATAGCTCAATTGCATAGCAGAGCCCTATCATATTGGAGAGCAATTTCACATCCCCTTGAGGAGTAATGAAGTGTTGTCCAATTAACCAAAGACAAATGTGCATGCATCAATGGATATATCAAGAGCTTGAGGAACAATCTTGACAATTGACATACTTCTATTTCCAATTCCACCTAATGTGCCACCAATTCATTATTCCAAGACACAAGCGACCCTTGACCATCAATTCCTTAGAGGATTTGAGAGTTTCTGGCATTGGTTGCAAGAGAAAGGATACTTTCATCTTAACCATGGCTGTCATCCATGGTTAACAGTGCCAACCGTACCTCAGACCTGTGGCTAGGGTTTGATGCTCTCATTCCTCCATTTTAGTAGTAGATTTCCATTTTCAATGATGCAAATAGCTTAATCTAGCATAGATCTACATTTTAGCAGACATTTGACCAGTTAATTTAGGAATTAGAGGTATATTTGCTTCACCTTTCCTTGCATTTGTTAATCTATATTAGTTTCATGCAATTCAATTTTCCTAATGGTTAATTAGGATGTTTCTTAGCCAGATTCATGCTTCTTTACATGCTATATTACAATTTCCTCATTTCTTGCATAGATTGATAGTTTTACTTGCTTTCTTGATTTCATGCTATTATTTATGCAAGATTCCTTTCAAATCCTCATCAAGAGAGGCCTTCTTTGTTACTAATTGCTTCTTGTTGTTTCTTGATCGTAGGGAACAAGATTTGAAGGAGAGATAAAGCATCCAATTCCTTCCTCAACGCGAAGAAGAGGGTCATCGACACCCTAGAGCAGTTTGTGTCACCTTGATGGGCATTTTGATCACACCTACCCTTGATAGGGATTAGACACTATTGTAATTGATGTATCAAATGGGTATCCCCAAGAGGGATGAATCTGTAATTTGATTCCATTGAAATTAATAAAGGATTCCTTGTATTCATGTTATTTCTTGTTATCAATTTATGCATACCTATTTATGTATCTTTCTTCAATTGCAATAGTTACATTCGTGTGTGAGCCTTATTGGTGGTTAAAGAAAGCGGTCACAACGAAAACCCCAAAAATTTCATGATCACTGATGTTTTTCTCTATTTTTTTGTTTCTAACCATGATTTACACCTACGGTTCATAGTGCTAACCGCGGTTTACACCTACAGTTCACTATGCTAACCATGGTTGACACCTGTGATTCATAGTTGCAGTCGCACCTGACAGACGCGATCAATAAAGACCAAAAAAATAACAAAATCAGACATCACCAGCAGACTTGGACCTGAGTTAGGGTCATTTTATCCTCTCTGTCTTTTTTTGTCTATGTTTTTATAGAAGCAGAATGCAATAGATGGATGCTAATAAAAAAACATAGCAAAAAGTAAATGGGAAAATCCCAAATGTTTTTTTAGTTTTCCACTATTCGCTACTAGGAATAGCAGATCTTTGATTGTAGTCCGCTCTAGTCTCCAGCAGTCTAGGATATTTATTGTTTAAAGTTTTCATGCATGAGGTCCAATTAGAGGCCATTTTCATCATAGATAGTTGCATTCTTTGAATATCATCTAGCATAGTCGTGCATTCTCTTAAAAGCAAATGTTCTTTTGAAAAGCATGTAGGAAAATCATGTGAATGTTGTTTTATGCAATTTATTTTCATGCAAAGTAAAAAGAACCCCACACACCACGTTTCATTTAAACATCAGTGGAGTTGGGCTCTCACATCTAACCCATTTGATTGAGACCAATAGTGGATGTCATTACCACTTGGTTGGCTCATTTGAAATTGTATTATCGGGACCCGCTCATGGCCAAGGCTGACCCAAGAACTATCCTATCCATGCAAAATAGCATGCACTCATCTTTAGAAGGGTGTATCATTGTGCACGATGTGTTGGGTGAGGGTTGGTAGTACCTATGCTACCTCGTTGAGTATGAACATCACTACCATATTCGGCTTATGCGAGTATATAGGTGAAAACCTTTGAAAAAATTGAGTATAACATCAACTTATGAAAAACACGATAAGAGTTCAGAGTCTATTCACAACAAATCAAATGCACAAAACCAGTTTTAGGACACACATTTAATCCTTAAAATAGATAATCATATTGTCTACTTTGTGTGTTGTATTGTTATTTGGGTAATCAACATAATATCCTTAATCTAGGGCTAATTCCTAACCCTAATAATCTATTTTTTGATTCTACATCCAATGGTTCAAGAATTGTACAAATCGGAGCTATAACGAAGATTTTATTTTGGTTTTATGATTACTCTATTTTCAACCTCGAAAACTAAGAAAAATTGCACTAAAATGGTCACAAAATGGTCTAGAAAACTCTGAAAATTGCCAAATTTATTTTTTTGTCTTATTTGTACCCTTGTGCACCTCTCACAAAAATTTTGGGTCCTAAATCATCATGGTTCAAAATATCCCAAAAATTCCTAAAAGTTAGAATTTCTCCATGAGCCCCGGTTGGCCAATTATTTCAAAAATACAAAATTTTGACCCAAAAATCATATTTTTGAGTTATAGCTCATTTTGATCAGCTCATCGTAATTATGATTTTTATATATAACACTTTTAACCTTTTCTTGAAATACAAAAAAATTTATATGGCCGGGGGACCCCCCATGGTGAGCAAGACCTCCAATCTAGAGAGGGAATCAGGTTCCATAACCACTGAACATAGTCAAATCAGTCCAGAGGACATGGCCATCCTTGAATGGCATCCCAGGTCTTATCATAACATCAATACCATCCATAGGAGGTAAAACCTTTGTGATATCCCCATTAGGAAAGCACCCATAGGTCCTACAGGAAACCTTCCTGACTATAATACCCTGATAGAATTCTATATAAGGAATAATCCACCCACTGAGGAGCCTAGTGGGTCAATCTCACAAGTTCACATCCTAGCTTTCTCTATACATCAATCAGAAAGTGATCATGAACATAGACCATGGCCTAGCTTGGGTGAGCAAACCACCCCATCGGGTCGAGCAAGTCACCCCCTACTCCTCGTAGGCAACATTTTGGGCAACCTGAATATACGGGGATTAATTATGAGCCTGAGTATACATCATTTCTCATAGATGAGGAAGAGGACCCAAGTCATCCTCCTATTCCTTGTGAAGAGTATGTGGGGCAACCACATTATGGCTCTACATCGTCAAACTATACAGAGCCCACTCATGACTCAAAATATCATGTCAATGCAACCTTTAAGGAGCATGAAAAACAAGTAATAGATCCTACTAGGGGGAAAATACATGATAAACCCATTCGTAATTCAAATACAAGGGTACATAGCCCCCATACAAGTGAACAATGGGATCATACACATCAGACACTGAGACCATAACTTGACCAACAATGTATGGATCAACTCGAGTTGGATCAACAAAAATTAAATCAACAACGGGTGGACTCACCACGAGCACACCTACAAAATTTGTATCAACAAAAGATACAAGAACAACAAGAGATACAACAAGAGCAAGTGCAAAATACATTACATAAAGTGGAACTTATGCCTAGCAACTAGAGGATGCAACAACGCATAAGACGCCCAGTGCAATCTCAGAATATTTCACTGAGGCCATGCAAAAATTACGTTCAACATCATAGGTTGGTATCTGATTATAATCATGAACCTCATACTCCTCAACAGTACCAAGATCAATACGATGAGGAATCATATGCAGAGTCCCAGTGGGAACATAAATAAGAGGTAGATGCTTACCCTGAATCCAATTATGATGAGGTGCCTAATGATTATACTTATCATCCACCTCAACATCAAAAGTGACCTCCTCTGCCTAATCGAGGGCAACAAGAGGTAGATGCTGGTTGATTAGATAAATGCATGCAAAAAGCAGAATCAAATATTGGTTTATCAAAAACCCACGCTAAAATAGCTTAGAAATCAACATTTGCATCCCTTAGTGTCATCACTAATGTACCCAATGAATTTCAATATGCCTACACTTGAAAATTTCAAAGATGATGAAGATGCAGAAGAGCACATGACAAGCTTCATCCATATGTGCTTTTATTTTCAATACAAAGACACCTTGATGTTGAGAACCTTCATGACAACATTAGTTGGGGATGCTTTAGAATGGTATAATCATTTACCACATCATAGTGTATACACCTTTGAGCAATTGGCTGATGCATTCTTGCAATATTTTGCCTTTAGTGCTAAGGAAATGACAAACTTGACTGACTTGGTTAGCTTGCATCAACTTGATGATGAGTTAGTCATTGAGTATGGCAATAAATGGAGGAAGGTGATGTTAAAGTTACCTTTCACTTTACCCACAATAGAGCTCATTCGAATTTTTACTAGAAGTTGTTCGAAACATATATCGCTTCTCTTGCAATTACAATAGTATCAAACATTTGAGGAAGCCTTAGCACATGCCCAGGTCATTGAAGACATCAAGATACAGGAGGGTGATATTCAACTCCATAAAAAAGAATGCTCAAACAAGAATGTTATAGGTGGTAGTGTGCAACGAAAAGTGATCCCAATCAATCAAGTTGTTTTGAGTATCCCCAAATCCTTAAACCAAGGTGTATCGCCTCCACCAATGTAGCATAATTACCAAGCTCAGCCTCCTCTGGTCCAAAATCATGTGCAAAAGAATCAGATATAGGGCCAACAACGTAGACCACAATGACAATATACTGATATTCCAAAGACATTAGCATCGCTCTTTGATCGATTATATGATGCGGGAAGGATCAATCTTCCAGAGTTACGTACTTTAAAACCTAATAAGCGTAGATCAAAGGCGCATAGAGAAAATCTATATTGTGTTTACCATCGATAAAGATGTCATGACATACAGACATGTTATCCCTTTAGAGATGTAGTGCAGGATATGATTGAGAGGCAAGAACTTTAGATAGGAGTCTTCCATGACCCCTTGCCTACACATAAAGTAAACATAGCACCTATCAATCAAGTTGAACAATCTAATCAGGTGCACATTAATATGCCTCCCCGAGAGTTTATGGGAATGACTAGTGCTGTAATAGAGAAACAAGATTATCAAAATTGATCTTCGCAATCGGTGTCATCTTCCAATGTTTCACCTTTGCTTGTCTCGTCTCATTGGGACACTAGCACTGCACAAAATTTCACGTCACAACAAGGGGGTTCAGTTTCTACTACTCTTCCTAGCCAAGCCAATCATGGTGCAACACACACAATGCACATTGGGGGTCTTCAAGGTGTCACACCTTCCCCATCATCCACATCATGATCAATGAGGTAAAGTGAGACTTCTAAAGGTATCACACCTTCCTCACTTTCATTGAGTGGCACACACATTGGGGGGTACTTAAGGTAGCATACTTTCCCCTTTAAAAACATAAAAATAAGAAAAAAAATATAAAACACCAAAATTAAAAAAAAAACATTCAAAACATTTAAATTTCAAAAACAATTGAAAAATAAAAAAATTCAAATATCAAAACATCAAAAATATGGAAAACATCAAAATCCATACACATGCACAAAAATCTCCAAAGGCATCATAAGCCCTTTGGTAAATTCACAAAATGTCCCAAAGGCATTTGTAAGCCCTTTGGTCACCCCATAAAAAGGCTCCAAGGGTTCCTGAAAACCTCTTGGTCGTGTTAGTCAAAGGCCCCGAGGGTTTGCCTAAAACTGCTCGGTCATCTCAAAAGGCTCCAAGGGTTTCCTAAAAATCGCTTGGTCATGTCATTCAAAGGCTCCAAGGGTTTGATTTGAAAATCGCTTGATCATCTCTAAAAGCTCCAAAGGTGCCTATGATCCCTTTGGTCAAACCAAAAGCTACAGGTGTGTTTTGAAAAACCGCTTGGTCAATCCAAAGGCTCTAACAGCATGTACTCACTATTTGGTCAAATATAAGAGATCAAAATTCAAAAAAATTAAAATAACCAAAAATCCAAAAAAAAAAACTGGTAAATCCTAAAATCCAAAAACATATGCATTTGCATTTTGCATTTTCATTTGCATTCACACATGCATTCGCTGCATTACATTGCATATAGGCATTCTTCATCCGTTGCATTTTGTAGTAGAATGGATTGTGTTTGTCAATATTACAAATGACACCATGTTTGTGTCTAAATCATGCACCTCTACATTTATCATAATCCATTGCATTCATACACAATGCTTGTTGCTATAAAATACGTAAGTATCCAAAAGTTTTCCAGTCACTCAGCCATACCTAGTGGGTTTCTTAGATGTCATAAAAAGTTTGTTTTGCTTTTGTAGATGAGGTCAGTAGTTGGAATAGTACTTGACATATGAGGATCCCGTCACTAAGAAAAACATATAAAATCCTGCTAAGATAAGAGAGGATGAAAGCTACGAAAGTGATATTAGGTATTTAGAGAGATGGGTTTCACGACCTACTTATCTTGCAAATAGTCGGTCTAGAAAGGTGTACTTTGGCAAAAGGACAATAATTTCCCCTATAAATCCCAAAGTCACAAAGCTTAAATCCCAATGTACAAAGTGCAAAAGTACAAATTTCAAGTTCGAAATGTAAAGTGACATAGTGAATCAAAAGCACTACAAAAATACCTTTCTCAAAGAAAATGGTAACACGTGGACTAACAGTGATTTTCATCACTACATATGAGCAAGTAAGAAGGGTGAGAACTTGAATCCCTGGATTGTCCACCTTTTGAAAGCCATAGAATGATCCTTAATCGCAGAAATGGGTTGGAAGAGTCCCGCCTAAAATCGGAGGGGTAGTTCTATTGGGTGATCCCCAAACGTAGAAATGGGTTGAAAGAGTCCCACCTACATTTGTAGGGGTAGCCTTGATAAATTTGCAAGATGAGCTAGCCCTAGGTACCTAGGATTTTCTAGTTGTATAAGTCTAATCAAAGCTGAAACAAGGATGATACGAACATATGAGGAACCCGATCTCACATTTGGGTTGAAAGAGTCCCGAATGACATCTGGGTATGCTTATGGTCTATCTAAAATTACTCACATGCACACACAGGGGTAATGAATAGTTGGGTCTTTCACGGTGAAATCCTTGTCCAACATAAGCCTTGTACAGTTAGTATGTGACATTTGAGATGTCTACTAGGGTGTTTGAGTCTCATGGAAAACCTCAAAAAGTTCTCTAATATCAACAACATACCAAATATCACAAACCATGCAAAAATAAGTCATTCAATCATCAAACTGCAAAGTATCAAATTCGTGATACATCATTACATAAAGCAAAAGTTTTCAAGATATAGGATAGATACCGGATGGATATCAGAAATGATATTTAGACGACCACTGACTATATCATGCATTAAATTTTAAAAATTGCAAAAGAAGTATAGAGTGACATATGATATCACCCATTTCATACCAGTTCATATCATTGCATCTCATATGTGGGTGTTTAATTTGAATAAATTCTTGTAATGAGGATTTCCAATTACATTCATGATTTGTTATACATTCTGTGGTGTCATCCATTATATTGATAAACACGTATCACATTCATTCTGTGTGTTTTAACTGATTAAAGCATATAGGTTCATTTACATTAGATTACTATCATGTAAATAATGCATTACCATACATTGCATTCACCATGTCATAACATCATAAATTAGATGCATACAAGTAAAGCAAATTAAATAGTGCATCCATAAGCATACATCATATTAGTCCATCTACATATCTAGATGACAATATCTAGTCATACATCCATCATCTAGCTAGTGCATGTTATCCATACATCACATCATATAGCATCAAATCAACATAACATATGAGCATTGCATCCACGTGCATCTCATAAACATAAAATTAAAATAAATAAATAAATATTTTTAAGTATCAACTGGGGCATTATCAGTATCAATCCCCAAATGGTCCAAAGAAGTCTAAATATTTGGTCTTTTAATTCAATTCATAAACGCAAATATTTACTCACAATAAGGAGTTTTAAAATGGACAATTAAGCAAATCTACGAGTCCAGAATTTCAAAAATTTCAAAATTAACAAAAAATTAAATAATTCAAAATTCAAATGTGCCTTGTATTCAGTCATTTATTCTACACACTTGGCGGTTGTAGCGACTTGCACTCCATGCAATACGACAAGATGAGTAAATTACCATAAGGAAATTTGGGGTAAAATTGTCATCATTGATTTGATATGCTTCTTTTCAATCCCAAAGAAGGCCTTCGAGGCTGGTTCACTCCATGGGAATGGAGTAATCATTTCATTTTTTTCTATGACATTTTCAGCAAATCATCGACAATATGATTCACCACAAGCTTAATTGACATTGCTATCATTTTGATTCCCTAAGAAGGCCTTCGTGGCTGGACCGCTCCATGGGATAGGAATATGCAATTACTTTAAATGTTGCAATCATAGCTGATTAGGCCTTTCCAAGAATTAAAATGCTAAATCTCAATTTGTTCAAGATCATTCACAGTGGTCAAGCGACCTCGTCGCTTCATTTAATTGTCATTACCCTCATAAACTCATTGCTTGAGGGGGTAATCATAGTAACAAATTCATAATAAAAATAACATTTAAATGCTCAATCATTGCTAAGTGCATTCGTTCAAGATTCATTGTCAAAAACAATCATGCACCCTCCTAGCTTGGGGCAAATAAACAAGATATCAAGATCAAATTCAAGCAAACTGGGTAGCTAGTCTCCTAATTTAGGATTGGACTTAAGCTTATCTCCTAATTGCCATTAAGGCTAGGATTTGACTTAATCTTGTCTCCTAATTGCCATTAAGGCTAGGATTGGACTTAATATTGTCTCCTAATTGCCACCAAGGCTAGGATTTGACTTAAGCTTATCTCCTAATTATCGTCAATGCTAGGATTGGACTTAAGCTTGTCTCCTAATTTTTGCCAAGGCTAGGATTTGACTTAAGCTTGTCTCCTAATTTCCATCAAGGCTAGGATTGGACTTAAGCTTGTCTCCTAATTGCCACTAAGGCTAGGATTTTGACTTAAGCTTTCCAGAATCAAGTCCTTCAACTCATCGAAGGTAATGATTCAACGATGCATGTTCTTTTCATGATTGGGGCAATTAATGTTGATCAAACTAATGATCATCATGCAACCTTCGACATCATTTTAGTAGGTCTATTTTTGCTCACGCGTTGTTTGATATCACAACGCATCACAAAAGGACATCTTTAGACACCTAAAATGTGTCATGTCGATGGAGACTACTCATATGGGCACCTTTGTAGACCATATGAATAACCTTGGACTTTTCCAAGACCAAGCAGTGGTTTTAACCACTCAATTTGGGTTGCTTGGCCTATTCAGTGCTAACTATGACTGACACCTAAAGTTAGCAAAATCCTGCATGCTAACCATGGCTGACACCTGCTATTAGAAAAATCTTGCATGCTAATTGTGGTCGACACGTACAATTAGCACTGTAGCAAACTTAGGCAACCAAATCCAAGTCAAATCAGTTGCAACATCTGAATTGCAATGATTTTCAAAGCAGTTTGGGCTGGGAAGCATCCAGAAGCTTCCTCCCAACTGCCAATCTTGTTCTTGGCTTCTCCATGAAGCTAAAGCAAGGATTTTGATAGTCTACTTAAGACCCCAATTTTAGAGAGCATCCATCCTGAAGAACAGCTCAATTGCATAGCAGAGCCCTATTAGATTGGCATCAATTGCATAGCGGAGCCTTATTGGTGGTTACAATTTAATCAAATGCCCTTTAATAATCATTAAAATCAAAGGTTTCTATTTAATTAAATGCCCTTTAATAATCATTAAAATCAAAGGTTTTCCTATTTAATTAAATGCCCTTTAATAATCATTAAAATCAAAGGTTTCCTATTTAATCAAATGCCCTTTAATAATCATTAAAATCAAAGGTTTTTCTATTTAATTAAATACCCTTTAATAATCATTAAAATCAAAGGTTTCCTTTTTAATTAAATGCCCTTTAATAATCATTATAATCAAAGGTGTCTTATTTAATTAAATACCCTTTAATAATCATTAAAATATAAGGTTTTCCTTTTTAATTAAATGCCCTATAATAATCATTAAAATAAAAGGTTTCCTATTTAATTAAATGCCCTTTAATAATCATTAAAATCAAAGGTTTCTTATTTAATTAAATGCCCTTTAATAATCATTAAAATCAAAGGTTTCATATTTAGTCAAATGCCCTTTAATAATCATTAAAATCAAAGGTTTCCTATTTAATCAAATTCCTTTTAATAATCGATACAAGATTTTTTTTTTTTTTTTTTTTGATAGGAGAGGGGGGGATGGAGCGAGGGTTTCAGATGACGACGGGCGGGAAAGCTTCTGTGGGAGAGCACCGGAACACCAACATACTAAACCAAGGGCACAACAGGGTGGAGGGAGGGCAGTCAGAGACCGAGGGTGCTAAGGAGTCCTCTCCAACCGAAGAGGATGTAGGTCATGACAAGGATCCACCAGACAAATGGGGAGGTGGACCTCAGAAGTCATACGCTCATGCAGCAGCTTCAGAAACCCTTAACGGTCTGCTCTCCAAGGAGTTGTTTCTTGTCGGGGATGAGTTGGACATCCCGACGAAAATTCTTTCAAGCTTTGTGGAATTCAAAAAATTTACCCTCATCGGTAAGTTTATTGGCGGTCGTCCCGACATGGAGACCATTCACAAGTGGGCGGCAGGTAAATGGCAAACCTCTGGTCACATGGATTTGGCGGCCTTAACCTGGGGTTTTTTGCGATTATACTGAATAACAAGGACTACTGTAAAATCCTGGCTGGTGGTCCCTGGTTCCTAGGCCACAGAAGTCTCTTTCTAAGGAAGTGGGGTATGGACTTCAACCCCAATACCCAAAATATAAACATTGCTCCAATATGGGTTAGACTCCCGAGTCTCCCCCTCTTCTGTTGGCATGAAAATGTAATCAGAGGAATTGCACGCTCCATTTGTGAGTTGGTTACCATTGACCCTCCCACCAAAGCTCGAACCACATTTGTTCAAGATCGGTTCTACGTTTTGGCGGACTTGGAGGCTGATCTTCCATCATCCATCACTCTCCGATCTGGAGATATCATTCTCCACAAGCAAGCCATTATGTATGAGAACAGGCCAGCTTTCTGCCCCCAGTGCAGTTCTCAAGGGCACCTCTAGTCCAACTATCCTCTTCAAAATCTTGGGATGAAGAAACAGGATTCCAACAAACCCTTGGAACACGGTGAAGTTCAAAAAAAGCACCCTGCTACGAAAGGGCATGAATATCCAGGCCCGTCTAGGGACCATCCCGAATCCTCCCACCCGGTGGAAGCAGTCTCCCCCCAAACGGTCTCTGAGCCGTGTGGTGCAAGCCCTCACCTTGGACCACAAGAAGAGAAGGACCAGTCCCTTCCCCAAATCACCACACAGGCAGATTCACCCAAAATCATGGACCATAACCACCCCGAGTCCCAAAATGTGCTCGAAAGAAGGGGTGAGCAGTCTGGTAATATCATCCCTCGTAATACGAGGATTCGAAAGCAAGGTGTTGATTTTGGTAGCGAAAGGAAGCAATGTTGTCCCCCCAACAAAGACAGGTGAGACAAGGAGATGGTAGCAGATGTTGCAAATGGTACTCAATGGTTGCTTTTTTAGGATGATTCTGATTCCCAGATGGGTGACTCGTCTGTCCCAAAACCTCCCCTCTAGCAAGGAAAGGGAGGTAAGAAGAATATCAAACTATTGAGATGAAATTCCTCTCATGGAATGTGAGAGGGCTTAATGCAGCTGCCAAACGGAGATTGGTGGCTGATCTCAGAAAGAGGACGAATCCGTCCATCCTAATTTTGCAAGAGACTAAGACCGATGCTATCTCTTCTGCCAGAGCTGCTAAGGTCATTTGGGCTAAGGCAAAATTCCTCTCCAGTCCTACGGTGGGAACGGTAGGCGGTCTCATGATTCTTTGGGATCCAGATATTTTTGAGGGCAGCCTTCTCTCAACTTCCAACAGGATTATCAATGTTTTGTTTCATTCCAAAGCCATTAACTTTTCTTGGATCTTGTCCAATGTGTATGCCCCAAACTCTGTCTCAAAGAGAGCAGAAATGTGGAAGGCTATTTCCTAGATGAGGGAAACATTGTATAATTTTCCTTGGGTTCTAGGGGGAGATTTCAACTGTCCTCTTCACCCATCTGAAAAGAAAGGAGGATCAGACCACTCTAGCCACAGTCTGGAAGACTTTCGAGATTTTGTTTCCACCAATAACTTGCTTGACATTGACCTCAAGGGGGCATCCTTCACTTGGAGCAATAGGAGGATTGGGAGCAATCTTATTCAAGTCAAGCTTGACAGATTCTTCATATCCCAAGAGGCTATTCCCATACTCGATGCGGCAACTCTCTCGGCCTTACCGAGGATTGGGTCTGATCACAATCCTATTGTCTTGGAGACGGTTGATGGGCCTATTTTTAAAACCCCCTTCAGATTTGAGTCCATGTGGATTTCTCACAAGGACTTCAGAGGGTTGGTTACGGCCTGGTGGCAGCAGAAGGTAGCAGGTTTCGCTTCCAAGAGAGTGGCCTTAAAACTCAAGTTAATCAAAAGGAATTTGAAAACATGGAACAAGGAGGTGTTCGACAATATTTTTGAGTCCAAAAGGTCCATTTTTGTGAACCTAAAATTGGTGGAGGAGAGAATGGAGCTCGAAGGTTACACCGATTGCCTGAGGGAGGAGGAAAGGAGGCTCTTGGTGGATTATCATTCTATTCTTGCAAGGGAAGAAACTTTCTGGCACCAGAAATCTAGGGACCTCTGGTTGAGAAATGGAGATTCTAATACCAAGTTTTTTAATGCGTTAACTTTGCGGCACAGAGGGGCTAACAAAATCAGGGAAGTGGTGTGCAAGGATGGACGCGTTACCAAGGATATTGAGGAAATCCGAAGTGAAGCGGTTGACTTCTTCCAAGATCTGCTTGGTGTTCCTCCCGATAGTGATCTCCAGGTTTAGAAATCTCTGCTGGATAACTTCCCAGTCAAAGTTCCTCCCGAGGTAAGCTTTAAGCTTCTGGAGCCTTTTTTTGTGTCCGAGATTAAAGAAGCTTTGTTCTCCATGCAACCAGACAAGGCCCCTAGGCCTGACGGTTTTCCCCCCCATTTTTTTCAAGTTATGTGGGATTTTGTGGGCTCGGATGTGTGCGAAGCAATTTAGGAGATTCAAGCCTCCAGATCCATCCATACAAAACTAAATTCTACCTTTCTTGCTCTCATCCCTAAGTCTTTTGACTACAAAAGTTTCTCTGATTATCATCCCATTAGCCTGTACAACATTTTTTATGAAATCTTAACCAAGTCCATAGCCAACCGTCTGAGGTCACTTCTTCCCGCCTTGGTTGGTCCTTCTTAGGGAAGCACCGTGAAATGCAAAAACATTCTCGATGGTGTCATCACCATCCATGAAACCCTCCATTCTGCTCACCACTCCAAAAATGCTGCTCTTTTCCTCAAGCTAGACATGAATAAAGCTTTTGACAGAGTTGACAGGAGGTTCCTTTGTGCTGTCCTCTTCAAGTTCAGCTTTCACCCTCACTGGATTGACCTTGTCAGTAGTTGCATATCCACTCCCTCCTTTTCTATTCTAATCAACGGATCCCCTGTTGGGTATTTCCAAAGTGCCAGAGGCCTCAGACAAGGTGACCCTCTGTCTCCTATTCTATTCATCCTTCTGGATGAGGTTCTGAGTTGGTCTTTGAAAGAGGCTCTTCGCTAGAATAAGATCTCTGGCATTTTGCCCACCTCTAGAGTCAATCCTGTCTCTCATCAGTAATTTGTGGATGACACCCTCATCTCCACTGGGACTTCCGTCACTCAAGCCAAATCCATCAAGAGAATCTTCTCCTGTTATGAAAATGCTGCCAGACAGAAAGTCAATTACATCAAAAGCAAAATTTATTTTATTAACACTCCTATGTGAAGGCAGCTCCGCATAGCCAGAATTTTGGAATGCACTATTGATTCCCTGCCTACGTTTTATCTGGGTTTACCTCTGGCTTGTAATGGTCGGGCCAATGGAAGCATGTGGGACATGATCCTGGAATGTCTTCACAAAAAGCTAAGCACTTGGAAAGGCAAATTCCTGTCGCAAGCTGGGAAAGCCACCCTTACCAAAGCTTGTCTCCAAGGAATCCCAACTTACTTCATGTCTATGTTCATGCTGCCTGTTTCTGTCCACTCCAAGATTGAAAAGATTTAGAGGACCTTTCTGTGGTCTGGCAATGAAGAAAAATCCAGAATCCCTCTTGTGGCCTGGGATAAGGTTTGATTGCGAAAGGACCAAGGCGGCATGGGAATGAGGAGATAAGACTCATGAACACTGCTTTGATCGCTAAGCACGCTTGGAAGATCCTGACTAATGACCCAGTAGAGTGGGTCAAGCTGGTTAAGAGGAAGTATCTTGGATCGAGTTCTCTTTTTGATGTTGGGATTCCTCCTGAAGCGTCTGCCTTTTGGAAATCGGTGCTTCAAGCCCGCTCTCTAATCAGCTCTGGTGCTCACTGGATTTTGGGTGATGGCAACTCCATTCTCTTTTGGAAGGACAGGTGGGTTACTGATGGAGCTCTCGAGTTGAGAGCGGACCTTGCTGGCCTGAAAGCCTAGGTGGATCCAAATTCCCAACTCAAGGTTGCGAAATTCATTGATTGGAGCTCTCTTCCCCCTCGATGGAATTTTCCAGTCCTGGATGGCTTTAACAATGAAATGACCTTTTTGTCTAATATTCTTTGGTCTATTTTAATTCCATCTATTAGAAGAGATGACAGAATCATCTGGCGTGACACGGAGGATGGTCTGTTCTCTGTCAAGACTGTCTATGACCTTCTTACTTGCGAGATTGCCATGGATCACCGATGGAAAGTGATTTGGAGGAAGGGTATTATTCCTAAAGTTAATTACTTTGCATGGATTGCCTTTCATAATAAAGCCTTAACCATTGACAACCTCCATAAGTGGGGTTTTGCTATTCCCAATAGGTGCTTCTTGTGCTTTGCTGATTGTGAGACGATAGACCACTTATTTTTGCACTGTCCTTTTTCCCATTTTGTCCTCGACACTGTCCTTTCTTCCTTTCAAATCCTTTGGTGCACTCCCCGCTCCCTCAAAGATGCCTTCCACCAATGGCCCAATCCTTTCAAGAATCCTAAACTTCGCTTCCTTCTTGAGGCCTCTTTCCACCACTCCATTTGGTAGATTTGGCTAGAGAGGAATGCCAGAGTCTTCGACAAGGTCCCTAGAGTACCTCCTTGTGTCGCTCAGAGAGCCTTATCCTTCGCCATTGAGAATTCTAAAGTTGTTCCTAGTTCCCGTCCCTGCCTTCCTGGCGAAGCAGCGATCTTCAAAAGTTTGGGCCTCTTCCCTTTTCATGATGGTGTTTCTAAGTCTCAGCACGGGGATGTTATGTGGACCAAGCCCCCTGTGGGCTGGATTAAATTAAACTTTGACGGTGCGGCCAAAGGCAATCCTGGCCCCACTGGTTCTGGTGGTGTGGTTAGATACCATAATGGGAATCTCGTGTTGGCTTATTGTGAATATTTGGGCGCCCAAACTAACCACTATGTTGAAGCCAAAAGTGTTTTGAAAGGTATCCAGATCCTCTCCGAGGATCCTCGACATTTGATAGTCGAAGGTGATTCGCTCAATATAGTCAACTATCTGCTAGGCTCTAAAGACCTGTCTTGGAGGGTCTACAACATCATTCTTGAGGCTAGGATGCTCCTCTCTCAACGTGACAAGTGGAAGGCGTGTCATATTTTTGGGGAAGGAAATCACGTGGCAGACCATATGGCCAACAAAGGGCTTGCGACCACGTGTCTTGTTGTGTGGTTTGGCTGTTTCTGCTTTCGATGGTCAAATTTCTCAGGTTAGTATTTTTGTTTTCCTTGGTAAAAGGTGGTTTGTTTCCAAGATATTCAGGCATAAGGGCCCTACTTGTAGCTTTCGGGCAATTAGCAGTTTTTGTTTTTTGTCATCAGTTTTATTCCTCCAGCCACAAGGCATGATGCACATTCTAGCCAGGCTGATTTTGTACATAAGGTTTTGGGATCCTCTATAAAAACCCACTGTTAATCTATTAAAATAATTACCAAAAAAAAAATTCCTTTTAATAATCATTAAAATCAAAGGTTTCCTATTTAATTAAATGCCCTTTAATTATCATTAAAATCAAAGGTTTTCCTATTTAATTAAATGCCCTTCTTCCAAAGAATGTTGGTTTCCATAGACGACGCTCCTAAGCACGTCCCTTCTTCCCTATACACGGAGGTCAAACTCACAACTTTGAAACACTTAATAGAGTTTCTAAGCATACCCAGACGGTTCCCTAAAAGCACAACTCTTGAGCTTACATGGGCATCTATTAAAACACATAGCATTTAACTTGGGTAGACACTCTCCCAAACACACACACATAGTGCTTAACTTGGACAGACACTCTCCCAAACACACACTGTGTCTAGATTGGATAGATGCTCTCCCAAACACACACTCGACACTTATCTTGGATAGACACTCTCCCAAACACACACCCATAGCTTTTAGCTTGGGAAGATGCTCTCCCAAACACACATATAATGTTATATGGGATGTACGCTCTCCCAAACACACACCCAACACTTAGCTTGGACAGACACTCTTCCAAACATAAACCCACAACATTTAGCTAGGACATACGCTCTCCCAAACACACACATAGTGTTTGCATGGACATATGCTCTCTAAAAATGTAAACACCATCCAACTTAGGATAGATGCTCTCCCAAACACACACACAACGTTAGCTTGGACATACGCTCTCCCAAACACACACCCGATGCTTAGCTTTCAACCAAATAATTTATGGCTTTTAAAAAATATCAATAGAGCAGAAATATAAAGCTTTCAACGAAGCAATTTATGGTTTGTAAAAAACATAAATAGATCAGAAACATAGAGTTTTCAACCAAGCAATTTATAGTTTCTAAAACTCCAATTTTCACCATGCAAAGCATGCACTAAAAAAAGGTAGGTTAAAGTCTAATACTCCAACCTCAATGCTGCTATGAAATGGGGATCAGTGGATTTTAGATCACTTCTCCTTCACTCACAGTGCGTTCCTTGCCTTTCCTATCCCTAGTTTGTGTTCTCTCCCTCCACTCCTTCATCCTCCTCCATCCTCCCTCTATTCCTCCCTATGTTCCTCTTTTCCTTCTTACACCATATGAGCTTTTTCTCCTCTAGGTGGCCCATATTGAACCTCGATCCCTCTCCTCCCTTGCCCGACTGCCCTGCTTGTTTCCTTTTTCACTTACATCCCCTTTCCCATTCTCCAAGACCTCCTTATCAAAAGTATTTTTTCGCTTGCCATCCTTATTAGACCACCTCCACATGACTGACAACTGCCCTCCTTCTATGACAACAAATCACCTTCTATGACAACCGATCACCTTCTATGACAATCGACCACCTTATTAAAGGCACTCCCTCTCATGAGCCACCAGGCGGCTATTAATTATAATATAATATGCCCTTATTTAGTAAAATAAGGCACAGGGATATACACTCAGCTAGTGGAGTCCCTTATACTAATATACACGTCCTTCTATAATAGTAGGCCACCTTATTAAAGAATTCCTTTATGATAAGGAAAATTCTTTAATAAATTATTGGTTTCCCATGATAAGAAGTCATTAATAATGCTTTAAAATTAAGGATGAAGGCAATATTACTCATCATCCCATTTCTTCCCCCCCCCCCCCACTCTACTAAGATAGGGCTAATTTTAAAACTATTAAAGGAATCTCCTTTAATTTTCCCCCAGTGAGCAAAATCCATGAGGAGGGTTAATTTAATAAAATAATCTTTTTTTATCTTATTTCTCAATTTGGTCCAATTAAAATTGGACAACCTACATAAGATCCAAATCCACTAATTATGTCAAAATTATCCTAATTAATCCCTTCCAAAGGTAATTAATATTTTTAATTTAATATATACATATCCTACTCCTATTATAATTATAATTAAGGCTCCTTTAATTTTAATTATAATGGCCTATATTACAACCATGGATATATGCATAAATTTTTATATATATCATAAATAAACTCCTCATATTTATAATATTTAGTCGTCCTATTATAATTATGAATAAACTTATTTTATTTAGAATTTATAATAGTCTTAATTATAAATAACCTTTATTTATAATACCTAATTCATCCTACTATTATACCTATATAATAGTCCTTAGGTTTACTTCTACACATTGCAAGCTAGTTTCTTGCAATCAAACTTCATACAAGTTACCCTTAAGCAACCCATCGCTTCCATGTCCTAAGACCCATGAGGGAGGGTCATGACACAACCCTGTGACTTATGCCATCGTAGAACCTTAGCCCAATGCTAATATCCACTTGGGCTACACACCCACACTTGAACCAAGGTCCACGCTCCCTTGTGTTGTTGCACAACTTTTGGTGAAAATGAAAACTCCTCTCTTCCTTGCCAAAAATGAATTGCATGGGATTCAAAACCACAACCTTCTCTTTGCAATACCTTAGCCACACCTTCGATCACCATATGTGCTACCAAGTTCCTTGGGATATCTTTTTTGTGCCCTTTGAATATTAAACACAGCTGCCTCCTTTTAATTAAAAATATTACAAGCTTCTTCTCCCTTTTGTGAAAAATGCAGCACTCGAGATATTACACGTTGGCATTCGAATTGATTGGTAACTTAGAAAATGAAAAATATTTCCTATTAATACACTTCCTTTGCATTATAACACGTTGAACCTTTCAAACTTCAAATTTAAATTTAAACTTTAACCTTGATGCCTTCAATTATTTAAATTAAAATTTTAACCTTAGGTTAAAATATTTTAATTTAAATAAATTAAATTAAAACCTTTGCCAACCTTGCTCAATGGACTTTGTCGAGGATATATTTTTTAATGATTTCTTGGACCTTGTTATTGTTCATCTCTTCCTTTTACCCAAATATTATAATATTATTATTTTATTTTTAACCTTGCTTCTCTTTTCTTGGGTCTTCTACCTTTTTGGCCTCTTTAGGCATATAATATTTAAAATAAATATTATACCTTTTCCTTCTTTTAACAAATTTCTTGCTTTTTGGATAATCAACCTTTTGACATCAATGACAACAAAACTTGCTCAAATTTCCAACAATATCCCCCTTTGTCATTCATGGCAACCCCTTTTTCTTTAAATATTTCTTTTACCTTTTTCAGTTTTGGTCCCCCTCAGAAACTACTCTCCCTAACTCAAATCTTCCCCCTTTGACATCAATGGCAAAGGGACTCCTTTGGGGCTAAATATAAGTCTCTTAGCTTAGTCCTCTCCCCACATCCTCTCCCTGAGGTGATTAATTTTGGGGTGGGAGTATCTCTACTACCAGCATGCAATGTTGTTTTTCTTTGTCCACATTTTTCCTCAATTGATCCTTCTAATTTTGAGTATTCTTGTTCGTACTTATCTCTGGAAATTCTATTCTACACCACTTAGCCATATGCCCAACATTATTGCACTTATAACACTTAATGTTGTGGTTCCTTGAAGGTGCAAATATCTTGAAGTTCCTCCTGGTGAAGCCATATCCATTCCTGTCATGAACCCTGCAATGAATTGCTTTATGACCAAACTGGTTACAAAGAGTGACAATACCCTTGAAAGAGATGTCCATTTCTGAAATTTCTCCTGGTGAAATCATATTCCTTATTTTTATGTGTCCTGCACTGCATAACCTTGTGACCAAACCTGTGATATGAGAAGTAATATCCATTGAAGAAGTTTTGCCTTGACCCCATTGGTATCTTAGTCCTTTCTTCCCTGTGATATTTCATGTTACTTATTTGTGCATTGTTCCTTTCCCTTCTATTTTCCAACTTATCCTCATAAGTCTCACTTTATTTTTCACTCTCTTTTTCTGAAGCTTCTTCTTATTTTTAGCTTTAACTTGACTCATCTCCTTGTTCTATTTGTCCTTTTTCAAAACCAAGTTTTTCTTCATGAATGGATATCTATGTGTTCTGATAATATCATCCAAATATTTTGAGCTTTTCCTGAATTGATATATCTTGTTATTAAACTTTTCAAGTCCTTTCCTTAGAAGTCAGCTTCATGTTTCAGTATTTCACATTCTTGCTCTTTCATATTTAATTTTTTAATCATGTCTTATTCAACTCCTTTCTTATTTTCAATTTTAACTCTTAAGTCATTGATATATTGTATAATCCTTGCTTTTGTTTTCTCATCTTCTTGAACTTTATCCTTCAATTTTAAAATTTGCTTCCTAAACTTTTTCAATTCTTTAAGGGTAGCACCAAGTTCTGCTTCTATATCAATTGTACCTTCATTCTCTGATTCTTCATCAAGAAACTCAAGAGCTTCTTCATATTCTTCTTCGTTGTCACTAAACCAATTCCTTGTATAGTGATCTTCAATATGACCAAAGTTACCACACCTAAAATATTTGAGTATTTTTGGTTCCTTTTTAGCTTCTTTTTCAACATCTTTTTTTTCTACTTCCAGAAATAGGATTTCTTCTTCTTCATTATCTTAGGATCTTCCATCACTATCACTTGAACTCTTGCCTATATTATCTGCATAAAAACACTTCTTATGCCTCTAGAAAAATTTCTTTTCATGCTTGTTTTTTTCATACTTGTTTTTCTTTTGATACCTAGATTTTCCTACTTCCCTGTTCTTATAATCATATTTCTTTTCACCACTGCTACTTCCAAATTTTATACAGTTATATGCATAGTGACCGTATTTACTACAATTGAGACATTTAACTGTTTTCGTACCTTTGTGCTTTCTTGAGTCCATTTTCTTATGCCATTTTGCTTCTTCATCACTGGATGACTCATCACTTGAAACTAACTTCTTATCCTTTGTATTATTTTCTACTTTGAAGGTTGCTTCTTTAGGGATAGGATCCTTTCCTATGCTCATCTTAAATGTTGTGAGAGTTCCATGTAACTCATTCATATTCAAAGTTTCAATATCTCTTTTTTATTCTATGGTTGAAACCTTTTCACTATACCTCTTAAGGAGTGACCTTAAAACCTTTTGACAAACATCTGATTCTTCAAATTTAAACCCAAGTCCTTACATGGAGTTAAAAACCTCATCCACATGAAGTAATTATGTAGCAATATCTTCCTCATCCTTCATATTCAAGTCTTCAAATATTTTCTTGTGATTTTGCAATTTTGCCATCTTGACCTTTTTGTCTCCCTCATATATTTTCTTTAAATTTTCCCAGATCTCTTTTGCCGATGTGCAATACATAACTTTTACAAACTTTGCTTCATAGAAACCACTTAATATTGCATTCATTGCCTTTGAATTATTTATATGTAAGAGCTTACCAACAATATTTGTAGGAGGAGTAGCTGGTGGTGTGTACCCATCCTCAACTACTTTCCATGTCTCATTTCCTTGTACCATTAGGTAAATATTCATTATTACACTCCAAAATGCATAATTGTTCCCATCGAATAATGGTGCCTTATTTTTTGAAGATCCACTCTGAGATGCCATATGTGTTGTTGTATACTTTTCCTTTAAGTTGTTAAACTCTTCTGAAGGAACCCACTATTATACTAATTTAAGAATACAAGCTTATACTGAGAGGGGGGTGAACAGTATAAGATCAAATTTTACTTTTCTTTCTCAATATTATCCAATATAATCAATGGTAATATCAATAGCAACAATCAAATCAATGCATAAATCATCACACAAAATAGAGACAAAAATTTAATGCGGTTCACCCAATTTAGGCTACTCCATAAGGAAAATCTTACACTAAAATTTTCTCAATAAATATCTTGGTAATCACTTTCCTATTACAATTTTTATGGGCCTCTATCCAAAGGAGACACCAATCCCCTATGCTCTAATTTTTGGATCTCTTTCCATAGGGTAACTCTTTCCCCTTATCTCTGGTTTGTGGAACTTGATCCAGGAGACCTCTATCTCCTCAAATGGTTTGTGGATCTCTCTTCATGTAAGAAATCTATCTTCCTATATGTTTCATGGATCACTCTCCATAACATAACTCTTTCCCCTTGCTTTGATTCATGGAATGCTATCCATAGGAGAATTCTTTTTCCTCTACTCTGGCTGGTGCAATTCTAGAAGACTTCTACCCTTACTACACTGATTTGTGGATCTCTCTCCATAGAAGAACTCTATCCTCACTCAGAAGACCTCTATACTCACTACCCTAGATAATAGATATCTATCCACTGGATACTACTATCCTCTGCTCTGTCACCTCCAAATCTTGTTCTCAAATCTACTCAATATTTTTCTCAAATCTACACCAAACATTATCCTCGGTCTAGTACAAATTTTCTCTAACTATATCTCAATTATAGCACAAATATTATCTTAAATATGAACCAAAATTTATCCTCAAACCTATCCTTAAGCCTTAACAAAAAGCTTGATCAAATTACCAATCAGCTCTGCTCAGATCTACCCCAAGCCTTAACACAAATCTTGAAAAAATCAATCAATCAAATATGCTCTCAATGCCATCTCAATTCTTTGTCAAGACTTGCTCAAATCTACCTACAAGTCTTCACCAATATTTGCCTCAAATCTTACCTCAAATATACCTTCAAGTCCTTTCAATAACTTGCTTAAGCTCCTCTTAAGTCTTCATAAATACTTGCTCAAATCTGCTCTCAAGTCCTCTCAAGAACTTGCTCAAACTGCTCTCAAGTCTTCACAAAGACTTGCTCAAATTTTCTCTCAAGTCCTCTCAAGAGCTTGCTCAAATTGCTCGCAAGTATTCACCAATACTTACCTCAAATATGCTCAAACACATGCTCAATACAACTTACAAGATATACTTAATCAATATTGCACACAATTCCATCAATTGCTTTATCTAATATTCAAAGTAATTCCTTTAACTTGAAGCAGTTTAGACATATTCTATTCACAATTATTTTAACCTTTGGAAAATATAGAGAATGATGTACTCTATCAAGGACTCAATATGTTCTACTCAATTATTAAGTCTATCTCTTTCAAATATCTAATTTCTAATATTTGCATATTCACTTTCAATATCACTCAAAACCAATGCTCAAGAATTTTACTCAATCATTCAACCAATGAAACACAACTTGATCACAAACCCTAAACAAGTGTTTCACACTACTTCCAACAAAAGCACAATGTGTGTCTCAAACACTAACTCAAATACTTATCTCAATTCAAATTATTCATCAACAAGATGCACTTAAACTTGCTCACACATTTCCAACAATACTTATCAATCCTTTTTACTCCACCTTATATTTCATTCATTTCAAAAACTCTAAAAAAAATATAGTGTACCCATACCTTTTTTCTTTGATGGAGATATGTCTTCAAAACCTATTTTACTCACAATAAAATCCTCTTGCCAATTCTAGGTTAGATAGCAACAACCTATCTCAAAATCTCCACACAAATATTTTCCTCAACAATTATTTCACCATTCAAGATATATAATAAAATATCAAATCTCAAATACACCTTATTATCTCCAATACTCTCAAAATAACATTCATCACATAAAACAAAGTTCCTTTGTTAACACCTTATAATCTCCAATCCTCTCAAAATAATATTCAACACATAAAACAAAATTCCTTTGTTAACACCTTATAATCTCCAATCCTCTCAAAATAATATTCAACACATAAAATAAAATTCCTTTGTTAACTTATTATAATCTCCAATCTTTTTATTTATTTTCAAAAACAAAAATGAAATATTATTCAACAACCCTTAAAACTCCCTATACATTTAACACATGCTATTTAATTATCATGTGCCCTCAAAACTCTTTCCGCATTCCAAAACTTTGGTAAAATAAATGAAATGTGTATACCTTATTTGTTAGCCCATGTCACCAAAAAATTTACGCATTTCTTTGATGACCAGCATCCAACGACCAGTGACCAACGATAGGTGACCAAAATAGAACATGCAACCTATACCACCATAGTGCCTTAGCCCAAGGCTAAGCTCTACTTGGGCTACACACCCACACGTGAACCAAGGTCCACGCTCCCTTATGCTTTTGCACAAGTTTTGATGAAAAATGAAAACTCCTCTCTTCCTTGCCAAAAATGAATCGCATGGGATTCGAAACCACAACCTTCCCTTTGCAATGCCTTAGCCACACCTTCAATCACCGTCTGCGCTACCAAGTACCTTGGGATATCTTTTTTGTGCCCTTCTAATATTAAACACAACTGCCTCCTTTTAATTAAAAATCTTACAAGCTTCTTCTCCCTTTTGCAAAAAATGCAGTACTCGAGATATTACACGTTGGCATTTGAATTGCTTGGTAACTTAGGAAATGAATTTTTTTTTCTATTAAAACACTTTCTTTGCATTATAACATGTTGGCCCTTTCAAATTTCAAATTAGAATTTAAACTTTAACCTTGGTGCCTTCAATTATTTAAATTAAAATTTTAACCTTAGGTTAAAATATTTTAATTTAAATAAATTAAATTAAAAACTTTGCCAACCTTGCTCAATGGAATTTGTCTAGATATATTTTTTAATTATTCCTTGGACCTTGTTATTGTTCATCTCTTCCTTTTGCCCAAATATTATAATATTAAATATTATAATATTATTATTTTATTTTTAACCTTGCTTCCCTTTTCTTGGGTCTTCTACCTTTTAAGCCTCTTTAGGCATATAATATTTAAAATAAATATTATACCCTTTTCTTCTTTTAAAAAATTTCTTGCTTTTTGGAGAATCAACCTTTTAACATCAATGACGACAATCTAGACATCAAACCTCTTGACATCAATGACAACAAAACTTACTCAAATTTTCAACATGAGCTTTACTCATAAAGGAGGTTGCCTTTTCAAATTTCAAAGCAACCTGTGAGACAATGTAAATATTTTATTATTATAATTAAAGTTATTGATTATTGTGTTCATTCTATATAATTATGTTTTTTATGAGTTTTGTTAAGATTCTTATTAACTATTGCAAGCAGAGTAATTACACACTTTCAAAATTGCCAACATGTATGTCATCCAAATTTGATAAAATTCAAATACATTTTCTTTAGAAAGGATGTGAGAAAAAATAAGTTTCCTCCTTGTAAGTGAAATAGAGTTTGAAAAGGAGAAAATATTACAATGGAAGGCTTATGAAACTATAGACCTATAAGTTTAAAATTTAGAAAAGGATGGTTGGAGACTATTCAAAGATCAACAAAAGTTTCAAGTAAAAAATTTAGTTCAAAAACATATAGGTTCTCTTGATGTAGAAAATGAGCATAAAGTAATGAAAAAATGAAACTTTGTATTATAGTTTATGATTGATCAAAAAATATATTAGATGGTTAGTTAATGAGGAGGATTCTATATTTTTTTGGTCTGATGCTTTGGTTGAATCCTTATGCTTTTATTTTGATCCAAAATTGAAACAGTTAAATTGAGTGTCTTTAGCTTGTAAAGGTCCAACAATAATAAAATTTGATGTGATCATCAACATTAAATCATGGGTTTTTCTTAGAAATCTTACCCAAGAAGAGGACCTCAAACAAGTAGTTAATGATCTTCTAAGGATTCTTTAAGTGTTCTATTCACCTAATTTTATATTAAATAATGAGTTAATTTTGGAGCCCTAAATATGAGGTCCAAGGTTTAAATTTTAAGGGCATAGGATTATACACTATACATTGGTATGGGTGGATAAAATCCTGGATAACCACATCATCCCATATGATCTATGGCCTTGTGGAAATTAAAACCTACTTTAGTTTACTTCATAGTTGTTAGACACTTCATGTCCTTCTTGTATTGGATGCTTACATGTATATATTCCTTCCCTCAATCTTGGATGGATGGATTTCATCTCCTTGAACATATTTTCATCCAAACGTTTGTTAATAACTAGAAAAGGAGTAATGAAAAAAAGATAAAAGCAAGGATTTTAGAGGGAAAAGAGCATACCAATGGGGTATGAACACTCATATCTAAATATATATAATTAGTTATATATTACTTCTATTTTTCAAAGAACACACACATAGAAATATATATAATCCATTGATGATCTTTTCTTTATATTGTAGTCAAGTTGCTCCTTTAGCTTCTAATAATTTAATGCAACAAATTTAGATAAGGATAATGATATTGAACCTCACTCAATACATAGAAAAAGGTCTCATCATAATTTTTAGTTTAGATTTTACTACTCTAGATCTTCTCTACTTTAAAATTATCTAATTTTTTTGCTTCACTACAAATGAGCACATATTTCACTCAACAAAAATATCAACATAAAAATCCTACACAATTATCTATTAACTAATAGGACTTTCCATGCAAATATCATGTAATCATTATACTTAACCGCACAAGGTAAATGATAATTTGAATGAAGTGTCAACAAGTGTTTGGAAGGAATCCACTTGTTTTTAACTTATAATTGACTACTATTCAATAAATGTTAAATACAATGGAATTCATGTGCATACATTACTAAATTACTTTTATTTGAACATAGGAAAAAATACTCTAAATCCTTTTTCTCTAACAAAAAATAAATAATTTTAAATTTATTATTAATAATATTAGAGAATTCTATAATAAAATATGAAACGAAGGCTTTTGACTAGTTGATACTCTCTAAAGTTATATGACGGCTTTATGTAAACCTACTTATTTACTTATATAAGTAGGAATGCTAAAATAAATATGAAAAATGGTGAAATACATAAAAGGTCGCATGGATATAATAATAATAATAAAATTATTATAATAAACAAACCTTTTATATTGAAATTCATGATATATTGTTATAATTTACCATTAATGACATGTATAAACACCTATGAATATGAAGGAAGTATATGGTCCTAAAGTGAAAATTATAACAAATTATAATATTTAAGAAATTACTAGAATAAATCTTCTTCTCTTTGAATATTTATCCTTTCGACAATATATCAGGACATGGGAAATATTAAAACAACTTCTTATCTAAAATTTTGAAAAGGATATTATGACATGTGAACACATTAAAAATGTGGCGTTTGACTTTTCATAGGCATAAATATATAATGACCAAAATTCATGGAAGTTATAAATGGACCAAAAATGCCCAAACAATCTATGTGAGAAAGAAGTACAAAGCTCCAATACAAAGGAAAATAAAAGCATATTATAGTAGATGCACCTAGTCATTTAAACTTGTTTATTTCAAGGAGGCATGTTGAGGATAAGAAAATAGATGGCACATCATCATCAAAAGTAAAAAAGGATGTTGTTGATAGTGCATCTACAAATATTATCCATCAAATCATTGTCCTAGATTCACATGTGCTTCATGTTAGAAAAATAATGTATTTTTTTCCAACAACATAGCCTTCAAGAAATCTTCAAATCCTCATCAAGTAAGGGAATGTATTGAATGTGTTTACTTAATTGTTAATTTAGTTATCAAGAAGAAAAATATTTCTCAATGAGGGCATTTAAAGTAATCATTGACCTTATCATGAAAGAGGATGGATTTTATGTGACTAAATGAAAAATATAATTCTAGGTTTATTGTACCATTCTTTTATTTATTTTTTCTCTATAAATAAGTTGTATGTGGATTATAAAGCAAATTCATGGTAGTGTTGTGTCTAAGTGATACCCGTTATTTTAGAATACATAGAGCTTATGCAATATATGTGACCTGAGGTTATCCCCAACTCCATATCTCTTATTTATGTGCCTTTTATTCTAGCCCTACAAGTAGCTTCATCAAATCTAAATCATCACCAAATAATATGGTTTTCATGTGCTACAAATAATAACCTTTTATAGGTGTGCACTTTGTAAAAACTATAAACTTTTGATGTGCAAGAATGAAAAATTATGCTTATAAATCTTTTTATTTTGACATTAGCATGTAATTTTTTTTAAATTGGTTATATAAAATTGAAATAGGCCCTACTCTTATTACATCATCACCTCATAGTGTTATTACCACAACTAGAATATTATCCATGTATCACTTCGCAATATTTAAACCTAAATCTCCTCCTTGAATCTTAAGGAATATAACTAGTTGAGCTAACACCATTTGATACATCAACATGTAAAAATTAGAAATACATTTTTTATTTTAGTTGCATATAAATAAATATATTTTAACTATATATTTTATGGAAAAACATAATATATTAACAACCATAGATCACCTACTAAAACACAAAAATATAAGCAAACACAAGTAGGTGCATTTCAAATATGATTTAATATTATCCATCACTAATTCAAGAATTATTTAAAACTTTTAACAAAATATATGTAAATAAAGCTAGATAATATTTAGTGGCACTTTTCTCAAGTGTATCCCTCAAGCAATAGGTTTGGTATTGTAAAAGGAATTTTAAAAAAATATTTTGAAATTCTAGACCTATTTCTTTTGAAAGAAATGAGAAGTATTGTAAAAATAATTTTAAAAGATTCCTTTGAAATTCTAGGTCTCTTTCTTTTGAAAGAAATGAAAAAAATAGGTACTTTTCTTCTATTACAAATCATATAAAACCCCTAGTCTAGAAAACAATCTTGGTTGAACTATTCTTTAAGACACGTTTTATTTTTATAAGATGCATTTATCATCACCAAAATATTCAAAACCTCTAGACTATTAATGTACACTATTTTATGAACTGAGGAGTTGTCATATAGAAAATAAATTTCCCTCTCATGGTTTGGTGTTGCTATCTTTGATAGTATAATTTTTTTTGTATTGGATAATTTTATTTGATTAGACCTAGGAAGTACAATACAAAAAAATGGTAGTTCGAGGGCTTACCATTAGTATGTTCACTTATACAACATTTTCTAGGTTAATAATTCTCTACAAACAAAATTTGACAAAATATCAAATGCCATAGTGTAGATTCCTAAATATAAAAAATAAAAAATAAATCCTAAATCTATAAAATAAGAAAACATTAAGCTAGACTCAAGCAATTGCCAAAACCAATTCTATAGTTTATGACCCACCATCATGATCTCCCAAGGATTTACATATTACAAGGGACTCTAGACACCCAATTTTTTCCTAGATCGATCACTCAACATATCACCCATTGAATTTTTGGCCAATTTGACTAAAACCTCCTATACCCAATTTCAAGGTGATAGACACCATCAACTTTAACTTTTATAGAACCTGGGAAAAACAACTCCAAATTTTATAAATTTGATATCATTGGAAAGCTCTTAGATTATGAAATATATGAACATGAACATTTTTTACCCTCAAGGTGAATTTAACACCTCAAGTAAAATTTAATACCTTAGGGTAAAGTTGACCTTTCATGACAAATTTAACCCCATTGACTTTAACCTTTGCAAAACTGGGGTAAAGCAACTCTAGTTGAACAAAACTTGGTATTGTTGGAAAGATATCAGAAATATATTTCTAATGATTATAAACATGAATATATTTGTAAAATAGGGAAAATTTATGGATCCATGATAAATTTTCAAGACCACAAAAAAATTGTAAATCATCGATGAAGATCCTATTTTGGTGATGCAACTCCCAATCACTAACGGTTCCACCAATTTTGTCTCTGACTAAGCCAAGATTGACATAGCTTATTTGAATTGCTAATTAAATGTAATTATATCCCTACTACACCTCTAATAATCCCATGCAACTACTAATAAGGGGTATTTAACTCCTCAATCCACCTCTAATAAGCTCATGAAATTGTTAATCAAGGTAGTTAACTTCATGTATAACAAAACTAACTAAGAACTTAACTAAACTAAACTAGACACCTTGTATCCTTAGAATGCACGCATCAAATCTTACTTTCTTGAATACTTAGTGGAGATTCTAAATCATTATATCTTTTATAAAATGTACACTTGGGGTCCCAAATAGGTTACATTCCAATAATCAATACTTTTGGTGGTTACATTTTTGGTATAATTATGAGTGGTGTGAAATAGGCATTAGATATTTTTTGAGACCAACATATTTAGCAAGATTCTTGTTGTCATCTTTGATATTCCTGATTGGGATAATCGTACCTCATGGGAGCGATATAGCAAGGCCATAGTCAAGAGCATGGTATTTGTCTCAATTGAAGGCCTCTGAGAGTATTTTACAAGGTCAACTCCTTATTAAGATGTGATCTTTCAGACACACTTGAACTTAGTAGAGCAAAGGGGAGAGGAAAAAAAAGGAATAACCTCAACAAAAGGAAAAGGTGCCAATGCACCAAAATATCTACTAAGATCTTTCAGGTAAAATAGGCCTAAACACTATGTGCTAATGATGAATACTTCCTCTCCTTGAAATAGTTAAGCATATATAAGAGTCATCAACATAGACATGAATAAAGAGGTAGGTCCCATAGGAAATCCATAAATAGTTAGTTTAAAAATAGTCACATGCCCCACCCACACACTATGTCAATAAAATCCAAAGCAGGTAAACAATTACAAACACACAAAAAATGGGTGTGGAGGGAGTCACATATGATTAAATAAAAATTTATGTTGCCCTCCATATGTGTGTGTAGGAAATTTTTTTACAAATATTGTTCCATAAGTGGGGGTTCGATTTACCTCCAAGCCGCTCAAGAGCCAACTTCTCTTACAAAAATAAATGAATGGAAAGCTTACAAATGATTATAATTGTAAACTTGTTCATCCATGGCACAACCTAGACTACTACTATTTATAATTTACGATAGGAAATATTTCCCTCCAAAATTTTTAATGGGTATATTTGGTAATTTCCTAGGGCACCTGAATATGAAATAAAGTACCCCTTGCTCATTAAAGTTATCAAGTCTGAGACTGTCATCACCATATTTGTCTTGAATGAATTTTTGATCTATTTAATTAAAATATCTATTGGTGGATGGTCTTCATTTTTCTAGTCAAGAATGCATTTGTCCAAATTTGGGGGGTATTTTCATGTTTGTATATATTCTAATATTTGTTCTATCCAATCCAGTTATCCCTCCTCTTCATTTATCAATAATTCCTCTAATTTTATTTTTTTGTTGTCTTCTTCTAGATCATTCTCCTTTTCAACTACATATTTAGCCATCTATTGACAAAGTACTCTCCGTCTAACTAGTTTAGCAGGTGTGATTTCTATATCATAGTATAAAATATTAGTAATCCATCATGCTCTTTTTTAACTCATTTATCCACATATTATGTATTGTATAACATTAGAATGTATAACAAAAGTAGTGATTTTTTTATTATAAATCATGTGTTTAAAATTCTTGAGTTCTAACTAGAGCATACACTAGTTTTTCAACAAAAATATATTTTTCCTCATATTCCTTCAATATCTAGCTAAAAAATGCTATTAGGTGTTCCTGTTGGTTCTCATATTTTTGTGTCAATAATGCCATTATATTGAGTTCTTCCTATACACAAATAATTAAATATTTACTAAAATATAGATTGAAAAGCACTAGAGCATCTATGATAGCTTATTTTATCTTTTTAAAAGTATCTTTTCTTTCCTTTTTTCGAAAAAGGGATAATTTTATTTTAACATGAGCATCATGGACTTGACTATTATTTAAAAATCTAGGACAAATATTATGATAAAATTGATCTACCTCAAAATATATTTTAATCCCCTCTTGCACCTTGGTAGCAAAAAGATTCATAATAGCTTGAACCTTGTTAAGGTCTATAGCAATACCATCCTTAGATATGACATGCCCAATAAGTTTTCCTTTTTACCCCATTTCTTTGGGTTAAAATATACCCCAAATTCTTGGAATTATTAAAATATTCTTTCTAGATGCTCCAAGTGATACTCCCTTTTGTAGAGTACCGTGAGATCATCCAAATATATCAATATTGTCTTATTTATCATATCATATAAGGCAATATACTCCGCCCTATAGAATATTGCTTCGATGTTAGATATCCCAAAGGGCACCCATTGGTATGCATACATCCCCTATTTTGTGGTGAAGGTTGTCTTATGTTGATTTTCATATTTTACCCATACTTGATTAAAACTAGAGAAACCGTCCAATAATAAAAATCTTTCAAAACTTGCTACTATCTCAAGAATCTATTTCATAGAAGATAAAGGATAGTAATATTTTAAAGATGCTTTGTTTAGATCTTTGAAGTCCATGTAGTTTGAATTCACCATTATTTTTTCTAACAAGCAATAAATTAGAAACCCAAGTGGCTTGTTTGATTAGGTATATGATTTTTTATTCTAGCAGCTTATCTAATTCCTTTCACATCATGGGTTCAATTTTTAGATTGATTGGCCTCTATTTTTATCTAATTATTTTCCCATAACATATTTGTATTTTTTGCATAGTTTGATAATTAACTTTGTTTCTTCTTATGTGGATATCTACCCTACTTTTAATATTTTTCTTGGGGCTACTTCTATCTCTTGATAATCCTCCTTTTTTGTAACAAACCCTTTCCTTCCCTTAAACTTGTCATTTGGGATGAAAAGGGATTCTAGGGTAATTAGTACTTTTGGCATCTTATTTGAACTTAGCTGAATAATTTGATCTTCATATGCTTCTTCTAATTTTGGGAAAATACTTCAACACATTCATTTACCTAATGAATAAATTGGACAATCTACTCATCATCCTCAAATACTTGCCAATTTTCTTGATTATCAAGTAAAATAAACCTTACTATCATTTTTACAAGTTGATGGTTTCTCTAAATATAATCTATTGGGATATATTGTGACCCGGAAATTTCCATTCTATATACATTTAATTTTCATTCTGTTAGAATTACCTTTATGTTGATAGCACCAAAATATTCCATTAAATCCCAAATTTTATTTTGATAAGATTTTAGTGATCTATTCTTTGTTTTCCACTGGGCTCTTACCTACCTAAAAATTAGTTTGGTGTTGCCAAATATTTGAAGCATCTTGATCTATATTTCTTAACCATTTGAATTCCCAAAGTCAAGGCTTCATTTGCTACTCTATTATTGGAACATGAGAATTGTAGTTTATATGCCCTAAAAAAATTGACCCTTCTAGATAAATAAGGTATACTCGTATGCCTACCCCTATCCTACTTCGGGAACCATCAAAGTATGGCTTCCATACTCCATATAGTATTTCCTTTTCCTTGGAGATTCCTAGGATGATGAATTTTTCTTCTTGAATCATATATACTCCTAAACATGGTTTCCAAATTGGATTCATGTATATGCATGTCAGTCTATTGATCTATTTGTTCTTTCTTATATTTTTGATATGATTCTTTACCAATTTCTCTTACATATACTTTTATTTCCTCTTGTGGTTTATATCACCCTTCCTTAAGCCCTTATTCTAAATTTTAACTTTGTCTTTTCATGGTCATTATATCCCAAAGTGGCATAGTTATGGTGGCTTTCCTGCAGTATTCCACTATGTTAAAAGGTTCAGACAACTGCTCATATACAAAAAATATTTGGGGTCTTAAAACTCCATCCTCCTCCATTATTGATGTTAGGAAATACTCCATTATGGGTTTATTCCTATTTTTAGGCATCTGTGTGGGGATCATAGCATGTAGTTATATATTATTTCTTTTTTATTTAGGTGTAAGGCATTTTGGGGTTGGGGGATCTATTAATTCTCTTTAAATATGTATTTTTGGTATTATTGTTTTCTCTTACAATATTAAGACTTGGTTAGATAACCCCCTTTTATAATATTTTGAGAATTTTGAGTCTTTGTCATGATTTTTATCAAAACCGCCAAGATCCTTTGCATCTTCTTTCCAACCTCTTAATAGGCTTTCTATTGTGTTGTTAGATATTTTTGTAAATGCATAAGAAGACATGAGCAAAGGCATAATTGACTATGAATATCTAATCTAGTGATTTTCCTATTTGTATCAAATCATTTCATCTATGATACATATTTTGTACACTTTTGGTATAGAATATCCTCCTTTAGCTTTTATCATCATATATATTTTAGAATTTAATGCTCTAAAATAGAAAGTAACTACAAAATCTGGTGGGGGGCAAAGCATCTCAGGTATTCTATGCCATTATTTATGAAACCTAAGGTTGAAGTCTTCCATCAACTCTACAAAGTCTCTTTTAATTATTGATAGTTATTCCAAGAGTGATACCCCATATGTTTTTCTGTCTATCTCTCTATAAAACCTGTATTGGCTTGGTCTCAATTTGTTATTGAACTAGATTGTAATGTGATATACCATTATTTGGTATTTTCCTTGAAAAATATTACCAACAATATTAAAATCAGTTTTATTCTAATACATTAAAGATCATTTATAGGTTGGCCACATGGTTAAGATGCTCAATGGGGGTAGTGAGATCCTTCTCAATGAAATAGGTGAGATATGTTAGAGAATATTTGGGTATCTTGTCTCATAATTCATTCGATGTTGGTGATGCCAATGGACCTCTATCATTCCAGGTAGGAAAAACTCTAGCAGGTGGTGCTGAAGTATCCATATTATGTACTAAAACTTTCCTTCATTGCATAATGGTTGTAGGTAGTGCTAGAAAATCATAAAGGTATAAAAAACCGATCACATGTTCTTTTTCTAACTATTTTTAGGTTTTTAATTTGGTTTGGAGTCACTCAATGAATGCAATATTTGTGCTTCTATAAAGTAGGTAGAATGAGATCTTCACCAAAACTTCAGTCTAGTATCTTTAGTAGTGACTTCTTCTAGTATTCGTTCTAGAGTAAAGTCAGTAGGTGAGTTAGAGGTACTTTAACAAGTAAAATAAGAAAATACCCTCACCAAGCCAAAGCGTAACTTGTTGTTATGATTTGGACCAATGATGTGTCACTAGGATCCCTTTGGGTATGCCATTAAACTATTTCCATCTCTAAATTTCTTGATTGAGGTAGTCATGCCTCCTAGAGAGCAATACAATAAGGCCACAACTGAGAACATAGGGTTCATCTCAATATAGGGCCTCTAGGACTTTTTTGCAAGGTTTATTACTTGTTAAGACATGATCTTTTAGGTGCACTTGAACTCAATAGGGACAATGGAATAGGGAAAAAAAGAAAAAATCTCAACAAAAGGAAAATGTGGTAATGTACCAAATGATTTGCTAATATCTTATTGTAAAAATAGGCTTAAAAAATATGTGTTTCTGGTGAACACTTCCTCTCCTTGACATAGTTAAGCACAAATGAGAGTCATCAACATAGGCATGCATAAAGAGGTAGGTTATACAAGAGAGCCATAGAGATAGTTTGAAAAAAGATGCAATCCCATCACACGTATGTCAATAAAAATCCAAAGTAGGTAAAAAATCATAGACACACACATACACATAGAAACAAATCTGTAGGGAGTCACAAATGACTAAATAAAACATTGATGCAGGTCTCCATCGATATATATATATATATATATATATATATATATATATATATATATATATATGTTAAAGCAATTTATTTACAACAAAAAATTTCCTAGTAGTGAGGATTTGATTTAACCACAAGCCATCGGGATCCAACTACTCTTACAAAAATAAATGAAGGGAAAGCTTACAAATGACTACAATTGCAAACTTGTCAATCCTTAACATAGCCTAAACTACTGCTATTTATAATTTACAATAGGGAAGATTTCTCTTCAAAATTTTATGTGAGTATATTTGGAAATCGCAACTACTTTTCCTAGGGATATTTAATATTAAATGAAGTACCCCTTGGTCATAATAGATGCTAGGTCTGAGACTTTCATCATTATACTTATCTTGAATGAGTTTCTAAGTCATTTAATTAAATTATCTTTTGGTGGGTGGCCTTCATATCCCGAGTAAATAATGCATTAAATCCACTTACCTACCTCTTTCATGGCCTGAAATAATATTTATTTGACCCATGCATTGATCGTAGCTCAAAATTTTTGTATGCCCTAAATTTTTTTAGAATCCAAGGTCATCCTATAAATTGGTCAAGAATTTTTTTGTGAGCGCTTCATCAAAAATGTAAAACCTTCGATATTCAAACTACTTTGAGAAAAAAAAAATTCTTTAGCCCTATATTCTTTCCATCTCATGTGTTGGACTTTTTATCTTAACAAAATTTTGCACAAGTTTTAGTTATCGAGACTTATCTCATCTTATTTTTCAAGATAAAAGTTCTGACTGCCTATGATTGGGGTATTGCCTTAGGCTCAAATGAGTAGTGAGGAATCGCTACAAGTATTAGATATTTTTATGGGAGGATTTTGAAAGCATTCTTGTATGGTGATAATGCTATCAAAATTACAAATTTGAGCCTTCATATTGAGAACTTCAACAACTATAGATCAAAAGTTGTGATTTATCTTCTTTTTCTCATTTTCTTCTTATAAGTTTACATTTTCAATTATATGATTTTGTATTCAAACAATTTTGGTTTTATTTTTTTTAAAACCTTAAGTGAAAAATTTGGGTCTTGATCCATAGATCAAGTTAGTCGGTTATTCTATATTGGATAGACAAATCCCAAATATATTGATTTATTTTTTATTGTTTCTTCACAATTATAAGTCTTTATTTTCTATTTATGTAAGTTTCTAATACATTTGCAGGACTACGATAAATTTTTGGATTCCTATTTTCTATTTTTAAAGTTTGTGTTAAATATATTAGTATTTGTTTTCTATTTTGTAGGTATGCAATGAATTTACGAGTCTACGATGGATTTGTGGGTATAAGATAAATTTGCAGTCCTAGGGAAAATTTACAATCCTAGGGTAAATTTGCTATCCTTCGATGAATTTCCAATATTGGGGTGAGTTCATGGTCCCAAGGTAATTTTTCTATCTCAGGGTAAACTTGCAACCCTAAAAAAAAATTGTTGTCTATGTAGTTTCTTCACAGTTTCTAATAACATGTCCAAAATTTCATCTTTATCCCACTTTTAGTCTTAAAATAGGTAAACTTTGATGCACTTTCAGTTTCTAAAATTTTCATGTGTATCTTCATGAAGGTATAGAATTTGAGATCCTAGATTACAAAATTATAATAAATCTAAGGGCTAGTTAATGCATGTGGACTTTTCATTATTGTTCTTTTTATAACAACAATCACTTTTACTAAGAGGAATCTTCAATAGTGATTCTCTAGATCTTGCATCCTTAGTTCATTTCATAAGCTTTACCATATAAGTAACATTTAATTAATCATAATAGGAGAAATATAATACTTTTAGTTTATTTTATCAAATATTGAATAATATAATTGTTATAGAAGAGATTTGCTTTGCATAAAGAGTTGTATCCTTTAGTTTTTTATTTTGAAAAGGAGAAAGCTAATATTTAGTTTAAAGAAGTATGTAGTTTCTTTTTCTTTAACATTGATATGTAAAAAGGATATATCTATTTTCTATTATGTTTTCTTGTGGAATCCCTTTTTGTATTTTTACATTTACAAGACAAGGAGTAGATAAATTACGACAAAGAAGACAAGACAAAATCTAGGATACAAATGAGTTCTTTGTGAAAAGACTGGTAGGTTCACTTCCTATCCTCTTTCGTATATTTTTTGCTCTATATTTTTATAACACATTAAAAGGGTCTCAAATCAAAGAATTAGGTATTTTACTAAATTTCATATGAAGGAAATGCACCTTATTTAATTTTGGTATTAAATTCAAAATTCATGTAGCTTTGCATTTAGGTTAAACTTGTATTGTTGCATCTCTCTTCCACCATTGCTTAAAGGAAAAATAAAAAATAATTTCTTTGATTGATTTAGGATTATCATTCATCAAAGCTAGGAGTCATTTTTAGGGTATATTTTTGTTTGAAAGCATATATGTGTGATGCACTTTAATTATTTTAGTAGCATATTTTTCTCAAATAGTATTAACACTTAAATAAAATCAAATAATACTTTTTAATTCATTATTTAGTTTCTCATATTTTTTCTTAGGAATTTGAACCCAATTTGCATGTAGCTTTTTGCATTAGGAAAAATTTATATGCATGCATATTCTTTGCCTTTTGGAAAGCAATAGTCTTTTATACTTTATGAAAGTTTTCTTTTAGGACTTGGAAATAGTGTAAATAAATATAAATTTCATATAATGTTATTTAATGTATTTTGTCTTCATTTCCTTTTGTATTAGCATCCTTGCATTTAGACATTAGTCTAGAACAAAAACCCTAGGTGCTTGAAAAGAAACTCCTTAAACTATATTTAGAGAAATGGATAAACTACCATTCATGAACCCATGGAACTCTCCCTCACAAAATATAAAAGCTTGAATGTACAATGGGTCAACAATAGGGACCTCTCATCTAAGTGTGGGTAGACCCTTGAGGGAAAATATTCTCAAAGGTCATTGCCTACTAGGATCCCTTTTTGTGCCACCACATATTTGGTGAACCTGATGTGAAACACTATTCACATCCATATCCTTTTGACCAAGCCTTAACCTTAATAAAGATAATATTAATCTCACTTTAATTAAGAGCACTTAATTTTTTTACATATTGTAAATCATATTAAATTAAGATAATATGAACATAACCAAATTGTTAGTCCTATTGGTGGAAGGATAATGAGCCCTTGATTAAATTAACATAAGAACCTTAACATTTATCTATTGGATTGTATATTACACTGGTATAATAGGATTCATAAGGTGGATTGCTTTTCAAAGTGGATATAAGGGTTATAAAACATCTCTTTTTTCTCTAAACAACTTCAAAAATAAAAACATTAATAAATTGAATCTCATTTGTCCTTGACCATGGTTGAACATCCTAACATCACTCAAAATATTGTGTGAAAAATGGCATGAGATCCAAATGCAATGCATGAGCTTCCAAAAAAGCAAAAGGTAATTGAAAACCTAGTATATGAAGAGGAAGATGAATAAGAAAATCCTCCCTTTGGAACCATTTTACCTGTTCATAATGGACAAGGGGAAGTTATCTTTAACTATATGAATCGCTTGGCTATTTTCCTAAGAGAGAATATGAAATTTTTTTAGAAATTATTAAGGGTTGAAGAAGATACCTTGACCACTTTCATTGTTGAGGAGTACCTCTTAGATATTCTACAACAACTTAGATCCAACTCCGTGAGCTATCAACCAAGGGATCCATCCCATGATTCTTTGTACATATATTTAAAGCCTTATAATTTAAATAGAACATGGTGCAATCCCCCTATAATCACCCCAACTATAGAAGGGAGACAACCTAGTAACCTTCCTCTTTCAAAAACTAGAGATATATACCCCTCAATACAGAACCATGTAGACCGAGTCATCTCATTTTCCAACCTTCTAGTATTCCACACATTTAAAATGTGGATATCTTCTTTGGCATGTCTAACACTTATAATCCTTTCATTAGTGTGTCTTATCCACAAATTCCAATTCCCATAAGCATTCCATCTACTCATCCCTTTATGAAAATTTCTATAGCTAACAATATGGTTGTCCTTTTTAGATCAACCAATCTAAATGCTCAATATTATCCATTAGTAATTTCACAACCTAAATTCATAACACCACAAATTTCTTTGCCTAGATTCCACGATATAAATACTAAGAACAATTAGTAAAAGAAAACTCAAAATTTAAACAATAGTTGTGTTTCATTCATGGGGTCATACTAAAAAAAAAATCGTATAAGGATTACTGTAATCTATTTATATACCCCTCTCTAATTACAAAACCTTATCCTCCAATTTTTTATGTCAAAGTTTTGTATGCATAAGGGATAAAGTGACCCAATAGACCACCTTTGTGAAGAACACAAGCTTATACTGAGAGGGGGGGTGAACAGTATAAGATTTAACCAATTAATAATTTTAACTTTAGATAGCAGTGGCATCAACACAACATTAATCAAGACAGAAAGCATCACACATTGAAGACCCATTTTTAACGTGGTTCACCCAAAATGGTTGGGCTACGTCCACAAAAACTTTTCTCTAAAAGTTATCTCAAAGTTCTTTGGGAATCCTTCCCAATTACAATGTTTATGAGCCTCGGCCCAAAGGAGATACCTTCCCCTCTCGCTCTGGAAATGATCCCTCGGAAGATCAACTGCCTCTACCTCTTGCCAAGACGTGGAACTCCTTTCCATCGAAGACCTCCTGTCCTCAATGCTTAGCCTAAGAGACCTCTGCCTTCTATGATCACGTCCACAGTAGCTCAAAGAACCTGTACCAAACACAGTCAGTCGGTCTAGTACAAGTCTTCCTCTGTCTGTCAGATCTGTCCAACTCTTGAACAAATCAATCCTCTGCACACAAGCCTTCTCAAAGACTTGCCAAATCTGTCCTCAAGTTCTTCTCATAGAACCAATGCACCTCTGTCCTCAAGTTCTCCTATAGAACTATCAAACTCAGCTCACAAGTCCTCTGCTAGGACCTGTCCAAATCTGCTCAAGAAACATACACATCTTCTGCGCTCTTACAGCCGCACTTCGTCTTCTCTCAGTCGTCTCTCTGCACACACTCTGCACTGTCTTCGCACACTCTGCGCACTTCGATCGAATTTTGCACTCTGCTCTCGACGATCGAACTTCTCACTCCGCACTCTATCTACGAACGTCGCAACTAACAACACAACCAACTCTTCAAAATAGCCTGCCTTTTATAATAACACTTTCAAGATCAAAACCTTAATCTTAGTCGACTGTAACCCTGATCTTTAGTCGACTGCACAACCCTAAACTTCGTCGACTGCAAACCCTAATCTTCGTCGGCTCACATTTAACTTTGTCGGCTTCAACTGCCTCTGTAACTCTTCTGTAGCTTTTGCCGTGAAACTACAACATGTCGCGATATCGTGACACCTTTGCAACCGTACACTTTCTTTTGGATTTTGTCATGATATCGTGACACTTCAGCCTTTGTCGACTTCAACTAAGCTCTTGTCACGATATCGTGACACTTCTATCTTTGTCAGCATCAACTTTGCTTTTGTCACGATATCATGACACTTCTCCCTTCGTCGACCTCCTTTCTGCTTTTGTCACGAAATCATGACACTTCTGCCTCTGTAGACTTCGTCTTCACTTCTGTCATGATATCGTGACACTTCTGTCTTCATAACCTTCCTCTCTGCTTTTGTCATGAAATCGTGACACTTCTCCTATAGAAGACCCCTTTCTTTCTGTCATGAAATCGTGACACTTCCTTCTCTGCTTTTTTTCCTGTCATGAAATCATGACACTTTCACATCCATACGCATTCTTTGCAACCCATCATGAAATCACGATGCTTTCAGCTTTCTACGTTTTCTTTGCTCTTTGAGTCATGAAATTCGACATGTCGCGATATCGTGACACTTTTCTAACTTGCTTTCTCTCTCCTCTTAAGTCTGAAATGCGACATGTCACGATATCGCGACACTTTTCTAACTTGCTTTCTCTCTCCTACGTAAGTCACAAAAATGCGACATGTCGCGATATCGTGACACTTTTCCTCCTTAGCGCTTTTCTTTTCTTCGGGTCATGAAAACCCGACATGTCGCGATATCGTGACACTTTTTCACTGTGAGCTCTTTCTCTCGAACCTGTCGACTTGGGGTTTGCAAAAGACCTTTGAAACTGTCATGTCGTAACCTTCATCAAAACAAATTATTTGACATCAAATCAAATTCCTTCAAAAGCTTCTTGACATCAATGACAACTTATATACTTGAGCAAAGGCAATGTACCCAAAGTACCCAAAATTGCCAACAATCTCCCCCTTTGTCATTGATGGCAAACCTTTACTGAAAACACTTCTCAAGAGCCAAAACTGAAACCAACTGTGCTAACAACTGACCAACTTCCTTTGAAGTTTTGCTCCCCCTGACTTGAAGCTTTCCTCTTCACTTTGAAGCTCTCCCCCTTACTCATATCTCTCCCCCTTTGTCATCAATGGCAAAGGGTCACCTTTGGGGCTCGGGACTAAGAATGAGCCTCTTAGCTTGGTCCCTCCCCCACCTCCTGATGAGGTGATTAATTCTGGGGTGGGAGTACAACTCCCAATTTCTCCCTTAGATACTCAAACGTATCTCTTGGAAGAGGTTTGGTGAAGATATCTGCAATCTGCTCTTTAGTAGACACATACTCTAGCTTGACCTGCTTGTCTTGCACTTTCTCCCTTAGAAAGTGATACTTGATGGAAATATGCTTTGTCCTTGAGTGCATTACCGGATTTTTGGAAATACTTATGGCACTTGTATTATCACAAAGTATGGAGATGGGTTGTTCATGCTTGACTTTGAAATCCTCCAAGGTGGTTTTCATCCATAAAACCTGTGTACACCCAACCATTGCTGCTATGTATTCAGCCTCTATCGTAGATAAGGAAACTGAAGGTTGTTTCTTACTTAGCCAAGAAACCAAACTCTTTCCCAGAAAGAATGCTCCACCACTAGTGCTTTTCCTGTCATCAATACTGCCTCGCCCAATCTGCATCTCGTATAAGTCTGTGAGGGTGAAATCATTACCTTTGGGATACCAAAGCCCAAAGTCCATAGTGCCCTTCAGATATCTGAATATCCTCTTAACTCGCTATAACATGAGAATATTTTGGAGCTGCCTGAAATCTTGCTACTAACCCAACTGCTCGCATGATATCTGGTCTGGTAGTCGTAACATATAATAAACTGCCAATCATTGATCTGTACAACTTTTGATCTACCGTTGGAGATTCATCATCTTTACTCATCTTGCACCCTGTAATCATTGGAGTACATACTGGTTTGCTGTCCATCATCCCAAATTTCTTCAACATTTCTTTGATATACTTCCCTTGAGAGAGAAATACACCATCTTTTGATTGAGCAATCTGAAGACCTAAAAAGAATGACAACTCTCCAATCATAGACATCTCAAATTCCTTCTGCATGGTGTTAGCAAAATCTTTGCACATCTGAGTATTATTTCCCCCAAAAATAATATCATCAACATAGACAACCATAATCAACATATCATCACCTTCATCCTTAATATACAAATTGCTATCTCGCCACACCTTTCCTGAAACCTTGCTCATGAAGATACTTGTCAAGTCTTGAGTACCAAGCCCTAGGTGCTTGCTTTAACCCATACAAGGCCTTTTTTAGTTTACACACATAGTCTGATTGTTCTGAGAGAGACACTCCTTCTGGCTGTTCTATGTAGACTTCTTCTACCAACACCCCATTTAGAAAAGCTGACTTTACATCCATTTGATATACCTTGAAAGATTTGAAGCTTGAAAGGGCCAAAAACATTCTGATTGCTTCAAGACGAGCAACAGGAGCAAACGTCTCTTCGAAATCAACACCTTCTACTTGAGCATAACCTTTGCAGACTAACCTAGCTTTGTTTCTGACAATATTTCCATCCTCATTGAGTTTATTTCTGAATATCCATTTTGTGCCAATGACATTCTTGTCCTTAGGTCTTGGAACCAATTCCCAAGTTTCACTTTTCTCTATTTGATTTAGCTCTTCATCCATTGCTTTTACCCAAAACTTATCTCGCACATGCTTCACCGAAATATTTTGGCTCAATCTGAGATAATAATGAAACATTTGTAGAATCATGTGAAGGAATGACTCTTCTTCTTGTTTGCCTGCTATTTGGATCACCAATGATCAAATCTTTGGGATGATGTTTCTGAACATATCGTGAAGGAGTTTTGGGAAGCAGTTGTTGTCTTTCCTCTTCTTCATCTAGAAACCTCTCTGAATTCTTCTTGACAAATTTCATCACCGAGTTCCTTGACTGGTTCTCTTATCCCTGTCTTTTCATCAACTCGTTACATTTATGCTCTCTACAACCGTATGAGTTCTTTTGTTGAAGCATCTGTAGGCCTTGCTTCTGCTGGAATATCCAAGAAAGATTCCCTCATCACACCTAGGATCAAACTTACCCAAATTCTGATCTTCCCTTCTGATGAAGCACTTACTCCCAAACACTTTGAAGTATTTTACTGTAGCTGGTCTTCCTTTCCACAACTCATAAGGAGTTTTATGATGATTGACTCTAAGTTGGGCCCTGGTGATAATGTAGACCTGTTGTACTCGATCGCCTCTTTCCAAAAACCATCTGAAAGTTTTGACTCATTTAACATAGCTCTAGCCATATTTTCAATAGTTCTATTTTTCCTTTCAACTACTCCATTTTGTTGAGGAGTTCTTGCTGCTGAATATTCTCTTTTGATTCCTTGTTGCTCACAGTATTCCACAAATTCATTTGAAGTGAACTCTCCTCCTCTATCCGATCTTAAGCATTTGATTCTCTTGTCAGTCTCATTTTCAATCATTTCTTTGAAAGCTTTAAATTTTTCAAAAGCTTCAGATTTTTCTTTGAGAAAAGTAACCCAAGTCATTCTAGAATAATCATCTATAAACAACATGAAGTAGCTTTCTCCCTGAATGCTCCGAGTTCTGGTAGGGCCACATAAATCAGTATGAATAAGATCCAATGGTTTTGAAGAAGTATACCCTTTTGATTTGAAACCGGTTCTGGTCTGTTTTCCATGTTGACAAGGACCGCAAATGATGTTATGGGGCCTTTTTATTTTGGGCAAGTCTCTAATCGCTTCCTTGTTACTAATATTGACAAGATTATCAAAGCTCAAATGCCCCAATATTTTATGCCATAGCCAACTCTCATCTTCTTGAGTTAGAAAACACTTTTCCCTTTTTATCTCACTTAGCATGTAAAGATTGTTTGGAGTCCTTGTAGCACTCGCAATGAGTTTTCCATTTTTTTCTTTACTTATCTCACATCTATCTGAAAAGAAAGATACTATGTGCCCTTGATCACAAAGTTGACTCACACTTAGAAGATTATGTCTTAGGCCTTCTACATAAAGCACATTTTTTGTTTTGGATTTCCCATCCAAACTAAGAGTCCCTTTACCATAGATTTTAGTTGACTCGTTATCTCCAAAATTGACTGTTCCTCTGTTTGTTTCTTTTAAGACCAAAAACTTTTCCTTTTCACCAGTCATATGTTTTGAACAACCACTATCAAGATACCATTTTTCTACTTTGTCTTGAGCATGAAAAGCAGTTTGAACTATCATTGACTTAGATTTGATCTCATTTCTCTTTTTAGTGAACTCAAGGCTAGATCTATCCAAACAGCACATCCTTGCTATATGCCCAAAATTCTTGCACTTGTAACACATGACATTTTTATTCATAAGAGGTGCAAAAGAGTTAACATTTTCCTTACTATGGCTATTCAAAGACTTATTGCAATGCATAGCTTTGTGACCAAATTTCTTGCAGGAAAAACAATAGCCATGGAAAGTATTATGTAACCTATTTTGATGCCTTGGATGATTGTTCTTCTTGTGACCAACTGGAATCCACCGCTCTTCAGGATGAAGATTGATCTTGCTCGAAGACCCTGTTTCATGAATGGTGATACCATCCTTCTTTTGCTTTTCACACGGAGTATTCTGTCTCAGAGCCAACTGTTCCAACTTCACTCTAAGAGACATAACCTCTTCTTCTAGTTTCTCGCAATCAGCTTCCTTTCCTTTTAGAGCCTCTGTCGAACCTCGTTCAACCTTCTTCCCTTCTTCAACTAGAATTTTGAAGTCTATAACACTTTGAGACAATTCTGATCTTGCTATCTCTTCTTCCTGACATTGATGCTTGAGAACAGAATTCTCTTCCCTGAATTTCTCAAGCTTTCTTAAAGCCAAGAAGAATTCACCTTTGAGATCGAACTCAACCTCTTCATCTCTTTCTGAATCTGTATGTTCCTCTGATAGATCCTTCTCCAAGCTGTTAGGCTCTTTCTGGAGAGACCCACTCTGATACCAATTGAAGAACACAAGCTTATACCGAGAGGGGGGTGAACAGTATAAGACTTAACCAATTAATAATTTTAACTTTAGATAGCAAGTGGCATCAACACAACATTAATCAAGACAGAAAGCATCACACATTGAAGACCCATTTTTAACGTGGTTCACCCAAAATGGTTGGGCTACATCCACAAAAACTTTTCTCTAAAAGTTATCTCAAAGTTCTTTGGGAATCCTTCCCAATTACAATGTTTATGAGCCTCGGCCCAAAGGAGATACCTTCCCCTCTGCTCTGGAAATGATCCCTCAGAAGATCAACTGCCTCTACCTCTTGCCAGCACGTGGAACTCCTTTCCACCGAAGACCTCCTATCCTCAATGCTTAGCCTAAGAGACCTCTGCCTTCTATGATCATGTCCACAGTAGCTCAACAACCTGTACCAAACATAGTCAATCGGTCTAGTACAAGTCTTCCTCTATCTGTCAGATCTGTCCAACTCTTGAACAAATCAATCCTCTACATACAAGCCTTCTCAAAGACTTGCCAAATCTGTCCTCAGGTTCTTCTCATAGAACCAATGCACCTCTATCCTCAAGTTCTCTGATAGAACTATCAAACTCAGCTCACAAGTCCTCTGCTAGGACCTATCCAAATCTGCTCAAGAAACATACACATCTTTTGTGCTCTTACAGCCGCACTTCATCTTCTCTCAGTCATCTCTCTGCACACACTCTGCACTATCTTCGCACACTCTGTGCACTTCGATCGAATTTTGCACTCTACTCTCGATGATCGAACTTCTCACTCCGCACTCTATCTACGAACGTCGCAACTAACAACACCACCCAACTCTTCAAAATAGCCTACCTTTTATAATAACACTTTCAAGATCAAAACCTTAATCTTAGTCGGTTGTAACCCTGATCTTTAGTCGGTTGCACAACCCTAAACTTCATCGGTTGCAAACCCTAATCTTTATCGGCTCACATTTAACTTTGTCGGCTTCAACTGCCTCTATAACTCTTCTGTAGCTTTTGCCATGAAACTACAACATGTCACGATATCACGACACCTTTGCAACCGTACACTTTCTTTTGGCTTTTGTCATGATATCGTGACACTTCAGCCTTTGTCGACTTCAACTAAGCTCTTGTCACGATATCGTGACACTTTGTCTTTGTCAGCATCAACTTTGCTTTTGTCACGATATCGTGACACTTCTCCCTTCGTCGACCTCCTTTCTACTTTTGTCATGAAATCGTGACACTTCTGCCTCTTAGACTTCGTCTTCACTTCTATCATGATATCGTGACACTTCTGTCTTCATAACCTTCCTCTCTGCTTTTGTCATGAAATCATGACACTTCTCCTATAGAAGACCCCTTTCTTTCTATCACAAATCGTGACACTTCGCTTTCTCTCTTTCTTTTTACCTGTCACAAAATCGTGACACTTTTTGCATCCGTACGCATTCTTTGCAACCCATCATGAAATCATGACGCTTTCAGCTTTCGTACGTTTTCTTTGCTCTTTGAGTCACAAAATTGTGACATGTCACGATATCGCGACACTTTTCTAACTTGCTTTCTCTCTCCTACTTAAGTCTGAAATGCGACATGTCGCGATATCGTGACACTTTTCCTAACTTGCTCTTTTCTTTCTTAAGTCATGAAAACGCGACATGTCGCGATATCGTGACACTTTTCCTCCTTAGCTCTTTTCTTTTCTTCGGGTCACGAAAACCCGACATGTCGCGATATCGCGACACTTTTTCACTGCGAGCTCTTTCTCTCGAACCTGTCAGCTTGGGGTTTGCAAAAGACCTTTGAAACTGTCATGTCGTAACCTTCATCAAAACAAATTATTTGACATCAAATCAAATTCCTTCAAAAGCTTCTTGACATCAATGACAACTTATATACTTGAGCAAAGGCAATGTACCCAAAGTACCCAAAATTGCCAACACTTTGATATCTCAAGTTGCATGCCATGACATCACCTATGATGAGGTATTATTTTTTAAAATTATTTCCTACAAGTCTTGATGATGAGGCCCAAGAGTGGTACTTTAAATTACCTTTCCACTTAGTCAAATTTTTTGGTCATTTGGAATAAATTTTCATCCAATATTTGTTTGCCTACATCACAAAAAAATCCATAGTTGATGCTTTATATCAACTAAAACAAGGTAAATATGAATATTTTAATGATTTTCTATCCTAGTTGTATGCATTGGTTATAAAACTCTCATTTTCCCTACAACCAAGAGATCTCTTACATATTTTCATATGCAACTTACAAGAGCAACTTTCATACCCACTAGATATGAACCGTATATCCTTCTTTGAATATGTGGTAGACCTTGCTAAATAAATATAAGTTTCCCTCCAATTTAGGTGTAATTACTACCACTACCCTATAAAATTTTATCCTAGCTAAAGCCCAAGAGATTCCTCAAAGGAATTTTACTAGGTTAAACCCATCATTGTATTTTATACTAGGACAATTGTTGGAAGCAAAAATGATAGAATTTTCTCAAATAAAGCAACATGACCCTAAGACAGAAAAGCTTTCATGCTTCAAGTTTTATGAACAATATGCCTATCATCACATGAATAAGTGTAGAATGATACAAAATTTGTACAAAACCCCATTTATGAAGTTCACCTTGTGGTGGGAAGTCCTAAACAAGCTACTTCCTCTAATCAAGACCTAGGGATCTTTCAAGAACCATTTCCTAAGCATAATAAAAATGATACTAATAATTTTTTATATAGGAACTTTCCCCTGCCAAATCAAAACTCGGTGGGGATGATTAGTGTCATCACTAGGGAACAAGCTAAAGAGAAGTATCAAGCTTTTGAAACACCCTTTGATCCTCCTTTGGTTTTATATCCCAGGCACACACCTATTCTTGAACGTCCACCTTTGGTATTAAAGCCTTAGGATAAAGTCAAGAAGATATTCAATATCCAACAAAAATTAGAGAAAATCCCAACCAAAATCTCTATACTTTAGTTGCTAAAAACTCCACCAAGTCATAGAGAAAGTTTGTTTAAACTATTAATCAAATAAATTATCCTTAAATATATTAGCCTCGATAATTTTTCTAACATGGTAGGGTCCCTTAGTGTGAACAATGCAACTATATCCTTCTTTAAGGATGATCTCCCCCTTGCTTAAATGTTAGGAGAGCTTCCTTTAAACATTACATGCCACATTTTTTAGCAATGTATTTAAAGTTTCCTTATCAAAAATGTCTCAGCTATCTATTTCTATAACATTAAGTTCATCCAAAGGTTAGGGCTTAATAAATAATACCTAGAGAAATTAGATATTATCATAAAAAATTATGACAATTGTTAGAAATAGAGTTTATTCCATCATTTGGGTTATGTAAATGTATCTTCCAAGGTACATACTTAGGACATTAGATTACTTTAGGGGAAGTTATCTAGTTACTTCATGCAATGTAATAAATGCACAAGTGTCAATGTGCAAGTTGTATATGTGCAAGTTGTCCCTTGCACAGCTAGGTAGAGTGTTGGCCAAGGAACCTATCTTCCTATATAAGAAAGGCCTCATTGTTAGATAGATATAGAGTCGGGGGACATAGTCAGATAGTGTAGCTTAGGGCATAGTACAATTTTGTGTACATCACCATCCATTGGTGATGGGTGCAATGTAGTTCAGTAGCTTTATTAATGGAGTGTTCATTTCCTCCATAGCTACATTGTATTCTTTTATATGATTTCTATTTACAACATATTTCAGTCATCTAGCAGATTTACTTTCTTTCATATTATTTTGCATCTTGTGATTGCTATCTCCCAGTGCTCATTACATCAAAAGCTAACAGTGGTATCAGAGCTACGGTAGATCTAGCCATAGTAGGTCAATAGGAAAACCACCATTATTATTGAGCCTGAGTTTTTTGTCAACCTGACGTGCCACTGGACCAGCCACTATCAAAATATCTCAGAAGAGTCTAGGTGGTAGAATTAGGGAGAGTCACAAAGTTAGGACTGAAAGAAATCTCAGCTCTAAAAATACTGAGATTATATTTGACTAGAGTCTTTTCCATAGAGTTGCAAGAAAAACTTGTGAAGACTAGGACTCAACATTCAATCCACTAGATTGACAAATCATCTAGTGAAGATCATCCAAGATATCTAGAATTTGCTAACTATTACCTAAAGTTTCTTTTGTTGTAGAAAATTAATTCTTAGAGGATTGGGACTCCTCCTACAATAGAAATCTAGGAGACTCCAACTTCATTTCCCGAAGGTCGACATGCCTTCATAGTGCAGATATTAGTTCCTTATGCAAGAGAAGAATACTATGAAAGAAGACTTCTAGTGAAGAGTCATGGTGAAGTCAAGAGACTGAAGATATCCATTATTAGATTGAAGAACTTCACAGTTGAAGAACAGGCCATAGAAGCCTTGATACAAAAATGCCATAGTAGCCTTGAAGAAAAGGCCATAGAAGCCTTGATACTAAAAATGCCATATAAGCCTTGATACAAAAAGGCCATAGAAGCCTTGATACTAAAAAGCCATAGAAGCCTTGATACTAAAAAGGCCATAGAAGCCTTGATACTAAAAAGGCCACAAAAGCCTTGATACTAAAAAAGGCCATAGAAGCCTTGATCCTGAAGAAGAATTCAAAGAGAATATATGATTCAGAAGTAGACTAAATATTTTAGTACTAATATATTTGTTGTAGGGAAAGAAGATTCAGTGAGTTGGGAAACTTCCTACAAGAAATTTAGGAAGAGTATCTTCTTCAGAATCAAATCAACACCTAAAGAAAAAATGAAGAGATCAGGAGAAGATCTCATTGAAGAACTTCCAATATTGGAAGAAGAAGAAGGACTAGGAGAGTCCTTCTCGAATCTAGAAGCAAAAAAATCAGATATCCAGAAGAAGATCTCACCACCAACACTTCCAAGAGTAGAAGGTTGAAGAGAAGGTCTCAAGGAAGACCATCAAAAGCTGCAAGATCGAAGACCTAGGAGAGGTCTCAAGAAGAATCTAAAAAAAGCCTATAGAGCCTTATTGAAGATCATCAAAAGAGTTCTTAGGAGAACTCATTGGAGAAATCCACTACCAAGGAGAAGCCCCTGATAGTGAAGGACTTGGGACAATTATCACCATCCGAAAACAAGCCCAAGAAGAAGAATTTGGCAAGGAGTGCCAAATCCATAAAAATTTGAGTGCCAAATCTATGAAGGAGAATTTGGCAAGGAGTACCAAATCCATGAAGAAGAATTTGGCAAGGAGTGCCAAATCCTAGAAGAAGATCCTGCTTGAAGTCAAAATTCGATAAGAAGACTTGAAGATAGAAGAAGCTCACCAAATCTTGGAGATTTGAAGATTACATCTCATAGCAAGAAGGCACCACTTCAGAGACAAAGACTTCTCCAAATCTAAAGAGAAGGAGGAGAACACAAGAGGAGAACAAGCCACCAAATCCTAGGCTCATGAAAGAAAGTTTGAGACCATCATTTGGTGAAGAAGGAGTTATTCAGGATAGTCTACAAAGAGCTGCAAGATCCTACTCGAAGCAACAACTTGGTGATCCTAGACACCAAGATCTACATCCTCTACAAAAGTGACAAAAGAGCTACAGAAAATTTCAAAAGGTAAGCAAATTTTGGTGCAAGTAGATTCATTAATTGGATTACTTATCAGATTTGTTAGAGCACCTGAATTTGGATTAAAGTTGCAAGAAGAAAATTAGATTACAATCTTCAAAAGTGCAAAAAAAGTTATTTTTAAGGTTCATTTGCACATTAATTAGGAGTTGATTAGATTTTAGAATTGCTTCTATCAACTACCTATCATCTACTTTGGAAAAATAAAAAGAAGACTAAGTCCTACAATACTAAATTGTAGTGAAATTGTAGAATAATTATTGAAGGTTCATTTCAGATTATTCTTGATTAGTTGCAGTAAATTTGATTAAGTGCATTATCTTGAGAGTTGATTGGAGTGATAAGGTGAAATTTTTAGTGCATTAAAAATAAATTCTATTATATTTATTTGCACTATTATACTACTCTCAAAAGAAATTAGTTTTATGTTTTTGAAGGGCACAAAATCTGATTTGTATCAAGTGTCTAAAGACACTATTAAAGCACAAAAATCTGCAACACATAGTGGCCAAGTGAAGCCACCAAAAATAGGTTAGAATCCTCCAAAATATGGAGAAGAACACAACTAACCAAAAATAGAAATAGAAGCTTCAAATATTGAGACTTGGTGAGTCTCAAATCCAAAGCATTACAAGGTTAGATGCAAGGAAAGAAAGTGCAGAAAATTGCATCAATTAAAGAGCTTCTATCTACTATTATCTAAGCTTGGATTTGTTATCAAAGTGTCCAAGAAAAAAGGGGAAGGTGTCTACTCATAAAAGACAACCTCAAAACCCTTATATTACAGGAAAAATCTGCCACAAAACCAGAATTTCAGATCTGGAAAAAGAGTGCAAAAGAAGGTACATTAAAGAAGCCTTATATACAATTTATGATACATTTTATTGCACTACTCTAATATGGTTTTTACAGAAAAATAGCATATTTGAAAGTGCCTCAAAAGGCACAATAACTATAGGGTAAATCATCCAAGGAAGGTCGAACATCAACACTCTTCTTCCCAAGAAAAAGGAGCCACTCAAAGGGCTCATCTTGGATGAACGAACCTACAAAATCAAAGCCCACATAAGGCTATCATCAAGCTACATTTACGTAGATAAAAAGAGTGCACATATACTAAGAAAAGGCATCAAAAATCTACACAGGAATCAACACGTTGGAGGCATAGAAGACAAGGAGCAAAGGTGCTACATTCAAGGTCTTTAACTTGGAGAAGATCATCCACCAAAGGAAGCACCAAAATCGGCATTCAAAGCTCCATAGCACATCATCAATCCACCTACAAAAGAAAAGTTTGCTTGCTACCCAAGAAACGTAGCAAAGCAAAGGAATGGCATACAAAAGGATTTGAGGAGTTATAATATTCTCCTTGGAAGATGTTACAGGGAAGGACTTCATGCAGAGAGTTTGAATGCCACTTGGCATAAACTTTCTAAGGTATCATTTCATCTCTCAATGCTCAAGAAACCTCACGCAGGAGTTACAGGGAATATCAAGGAAGTGGTGACACTTGTTATCCTCCACAAGCTTCACACAAGTGCCCACACGAGTGCCCATACATTACAGAATGATCAAGAAGCATTGAACAAGAAATTGGTATATTAAAGAAGGAGAGGAGCACTCATTTGTAATGGGTGTGACACGTGTCACAAAGCCCATGATTATTCCTCCATAAAAGGTGCCAGAAGTCCAAATTTCAACATAGAGCAAAGCATGATCAAAGCCATCCAAAGCACAATGTGGAAGGAAGGAAGAAGGAGCATTAAAGGCTCCTGGTCTTGAAGGTCAAACCTTCCTATTTTTATAACACCTACATTCCAACATTGAAGACAAGCAATTCAAAGGCATCTCCATTGATTCTAGCACCAAAGGTGACATTTATATTGTTGTTATATCTAACCAAAGAAAGCATCGAACAATGAGGAGATTTAGCATCCAAAAGGTAAGGTTTAATCCCATTTTATTATTGCTTTCATATTTGGAGATATAAGGGTTATAAGCTAAGGTTAAATCTTAGATTTTGAAAGCAAAATCTATAAGGGATAACTTATCAAATTGAATTAATATTTGTAATTTAACCTAGGAGAAATAAGGAATTCTACTTGGATTAAATTCTTTAATATTTTGCAAATATTATTAATTTTCTAATTTTCCAAATTTGGGAGCCACAAGGGTTACTACATCAAATTAATTTATTGGAAATTAGAAACAATCCAAGGGATATAAAAAGAGGTTATTAGATTTTTTACTAAGGTTGGAAAATTATAATTTTCTTGTCTCAAAACTTCTAAAAAGGGACAAAAGAAATCCAACATTAAAACCTCTTAAAAATTGAAAAGTGCTTAGTTCAATAGGAGTAATAAGGTGTTAAGAAGTTGATTTTTGATCTTTACAAAATTTGTACAAAATCAACCAAAATTGAACTATATTTTTACAAAAGCACTATATCATACTCCAAAATATCTAGGGAGACATAAGGAAGTCCACAAAATCTAAGAATTGATATTAGGGAAATTCAAATGGCATCAAACAAATTCTTCCTAGCAGAATCTCAACTACTCAAGGGTCCAAATTATTTCTCTTGGAAAAATAAAGTGAAAGCAATCTTAGTATATGAAAAACTTTGGGATATTGTCAAAGGGAAAACACAGAGACCTACCACAGGTGAAACTAAAATCCTAAAGTTTGAAGAAAATGATTCAAAGGCTTTAATGATAATAACTTTTGCTATCATTGATGAGATTCAACCATATATCAGTTCAGCCAAAACATCTTCAGATGCATGGACAAGCCTAGAGAAATTTTTTGAAGGAAAGAATAAGGTGACTATCCTTCATCTCCAAACTCAACTTCACTCATTAAAGATGAATAGTGGAGAAAGCATAGAACTATTCCTAAGGAAGGTAGCAGATATTAAAGGGAAATTATTGACCTTAGGAGAATCAATTAAGGATGAACTTCTCACTCAAGTAACCATGAGAGCACTTCCAGACAACTATAAACATTTGGTCACATCTTTACAGGTTTTAAGCAAAGATACTTCTTTTGATGATCTAGTCAATATACTTCAAGAATATGAAGTAGAAAATACTGTGAAAGATGAGATGACTAACACTGCATTGGCATCAAAAGATAATCCACAGGGAAATATTGCTTCTTCAGCAAGAGGACGAAAAACATGGTATTGTCAGATATGCAGAAAGAAAGGTCATAGTACCAACTATTGTAGATACAATCCCAAAAATTGAAAGCAAGGAAATCAGATGAATAATGGGAATCAATTTCAAACTTGACAATATCAAAGGAACCCTCATCAATAGTAATTTTAGTGACCAACCAATTATCCTCAACTGGAATATCAGAAGAGAAATCAGAAGGGACACCTGGTTCAGAGGATAGAAGAAATTGAAGAACTGGAAGAACCCACAAATGCCTATGAGGTGAAAGCTCTATCAACAAATGCTACATATTATAGAGACACTAATTATTTGCTTGAACAGGTTACAAAGAATACAGAGGAAGAGTACAAAGATCAATATGAAGAAGAAGAAGATCCATATTGAAGACTAAAGTCTTCAATACCCAAATAATGTAATACAGGGGGTGTTAGAAATAGAGTTTATTCCATCATTTGGGTTATGTAAATGTATCTTCCAAGGTACATACTTAGGACATTAGATTACTTTAGGGGGAAGTTATCTAGTTACTTCATGCAATGTAATAAATGCACAAGTGTCAATGTGCAAGTTGTATATGTGCAAGTTGTCCCTTGCACAACTAGGTAGAGTGTTGGCCAAGGAACCTATTTTCCTATATAAGAAAGACCTCATTGTTAGATAGATATAGAGTCGGGGGACATAGTCAGATAGTGTAGCTTAGGGCATAGTACAATTATATGTACATCACCATCCATTGGTGATGGGTGCAATGTAGTTCAGTAGCTTTATTAATGGAGTGTTCATTTCCTCCATAGCTACATTGTATTCTTTTATATGATTTCTATTTACAACATATTTCAGTCATCTAGCAGATTTACTTTCTTTCATATTATTCTGCATCTTGTGATTGCTATCTCCTAGTGCTCATTACATCAAAAGCTAACAATAATGAAGAGCATGAAGTTGTTGTAGGTGTAGTCCTCCCAATAAAAGAGGGGTCTCATGTACTAAACACTCTTTTTTGTTTTGCCCTATGATCTAAACTTTAACATCTTCTTAGGGTAACCTTGGAATTATGTTATGCAAGCAATCCCCTCAACTTGTTACCAATGTCTAAAGTTTGAATACCAAGGTAATTTGTATAGAGTTGTAGCTAGCAAAGATATTTTTTCTTATTGTCAGTCCATCCAAACAAAAAATCATAAGGTTCACCTTTTCCATTCCTTGAATGTTTCCCACCATTTTATCAATGATTTCTTAAAACTTGTTGCACCTAAAGAGACAAAGGATAGCCATGAAGCTAGAACAAGTAGCAAAATCTTAGCAAAAGTTAAAGAGAAAGTTGAGACATAAGATATAAATCATATAAACCTCAATAATAAACATGGGTTTCTAGCATTGGACTTATCTAGATTACTATTGTCACCTCAAACCTTAGAACTACCTTCAAGAAAAGGAAAAATGGTCAATATTGGAAGTTGCACTTTCATTTATGTTGGAACAACCAATGAAGAGAATATCCATGGAAGCAAACCACATCCAATAGAATGAAAGTATGCTTCATGTTACTTATTAGATCTTTATCCCAAACCTAGGTAAATACTTTGCAACCTTGATCATAGGAAATATAATTAGGACCTCTTGATCAAGGTATAAAAGAATGTTAGGATCCTCCATCTTAACATTATTAGGTATAAAAGAATGTTAGGATCCTCCATCTTAACATTATTAGTTAGTATTATTTCATTAATTATTATATTATTATAATGTGAATAGTCACATCCCTTCATTTACATAGCCCTAGGTTAATATAAATACTAGAAGTGAGGCATAGAATTCCTCATCCACTACTTCAAATAAATAAATTTCAACGCCATGAATAACGAAAGTAATTTCTTGACGTGTATAAATCAGCGTCAAATGAACGATTCAACACCGGTAAGACGATAAGATATGAGTTGTTGTGATGAGGTCTGTAGCGCAGCCCTCACCCCCTATTAATATACCAATCCATCTAAACTATCCCAATTGTGAAGCTCGCTAGGACTTAGAGTCCTACCATCTGGTATCAAAGCATCTTTGTTCTTGCACTGCATCAAACACTTCCCCATAATTTATGCCATCTTCAATGCCTGATTCATTGACATTAGCGTTAGCACTATTATCTCACTCTCCAAATAAACCCTCACACCACAACTACCTTGTTCGTCCAATTTCTGCAAGCAGCAAAACAAAATAAAAAAGCACATCTAGCAGAAGTGTATAAATTTAAATTTATAATCTAAGGTCTAAATATTTTTTCGGCATTGAAATTAAAATTATACGACACCGGTGATGTCACAAATAACTGGCAAAAGGAGTTATAAAAAAAATAGGTATAAAAAATTTATCACCGATGCCATCATTATCTCTTCATGAACTTCTCAGCACACATTATTCCAGACAACAACCAGAATTTAAAATAGTTGAAGAAAGGTGTCCTCAGTGCGACGTCGTTCTAAAAAATTCAATAACATAATATCTGGTTTCACGACGTTATCTCCAACAACGAGATCTGAATTTTTTTGAAGGTAATAGAACTTGGCTACCAAGTCTAGCAGACGTTCATGGTGAACCATATCATCTTTAGGCGATGTTCATCATACGCCAGATAATTTAAATTTATCTACCTTACCTTAAAGACCCTTGTAAATTTAAATTATATACTGTGTGTTGACACATGGAATCAACCAAAAGAGTGGGAGTTCATAGTGATTTAAATTGATTGGTTCTCATATAAAAAATTGACTAGCTTAGCTAGTCACCTCCTTGTGCATGTTCCTTCCAAATCCTTTCTTAGCCACCTATCCATCCGATTATAGCCACTATCCTCGTGATCTTCTCGCTTCACTCGATTACAATTGTCAATAAAAATTTAAAAACATTAAGTTTGCATACTGGTTCACACACTAGTTGTTCTCCTAAACCAACTTCTACTGTCAATGAAAAGAAGTTAAGTATTATTGGTTACACCAGCAACATTACAATATAAGTGGTTATATTCGAACTACATAGTCTAAGCAATTGCCATTACCAGATCACTGTGAAAACTAATATCGTCACTCACCTTCTAGACCCTCCATTATTCACAGTTGTCTGAAGCAATAAAAAATACTTTCTTCGAGTTCTACTGCATAAACAAGCATGGGCATTGGAAGCACATAATATTCATCAGATCTTCACAACCATAAACATCAAGTAACACACCATCATACCTCCACAACTGTGAACATCAAGGTAACGCACAGTAGCATGGTGTTACAGGAGTAAAATAATAAAGGATTCAATAAATTATTACCAAAATATTGTCGTACGGTGCAAGATATAGGAATCCTATGAAAAATCACTTGAAGGACATCAAAAAATATACTAAGTCCCTATTAAAAACCCAAAAAAATTGTCAGATTCAACAAATTTTAAATAAAAAATCAAAATGACAGAGAAAATTCAATTTTGTCAACTATGTGCAATCACTAGTGACATAGCTAGATTTCTTTGACAGAGTATTATAAATTAAACTTATATTATAAAGTTTAAATACCTTGATAGCACTGGAAATATGACTTACCATCATCGGATGGTTACTAGAGGTAACAAGTTATAAAAATATTTAAAATCTACGAAAACGCTACATCGTCGGAAAATACGTGAAAAAATTAATAGGGATTAAATCCCATATTCACAAGGAAGAAGGAAAAAAATAACTTAATTTAACGAAGCCCACCTAAACCTTATATGACTTCGGTCATGCTTGTCTAAAAAGACTTTATGTAAACTTTGATTTCACCATCCCTATCAGCTACTTTGTTTGATTCATCGTCCCTGTCAGCACCTTGACCGTCGGTCTAACTTGCTACATTACCCGCCATAAATCATTTCAAATTTTAAGATAATACTATTGCCACTCGCCACCTTCAAGCTACTCTACTCCTGACCTTGTGTTGTCGCTCGCTATTATTGTTTGTTCTCTCGTTTGACCACCTAGTAATCAGTGAGCCTACCCAATTCAAAAAGGACCATAGGTCCAAAAGAGTTTTTTAAAAAATTGTCATATATATATATATATATATATATTTTTTTGACAAATTTTAGAAATTATTAACAATATTTTACAAACAAGTTTTGGAAATAAATTTTTTTTAGCTAAAATTGACATTGAAAATTGCAATCAACCAATACATTTTTTAAAAAATTGAAAACAAATTTTGTAGAACAAAAAATTGACGATGATAATTTGGACAAAGAACTTAGGGACAAAAGTTTTGACAAGCAATTGACGATAATTTTTTTGCAAATTTTGCCAACAACTTTTTCAATGATTTTTACAAAAAAATTGATGACTTTTCGCAATGATTTTGTGACAAATTTTGGCAAATTTAGACACAACTTCCAACAACGACTACGTAAATGGCTTACACCACCCCAAAACTTACCCAAATCTTACCCATTAAATGTATTAACCCCACGAAAATGAAGGCATGATGCAAAAAAGGTTTTTATTTTCATTGCGATGAGAAATTTGTACGCAATCATCAATGTATTACACCCAAACTATATATTTTGGATGCAACTATTCCTTGTAGTTCTTTCAATGAATAAAATGTGATTCAGGTAGAATTAGTTACAGATATACCTGAAGATAAAATTGAAGATGATAAATATGACGAAGCTAAGGAAGATGAGCAAGATGAGGATGATGTGGAAAATGAGAACCATGAGCAAGCACTACCCAAAATACCTAATCACCGCCATGAAGACAATATGGTCGATGTACACAAAGTGATTGATGTCCCAAGAAAAGATATGGTAGACATACATGAAGTGCCCATTGTAGGACAGAACTCCACTCTCAAATGAATACCTATAAATTTCTCACAAATAGCGTGTTATTCCCACCTAGTACACCCTATCTAAAAACAAGGTAGCAAGGTGGCTACACACTCATTCTTTGTTACCTCTTCCAAGGAACACTATAAAGTTGTGTATGTGTTACCCCCGCTCTTCATACATCATTCTAAAGAGTTTAAGGAACCCCAAGGGTTGCCCCCCACCGTCATTCTGCTTCTCCTCTTCTTCTTGGCAATCCACCACTAACTATTCCCCCTTCTTGATATCCTTGCTTACAAAAAGAAGACATTAAATTTGTGCAATAACATGAACAAATTCATCTTCGAAAATAAAGTATGAATCTCCTCCCTTTGAGCTTTGAGTACAAAGCTCTTTTTAAGGAGGGTGGCATGTTAGGATCCTCCATCCTAACATTATTAGTTAGTATTATTTCATTAATTATTATATTATTATAATGTGAATAGTCGCATACCTTCATTAATGTAGCCCTAGGTTAATATAAATATTATGAGGAAGGTATAAAATTCCTCATCCATGAATTTATAAGAATATAGATAACATTTGATCCATTGAAAGGTCTCTCTCTCTAGTGCAAAGGTGATTCTCTTAGTTTTAGGTTTATTTCTACATCTAAATCAAAACTGTACCAATTGTGAAGCTCACTAGGACATAGAGTCCTACCAAATAACCTCTAGAATATGAAGCTTTGTTTGGGAACTAGATACTATGATACTTTTCCAACCATAATGAAAGGACACCTTATTCCTATTTAGAGAGCATTTATGATGAGGAGGTATACCTTTTCTCATTCAAACCCCAAAGGGAGGTCACCCTAATAGAAGGGTTTAATTGGGATGAAGAGGATGATGGTAAACCTTCCCCATTCTTCATTTTTGACCTTGTTGCACAATATGCACAAATCAACACCCTAAGAATTGAACTTATTAAATAAACTGAACAAATATCTAACAATCCTTGACATTAAGGTTCTACCATGAATAGACAATGGTATATTATCTCAAGCAATGGAAAACCTCTTATCAACTTTACACATAAATGACTTTGAGGTAAAATTTTCATCCCATAGCCCTTCTATGAATAAACATAATAATTTTACTCAAAAAATATCCCTATTAAGGGTTCTCTTCCATTAATCATACATCCCTCACATTCATACAACACACAACAATGCACTTTAGACGCAAATGGGTTTAAAAGTGTAGGGTTATTACCTACCCCTCCACAATATCAAGATGAGTCTCACATTTTAATAGAGGAAATTATTGATATAAATATAGGTTCCAAAGATAATCCAAAAATCATAAAGCTAGGAAAATTCCTAACTTTAGAAGAACATGAAGAGTATATGCAACTCTTACTCAAACTTTAAAACATATTTGCATGATCTTATGCATACATGCTTGGGTTAGACCCATCCTTAGTAGTTCACCACTTGGTAGTCAAGCAAGATGCCAAACCAATAAAGAAAAAGCTAAGGAAGATGCATCCTAAAGTTTATTTACTAGTTAAAGAACTTTAAAAACTTTTAGAATTTAATCAAGGCTATCGACTATTTTGATTGGATCTCCATCATAATTCATGTAGCCAAAAATGAAAGTGTTATATGATTTTGCATAGACTTTTAGGACAAATCTTGTCCCAAAGATTTCTTTAATCTATGAAACATAGACATGATAGTAGACTTCATTTTCAAATACAAAATATTATCCTTTATGGATGGATTTTCTAGGTACAATCAAATTTTAATTTTGCTAGAAGACCAAGATAAAATAGTGTTCATCACTCCTTTAGATACCTTTTTCTATGAGGTGATTCCCTTTGGCTTAAAGAACACAAGAGCAACCTATCAATGTGCTATGACATATATATATATTACTGATATGATGCATTATATCATTAAAGATTGTGTTGATGATCTTATTGGGCAATCTATAAAATTTTAGATCATGTTAGAGTCTTAATAATTATTTTTAGATGACTTAGAGTATAAGGTTCGTCAAAAACTCTCAAAATAAATTTGGATTCACATATAATAAACTATTAGGTTTCATTATGTCTAGGCATGGGGTTGAGGTAGATCCTTACAAAATATCTTCTATCACTAAAATTCCACTCACTAAAAACCTAACCCAACTTCAACATCTATAATACAGGTTACAAGCTATCAAAATATTCATTTCCCAATGGGGAAACAAATATCAATCATTTTTTAAATTTTTAATAAAAAGGACAAAGTTCAATTAGGATGAAGAATGTTGTAAGTTATTTGATGCCTTGAAAATATATATACTATCTCCACCAGTGCTTATCCCATAAAATTCCCTCAAGCCATTATTATTATACATTACAACAATAGTCCATACGTTATGTGCCATACTGGAATAGTATGATTATCATCATGGGAAAAGAGCCATTTACTATATTAGTAGAACACTTATCAACTATGAGACTAGATATACTCCATTAGAAAAATTGTACCTAGTAGTGATCTTCTTCCAAATCAAAACCATAATATAAAAATAAGCATGTTGTGGATGATGGAGTCACTTACTCCCACCTTGATAATAATTTTAAAGCAAGCCATGTAAGTACTGAAAGCACGAGATTCTGGTCAAAGGAAACACCAAGTGCGATTGCATTCAAAATTAAGTACGCTTAAGTCCTAGAAATGTAAATTGCATGAAACGGAAAAGAGACACATTGGAAGAGACACAATCAGATAGAGAAAACACAGCCCTTTCATTAATTTCCCTTGATCTCTGTTACAATGATGCCTCCTCCCTTTTCAGGGGCTAGGAGCGCAAATAGGGTTTGATTACAATCGCTGAATGATTCCTCTTTCCGCGTGCCCACGATTGCAATGGGCGGGCCAAGATGATGCCGCCGCTGATGTCGATGAGTTCTTCGCCTCTGTTGCTTCTCCTGCGAACAAAGAAATGACCAAGACGTCAGTAGCACCTGCTGCAAATGAAAAGCGTTTTCTCTCTAAAACTAACGAAATATGCATATAAATATTTGCCTGAAACAGTGAATACAGTGAATCCAAATTGCTTCAAAACTTGACAGAAGGTAAGAAAAGTTACCAGAAGGCCACTGCCACTGAGGCAGCTGGCCAATCCACCTTCAACTGGAATTCGTCCCTGGGCAGGACGAATTTCGATCGTAATTCGTCCCTGGGTGGGACGAATTCTTCTGAGTTGGAGAAACCGACCTGCTTCGTTGCTCCAATGTCGGATCCTCGGGACCTGCAAAACGCCCGCAAACAGGGGGGTTAGGTAATTGGGGCCATTTTGGGACGACCCAGATGGTCGGATTTTCCCAATTTGGCCTCCACCCTCGGGAATTTGACCTTGACACCTGCAAGTTAGCGAAACGACAAAGCAATACAAAACATCCTAAAATCGGACCAAAAGTTACAAAATTGCAATTATGGACTAATCAGACCTAGTAACACAGAATGCAATCTAAAAAATAATCTAAAATGCTCAAAAACTAAAATTAGGACTTGGGAGGTGCGGGGGTGCCCAAGTGGGCCTCCCACCGTTGGCCCTCGATTTTGGAGCCAATCCACCGGGGATGGGCCCAAAACCTTTTAGGATTGGGGGGTCGGCGAATTGGTAGGTTCAGGTGTCCATGCGTCGGATTTGAGTAAGGTTCGAGCTTCCAAAGGCCACCCAACAACCTCCCTTGCAAAAGAGATTGGTGGATGTGGGAAGGTGAACCAAGAGGGATGCAAGTGAGTCTTCAATTCGGCAGCACTTCGTTGCTTGAACACTCCTTCAACTTTGTATGTTTTGGGTGAGAAAAGTCCCACCTTTTATAGACCCAAGGGGTCTCTTTTGGGAGGGAAGCACAAATGCCATGTGTTGGCCATAGGCGCCATGTGGCAATCTTGTCTTCCCATGAGGGAGGGGAGTCCTCCATTGACTTGAACTTTGATAAATGCTTTTTGTAACAGTCCTCTAACGGCCCCTCTGTCCACTTACACATGCGTGCAAGGCAGGAGCCCTTAACTGACTGTTACGGGCTGCCACTTGGCACCATTTGCCTTTTTGCCCGTTAAGCTTAGAATTCGTCCCACCCAGGGACGGATTTAGAATTCGTCCTGGGGTGGGACGGATTCTATTTTGAATTCGTCCCGGGGTGAGACGAGTACTGGGCAAAGTGTCCAAGTGTGCCAAATTGCTTCTTGACCTTACAAAATTGCTATGAAAGTGGTTAAGACCACTTGTTTAACCTCCGAGGGCTGCCACTGGGAGCTGTGTTTGTCAAAGCGATCGGTGTTTGCGGTCACATAATCGGATTGGTGCTGTTTTGGTGTCTCTGAGATGCCCCTTTTTGGGAAGCGCTGCGGGTGACGCAGATCTTGAGCAAAAATAGATAACCAAAGCACTAATGATTAGGGTTTCTTGGTAACCTAACCAACTTTTGATGCCCCAAGTATGGAAAGGGCATGCATTCTTGAATCCTTGCTTCGACGAGCTAAGGAATTTGATTTCAAGTATTAACCTGTTTTGGTGAGGTGTGACTTGAACTTAGACATTGATCGAGTCATGAACAAGTGAAGGGCGTTTTTATCCTCGGGGGGAACCTTGTGTTCATGATTCACGAAATGCCAAGTGTTTGATTGATTTGATTGTTGCTTGTTTATCGCCCCAAGCGGGAGCGTGATTGTCTTTGTCAATGATTCTTTGAATGCATGTCGTTTTCCTTAATTGGGTGTGTGATTGTTGGTTGGTGACTAAGTGTGACTACCCCCTCAAGCGACGAATCGATGAGGGAATGACCTTCGTGAGAGAAGCGACGAGTCGCTTGACCCAAGATGACTTGTGCAAGGTGTGCCTTTAGAGGGTTTACCGTTAAGCGTGTGCAATTTTTCCAACATATGGACCTATTTTTGGTGGGTGTTAACCCTTTTGGTGATGTCATAATGAGGTGAAATCGTCGAAAACCTAACTTCCCGTGGAGCGGTCCGGCTATTGTAGCCTTCTTGGGGAAGTAGGAGAGCGATAATTTGGACCTCGACATCGATTTTCTTTGCCTAGAGGTTAAGTGCGAGAGCACTTGTGTCCGGCAATGTTTTTGTTGTGTTTTTGTTGAATTTTGTACTGTTTTTGTTGCTTTTTGTGACACCATTTGGGGATTAAATTGTCGAAAATCCGTCCTCCCGTGGAGCGGTCAGGCTATGGTAGCCTTCTTAGGGAGTAGGATAGTGACAATGCAAACCATCAATTCTAGCCAGATTTAACAATGTTATGGTTTTGACCATTGGAAAAAAACCTCCGACATAGCCTTCTTAGGATAGGATAGATAGACACAGCAAGGTAAGTGCAGCACTTCAATGTTTATTGCTTTTTTTGTTTTGTTTTTTGTTTTTGTTGTTTTTTTTTTGTGATGTCATTTGGGGATGAAATTGTCAAAAATCCGTCTTCCCGTGGAGCGGTCCGGCTATGGTAGCCTTCTTAGGGAGTAGGATAGTGACAATGTAAACCCCGACATCGATTTTGCTATGCCAAGAGGTTAAGTGCAAGAGCACTTGTGTCTGGCAATGTTTATTGCTTTTTGTTTTTGTGTTGCATTTATTTGTTGTTTTTGTTGTTTTGATTTTCTTTGATCTTGTGCATGATGGTTGATGAATATGGATGTATGCATGTTGATTTATTTTGATGGATGCATATGCTATGATGAATGCAAATGGTTTTGATTTATATGTGATATGCGAGATATGAAATGGATGAATGGGGTTTGTGATGTTTGGCTATGGCACCATAGATCTGTTTAGAGCTCTGTTATTTTTTTTTAGGCGATTGTTGTGATGCATGACTTTGTATGTATACATGTGGTTTTTCTTTTTTGTATTTTTTTTTGATGGTATTGTAAGGATGAAAAGTAGCGCAGTTGGTTTAGAAATGTAGCTAAGGTTTTATGAGACTCAGATGATTTTAACTCACTAGCCATGACTTGTACTTTATCTTACAAGACTTTTGAACAAGGTATGAATCGGACTTGTTTTTGACCGAGTTATTTCACATCCCTGTGTGTGCAATTGAGTTCATTTAGTGGTATTTGTTAGGATACCGCCGAGTGCAGATGGGCTTTCAACCGAACTTGTATCGAGGATCACCTAATTAGCTCCACGAATTCCTTTGTTGTATGTACTAAGATTAATCTGCGGTGTAATCCAGGATGCCATAAGCTAGCTCATCCACATGCAAACATTGATCCGTACGCAAGTTAATGTGACAGATATATCGTCATGCGGGAGGTTTACTTACATTACCGATAGGCTATCAACCAAATTGGTACTGAAGCTTGCCTTATGACCTATAGAATCTTGAGAGTTCCAGGGATTCAAGGTCAACTCCCTTCTTTTCTTCAATTGTATTGGGATACTTGCTCATTGTAGTGATGAGATCATTGTTTATTTTGATTTGTTTTTCTTTTGAGCAAGGGATTGGGGATATGGAGTGATGAAAATCATTGTTGTTTGTGCCTTTTGATGTGTGCACTGTAGTTTGTCAAATTTGGAGTTTTGACATTTTGCAAATTTTTTGTGTTTTGCAACTGTTGAGAACTTTAGGGATTCTTAGGGAATTGGGTAGGGAGGATGCTTGTCCTTTTGCCAACTCTCAGCATTCTAGGGGTCATTCGCACGGGGGGATGAGCAAGATAACCGTTTCGCTTGTGGTGACCTAGATTATTTTGCGAGGTTTCATCTTTCGTTCACACAATTTGGGAATTTTTAGTGTTTTGATTTGTGTTGGGATGTTACGTAACAAGGTGTATTTCAAGTATGACTCTACCTTCGTAAAATCTGTTCGACTTGATACACTACATGGCTAAAGAGGAAAATGATGACTGAATCACTGGAACTCTTGGTACATTCCCAGACCACTAACTGTAGTGTGGTAAAAGTTATGCATGGTGTTTTTGTTGTTTTTGTAACATGAGACAATGCGGAACAAGATGGACTATCGAGCTATTGCAGCTTATGGTGCCTTTGACCTGTATGACTACAAATATGCAATGTATGGATGCAATGCTTAATGCAGCTATGTATTTTTGTAATTTTGATGGATTGTTTTTGGTGAAGGTGAAGATGAGGTGCGAGAATATGATTTTTTTGATGAATTTGAGTATGCCTAGAATTGAGATGCAAATCTTTGTTGTTTTTGATGATTTTTGTTGTTTTGTTTTTTGAATTTCTTGATTTTTTTTTTGACCAAGCGATTGCGATAATCGTTGGAGCTTTTTGGGTTGACCAAGAGATTGCGATAATCCTTGGAGCTTTTTGGGTTGACCAAGAGATTGCGATAATCCTTGGAGCTTTTTGATTGACCAAGAGATTGCGATAATCCTTGGAGCTTTTTGGGTGACCAAGAGATTGCGATAATCCTTGGAGCTTTTTGGGTGACCAAGAGATTGCGATAATCCTTGGAGCTTTTTGGGTTGACCAAGAGATTGCGATAATCCTTGGAGCTTTTTGGGTTGACCAAGAGATTGCGATAATCCTTGGAGCTTTTTGGGTGACCAAGAGATTGCGATAATCCTTGGAGCTTTTTGGATGACCAAGAGATTGCGATAATCCTTGGAGCTTTTTGGGTGACCAAGAGAAGAGTTGAAGATGCGATAATCCTTGGAGCTTTTTGGGTGACCAAGAGATTGCGATAATCCTTGGAGCTTTTGGGTGACCAAGAAGACGAAAGAAACGAGACAAACCGGAGCTGGTGACCAAGATCGATAATCCTTGGAGTTTGGACAATGGCGATAATCCTTGGAGCTTTTGGGTGACCAAGAGATTGCGATAATCCTTGGAGCTTTTTGGGTGACCAAGAGATTGCGATAATCCTTGGAGCTTTTTGGAGTGACCAAGAGATTGCGATAATCCTTGGAGCTTTTTGGGTGACCAAGAGATTGCGATAATCCTTGGAGCTTTTTGGGTGACCAAGAGATTGCGATAATCCTTGGAGCTTTTTGGGTGACCAAGAGATTGCGATAATCCTTGGAGCTTTTTGGGTGACCAAGAGATTGCGATAATCCTTGGAGCTTTTTGGGTGACCAAGAGATTGCGATAATCCTTGGAGCTTTTTGGGGTGACCAAGAGATTGCGATAATCCTTGGAGCTTTTTGGGTGACCAAGAGATTGCGATAATCCTTGGAGCTTTTGGAGTGACCAAGAGATTGCGATAATCCTTGGAGCTTTTTGGTTTTGACCAAGTGATTGCGATAATCCTTGGAGCTTTTTGGGTGACCAAGGGATTGCGATAATCCTTGGAGCTTTTTGGTTTGGATTATGGTTCTTCAGGGGATAGAGGTACCCCCAGCTTGATGGTCTTTGCACTCCGGATCTGGCTCTAGAGGTATGGGCATGAATGGATCGGCCCTATGCACGGAGATGAGGACAGGGTCCGCCCGCGGCACTGATGTTGCTATGATGTCTCTTGGTGGAAGTTGCTCTTTGTGTGCCCAAAGTTGTGGATGTAATGCTTGGTCCCACTGCGGTGGGTTAACACGCCACTCATGCCCTAGTATTATGTTTATCTGTTGACATGCTTCCTCAATTTTTATGGGATGTCGATGTTGTCGCATGTGATTGCTGTGGGCTATGTCTGTTTCATCCTCACCTTCGGACAATGTGTATAGCTCATCAGAATCTGTAGATTTTGAGACATGGAGGACTCGCATCATCAGGTAGCCCTATGGTTAAAGGTTGATCCTCTTCGAAAGGAGCCTTATGTAAGTTGGGCCTTGGGAGCTCCAAAATCTTGGCCTCTACCAACTCTAAGTGCTCTAGTGCTTTGCATGTATTGGGAGATTTGAACTCCTCCTCTTTGGTTGGTTCTTGTTGAGGAACTTGGGGCTTATGGAGGGGTGGCCTGATGGCACCCCCATGCCTTGGTAGGGCGAGTTCATCCCGCTCTTCTTCGCGCTATGATTCCTTAGAGGCTTCTTGATGAATTTCTAAGGGTGGCTCATAAGCACGGGTGGATGTCCGAGGAAGGCACCCGTCATTGGTTATAGGAGCGGCCTCCCATTCATGTCTAGGAGGCGTCGGGGGTGGTGCTTCGGGGAATCGGGAGAGTAGCTTCCCGCTCCTGTCTAGGAGGTGTTGGGGGTAGCTTTTGATGAGGTCGCGATGACCTATCTTCCCCCCATGGGTTGTGCCACTCAAAATATTTTGTCTTATGCATGTGAGGGGTTGGAGTCTTCTCTTGCATAGTGTGTTGGAATAGCTCATCCTTCTGGAGCTGAAGGTGCTCTTCGTTAATATGGTACGGTTCCTCTAACGGTAGTCGTTCGAGCTCAAGTTGCGTGAGTTGCTTGAGATGTGTGATATATTCGACAGATTCTACGATAGTTGGTCCCACCGCCTCATGTCTAGAAGGCCTAGACGCCTCTCTTAGATAAAAATCTCGGTCGTAGTGATCCAAGATCTCTATAGGACACATCCCTCTGTTAGGGGTAGCAGCATTCTCTCGGGGCTTTGGCCTTAGTGAGTGGTCTTGATAGATAGCAGGTGCGAAGGCGTATTGCTCCCGCACGGTATATTGCTCTCGAGGAAGGTAGATGTCTTCCTCGTGCTCTCTTTCATAAGTGAAAAAGGGGTGGACGGAGCTATCTCGCCCTGCCCAAAGAGCCTTGTGCTCTGGATTTGTCTTTGTAGTTATGGCAACTAGAGGGGGTGAAGGAGGGATAATGTAATCATGTGGTTCCTCCCATCGAACCCTATGTTGACTTAGCACTTCATCGCGCGATGACCGCTCATAGCGAGCATCTAAGGGAGCTCTCATTGCTTCATGTCTAGAAGGCCTAGATGCCTCTTCTAGATATCTATCTCGGTCGTAGTGATCCAAGATCTCTATAGGCGACCTCCCTCTATTGGGGGTAACAACATTCCCTCGAGGCTTTGGCCTCGGTGAGTGTTCTGATAGATAGCAGGTGCGGAGGCATATTGCTCTCGCATTGTATATTGCTCTCGAGGAAGGTAGAGGTCTTCCTCGTGCTCTCTTTCATAAATGAAAAAGGAACGGGTGGAGTTGGCCCGCCCCGCTTGAGGAGCCTTGTGCTCTGGATTTGTCTTTGTAGTCCTGACAACTAGAGGGGGTGAAGGACGGGTAGTGTAATGATGTGGTTCCTCCCGTCGAACCCTATGTTGACCTAGCGCTTCATCGCGCGGTGACCGCTCATAGCGATCATCTAAGGGAGCTCTCCTATGACTTTACCCCTCATGGAAGGGTGTGTGATGAGTGCTATGTTGAACAGGAGTGCTCCTCGAAGAGGTGTCCCTGTAGTCTCTTTCCTTTAAGATGTGGAGGGGACTGCCTTGTGTGTTAGGTCGCCAAGGTGGTATGACCAAATCCTTGGGATTGTAACGGAGGTGACTCGTGCCTCCTTGGATATTCCCCATAGCCTTCGCCCGTGATTGGGCTTGGCTACGGGTGAGCACCATGACGATGTCTCTCTAAAAAGCCCTAAAATTGAAAATGAGTCAGATGGGGCCCAAAATTGGTGTGCGCATCCCTCTTATAATAGATAAGACAAAAATGAAGTTTCAAGTCCTAACTCTAAATACATTAGGAGATATTGACATCCGAACAGCTCAAAAAGTGCAAAAAATTGGGCACGCAATTTTAGAACCTAATTTCGGGGCACTAGATGATGGAATTTGGCCCCGAAAACTGGATTTCTAGGGAAATACAACTCAAAGGAGTTATATTTGTTTAAAATTCTCCCAACCAACTCCCTGTAAAATTTCGTGTCAAACGGAGCTACGGTTGAGAAGTTATGGCCCTAGCAAGATGCACTAAAATTTAGAGAAAAATACAAGATTTCCCATTTTTTGTTGGATGGTCCTGCATCACTTATGGGCACATTTGGGGTGATTTTGGGTTGACCAAAGGGTTCATGGACACCTTTGGGGCATTTTGGAGTGACCAAGCGATTACGGGAATCCTTGGAGCTTTTTGGAGAAAATGACAAAATGCGTAGATTTTTTATCTTTTTGTTTATGATGATTTTTTTTTGTCTACACTAAGCAGAATTAAACACACACATTCACAAAACCGTGATTATCTCTTTTAAGGATTCTTGGTGTGCCCTAAACTGGTTTAGTGCATTTTGATGTTTTGTTTTTGTTTTTGTAGGTTTTGTAGAACGTTTAAATGCATCATGTAGGCTCTTATAACTCCAAAAAGGTCGCCCCTTCAATATACCAGCCGAACCGATATACCAACCTCTCTATATACCCGCCCTTACGAGAGGGAGACTATAGGTACGTGAGAGCAGAAGGTACGTGGTACGTAGGCGGTACGGAAGGGGGATTGTCCTGTTAATGGCACCTACCATAGAAAACTTATCCTCGCGCGCATGGGAATCACCCCAGCTACGCTCGGTCTATCTTCGTCAGGATTTACGCCTAACAACAGTTGACAATCGGGAAATGGATGCAAATCAAGCCAAGGTGGTGATTAAATCCACCAATGGTCTTGATCAAGGGCTGGGGTCTTACGACCAGCTCCTTGGTTTAAAATTGTTTCGTGATGTGTGTGGGATTCGTTTTATCCAACAAAAATGAAACTAGCATACATGACTTTCCCTAATGCAATGCAGGATTAAATGAAAACAATTAAAGAAACAGAAACAGAAACAGAAAAATTTAACAGAGATAATAAAAATCCCTACCTCTTCTCTGCCTGCTCCTGTTGTCTCTGAATTTCTGCTCTGAAAATCCGTAGACAGGAATTCGTCCCTCTGGGAGACAAATTGCAGAACAGAATTCGTCCCTCCCAGAGACGAATTTGAATTCGTCTCAGGGTCAGACGAATTGCAGAAAAGAATTCGTCCCTGTCAGAGACGAATAGCAGTCTGCAACAAAAAAAGTGTACCTGTCAAGCACAAACACAAAACTTTGATCAGTTTTCTGTGATTTCAAAAACCAGGGAACAGAGTCCCACCGTGATCGCCACTGAAAGCACGAGATTCCGGTCAAAGGAAACACCAAGTGCGATTGCATTCAAAATTAAGTACGCTTAAGTCCTAGAAATGTAAATTGCATGAAACGGAAAAGAGACACATTGGAAGAGACACAATCAAATAGAGAAAACACAGCCCTTTCATTAATTTCCCTTGATCTCTGTTACAATGATGCCTCCTCCCTTTTCAGGGGCTAGGAGCGCAAATAGGGTTTGATTACAATCGCTGAATGATTCCTCTTTCCGCGTGCCCACGATTGCAATGGGCGGGCCAAGATGATGCCGTCGCTGATGTCGATGAGTTCTTCGCCTCTGCTGCTTCTCCTGCGAACAAAGAAATGACCAAGACGTCAGTAGCACCTGCTGCAAATGAAAAGCGTTTGCTCTCTAAAACTAACGAAATATGCATATGAATATTTGCCTGAAGCAGTGAATACAGTGAATCCAAATTGCTTCAAAACTTGATAGAAGGTAAGAAAAGTTACCGGAAGGCCACTGCCATCGAGGCGGTGGCCAATCCACCTTAAGCTGGAATTCGTCCACAGGCGGGACGAATTCGACGTATATTCGTCCCTGGGTGGGACGAATTCTTCGAGTTGGAGAAACCGACTCTGCTGCTGCTCCAATGTCGGATCTCGGGACCTGCAAAATGCCTGAAAATAGGGGGGTTAGGTAATTGGGGCCATTTTGGGACGACCCAGATGGTCGGATTTTCCCAATTTGGCCTCCACCCTCGGGAATTTGACCTTGACACCTGCAAGTTAGCGAAACGACAAAGCAATACAAAACATCCTAAAATCGGACCAAAAGTTACAAAATTGCAATTATGGACTAATCAGACCTAGTAACACAGAATGCAATCTAAAAAATAATCTAAAATGCTCAAAAACTAAAATTAGGACTTGGGAGGTGCGGGGGTGCCCAAGTGGGCCTCCCACCGTTGGCCCTCGATTTTGGAGCCAATCCACCGGGGATGGGCCCAAAACCTTTTAGGATTGGGGGGTCGGCGAATTGGTAGGTTCAGATGTCCATGCGTCGGATTTGAGTAAGGTTCGAGCTTCCAAAGGCCACCCAACAACCTCCCTTGCAAAAGAGATTGGTGGATGTGGGAAGGTGAACCAAGAGGGATGCAAGTGAGTCTTCAATTCGGCAGCACTTCGTTGCTTGAACACTCCTTCAACCTGTATGTTTTGGGTGAGAAAAGTCCCACCTTTTATAGACCCAAGGGGTCTCTTTTGGGAGGGAAGCACAAATGCCATGTGTTGGCCATAGGCGCCATGTGGCAGTCTTGTCTTCCCATGAGGGAGGGGAGTCCTCCATTGACTTGAACTTTGATAAATGCTTTTTGTAACAGTCCTCTAACGGCCCCTCTGTCCACTTACACATGCGTGCAAGGTAGGAGCCCTTAGCTGACTGTTGCGGGCTGCCACTTGGCACCATTTGCCTTTTTGCCCGTTAAGCTTGGAATTCGTCCCACCCAGGGACGGATTTAGAATTCGTCCTGGGGTGGGACGGATTCTATTTTGAATTCGTCCCGGGGTGAGACGAGTACTGGGCAAAGTTTCCAAGTGTGCCAAATTGCTTCTTGACCTTACAAAATTGCTATGAAAGTGGTTAAGACCACTTGTTTAACCTCTGAGGGCTGCCCTGGGGGCTGTGTTTGTCAAAGCGATCAGTGTTTATAGTCACATAATCGGATTGGTGCTGTTTTGGTGTCTACAAGTACTAACACTGCCCTATAAAATTTTGTCCTAGCTAGATCCCAAGAGATTACTCAAAGAAATATTTTTAGGTTAAATCAATCATTTTATTTTATACGGACAATTGTTGGAAGTAAAAATGATAGAATTGTCTCCCATAAAGCAACATGATCCTAAGAGGTAAAATATTTCATGCTTCAAGTTTTATAAACAATATGCTTATCATCAAACAAATTATCATCACATAAATAATTTTAGAATTATAAAAAAATGTAAAAGACCCCATTGATAAAGGTCACCTTATGGTGGGATGTGTTGAGCAAGGTGCAGAAACAGTATTGTCATTGTTGTCAACACAGACAGATAGATCAGTTGATGCAGTGGACAGGATTTCAGAGGTCAGTCAGAGCATGTACAGTAAATTTCCAAGAAGACAAAAGTGGCCCAGATTCAAAGGATCAAAGAAAAAGACAAGTAAGAAAACTGTCGCGATATCACGAAATGTTTTCTGTCACGATTTTGCAACATATCGGAGGAGAGAGAAAAAGCTGAAAAAGCTATCGCGATTTCGTGACATATCAGAGGAGAGAGAAAATGCTAGAAAAACTGTCGTGATTTCGCGACATATCATAGGAGAGAGAAAATGCTGGCAAAACTGTCACGATTTTGCGACATGTTGGAGGCAAAGAAGCCAAGTGGAAAAACTATCACGATTTCGTGACATGTTAGCAGAGAAGAAAGCAAGTGGAAAAACTGTCGTGATTTTGTGACATGTTCGAAGAAGAAGCGCATGCAGGGCAAACTATCACGATTTCATGACATATTCAGAGAGAAGGTGCAAGCAAAGAAAACTATCACGATTTCATGACATGTTTGGAGAGAAGGCACAGGCAAAGAAAACTGTTGCAATTTCGCGACAATCTGCAAGAGAGGTAGTACAGATGAAAATGTGTCACGATTTCGTGACATGTTTGAGAGAAAGAGCTGGCAAGGAAAAGTGTCACGATTTCACGACAATTTGCAAGAGGAAGCGCTAAGGAGAAAAAGTGTCGCGATTTTGCGACATGTCGGGTTTTCGTGACCCGAAGGGAAGAAAAGCGCCAAGGAGAAAAAGTGTCACGATTTCATGACATGTCGAGTTTTCATGACCCGAAGAGGAGAGAGAGTGTATGGAGGTGAATATGTCATGATTTCACGACATGTGTTTTCACGAGCGAAAGACAGAGAAAGGCACAAGTCAGTGAATGTGTCACGATTTCACATGTGTTTTCACGGGCGAAAGACAGAGAAAGGCACAATGCAGCGAATGTGTCGTGATTTTGTGACATGTTGTGTTTTCACAGGTGACATACAGAGAAGAGCATAAGACATCGAATGTGTCACAATTTCATGACATGTCTTGTTTTCGTTGGTGCAAGCCAAGAAGAGTGTACAGATGCGAAAGATGTCACGATTTCGTGACATGTCATGTTTTCGCTAGTGCAAGCAGAGAAGAGTGTACGAAAGCGAAATATGTCATGATTTCATGACATGTCATGTTTGCGCTAGTGCAAGCAGAGAAGAGTGCAAGGAAGCGAAAGTGTCACGATTTCATGACATGTTCTATTTTCGTAGGTGCAAGCTGAGAAAATGACAAGGAGGTAGAAACTGTCACGATTTTGCGACATGTATTTTTGCAGGTACAAGACAAGAAGAAGACAAAGAGGCAAAAGTGTCACTATTTCGTGACAGGTCATTTTGGCGCAAGCTAAAAATAGAACCCAGTCATATTAAGATATGTAACCGTTAACTAAAGTTACACAATAGTTACAGGGGACGTTACAAAATAAAATCATGCAGCTAATTTAAGAACAGTCAAAGAATGAGAAATCGAACAATCGTATAAATAGAATCGAATATGCATGCATGCATAGAAAAGAATACGAACAGTCATGACCAAGAAGACGAACAGTCATGGTAGGGGTATATGTGTAAATTCGTAACATGCATCGTGGTTGATGAAAAGCCTACCCTATATTTATACAAAAGCGATTCATGAGTTAGAAGGTGTTACAACTAGCAAGTGGCGCATGAGAAATAAAAGGAGTTACAACTGGAGTTACAGTTAGACAATTTGATTATAAAAGGACAGTTGCATGGAGAATAAAAATATTGCTGAATGTGTGAAAGTGTTGTCGAAAGAGGGTTAGAAGAGTGTTGTAAGAGAGCAACAAGCTGAGCAGTAAGTGTTTACTGTGTTTTGATAAATTGTAGACCAGTAAGGGTCTTGGAAAAGTGAAGGCATTTGTATGTCATTGATATAGCTTTCAAAACTGTGATCCAAGTTGGTGCTTGGATAGGGGTTGGTGCTCCTTTTTGTTGGTGCAAATAAATCAGGGGTTGGTGCTCCTTCCAGGTGGGTTCTGGTAAACAGATTGTAAAATTGGTGTTTTGCAAAGGCTGGATTTGGACCGTAGTCCAAGCAGTCATTCTTGGGGAGTAGCCAAATGGGTGAACCTCGTTACATTGTGTGTTGTGGTGTGCTCTCTTGTGATAATTACTTTATTTGCTTTTAAGTTCTCTTTGCTTCAGCTTTAAGAGTTGTAGATTTGAATTTAAATAGCTACACTGATTCACCCCCCCTCTCAGTGTCATTGTGAGAATATCAGGAAGCCCTAAATAAGCTACTTCCTCTAATGAAGACTTAGAGATATTTCAAGTCCCCTTGCCTAAGCATAATAAAAATGCTACTTATAATGTTTTATATAGGAACATTCCCCCTCAAAATCAAAACGTGGTGGGGATGATTAGTGTCATCACTAGAGAACAAGCTAAAGAGAAGGATCAACCTTTGGAACCACCCTTTGATCCTCGTTTGGTTTTATAGCTTAGGCACACATCTATTCTTGAAGGTCCACCTTTGGCTTTAAAGCCTTAGGATAAAGGTAAGAATATCTTCAATCTCCAACAACAATTACAGGAAACCCCAATCAAAATATTTATACTTGAGTTGCTAAAAACTTCATCAAGTCATATAGAAAGTTTATTTAAACTATTAAGCAAATAAATTATCCTTAAATATGTTAGCCCTAATAATTTTGCTAACATGGTAGGGTCCCTTAGTGTGAACCATGAAACTATATCCTTATTTAAGGATGATCTCCCCATTGCTTTATTGTTAGGAGAGCTTCCTTTAAATATTACATGCCATATTTTTTAGCAATGTATTTAAAGTTTACTTATCAAAATTATCAAAAATATCTAAGCTATCAATGTCTATAACCTTAAGTTCATCCAAAGTTTAGGGCTTAACAAATAAGACGTAAATAAACTAGACATTGTCATAAAATCTTATGCCAATTGTTAGAAATAGAGTCTAGTCCATCATTTGAGTTACGTAAATGTATCTTACAAGGTACATACTTAGGAAAGTAGATTCCTTTAGGGGGAAGTTATCTAGTTACTTCATGCAATGTAATCAATGCACAAGTGTTAATGTGCAAGTTTTATATGTACAAGTTATCCCTTGCATAGCTAGGTAGAGTGTTGGCCAAGTTATCTATTTTCCTATATAAGAAAGACCTCATTGTTAGTAGATATAAATTCAGGGGACATAGTCAAATAGTGTAGCTTAGGGTATAGTACAGTTTTATGTACATCACCATCCAGTGGTTATGGGTGTAATGTAGTTTAGTAGCTTTATTAATGGAGTGTTCATTTCCTCCATAGCTACATTGTATACTTTTATGTGATTTCTATTTGTAGCATATTTTAGTAATCTAGCATATTTTATTTTTTCATATTATTTTGCATATTGTGATTGTTATCTCCTAGTTCTCATTACATCAAAATCTAACTGTGGTATTAGAGCTATGGTAGATCTAGCTATATAGGAAAATAACCATTACTATTGAGCCTAATATTTTTGTCAAACTGACGCACCACTAGACCAACCACTATCAAAAGATCTAACAAAAGTCTAGGTGATAGAATTAGGGAGAGTCACAAAGTTAGGACTGAAAGAAATCATAGTTCTAGAAATACTGAGATTATATTTTACTAGAGTCTATTCCACAAAGTTGCAAGGAAAATTTGTGAAGACTAGGACTCAGCATTCAATCCACTAGATTGATAAATCATCTAGTGAATATCATCCAGGAGATATGGAATTTGATAACTATTTCCTAAAGTTTTTTTGTTGCAAAAAATTAATTCTCAAAGGATTGGGACTCCTAAAATAGAAAGCTATGAGACTCCAACATCGTTGCCTGAAGTTTGATGTACCTTCATAGTGCAAATATTATTTCCTTGTGTAATATGAGAATACTATGGAAAAAGACTTATAGTGAAGAAACGTGGTGAAGTCGAGATATTGAAGATCTCCATTACTGGATTGAAGAACTTTAAAGTTGAAGAACATGCCATAGAAGCCTTGATACAAAAATCCATAGTAGCCTTAAAGAATAGGCCATAGTAGCCTTGAATAATAGGCCATAGTAGCCTTGAATAATAGGCCATAGAAGCCTTGATATTGAGAAGGCCACAAAAGCCTTGATACTAAAAAAGGACCCAAAATCCTTGATCCTGACAAAGAATTCAAAGTGAATATATGATTCAAAAGTAGTCTAAATATTTTAGTACTAATATATTTTTTGCAGGGAAAGAAGATTTAGTGAGTTGAAAATTTTCCTAAAAGAAAGTTATGAAGAGTATCTTCTTCATAATAAACACAACACCTAAATTAGAAATAAAGAGATTAGGATATCTCATTGAAGAACTTCTAGTATTGTAAGAAGAAGCAGAAGGACTAGGTGAGTCTTGCTCAAATCCAGAAGCAGCAAAATTAGAGATCTAGAAGAAGATATCATCACCAACACTTCCAAGAGTATAAGGTTGAAGAGAATGTCTCAAAGAAAACCATCAAAATTTGTAATATCGAAGACCTAGGAGAGGTATCAAGAAGAATTCAAAAAAAGGCCTCTAGAGCCTTATTGAAGATCATCAAAAGAGTTCTTAGGAGAACTCATTGGATAAATCCACTACCAAGGAGAATCTCCTGATATTGAAGGACTTGGGACAATTATTGCCATCTGACAACAAGCCTAAGAGAAGAATTTGGTAAGGAGTGCCAATTCCAAGAAGAAGAATTTGGCAAGGAGTGCTAATTTCAATAAGAAGAATTTGGCGAGTGTCAAATTTGTGAAGGAGAATTTTGCAAGGAGTTCCAAATTCGTGAAGAAGAATTTGGCAAGGAGTGCCAAATCCTAGAAGAAGATCCTACTTGAAGTCAAAATTTGACAAGAAGACTTGAAGACAGAAGAAGCTTATCAAATCTTGGATATTTGAAGATTACCTCTCACAACAATAAGGCACCGATTTAGAGACAAAAAATTATCCAAATCTATAGTAGAAGGAGGATAATGCAAAAGAAGAACAAGCCACCAAATCCTAGGCTCATGAAAGAAATTTTGAGACCATAATTTGGTGAAGAAGGAGTTGTTAAGGATAATCTACAAAGAGCTGCAAGATCCTACTCGAAGTAGCAACTTGGTGATCCTACACACCAAGATCTACATCCTCTACAAAAGTGACAAAATATCTACAAAAACTTTTAAAAGGTAAGCAAATTTTGGTGCAAGTAGATTGATTAATTTAATTACTTATCATATTTGTTAGAGCACCTGAATTTGGATTTAAGTTGCAAGAAGAAAATTAGATTACAGTCTTCAAAAGTGCAAAATTAGATTAAGGTTCATTTACACATTAATTAGGAGTTGATTAGATTTTATAATTCTTCTATAAACTACCTATCATCTACTTTGGAAAAAATAAAAGGAATACTAAGTCCTACAATAATAAATTGTAGTGAAATTACAGAATAATTATTGAATATTTATTTCAGATTATTCTTTATTAGTTGCAGTAATTTTGATTGTGTGCATTATGTTGAGAGTTTATTGGAGTGATAAGGTCAAATTGTTAGTGCATTAAAAATAAATTCTGTTATTATTTATTTGCACTATTATACTACTCTCAAAAGAAACTAGTTTTATTTTTTTGAAGGGCACAAAACCTGATTTGTATCAAGTGTCTAAAGACACTATTTAAGCACAGAAATCTGCAACTCATAGTGGCCAAGTAAAGACACCAAAAACAGGTTAGAATCCTCCAAAATATGGAGAAGAACACAACTAACTAAAAACATAAATAGAAGCTTCAAATATTGAGACTTAGTGAGTCTCAAATCCAAAGCACTACAAAATTAGGTGCAAGGAAAGAAAGTGCAGAAAATTGCATCAATTAAAGAGCTTATACCTACTGTTATCTAAGATTGGATTTATTATCAAAGTGTACAAGAAAAAAAGGGAAGGTGTATACTCATAAAATACAATCTCAAAACCCTTATATTTCAGGAAAAATCTACCATAAAACCATAATTTCATATCTAGAAAAGGAGTGCAAAAGAAGGTACATTAAAAAAGCCTTATATAAAATTTATGGTACATATTATTGCACTACTCTAATATAGTTTTTACATTAAAATAGTAAATTTACCTCAAAATGTATAATATCTATAGGGTAAATCAGCCAAGGAAGGTTGAACGTCAGCACTCTTCTACCCAAGAAAAAGGAGCCATTGAAAGGGCTCATCTTAGATGGACGTACCTACGAAATCAAATATCACATAAGACCATCATCAAGATACATTTACGCAGGTAAAAAGAGTGCACATCTACTAGAAAAATGTTTCAAAAATCTACATAGGAATCAATACATTGGAAGCATAGAATAAATGGAGCAAAGGTGCTACATTCAAGTTCTTTAACTTGGAGAAGATAGACCACCAAAGGAAGCACCAAAATCAGCATTCAAATCTCCATAGTGCATCGTCAATCCACCTACAAAATAAAATCTTGCTTGCTTCCCAAGAAACATAGCAAAGCAAAGGAATGTCATTCAAAAGGATTTGAGGAGTTATAATATTCTCTTTGGAAGATGTTATAGGGAAGGACTTCATGCAGAAATTTTGAATGCCACTTGGCATAAACTTTATAAGACACCATTTCATCTCTCAACACTTAGTAAACCTCATGCAAGAGTTGCAGGAAATATTAAGGAAGTGGTGCCACTTGTTATCCTCCACAAGCTTCACATAAGTGCCAACACAAGTGCCCATACGTTACAAGATAATAAAGAAAGTATTTAACAATAAATTGGTATGTTAAATAATGAGAGGAGTGCTCCTTTGTAATGGTCATGACACGTGTTACAAATCCCATGATTATTCATCCATAAAAGGTGCCAAAATTCCAAAGTCCAAGATACAATAAATCACGATCAAAGCCATCCGAAGCGCAACATGGAAGGAAGGAAGAAGGAGCATTAAAGGCTTCTGGTCTTGAAGGTCAAACCTTACTATTTTTACGTCTACATTCCAGCATTGAAGACAAGCAATCCAAAGGCATCTCCATTGATTCTAAAGCCTAAAGTAATATTTATATATTTTTTATATTAAACCGAAGAAAGTGTCGAACAATGAGGATATTTAGCATCCAAAAGGTAAGTTTTAATCCCAATTTATTATTGCTTTCATATTTGGAGATATAAGGGTTATAAGCTGAGGTTAAATTTTATATTTTGAAAGCAAAATCTATAAGGGATAACTTATCAAATTGAATTAATATTTGAAATTTAATCTAGGATAAATAAATAATTCTACTTGGATTAAATTCTTTAACATTTTTACAAATATTATTAATTTTATAATTTTTTAAATTTTGGAGCCACAAGGGTTACTACATCAAATTTATTTATTGGAAATTAGAAATAAAGGGATGTAAAAAGAGGTTATTATATTTTTTACAAAGGTTGGAAATTTATATTTTTCTTGTCTCAAAACGTCTAAAAATGGACAAATGAAATCCAACATTAAAACCTCTTGAAAAGTACTTAGTTCAATAGGAGTAATAAGGTGTTAAGAAGATTTTTAATCCTTACAAAATTTGTAAAAAATCAAGCAAAATTAAACTATATTTTCACAAAATCAATATATCATACTTCAAAATCTCTAAGGAGACATAAGGAAGTCCATAAAATCTAAGAATTGATATTAGAGAAATGGCATCAAACAAATTCTTCCTAGAAGAATCTCAACTACTCAAGGGCCCAAATTATTGTTGAGCAAGGTGCAGCAAAAGCATTGAGAAAGTATTGTCATTGTTGTCAACACAGACAGATTGATGCAGTTGATGCAGTTCAGAGGTCAGTCAGATCAAGTGTAGAAAGTTTCAAGAAAAACAGAGGTGACCCAGATTCAGAAATTGGTAGAAAGAGACAAGGAAGAAAACTGTCGCGATATCGCGACATGTTTTCTGTCGCGATTTCGTGACAAAAAGTAGGAGAGAGAAAATGCACGCCAAAATGTCGCGATGTCGCGACATGTCGAGTTTTTACTGAGGAGAGATAAAATGTGTCACGATTTCGCGACAAAAATCAGGAGAGAGAAAATGCACGCCAAAATGTCGTGATGTCGCGACATGTCGAGTTTTCGCTGAGGAGAGAGAAAATGTGTCGCGATTTCACGACAAAAAGCAGGAGAGAGAAAATGCATGCCAAAATATCGTGATGTCGCAACATGTCGAGTTTTCGCTGAGGAGAGAGAAAATGTGTCGCGATTTCGCGACACAAATGGAGGAAAGGAGCTTGCAATGAAGAGAGTAGCGATTTCCATACATGTTGAAGTTTCGCATTTCAAAGCACAGCTGAAAATGTATGGAAACAAAGGTGTAGTGATTTCACTACAAATCGGAAGTTAAGAAAACTGAGTTGCAGCAATTTCGACATAAGTAAAAATTCACAAGAAGAAGGTGTAGCATTTTCGCTACATGTTGAAACAAAGAGAAACTAAGGTGTAGCGATGGCGCTACATGTTGAAACAAAGAGAAACTAAGGTGTAGCGATGGCGCTACATGTTGAAACAAAGGGAAACTAAGGTGTAGCGATTTCGCTACTAGTCAAAAGTGTAGAACTAAAAGATGCAGCAATGATATTACAAGTCAAAATTTCATGAAAAGAGGCAAGGTGAAAACATAAGGCACAAAGATGTAAAAATTTCGCCATTGCATGAAGCATAGTGTCGCGATTTAGTGACATGTTCCATTTTCGCTGGAGTTGGCAAGGAGAGTTGTACGGAAGAGCAAAGTGTCGTGATTTCGTGACATGTTCCTTTTTCACTGCTGCTGGCAAAGAAGAGTGTACGGAAGCCGGAAGTGTCATGATTTCGTGACAAGCAGGATGATGACATCAGCAAGAGTCAGAAACGTCATGATTTTGTGACAAGAAGGATGATGACGTCAGCAGAAGCCAGAAGCGTCACGATTTCACGACAAGAATGATGATGACGTCAGCAAAGTCAGAAAGTGTCACGATTTCACGACAGGATGCTAGGAAAGGTGCTGGAATCTGGAAGCATCACGATTTCACGACATTATGAAGGATGACGTCAGCAAAAATTAAAAGTGTCACGATATCGCGATAGGCAACTGTTTGGCGGGTAAAAGCCGTAGGAGCATGCAAAATGACACATGTCGAAAAAGCATAATCATGCAGCCTGTTACGTAAACGATAACTGATGTCAAACAGACAGTTACACATGGACAGGTGTCGAACATACATGGAAACAGATGTAGATGCATGCTTGAAACGCTTTCTAAGTGTTGTATAGGCTGTATCGAAAAAGCATTCGAACGGCTGAAGTGCAGCATTCGAACAGCCGATTGAAAGTGCAAACGAACAGCCGATTGAAGAATGCATTAGAATAGTCGATTAAAATAGATGCATTTACAGCATTCGAAACATAAAATAGGAAGGATCGAAAAGCTTTTGAGAAGAAGGATGTGCAGCATTCGAACAGTTGTATTTGGAAGGATTCGAACAGCCGCATTGGAAAGAAGAAAATAATTCGACCGGCTCGAGAATGTCATCCGACTGCATGAAGAATTGAAACGCGATAGAAGAAAAAGAGTCCCGATGAGAAAAATAGGGTATAAAAGGACAGTCGAGCACAGAATAATGTTGCTGCTGTGAGAGAGAAGTTGTTGTAGAAAGAGAAATATTGCTGTGAAAAGAGGGTTTGAATAAGAAAATTAGCAGAGCCGTGAGAGTGTGCAGATTTGGATTAATTACATACCAGTCAGGGTTGTGCATGAAGTGAAGACACTTTTATGTCATTCTAATTGATCAAAATTGTAGTCCAAGTTGGTGCTTGGTACTAGGGGTTGGTGCTCCATCTGTTGTAGCAAAAAATTATAGGGGTTGGTGCTCCTTCCAGTGGATGCTGGTAAAGAAGTTGTAAAATTGAAGTTAAATAACTACACTGATTCACCCCCCCTCTTAGTGTCATTGTGTGAACATCAATTGGTATCAGAGCCAAGTTTCCTTGTACAAGCTTAATCAGCTAAGGAGATATTGGAAGAAACAATGGCAGGCGGTGAAGGATTTTCATCCAACAAAGCTCCCTTATTTGATGGAACAAATTACACCTTCTGGAAACTCAGAATGCAAACATATCTCGAGTGCATTGGGATATGATATTTGGGATTACGTAGATAGTGGATACACAAGCACCCACTACTCCTCCAACAGAATCTGCTGAGAAAAAGAAATTTGAGAACAACTCCAACGCTAAGAATGCCATAATGTGTGGGCTTGTTGACAGTGAACTGATAAGAGTCATGAGTTGTACATCAGCAAAAGACATGTGGGATAAACTGAAGAGCATCCATCAAGGAGACAGTAAGATTAAGGAAGCAAAACTGCAAACTCATCGAGCACAGTTCAAAGCACTACAAATGAATGAAGATGAAAACATAGAGACTTATATGCTGAGATTCAACATAATTATTAATGCAATCAGAGGACTCAGTGAAGAAATTGATGATGCAGTTGTTGTGAAAAAGGTTCTCAGAACACTTCACAAAAGATTTAACTCCAAAGTCTCTGCAATAGAAGAGGCAAAAGATCTAAACAACTTCAGCATGGATGAGTTGCATGGTTCCCTGATAGCATATGAAATGAGAATAGGACAAACCAAGTCTACAGACAGAGAAGTAGCTTTTAAAGCACACAAGAATGTAAAAGTTGAACATGAATCTGAGGATGAAGGAACACTGGATGAAACAAAAGCCAATTTTGTTCGAAAACTCATAAAAGAAAAAGGAAAATATAGAGGGAAGCTACCTTTTAAATGCTTCAATTGTGGAGGAGTCGGTCATTTTGCAGCCAAATGTCCAATGCAGGAGAGAACCAAAAATGGTGAAGGTTCACACCAAGAAAAAGGTGACTTGGAAGAAGAAACAAAATTTCGAAAGAACAACTTCAAGAAGAAAAGCTTCATGACCAAGAATGTCAGTAGTTCTGAAGAAAGCACCGATGAGGAGTCTGAAGAAGAAGGAGGTGAAGCTCTGTTCATGGCACTTGAAGAAGAAAGAACAGAGAAAAATTAGGAAGGTGATGAAAATTCCAAGGATGAAACTGAAGTGTATTTGGAAGGAGAATTGGTTGCTGCACTTGAAGAGTTGAGTGCAGAAAGGAAGAAGAATAAGAAATTTTCAAAGAAATTAGAGAATGCCACAGACATAATAAACAATCTGAAAATACAGATAGAGGAATTCAAGAAAATTTCTAAAGTTTTTGATGAACAATTAACTGTAAAGACAGTTGAATGCAGCAAGCTAGAGGAAGACATTGTTAAGTTAAGGATGCAGTTAGAGGAGATGAATAGAAAATTGAACTGTTTTCATAAGTTTGAAGAAAGTACTCTAAATCTGGATAAAATGTTAAATAACCAAAGGCCTTCTGGCATAAAATTTGGTTTAGGCTTTGATGAAGGAGAATATTCAAAGGATTCAAAGAACTTGAATATAGAACCCATAAAGAAAGAAGAAAATATCAGGGTTGAACCAGAAAAACCAAATCATGCAAAAGAAAACAATAATGCCAAATTCAAGAAGAATACTGACAAAGATGGATTCACAAAAGTCACACATCCAAGGAGGAGAAGAGTCATGGCTCCTACTTCAAACTGGAAAAGACCGGCACCCAGGTTTAATCATGCATTTTTTGGTTATTGTTTTAAATGCAATGCTTATGGCCATAAGATTTCAGATTACAGGCATAATGTATCTCAAAGGAATTTTACTAGCAAAAATGTTTTTTCTCCTTTAATGAATTATGCAGTTGAATGTTATAATTGTCATAATTTTGGACATATTGCTAGAAACTCTAGAAGCACTTTTGCATCAAATAATTATCGAGGTAGAAAATCTCAGCCAAGTGGGTTGAAACAAAACCAGAAATTTCTTGAAAAATAGGCACATGCTAATGAAAGGACAAAGGCAAAACAAGTAGAAAAATCTGCTATCAAACCAGAATGGAAAGAAAAGGAATCTTTGATTGTCCAGATCGCTTTTAAAGCTCAAAACAAATCAAGTACCTTGGATACTTGACAGTGGTTTTTCCAGTCACATGACAGGTGACAAGCAAAAGTTTGAGAATTTACAGAATTATGAAGGTGGTTCTATGAAATTTGGAAATAATGATGGAGCAAAGATTGTTGGAAAGGGATCAGTTAAGATCAGTTATGGCAATATAAAATCAAAATAAGTCTTGTTTGTAATGGCCTGAAACATAACTTGCTAAGTGTAAGTCAAATATGTGACAGAGGTCATGATGTAATCTTCAAGAAGGAGGGCTATGAAGTAAGAAAGACAAAAAATGGAAAGTTAATAGCCATTGGATCGAGAACTTCTGAAATCGTATACACTTTCGAAACCGTAGAAGGAACATGCTTGATTAGACAGGAATATGAAAAGCGGCTATGGCACAAGAGGCTTGGGCATATTAGTTTTGACAATCTAGAAAAAATCGAGTTCAAAAAGAGCGATTAGAGATATACCAAACATTGGCAAACCCGTAAATAGCATCCGTGAGTCATGCCAAAAGGGAAAACAAACCGGAGCCACTTTCAAAGCAAAAGAATACTTCACTAGCAAGCCATTAGAACTAATTCACACCGATCTATGTGGACCCATGAGAACTGAAAGCATAAATGGACACAAATATTTTATGCTGTGTATAGATGACTACTCAAGAATGACATGGGTACTATTTCTGAAACTCAAGTCAGAAGCCTTTGAGATGTTTAAAACCTACAAAAATCTTGTTGAGAATCAATCAGGAAAAAGAATTAAATGCCTAAGATCGGACGGGGGAGGAGAGTTTATCTCCGAAGAATTTGCGAATACTCGTCAAAAACATTGGATAAGAAGACAGGTTTTCAACGACTAGGACACCTCAGCGAGAATAGTGTTGTAGAAAGGAAGAATAGAACAGTGCAGGAAATGGCAAGGACAATGCTGGCAGAAAACAAAATAGCTGACAGATTTTGGAAAGAGGCGATTCATACTGTAGTTTACATTCAAAACAGGTGCATGCTGAGACCACATGAAAGAAAAACAGCTTATGAGTTGTGGTTTGGCGGAAAGGCAACGAGCAAGACATTTCAAAGTATTTGGCGACAAGTGCTACATAAAAGCAGATCGAAGATAACCTCGATAAATTTGAAGATAGAGTTGATGAAGGTATCTTTCTTGGTTACTCAACAAAAAGCAAGGCATACACATGTTACAACAAGAGGTTGAAGAAAATTGTTGAAAGTGCTGATGTGAAAGTTGATGAAGGTAGAGAACAAGAAACTACTTATCAAGAAAACTACCCTATGTATGAAGAAATCATTGAAGGTGATGATGAAAAAGAAACAGAGAAGAATCAAAAAATTGATCCAGATGATGTAAAAACTGAATCTGAAGAAGAAGAAAATAGGAAATTTAAAATAGGCAACTGGCAAAAAAATCATCCAAGTGAATAGATTATTGGGGATCCCACAGATGGTATTCAGACAAGAAGAACAACAGTGAGGAACTATTCTCTATTATCTAGTATTGAACCTAAAGATGTTGCTGAAGCAAGCACAGATGAAAGTTGGATGAAGGCAATCAATGAAGAACTAGATCAGATAGAGAAAAAAAATACTTGGGAATTAGTACCTAGACCAACAAATAAAAACATAATTGGTACTAAATGGGTTTTTAGAAATAAATTGAATGAAGATGGGCAGGTTGTCAGAAATAAGGCAAGATTGGTATGTAAATGCTATGCTCAGGTTGAAGGCATTGATTTTGAAGAAACTTTTGCATCGGTAGCCGGACTAGAGGCAATCGAATGTTTCGGCATTAGCAGTTCATAAAAAATTCAAAGTATATCAAATGGATGTAAAATCAGCATTTTTGAATGGAAAACTGGAAGAAGAGGTTTACATTGAACAACCAGATGGCTTCCAACTTGGTGACAATCCAGATTTAGTTTGCAGGTTAAAGAAAGCTTTATATGGATTAAAACAGGCACCCGAGCATGGTATGCAAGGCTGGATAATTATCTAATTAAACAAGGGTTTAAGAAAGGTTTGGTGGATAGCAACTTATATGTCAAAACAGAGAAGGGTCATCTTATTGTTCTTGTTGTTTATGTAGATGACATATTATTTGGCAGCAGCATGGATGAATACTGCAAAGACATCAATTAAAATGAAAAAAGAATTTGAGATGTCAATGATTGGTGAACTTTCTTATTTCTTAGGATCTAGCAGGTCAATCAAAATGAAAAAGGCATTTTTATTTCTCAAGTTAAATATGTAAAAGAAATGCTGAAAAAGTTCACAATGGAAGACAGTAAACCGGTCAGCACTCCCATGACAACAGGCTGCAAGTTGAGCAAGAATGATAAATCTCCAGATGTTGATCAAACAATGTACAGGTCTATGATTGGAATCCTGCTGTATTTAACAGCTACTAGACCAGATATACTACGGGCAGTATGCATGGTTGCTATATTTCAGGCAAGTCCCAAAGAAACTCATGTCACAGCTGTAAAAAGGATCTTCAGGTACCTCAAAGGTACCATGGATTATGGGTTGTGGTACCCAAAAGGCAAAGACTTCACTTTTATTGCATATTCGATGCAGATTGGGCAGGGTGCATTGATGACCAAAAGAGTACAAGTGGAGGAGCATTTTATCTTAGAGACAGGCTGGTAGCATGGCACGGCAAGAAACAAGAATCAGTCTCTCTATCCACTGCAGAGGCAGAATACATTGCAGCCACAACTTGCTGTACACAGATATTATGGATGAGACAAACTTTGAAAGATCTTGGTATCCACTTCAAAGAGCCAATATCAATAAAATGTGATAACACTAGTGCTATCAACATATCCAAAAATCCAGTTATGCATTCAAGAACCAAACACATTGCAATCCGATATCATTTTTTGAAGGATAAAGTTGCAGAAGGAGAAGTCAAGTTGGATTTTGTTCCAACTACAGAGCAAGTAGTCGATATATTCACAAAACCATTGCCTAAGGATGTTTTTGAGTACCTTAGGAATAAGTTGGGAGTGGTCACAATTCCCAAGAACTGACTATCATTAGGGATCACATTCTCAATGGGTGCATGCATGCCTATACTTATAGTTTTGTTTATATTTATGATTTTTGCTAACTATAACAAAATTTTCCTGAGAATGGTGTACAAAGACTCAGGGGGAGTCTGCAGCAGCCCTTTGGTATTATTGGCAAAGGGGGAGAAGAAGTTGAGCAAGGTTGTTGTGTGTTGCCAACAATTCCAAAGGGGGAGATTGTTGAGCAAGGTGTAGCAAAATCATTGAGAAAGTATTGTCATTGTTGTCAACACAGACAGATTGATGCAGTTGATGCAGTTCAGAGGTCAGTCAAATCAAGTGCAGAAAGTTTCAAGCAAAATAGAGGTGACCCAGATTCAGAAATTGGCAGAAAGAGACAAGGAAGAAAACTGTCGCGATATCGCGACATGTTTTCTGTCGCGATTTCGCGACAAAAAGTAGGAGAGAGAAAATGCACGCCAAAATGTCGCGATGTCGCGACATGTCGAGTTTTCGCTGAGGAGAGAGAAAATGTGTCGCGATTTCGCGACAAAAAGCAGGAGAGAGAAAATGCATGCCAAAATGTCGCGATGTCGCGACATGTCGAGTTTTCGCTGAGGAGAGAGAAAATGTGTCACGATTTCATGACAAAAAGTAGGAGAGAGAAAATGCACGCCAAAATGTCACGATGTTGCGACATGTCGAGTTTTCGTTGAGGAGAGAGAAAATGTGTCACGATTTCGCAACATAAATGGAGGAAAGGAGATTGCAATGAAGAGAGTAGTGATTTCCATACATGTTGAAGTTTCGCATTTCAAAGCACAGCTGGAAATGTATGGAAACAAAGGTGTAGCGATTTCGCTACAAATCGGAAGTTAAGAAAACTGAGTTGCAGCGATTTCGACACAAGTAAAAATTCACAAGAAGAAGGTGTAGCATTTTCGCTACATGTTGAAACAAAGAGAAACTAAGGTGTAGCGATGGCGCTACATGTTGAAACAAAGAGAAACTAAGGTGTAGCGATGGTGCTACATGTTGAAACAAAGGGAAACTAAGGTGTAGCGATTTCGCTACTAGTCAAAAGTGTAGAACTGAAAGATGCAGCAATGATATTACAAGTCAAAATTTCATGAAAAGAGGCAAGGTGAAAACACAAGGCACAAAGATGTAAAAATTTTGCCATTGCATGAAGCATAGTGTCACGATTTAGTGACATGTTCCATTTTCACTGGAGTTGGCAAGGAGAGTTGTACGGAAGAGCAAAGTGTCACGATTTCGTGACATGTTCCTTTTTTGCTGCTGCTGGCAAAGAAGAGTGTATGGAAGCCGAAAGTGTCGTGATTTCGTGACAAGCAGGATGATGACATCAGCAAGAGTCGAAAACGTCACAATTTCATGACAAGAAGGATGATGACGTCATCAGAAGCCAGAAGCGTCACGATTTCACGACAAGAATGATGATGACGTCAGCAAAGTCAGAAAGTGTCGCGATTTCACGACAGGATGCTAGGAAAGGTGCTGGAATCTGGAAGCGTCGCGATTTCACGACATTATGAAGGATGACATCAACAAAAATTAAAAGTGTCGTGATATCGCGACAGGCAACTTTTTGGCGGGTAAAAGCCGCAGGAGCATGCAAAATGACACGTGTCGAAAAAGCATAATCATGCGACTTGTTACGATACAATGAATCGATGTCGAATGACAGTTACACATGGACAGGTATCGAACATACATGGAAACAGATGTAGATGCATGCTTGAAACGCTTTCTAAGTGTCGTATACGCTGTATCAAAAAAGAATTCGAACGATTGAAGTGCAACATTCGAACAGTCGATTGAAAGTGCAAACGAACAGTCGATTGAAGAATGCATTAGAACAGCCGATTAAAATAGATGCATTTACAGCATTCAAAACATAAAATAGGAAGGATCGAAAAGCTTTCGAGAAGAAGGATGTGTAGCATTCGAACGATCGTATTTGGAAGGATTCGAACGATCGCATTGGAAAGAAGAAAAGAATTCGACTAGCTCGAGAATGTCATCCGATCGCATGAAGAATTTAAACGCGATAGAAGAAAAAGAGTCTCGATGAGAAAAATAGGGTATAAAAGGACAGTCGAGCACTGGAATAATGTTGTCTTGTGAGAGAGAAGTTGTTGCGAAAGAGAAATATTCGTTGTGAAAAGAGGGTTTGAATAAGAAAATTAGCAGATTCGTGAGAGTGTGTAGAGTTGGATTAATTACAGACCAGTCAGGGTTGTGCATGAAGTGAAGACACTTTTATGTCATTCTAATTGATCAGAATTGTAGTCCAAGTTGGTGCTTGGTACTAGGGGTTGGTGCTCCATCTGTTGCAGCAAAAAATTACAGGGGTTGGTGCTCCTTCCAGTGGATGCTGGTAAAGAAGTTGTAAAATTGAAGTTAAATAACTACACTGATTCACCCCCCCCCTCTCAGTGTCATTGTGTGAACATCAATTATTTATCCTAGAAAAATAAATTGAAAGCAATCTTAGTATATGGAAGACTTTGGGATATTGTCAAAGGGAAAACACAAAAACCTACCACAAGTAAAATTGAAATTTTGAAGTTTGAAGAAATTGATTCAAATGCTTTAATGATAATAACTTTTACTATCACTGATGAGATTCAACCATATATTAGTTCAGCCAAAACATATTCAGATGCATGGACAAGCCTAGAGATATTTTTTGAAGAAAAGAATAAGGTGACTATCCTTCACCTCCAAACTCAAATTCACTCATTGAATATGAATAGTGAAGAAAGCATAGAACTGTTCCTGAGGAAGGTAATAAATATAAAAGAGAAATTATTGATCTTAGGAGAATCGGTTAAGGATGAACTTCTCAATCAAGCTACCATGAGAGCACTTCTATATAGCTATAAGTTTTTTGTCACATATTTTTCATGTTTTGAGCAAAGATACTTCTTTTGATTATCTAGTCAATATAATTCAAGAATATGAAGTAGAAAATACTATGAAATATGAGATGACTAACACTGCATTGGTATAAAAATGTAATCCATAGAGAAATATTGCTTCTTTAGTAAGAGGATGAAAAGCATGGTATTGTCAAATATACAGAAATAAAGGCCATAGTACCAGTTATTGCGGATACAATACCAAAAATCGAAAGCAAGGAAATCATACAAATAATGTGAATCAATTCCAAAATCGACAAAATCAAAGGAACCCTCATCAGTAGCAATTTTAGTGATCAACCAATTATTCTTAACTGGAATTTCAGAAGAGAAATCATAAGGGACACCTAGTCCAAAGGATAGAAGAAATTGAAGAATTGGAAGAATCGACAGATGCCTATGAGGTGAAATCTCTATCAACAAATGTTATATATTATAGAGACACTAATTATTTTCTTGAATAGGTTTCAAATAATGAAGAGTACGAAGATCAATATAAAGAAGAAGAACCATATTAAAGACTCAAGTCTTCAATACCCAAATAATGTAATATAGGGGGTGTTAGAAATAGAATCTATTCCATAATTTGGGTTATGTAAATGTATCTTCTAAGGTACATACTTGGGATAGTAGATTACTTTAGGGGTAAGTTATCTAGTTACTTCATGCAATGTAATAAATGCACAAGTGTCAATGTGCAAGATGTATATGTGCAAGTTGTCCCTTGCACAACTAGGTAGAGTGTTGGCCAAGTTATCTATTTTCCTATATAAGGAAGGTCTCATTGTTAGATAGATATAAAGTCAAGGGACATAGTTAGATAGTGTAGCTTAGGGCATAGTACAATTCTATGTATATGTGCAAGATGTATATGTGCAAGTTATCCCTTGCACAACTAGGTAGAGTGTTGGCCAAGTTATCTATTTTCCTATATAAGGAAGGCCTCATTGTTAGATAGATATAAATTCAAGGGACATAGTTAGATAGTGTAGCTTAGGGCATAGTACAATTCTATGTATATAACCATCCAGTGGTGATGGGTCCAATGTAGTTTAGTAGCTTTATTAATGGAGTATTCATTTCCTCCATAGCTACATTGTATACTTTTATATGATTTCTATTTGTAGTATATTTTAGTCATATAGCATATTTAGTTTATTTTATATTATTTTGCATCTTGTGATTGCTATCTATCAATGCTCATTACATCAAAAGCTAACAACAATAACATGAATTTGTTGGATGTGTAGTCCTCCCAATAAAAATGGGGTCTCATGTACTAAAAACTCTTTTCTTGTGTTTCTCTATAATCTAAACTTTATCTTCTTAGGGTGACTTTGGAATCATGTTATGCAAGAAATACCCTCAACTTGTTACCAATATCTAAAGTTTGAATACCAAAGTAAGTTTTATAGAATTGTAGCTAACAAATATATTTTTGCTTATTGTCAAGCCATCTAGGAAAATAACCCTAAGGTTCATCTTTTGCATTCCTTCAATGCTTCCTACCATTTTATCAATGATTTATTAAAACTTGTTGCACCTAAAGAGACAAAGGATAGCCATAAAGCTAGAACAAGTAGCAAAATCTTAACAAAAGTTAAAGAGAGTTAATACATATGATATAAATCATATAAACCTCAATAATAAACATGAGTTTCTAGATTTGGACTTAGCTAGGTGACCACTGTCACCTCAAATCTTAGAACTACCTTCAAGAAAAGAAAAAATGTCAATATTGCGAGTTGCACTTTCATTTATGTTAGAACAACAAGTGAAGAGAAGATCCATTGAAGCAACCCACATCCAATAGAATGAAAGTATGCTTCATCTTACTTATTATATTTTTATCCCAAACCTAAGTAAATCATTTGCAACCTTGATCATCAGGGAAGAGAATTAGGACCTCGTGATCAAGGTATAAAAGAACCTCTAGAATATGAAGCTTGGTTTGGGTACTAGGGACTAGGATACATTTCCAACCATAATGAAAGGACATTTGATTCCTCTTTCGAGAGTATTGATGATGAGGACGTATACCTTTTCTCATTTTAACCCCAAAAAAGGTCACCCTAATAGAAGGTCTGGATTGGGATGAATAGGATGATGGTAAACCTTCTCCAATTTTCCTTTTTAACCTATTTTCATAATATGCATAAATCAACACCCTAAGCATTGAACTTATTAAATAAACCAAGCAAAGATCCAACAATAACCTTGAAATTAAGGTTCTACCCTGAATAGACAATGGTACATTATCTCAAGCAATAGAAAACCTCTTATCAACTTTATACATAAATGACTTTGAGGTGAAAGTTTCACTCCATAGCCCTTCAAGGTATAATCATAATAATTTAACTCATACAAAATATTCCTATTAAAGGTTCTCTTCCATTAATCATACATCCCTCACATTCATACAACACACAACAATGCACTTTAGATGCCAATCGGTTTGAAAGTGTAGGATTCTTACCTAACCATCCACAATATGAATATGAGTCTCACATTTTAATAGAGGAAATTATTGATATAAATATAGATTCCAAATATAATCCAAAAATCATAAATCCAGGAAAAGTCTTAACTTTAGAATAATATGAAGAGTATACGCAAATATTACTCAAATTTTATAACATATTTGGATGTTCTTATGAATATATGCTTGGGTTAGACCCATCCTTAGTATTTTACCACTTGGTAGTCAACCAATATGTCAAACCAATAAAGGAAAAACTAAGGAAGATGAATCCTAAAGTTTCTTTACTAGTAAAAGAACTTCAAAAAAAAATAGACTTTAATCAAGGCTATCAAATGTTTTAATTGGATCTCCAACATAATTCATATAGAAAAAAACAAAAGCGTTATATGGGTCCGCATAGACTTTTATGACATATATAAATATTGTCCGAAAGGTGACTCTCATCTATGAAACATAGACATGATAGTAGACTTCACTTTCAAATACAGAATGCTATCCTTGAAGGATGGATTTTCTAGGTACAATCAAATTTTAATTGTGCTAGAAGACCAAGATAAAATAGTGTTCATCACTCCTTTAGATATCTTTTGCTTTGAGGTGACTCCCTTGGACTTGAAGAACACAAAAACAAGTTATCAATGTGCTATGACATATATCTTTACTGATATGATGCATGATATCATCAAAGACTATGTTGATGATCTTCTCGGGCAATCTATAAAAGGAGAATATTATGTTAGTGTCTTAAGAAAAAAATTTCGATAACTTAGAGTATAAGATTCACCAAAAACCCCCAAATGAATATTTAGAGTCACATCCGATAAAATATTAGGCTTCATCATGTCTAGGCATAGGATTGAGGTAGATCCTAACAAAATATATTCTACCACTAAAATTCCACTTGCTAAAAACCTAATCCAACTTCAATGTCTATAAGGAAGTTACAAGCTATCAAAATATTCATTTACCAATGGGGAAACAAATGTCAATCATTTTTCAAGTTTTAATAAAAGGAAAAAGTTCAATTAGGGCGAGTAATGTTGTAAAGTATTTGATGCCTTGAAAACATATTTTCTATCTCCACCAATGCTTATCCCATAAAATCCCCTCAAGCAATTATTGTTATACATTGTAACAATAGTCCATACCTTATGTGCCATATTGGAATAGTGTGATGATCAGCGTGGGGAAAGGGCCATATACTATATTAGTATAACACTTATCAACTATGAGACTATATATACTCCATTACAAAAATTATACCTAGTAGTGATCTTTTCTTCTCAAAAGTTGAGACACTACATGCTTATTCATAAAATCTATGTAATAGATTGAGGTACCTTATGTCCAAACCCTATTTTGTAGGTAGGATGGCTAAATGGGTGATGGACCTTAATGAAAATTACCTTATGTTTATTAGAAAAAAACAATAATAGAATAAGTTATGGTTGATTAGTTGGCACCATCTTGTTCACCAGTTAGTCATCCCCCAATAGTCAAATACCTTGATGAGACAATATGCACTCTCGAAGCATCACATCATGTTTTTTGGACTATTTTCTTTGACGGTGCAAGGTGTGTCAAATATTGAGGAAAGGAATCATCTTAGTTTCACCCCAAAAAAATAGTTATCCCTCTATCTTTAAGCTTCAATTCTAGTGTACCAATAACACAATCAAGTATGAAGTACTTATTCTTGGGCTTCAAGTAGCCCTAGCCCTAAAAGTAACCTATATTTCCATATTTAGGTATTTTAAGCTAATCACAAATCATATTAGTTAATTTTATAAAACTGGAGATGATAAACTCAAGTTGTATAAATATATAATGGATAGGTTGATAATTTCCTTTGAAAAAGTCACCATTGACACAATTCCACACTTCAATAATTGAAAAGTGAATGCAATGGTTGTGGATGTTGTGTTCATGCCTCTAGAGTTGGAATATGAATAACTTATAATTATCATTTGACAAATAAAGTAGTCGATAACTCTATAATATATTCCAGACCCCTTACCCATATTTTTTACTAAACAAGTATCTATCCTTGATTCTTGGTACAAGGAAATTTATGATTTTCTTAAGAGTGGAGCTTTAACTAAAGGTATAAATTACAATAACCAATATAACCTAATGCAATGAGATTATAGATACATAATAATCAAATACATTTTGTATAAGTAAAATTTTGATGGTATTATCTTAATATACCTAAATTTTGATGAATCTAAATGAGTGATGCAAGATTCCCATGAGGGATAATATGGTGGCCACTTCAATGGAATTTTCATTTCCAAGAAGCTTATTCACATGGGATATTATTGGTCAACCATGGAAAGGGATACCCTTCATGAGAGAATATGATAGGCACGAAAAACATGATAATATTATCCATGCACCTAGTCAAGAGCTCCAATACATGACATCCCCCTAGCCCTTCTCCACATGGGTGCTAGATATCATTGGTAAAATAAACCCTCTATCATATTATGGATATAAATTTATAATCATTGCAACTGAGTACTTCTCAAAGTGGGTAGAGACTATGCCCTTATTCTCTTTCATTGAAGCTCAAGTATCAAAATTTATCTTAAACTAGATCCTTTCAATATATGGTATTCCTAACATAATCATTTTTGAAAATGAACCATATTTTAAGAACAAGTATATAACTAAATTTTGTGCTAAATTTTAAATTCAACATAAATGGTCAACATCATATTACCCCCAAGGTATTGGTCAAGTTGAATCTTCAAATAAAATTTTAATAAAGATATTAAAAAAAACTAGTTAGCAAAATTGGTTGGGATTGGCATTCATTGTTATATCCCAATTTATGGGTATATCTCAATAGCATTGGGACTCCAACTAGTTCTAATTTCTATTCATTGGTCTATGGGACCAAGGCCATATTCATCATTGAATTAAAAATCTCTTCACTTTAAATCCTTTTGAAGAATGCTTATGTTGGTAATGAGTATCACCACACATGTCTTAGACAATTGGAATTGCTTGATGAAATGGATACATACCCTAGAGGACCTATGATTCTATCACCAAAGACTTAAAAAATCCTCTAGGAAGAGGGTGTGACCTTGTTCCTTCAAATTAGGTGACTTAGTGCTTAAGGAAAATCAAAAGAACATTAATGCAAAAGAAGACAAAAAAGATAAATTTAAACCTAATTGGTTAGGTATGTTTAAAGTGATCCTAAATACGGATTAGGAGCATATCTCTTGACCATGTTAGATGGAAAATAACATAATTATCCTCTAAACATAATGCATTTGAAAATGTATTATGTTTGAATTTGCATATTTTGCCTTCACATATGCTTGATTACATGGATGCCTAAATTTGTGTTGTTTGATTTCATGTGTTTTCTTGCATGATTGCCTAAGTTTATTTTACCATACCATAACGTCATAAGGAGGGATCCTACAATGAGTTAATGATTATCCTAGATAACAAATATAGTCACTTGCATTGCATTTAAAGTAGGTCATTTAGCTAGAAAACCTCCTTGATTAATTCTAAATTTATTTGTTTATCCTCTTTATTGTTTATAACAAATGTATGATTGCCTAACATACTTCACACAAATTCTTGAAATTGCTTGTACATTTACTTTTAGTAATTGCATAAATTCCTATAACATAAAATGCATTTTTACCTCTCATAAATGAATGGTATGCTTGTGCATGCATCATGCCTTTTATGGTATGGAATATGAAAATTATTCATTGGACTTACAAGAAATAAATCCCATATTCCCTCCTATAAAATCCTTTATATATTTATTGCCTATACTCATATGCATTATTTTATTTTATGGTTGCATAGTTATTAATAACACTATTACATTTTTGTATATATGCATGACTACTTATGTATTTAGAATCAAGGGACTCTGCAATGAGGTAATGATGAAAACTATTTAGGTTAGCTCATATGAATTTTAATTACACTAGGTCACTAAAGATTCCCTTCCCTTAGGACATTATCTTATATTTTGTGTATTATTTTTATTTCTCTGTCAAAATGCAATGATTACCTTTTTATATCTAGAATGGCTAGCTAGTGAATTTTTCTTTCTTTTAGTTTGATTTCTTTCTTTGCATATGTCTCTTCTCTTAAAACCTATAACCTATGCTTTTTGAGGAGGAATTTGTTGAGGGTTATTCCTTTATTAATGGATTTCACACAATAGCACACAATAACATTTACTCAAATTCATTGGCAAGGAATAGCCTTTTCATCATCTTCCTTTCCCAAAAGGACATAAACTCACATATTTTAGAGGGTTGGAAGATGAGAATTATTCCTTTCTCATATAGTTTTCATACATAAGCATGCACCACTAAAAAGAGTTACAAGAAATAATTTATATCTTCCTTTCCCTAAAAGCCTTGAGCTATTGATTGCTTATCTATTGATAGTGTTTTTTTCATAATTATCACTATTATAGTTGCATGCTTGCAATAACTGGATGTTGCATGACTAAATGCTAATTCACTTGCTTGTGTTCATATACTTCTTGTTTGCATATGGAGTCAAGATAATTCTTTGAAACTCATGATGATCTTAGTTAGGATAGATTGCATAGTAAATTTAATTTTAGCTAAGTAACTAAGGTAGAAAATATCTCAAAAGACTCTTCATGAATATTTTTGTAATGGCATGAATCACTTGCATTTTTTATGGTGTGTTTGTATTCAACAATGAGAACTTATGTGATTCCAAATTTTATACATAATTCCATATAAATACTAATTGATCATCCTTTATATAAACCTATCACCTTCTTGTCAAATGATGTGAATGTGTCGTAAGTCACGTGAATGGATGACATTAATTTCTTATAAATCCTTAATTAATTCTAAATTTTTGGTTTTAGGCCTCTTACCCACAAAAGGATGAGTCAATCATATCTTATTTTCTTATGAGCCTTAATAAATTCCTAAAATAGTGAACCCTAATAGTCTCATTAATTTTATCAAATTCATGAAGGTATGAATAATATAAACACATTTTTTTAAGAATTGGCATAGCATCTTGGAAAATATTTTGGAAAACATGTCAAGTGAAAAATATCCTACTATATATAGTTGATGGCAAGATCATCGATAAGAACTTCTACTATTGATAGTAAATTTATCATAATGAACCTTGTGATTGGGGTCATTCAACATAAAGATATAAAATAAGCAAACAAATAAGAACATAAAATATCCAAAAATAATAAGGACATAGATTGTCTAAGATAATATTTCATCAAATGGACATAGACTATCCAAAGCATTATATAATGTGGACATAGATTTTCCAACACATTTATTATACAGACATACACAATCTAAAAATGTTTATCATATGAACATATACTATCTAAGAACATATCTCATACATACATTATCCAAGAACATATCTTATATGGACATAGAATATCCAAAAACATATATTCTTTAGACAAAATTTGGTTGAAGAATTAATAGGCATAGACTACATAGAAAAGTGATGGCTCATGTAATCTCTAGTCAATTAATCAAGCTAGAAGAGCCACTCCTTAGGATAAAATAAAAATCATAAGGACATAAACTATCGAATGACATGGATTGCCTAAAAAGGCTATCATTCTTAGTCACATAAGTGCTTGTCCATCACTTAGGCTAATAGGCCCCCATTTAGGGGATAACAACACAACACATCAAAATAAATATCAATTTGTTAAGCACTTTTGAATAACACTTGCAAATCTTTTGCATTAGACCAAATTTATTTGCATGCATATTCTTTGTGTTTGGAAATCAATAGCATTTTATACTTTGTAAAATTTTTCTTTTAGGACTTGGAAATAGTACAAGAAAATTCAAATTGCATATAATATTGTTTAATGCATTTTGTCTTTACTTGCATTTGCATTAGCATCCTTGCATCTAGACATTAGGATAGAATGAAAACCCTAGATGATTGAAAAGAAACTCATCAAACTAAATTTAGGAAAATCAATAAACTACCCTTGGTAAACCCAAAACAATTTCTCACCAAAAATAAAATCTCGAATGCATGACAGCTCAAAAAAAAGGCCTTCCCATCCAAGTGTGCATCATCCTTTGAAGTAAAATACTCCCAAAGGCCAATACCTTCTAGGATCTCCTTTTGTATCATAACATATTTATAATGCTAGTATTTTAGTTTATTTTTCTTAGAGGAATCTTAGGTAGTGATGCACTAGATCTTGCATCCTTAGTTCATTTTATAAGATTACCTTTGAAAGCAACATCTTATTAATCAACATAGAATAATGTCATTGTTTCTAGTTTTTTTGGACCAAGTATTGAATCATACAAGCATTTTATAATAGATTGTATTAGATAAAAAGGTTTTATCTCTTTTACTTAATTATTTTTGCAAATAAAATAAAAAATAAGAAAATTGGCAAGTTCATGGGTTTTGCATTTGCTTTTAAAAGGGGGATATATCTATTCCCTTTTGTTTTCCTTTGTTTTATTTTAAACCCAATATGCATGTAGCTCTTTGCATTTTGGAAAGCAATAGCCTTTAATAATTTGTGAAAAATTTCTTCTAAGACTTTGAAATAGTGCAAGAAAATCTAAATTACATATAGGACTAGTTGATGCATCATGTCTTCACTTTCATTTGCATTAGCATCATTGTATTTAGACAATAGACTAGAACAAAAACACCTTAGATTTATCAAAATTATAAAATTCAAAATGTAAAATTCTAGACCTTCATAAAGATTCAAATGAAAATTTTACAAACTAAAAGTACATCAAAGTTTACCTATTTTAAGACTAAAAGTAAAAAAAAAAATGATATTCCAAACATATTTTAAAAAATTGTGAAAAAATTGCATAGACTGCAAATTCATCATAGAGTCACATATTCACCCCAAGACCACAAATTTGCCTTAGGATAGGAAATTTATTCTGGAACTGCAAATTCACCATGAGAAAAAAAAATTTCCCTAGGAGTACAAATTGATCTTGGGATTGTAAATTTTTTGTAGACCTACAAATTCATCACAGACCTACAAAACAAAAAATAAATACTCACAAATTTATCATAGACCTAAAAAATAGAAAATAGGGAGCCACAAATTCTCCATAGACCTACAAATCTATAAGAAACCTGCAAAACCAAAAAATAAATACCTACAACTATGAAGGAATAATAAAAATTTGAATTAGTAGATTTAGGGCTTATCTGTTCAGTCTAATAACAAACTAACTTGATCCAAGAATCAACCAAATTTGCCACTTAAGCTTTTAAAAAATAAAATCAATATTTTTTATTACGAAATCATATATTTGAAAATGCAAAACTATAAGAAATAAATGGGAAAAAGAAGACAAAACCTAGCTTTTAGTCTATAGTTGTTGAAGATCCTAATATGAAGGCTCCAATTTTTTATTTTTATAACATTATAATCATACAAGAATACCTCCATAAGCCTCCCACAAAGATCTCCAAGACTCTTGCTAAATATTTTTCTCTCAAAGAGATCTAAAGTCTATTTCACAATACTCAAAATTATCCCAATAATGTAACTACCAAAAGTGTTGATTAAAAGGGTTCACCAAATATGTGGTAGTGCAAAAGGGTATTCTAGGATGTACTATCCTCTAAAAGTATTTTCCCTTAAGGGCCAACCCACACTCAGATGGGATGGCCTTTTTGTCAACCCATCATGCATTTGAGCTTTTATCTTTGGTAAGGGAGAGTTTGTATGTGTTCACCAAGAGTAGTTTATAATTTCCTAAATCTAGTTTTATGAGTTTCTTTTCAAGCACCTAGGGTTTTTTTTCTAGACTAATGTCTAAATGAAAGGATGATAATGCTAATGCAAGTGAAGACAAATTACATTAAACAATCTTATATATAATTTGGGTTTTCTTATAGTATTTTCAAGTACTAAAAGAAAACTTTCAAAAATAATAAAAGGTTATTACTTTTCAGAATGCAAAGAATGTCAATACAAACAAATCTAACCTAATGCAAAATTTGCATGCAAATTCGGTTCAAATTTATAATTGGAAATAAAATAAACTAAATAATAATTTAAAAAATGATTCCTTAATTTTCTTTAAGTGTCAGTACTTTTCACAAGAAGATGATACTAAAACAAAGTAAAGTGCATCACATGTATATGCTTTCATACAAAAAACTACCCTAAATATGATTCTTAGATTTGATGAGTGCTAATCCTAAACCAATAAAGGAAATTGACTTTTTATTTTTCCTTAAGAAAGGGCACAAGAGGGATGCAACAATACAAGTTTAACTTAAATGCAAAGATACATTCATTCTAAATTTAATGCCTAAATGAAAGGTATATTTCCTTGATATAAAATTTAGTGAAATTCTTATTCTTTGATTTGAAACCATTTTAATGTGTTATCAAAAACATAGAGTAAAACATATGAGGAAGAGGACAAGAAGTAAAATTACCTAGGCCTTTTTATGGAGAACTTGTTTGTATCCCAGATTCTAATTTGTTTCTTTCGCAACAACTTCTCCTATCTATTGTCCTATAAATCTAAGAAAATTAAAAAAAAAAATGGCAAAGGAAAACAAAAGGGAATAGATATATCCCCCTTTTAAATGCAAATGCAAAACCTATAGACTTGCTCTTTTATTTTATTTTAATTTATTTGTAAAAATAACTAATTAAAGAGACAAAAACCTTTGATGTAATAAAATCTATTTTAAAATACTTGTATGATTCAATACCTGGTCCGACAAAACTAGAAAAAATGTCATTCTTCTATGTCGGTTAATAAGATGTTGCTTTCAAGGGTGACCTTATGAAATGAACTAAGGATGCAAGATATGGTGAATAACTACGTAAGATTCCTTTCAGCAAAAGTGATTGTTGTTACCTTAGTTGTCAAGTTCAAGTTCGTATTCGAGTTCAACACTCTTGAAGTTCGAAAAAAATTTGAAATGTTTAAAAATTTGAAATAAAATTTGACATAAAATTCGATCATTATAAATGCACAACTACTTTTATTTTTTATGTTTATATAAAATTTAAGAATCAAAGATACAAAATTATAATAAAATTTAAAAATCAAAGATACAAAATTATAAAATTTGATTTTAATAACTTAATATACACTTTAAAATAATTTTAAAAATATAAACATTTATATAACTTTATCTAAACATAGTAATTTTTTAACAGATAAGAATATTTTCAAACATTTAAATCAGTAATTTTTTTAAAAAGATATTATAATTTTTCTATCAATTATAATAAAAAATCATGTGATAAATTCATTCTAAAAAAAATATAATGCATATTAACACAGAACTATCATTGTCCCTTCTCTCAAGTGATAATAAAGAATTATAAAAAAAAAAATTGAAAATAGTTGTATCCAACATAATTTGTGCAAGACGTGGATCTGAAGAATTTTTTCATAACACTTTCACATTGATATATATTTTATATTTTGGAGGTAAGAGATTTTACCATATTATAACTTTGCCTGAACTTTCTATAAGTCATGGGTTTTATTTTTCAACTGTCAATGACTAATTTTAGGGTTTTTTATACCTCTTTTATGTTAAGTTTTTTTCTACTGAATTTAAGGTTTATTCGCCAAATTTATTCGTTAGAGTTTTTAATTCGATGAATTTTATCTAAAAAATTGACGAATTTGATAACCAAGGTTGTTAAAAAAATAAAATGACAAAATTCTACATTCATTCTCTATCTTTTAGATTTATCAAAAATTAAGATCTAAAATTCTATACTTTTATGAAGAAACATATGAAAACTTTAAAAAATGAATGTGCATCAAAGTTTACTTCTTTCAAGGCTAAAAATAGGAAATAAATAAAATTCTAGACTTGTTCATAGAAACTGTGAAAGAACTGCACAGACTACAAATTTGTCATACGGGCACAAAATTACCTCAAGATAGAAAATTCGCATTGGGACTATGAATTTTCCCTAAGATAGAAAATTTTCCCTAGGATTGCAAATTTGCCTTGGGACAACAAAATTGCCCTAAGACCATGAATTTGCCTTGAGATTACAAATTTATCGAAAACCCATAAATCCATCATATACCTATAAAACAAAAAATAGAAACTTATAGATACACCACAGATCTTCAAAAAAAAATAAGGACCTACAAGTTCACCACAAACCTGTGTATCTAAAAGAAACCTACAAAATAGAAAATGAAAACATGCAACTACAAAAAAACAATAAAAATTTAATTGATAGGTTTGGGGCTCATTCGTTGAATGCAAAACAACAAAGTAACTTCAACCAAGGATCAATCCCCAAATTTTCCACTTAAGGTTTTGAAAGAAATAGAATTAAAATTTCCTAAATACAAAATTATATAATTAAAAATGTGAAATTATAAGAAGGAAATAAGAAAAAAAAGACAAATCCCAACTTTCAATATATAGTTGTTGAAGCTCCCAATATGAAGGCTGAAAATCTCAATTTTGGCAACATTATCACCATTCAAGAATGCCTTCAAAATCCTTCTACAAATATTTCTAAGAATCTTGCTAAATCTCTTACTCTCAAAATATGTCAAAAGTCTATTGCACACTATTCAAAATTAGCCCATCCATGTAACTACAAAAAGTGTTGATTATTGTTGATTACTAGAACGTAACTATAGACACCCAATTTTGCTCCCTAGATCAGCCACTCATCATGTCATCCATTGCACATTTGACTAATTTGACCAAATCACCTTTTTGTATTCAAATTCAGGGTAAAATACCACATCAACTTTGTCCTTCCCAAAACTACATCAAATAGACTCTAAATATTACAAAAATAGCACCATTGGAAAGCTCTCAGAACAAGATTTCTAATTTGCCTAGGCAAGGGAAATTTGCACTAACAACAAATTTTCCACAAGACCAGATTTGACTTCTCATGGCCAATTTGACCCCCTTGACTTTGACCCTCTCAAAACTAGGTCAAACAAACTCTAAATTTTATAGAATCTATACCATTGGGAAGATCTCGAAACAAGCTTTCTAACAAGAATAATCATGAAAATTTTTAAACTAATGAAAAATTTATAGTAGTGAATTTTCCAAAAGTAAATTTTCATAAGTGACTTCAAGCCAATAATAACCATCAAAAAAATCTCAATTTTGGTGGGGTGATTTCCCATCACTACTAGTTCCACTGCTCCATGCCCCATTAACTCGAATATTTGTGCTAGCCTATTTGAATTTTCAATTAGAGGTAATTAGAGATAGTTAACTCAATAACCACCTCTAATAAGATCATGCAACTACTAATTATAGGTAGTTAACTACTTAATAAACCACTAAAAAAAATTATAAGTACTAATCAAAACCAGTTAACTAGATAAGTCACCTTTCAAACAAGAGCACAACTAGACAACTCACCTCCCAAGACTTGCATGTGTCAAGTCTCTCGTGAGCACCCTTGGTTATAATTCCAAAACTCTTCCACCTTCTATAAATAGAGACCCTTGGGATCCCAAGGAGGTGATACAAAAATGTTAAAATTGATAGAGGTATACTGGTATTGCATATATTTTAGACATAGTGTTGTTGATATATAATAGCATTCTTATAGAGATTTTGCATAGCTTTGTTGATTGTAAGTTTTGATGGATTGGAAGTTAGATTGATGTGTTATGCTCTATTTCTACAAGTCAATATCAAATTATGTTGCTAATACAAATTTTTAGTTCAAAGTCAAATTCACTATCAATGCAAATTTGTGGTCCAATGACAAATTTGTAGTCCACATCAAATTCGTTGTTATGGAAAATTTATCTTTAACTTTAAGCGGTTGAGTGCCCTCTCCCACTCCCTATTCCATTTTAAAAGTTCAAGTGAGTGCCTAAAGTAAAATAGGTGATTTTTGTTTTGGTAGATAAGATACTATAGCATTAATACTCGGTTTTACAAGTTGATCCAAAACCTTTTACAAAAATTAGCCCAGGGTTGTTGATGAACATGTCCTTACTAAGGATCCTATATATGTAAAATCTACATGCCACCAAAGCCATTACATCCGGTAAGGCACATAGCCTGTTGTCAAAAATAAACTTCCCATACAACATTTTGGGTATACCCTAAGAAAACACACCTGCATCATAATTACAAAAAAAGAAACAGACACAGATCCCTTGAAATAGTGGAGAAACAAAAAGCTACAAACACACATAGTAAAGTACTGAAAAAAACTCCCACAAGCTCTGTATTGACAGTTAATCTTAATAATTCTTTGGTAATTGCTTTCTTTCGTATATGATATGCTTTGGGACCACATCCCGTCTTGGCCAATCAACCTTGGATAAGTGAACCTGCTGGCTAGATTTATGGCGGTGGCTATCTGGTGGTCCACGTGGCTCTGGTTCGAAGTCTTATATTGTCATTTCTTTCCTGCCCTATGATTATCAACCAACCTCAAATTACTAAGACGACTAGGAGCCATTTTATCTGACATGTGACTGTCTCAATTAGTCTTTGTGGTATTTCGAAGCAGCATCCACCAAGACTGACAACTCGAATAATTTTTATTGTGAGTACATTTCAAAAAAGAGACGGGAATACTCATAGCCTTTGAACTTATAGTGCCTTCCCTATTGGTAAATTTGACTATCATTCTTGGCATTCTTGTTGAATAAGCTCCTCTACTTCGCTCGAGACACCGTGTTCCCATTTGAAAATTCTATCACCATCGGCACCCAAATTGGCCAGCTTATCAACAACTTTGTTAGCTTCTCGAAAGACATGTTGGGCTTTTCTGTCCTGTCTTCCCTGAAAAAGGATCCTAGCCTCTTCAACAATTGTTTTAATCCTCCAAGGAGGTGTTTTCCAATTATTGAGGAGATTTATAACATGCATAGAGTCTCCTACGATCAAATTGCCTTCTAAGTCTTGAGTCATTTGAAGGCCTCTCCACATAGCTCTAGCTTCAACTTCGTTGTTCGTCCTTGTTCCCAAATATTCAGAAAACGCAAGCATCATATTCCCATTATGATCTCGCACAATACCACCAACACCTGCTCTGCCAGAATTGTCCTTAGCCGCTCCATCAAAATTAATCTTAAACCAACCCGTAGGAGGTGGGGACCACTTAACATTGGCTCTGGGGTTGACTACCCTAGGCACAGACTCAACTAACAAGGTTAAGCTTAAAGATTGAGCAATCGTGGTCTCCTGCAAATGAGGTTTACGACTATCAAAAGAGATAAGGTTCACATTCTCGTTGGCAAAGGATAGGATCCTGGAAATGATAGTTTGATGATCATGGATGATTTTGCTCTTTCTGTATTGTAGCAATTTTTCTAGTTTGAACCTTCAATTGAGGGGTTTTTCTTCCTATTTTTCCTCTCATTGTATATCCAATTTTATTACATGAGTTTGTGTAATTCTAATTTCATTTTATTACAAAACCTTAAATTGTATTTTGAGGCTTGATCTATATATCAAGATAGTCATTCGTTTTAATCCAAAAGGACAAGCCCCTAAAATATATTGATCTAGTTTTTCTTCATTGTTGTAGGTTTTTGACAAGTTTTCATAAGTTTTAATAATGGGATCACATAGCTCTAACATACCCTGTAGATCTGAGAGCAAAGTGAATTCACACTCACAATGAATTTGTAGACTATGCAAATTCATTGTTATGATAAATTTGTAATTGATGTAAATTCATCGCCACAATGAATTTGTGTCTCAATAGCAAATTTTCAACTTTTATCTCTTTGCGCTATTCTTAGGGCCTGATTTGAGGTTTTCTGATTTTGTTTTCTACTCTACCCTAAACAATTCTATTTATTTAATTTTGAAATTAATAAGATCTTAGTAAGATGTTTTGATTTATTTTTTGGTACTAAAGAAAATGTTTTAACCTATTTTTAAGAGCTTCGTTTTAAGATTTTTTATTTCATTAATTTGGGATTTAAAAGAAATGTAGTTTTAAGATTTTGTTAGATCTAGTTTTCATTAATCTAGTTTTAAAAGGAACTTACTTTTAATATTTTCTTTAGATCTGGTTTTCATTAATCTGGTTTTAAAAGGAACTTATCTTTAATATTTTCTTTAGGATGAGCTTCTTGTTGATCAGCTTCTTCTTCATTGTCATTTGTGTCTTCTATTTGAAAAACCCTCATTTGGGTAGTTTTTATTCCAAATATTTGAGAGGTAATTCCTCTTAGCATTTCAACTGTCTGTGGATCAAGATACCCATGGTATTCCTCTTTCATGTTGTGTCATTTTTCCTTCAACACAATTTACAAACTTTGAGTATGAAAGCCAACTCTTACACCAAAATTATGTAGACATGTAAAGGGTATCCACCGATGGATGACCTTCGCAAGCAACAAAAATTACTTAGACATAAATTTTTCTTGGTTGACAAGATGACAAGGGGTAATTTTTTTTAATGATAGTTTATTCACCAAGAACAACACACCACGACCTGTCACTTCACCAAATTACAAATCCAATAGCAATGGTTTAAAACAAAAATCATTCAAAACATATTACCAATTTGAGCAACATCAAAACACAACACAAAGATCTTTAAAGGTAGATGAAAAATCTTCTTTTATTTATTATTGTGATTCATAATTACATCAACATCAAAATACAAGGCAAAGATCTTTAAAGGAAGATGGAAAATATTGTTTTATTTAGTATTATAATTCACAATTACATCATCCAACATAAACGTGTTCGGGTGCAAAGCAACTTAATTTCTTATCACAAACAATTGCTTTCCCCTTTCCTTGCTCTCCCTTCTCTTCACTTTCTTACTTCTTTCCTCCTCTCTTTTTCTCTCTTTCACTTCTCTATCTCTTGAACCCCTTTTTAAAGGCTCAAGAAATTGTTACTTTCAAACTACCATTTGATGGTTATATAATAGCCATTGGATAGTTGGCCTTCTAGTTCCTTATGCAAATGCTCCTACATCATGCTCATACACTAATAGCAAACCCTTTCATCGCAGCACCACGCATGCCAATCAAGATTAGGCCAAGTTGAACCATAAATACTCTTCTAAGGAAAACAAGATGATGCTCTTAGACTCAAACTCAAGGTACCTTACATGCTTTATTCACTTGTATACGACTATCTAGGCACACCAAATGAATGGTAACAATGATACATTTTCTATACCTTCTATTTGTGGAAGTACTTGAGGTTGTAGAAGGCATTGTTTGGAAACTCGTAGGTTAACCGCAAGTACCCACAAAACTCACGGGTCAAGGGGCCTGCGAGTTTTTTTAATAAAAAACCTTGGGTAGAATAACTCGTCGACTCGCCATGAATTACCTGACCATTATTCGTAAAGTAATCGGTAATTAGTACAAAACTAACCAATGAATAGATGCAAGTGACAAGTAGGGGAGAAATAGGGGAGGCAAGGGAGAGGAGGGGAGGCAGGGAAACGAAGGGGCTGATGCAGGGGAGGTATAATCGCCAATTTATTATCCACTATAAATCTATTGGTGACGTCTCGGGCGAGTAAGTGACGTCGTAAATAACGACCGACCCAGAGGAAGTGGAGTGAATGAGGCGAGATTGTGTTAAAATTATGGTTTATATATATATATATAGTCTCTTTTGATGTGTGGTGGTGGTTGCATTCCCAATGCATAAAAAGGTTGATTAGGCTTCTCAAGGTCTTAAAGTAAAACTTTCAAAATACTTGACAATAAACAATAATAAATTCTTAAATCTTGATTCATTCAAGCTAAAATATGTATAAAATAATTTACTTCCTAATAGTATCCGCAAATAATAGGCAACCGTGACATTCGGTCATAGAAAGACTTTATAACCTGTGTAAAGGAAATAATTTTTTTAAACAGGTAAATTTAAGTTTAATTAATTCTCATTAATATTGAGATATTTGTATTGAGCGTTATGAGAAAGCTTAAAGTAAAGGAGAGGCAACGGCCCAGACTCCTACTGGGAGAGGCAGGGGAGAGAGGGGCCAGGACTCGTACATGTGATTGTTTTCTACATTTGTTATTTCTGAGGTTGCTCTATGAGGTATTGGATAAAAGTAATGTAAGTTAATTTTGATGTTTATAAAAAAATTATATATATATATATATATATATTTTTAAATATAATGAAAAGATAAGTGAGTAAAAAAGTAATAAAGTGAAACAAAATTTCAACATAGGAATATGTCATTGGAAATAAACAGTTTGTATGGAAACACAATATCACATGAACCGTTCAAAGCAAGAGGAACAACTATCCCACACACATGTCGTGATTCGATGTTAGTAAAGGCGAGGAATCCCACATAAGTGGGACCAAGGGCTTCCACTTTTAAGCCTGCTACCCCATTGGCAACTACGCAGAATTTAAAAAAATTGTCGTGCCATGGATAAGACTAGAATGATTTTTTTCACAAACCATTATCTAAATATAAGTGAAAAAACTATAATCTATTTATTTTTTATGTTGCACCGCAAAACCTAATAAGAATTTTGTCCTTATTGGATTGAAAAGTGCATTGAAAACATAAGATTGTTTGTTTTATTCCATAATAAACTATAAATTACAATTATCATGTTTATAAGATTAAAAAAAAAATTAAATAAGTTTTTCATAAGTCATATTGGATTCAACTCTATAAAAACAAAATGGATTATAATTTTATAATATAAAAAAATCTTGATAAAATTTTAAATATATGAAAATAAAATAAACATAAATATTATATAATAAAATTTATTATAAAATTATCTTCTCAGTTTATAAATAAAGCATATTTTATAATTGATTACAATTATTTATATTGTGATTATGTACATATTGTCACATAAATAGATAATTTTAGTACAAGTAGTTATAAAGATTTTTTTTTATGGAAGATAGACTTTTCATTTTTTCCATCTAATTTGAGTCATGTAATGCAACTTGTCATGACTCACCTATATTGAGCACAATTGGTCTCTATATACACACCAGAAGTATAATAGGTTGAGCTAAGACCACTTTAATGACATTGTCTTTGTGAAATATAATCTTAGGTTTTGTAAAACATGCGTGAACGATAGTGAATCTTACTAGAACATTCGATTAGATAAGCTAGATCCACTTTCTAATTGGATTACAGAGAGTTCTATGGATATTAGAGTTTACTATAGAGAACCTAGAGGCAATTAAGGAGGAAGCAAAATATTTTAGAGGATTGGAGGAGATATACCATGATGATACTACACTTGAGCATCATCCAATTCATCCACTAATTCAGAACCAATGTTAACCACTTTATATGTTCCCACTCTAGCTATTCCCTCTTCTTTTTTTTAGCTCTTTAACCTGCAAATTCTCCTTATCTGAAAAAACCTCATTGCCTTCATGACTATACATCTGATTCAATTTAGATTCTATATCAACTATCTTTATCTTTGCTTCTTTATATTTACCTTTGGCCCATGCAATTGTAGGATTAACTGTAAATAACTAAACTCAATTGTGTGACATTAGTGGATGATTATTGATGTGCCACATTGATATGACATGTTAAGGATAGACACACGCGATTGTGACCATTGTCAAAAAAGTGATAATAACCAAATTTGAAAAAGGTATATAAGGATAAGATACTTGGATGAGTGTCTACAAAACTGACTAATAGATTCAACAAAAAGGACGTCGATGAGAACATATGTAAAGTATCAGTCTGTAATGAAGGGATACGCATATAGCAATAATATTCAAGCATGTTGAGGTAAGTTATTACCTCAGAAATTAGGGAGGAGTAATGAGCCCTGATCAATTAAGATAAAATCATCAATGGGTGGTACCAAAGAAATGAGGTGATCTGAGATAAATAAGATATGTGCCATTAAAATTAAATGAATAACCTTAATATCAATGAGTTGTGATCGACTAAATGAATGAACGGGATTGATATATCATAAACCAATAACTAGATAGTCACTTTGATTGGTGGAGTAATTCTAACTCTATGATATAGAAAAAAAAGGTTGAATGCACACAAATTGTAGAATTTTTAATTCAACATCGGAGAAAGTATTAATTTTTCAACTACTCATGACATCTAATACGATTATATTTGCGTCAAGGTTTGTTTGGATGATATTGGTTATAATTGGAGTAAATCCCATTGTGTTCTTCATGATACTTTTTTTCCTGATTGTCGATCTATTGGTAAGAGAAGATGGATTTTGGTGGTGTTAGATCTAATCAAGGTGAAAATATAGTTACAAAAAAATATATAGTTATGGAGGAAGCTAGTAGAGTAGTTGAAGAAACAACTAAGATTGTAGATAGTACAAAGGAGCTTCCTAGACAACACGTACAAGGGGAACATGCCCAAGGAGATATATGGACACAATAAAGGATGAGGCTAGAGGCTAAAAAATATGTCATCATAGTAGAGTGAGATAGGCTCAAATTAGAGATAGCACAAAGAAATAATTCGACAACAACAATGGCAGCCTTATATACAAAAAATGCACAACTACGTCAAGAAAGGGAAGAATGTAGTGTTGCATTCTTGGCATCTTTTTTTGATGCATTGGGAAGCCATGGTTTACACATCCCATCTCATCCAGATGTTAGTGCATAAAGTGGGCTTGGAATAATAACTCGAGAAACTAGAGCAACAACACAGGGTAGATCTCAAACAACTTCTTGAGCAGTTTTCCAAACAGACTTTCAAATAGGCGGTATAGACACAACACAAAATGGTGAAAGGACCAAGGGGCAACAACCTTGAGATTATTTTATTTGGCCTAAAGCCACCACTTTGTAGGATGGATAGTATGTATGCCAAGGAATTTGGAAAAATGTAATCAATAAAAATTTGGATTATATACTTTTGTTTGTATGTTTCTAAGATTTTTGAGTAGAAATAGATAACAAATTATTTTGTGTATATGATGAAATTGATAAATGAATTTTAATTAATTAAAGGACATTAATTTAAATCTTGTAGTTATGGAAGAATGGGCATGGAGTACATTCTTGGAGGAGGTATGGAACTCCTCCATGAAGTTATGATGACTGAAAATGCAAACCAAGATACATCAAGGATAATGCACTGGTAGTGGCAAATAGGTTTGCCAAAGAAAATTTTAGGATATATGAGTATCCCAAAGTGATATTTCTGAGAATTATGTCTTTGTATTTGATGACACCTATTTCTATCATGTTAAATCATGGTAAGGGTTTACAAGTCATAAGTCAATTTTAATGAATCTAAGTAGACTTATTGTGTCTAACCTATTACAGAAACATAATTTCATGTCATATCTATGAAAGCATTTTGTTAATTCTATTATTACAATGCTCTAATTCTGCTGATTATGCAGTGATAGATGTTTCAAAGCTATGATTTTATGATGATATTTGTGTATTCATAATTTATTGCTATGCAATATGGATGTTTTACTGCTTCAAGGACATGGTATTGTTGATGTTTTGTATTTTTGCAAGACCAGGTATTATCATGGATGGAAAATACTGCTCACCACCAAGAATGAGATATTGGAACTAAGGAAAATGATGATGACTCAAATTGTATTGTAGAGGATAAATACTAGTTGCTTAATTTTCTGCACTCACTAAGCTAGGAACTGTGCGAAACACAGAGGACTATGTTTAGTCCAAGGAGGTGTATGTCACAACCCGTTTCCATTGGACCTTTTCAAAATAATATTTGTAGACACCAAAATCTAGCCACTTGTCCTTCATCCATGCTTTCCCGCCATTTCCACCACCAAAACATAGTCATTTGCCCTCCATCCTAGCTTTCTCGCCATTTTCACCTATTATTTATATATATTTATTATATATATATATATATATATATATATTTAAATAATAATATTTTATATATTATATTTTATATTTTATATATATTTATATAAATAAATCAATCCCAGCCATCCGATTTCATTTAATCATGTCCATCCATCCACATCAATCCATGCCACACCCTAGATTTATTATCCACCCTTAGATGTGCTTTAATCTCAACCACATGATTAGTGTCATTGAAACCCTAGCATGCCCTAGGTTGGATTATAAATAGGAGCCATTTTGATGGCTCAACCCCTAAGTCTTTTTGAGTTCCCTAATTTTCCCTAAGTGCCCTAAGCTTTTGAATTAGCCTTTGTGCCCTAACCCCCATTCCATCCACCACATTACCTGTTCCCTCGCTCACCATCGTAGCCATCGCATCCCGCACCCTCACCAGATCTACTTCTATAGAATCTTCCCTCACCTAACAAGCACCTCCATGCACTTTCTATCAACACCAGGCACCTTTGGGTGTCTCCCTACCAGTCCCGCACACCCATGGGCATTTTCTTGAAGCTAGGTGCCCGCGGGCATTTTACGTAAGCCCTTCTGACAACCTCCTAGCCTTCGTGCGATGCTAGGGCACGTCTTCGCCATCGACCTACAACAAATCCAATCATCAAAGGACAACCAACAAGTATCAAGGTAAATCAAATATCTCTTTCATTTCATTTCAATATCTTTAGATTTACATGCAATTTCATTTATCAATAGCTAGGGTTTTATTGATATCTGAGGGTCTCACGTAGTGGAGCCCTCACAGTTATTACTGACTCCTTGTTATTATTTTTATGTGTGCAGGTTTGGAGATTCATCAGCATTGGACAATTGTTTAAGCTGGAGTGGCCCAGCTCAACGGATATCTGAAGCCCACTCAACTCTGTTGGGAGCAAGAACGAGTTTTACAAACACCATAAGCATTGTTAGCTAGGGTTTCGGAGAACCCTAGCATTATTGTATTTATTGTATCTAAATAAACTGTGTAAAACCCCTATTTGGGGTCACATTTGATTGTACTCAGATCCCCCAACAATAATAATATCAGATCTATTCCATTGTGCAATTTCTTGTGTTACTTGGTTTATTCATTTTTAGTTAGTTATATTTGGTGTTTCATTTTTGTCTTCACAAATGGTGATCACGGTGGGACCCCCTAAGGGTTTCATTTTCTGATTTATCTTGAATTCTAACTTGCTATTTATTGTCCTATTTTGCAGATTTTTAGAAGCATGAATCGTGCATTTTTTGTTGGATCTAGGGTTTCTGAAAGTTTGCAGAAGTTGTAGGAGGTGCGCGAAATACCCAGCGGTGCTTAGAGGTCATTTAGAAATGCCCAGTGGTGCTCGAAGGTCATCCAAAAATGCCCAGGTGCATTCCAGAGATGCCCAGGTGTATTTTACGGTGATTTGGAGCAAATACGTAGGTTGTCTAGTAAGTCTGCTGTCTAAAACCCTAGTCTCCATTTTACGTATTTTGGGTTATTTGTTGTATTTTTCAGATTCTAAGCTTAAAATGAACCATCATTAAATAATCTGGAAATGAACTCATTCTAGTTTGCATTTTAGATTTGCATCCATTCACATACATTCTAATTAGGGTTTCTATTTTCTTAATGTATTCACAAATATAAAATGTTGCATTTTGTTTGCATCTGAATTGAGAATTGCATAACATAGTATTGCATTTTAGGGTTAGAAACACCTTCTTTTGTTTATCTAAGTAGGAACAACATTAGGGTGCCAAAAGTATCCCTACCATTGGGTGATTCCAGGTAGAGGGGTGGATGAACCCTCCGGTTGTTATTTAGATAGGGGGTCTTAAGCGGTGTACTTCACGCCCTTTGGAGAACTTGGCATTCTCTTGTTGGCTTCTAATTTAGATCTATGAAATTTGTTGTTTCTAACATTGTTTGTACACATTAATAAATAAAAATTTTAAAAATAATTCACACACAACACGGTTCACTCAAAATAGTAGTGGTTGGATTTCATCACCAACCACTGCTTGAGATTAGGTGATGGTGGCATTCATCTCCATCCACCAATCTCTACCCATAGAAACCATAGGATACCCTCGAGCAAACTTGTTGGATTTCATCACCAACAAGAATCTTGTTGCCCTATCTTCGCCATAGTTTTTACCTTTATTTCATTAAGCAATATTAGAACATCAAAACACACAAGACTGACACTTAAAATGAATACACATTAAAAAGGAGATAATCAATGAACAAGGTAAGCCACATTGGTTGAAACTTAGCATTGGTTGTTTGTTTCCTTAAAAATTTTAGTTTTTGTGTTACATTTGATATTTTAATTTGTATCTTGATTTATTTTGCTTATGGTATTAACTAGAAACCAAAATAAAGCTATAATTCAAGATAACTTAATGGAACCTTCATCCACCTTCCCCACCACTTTTGTGGTAGATTCCTTGAATGTGACATAGGCAAATTTATCTGCAGGTCCCTCACATTCCTTACCATCCACAACCTATCATATGGCCATGCCCCAAGAGGAGTCAACCTCCCCTACCATAGACAACCACATTACCCATATAGACATGGCAAGAGTAGAAGCTTTCATGAAGTCTTCTAGTTATGTCTTAGAGTCCATTCCCAATTCACCTAGATAGGATTCTACTTTATAACAAGAGCCTATTTACTCCCAACCCCCATCCACATTTACCCAGGTGTATACTAACCCTCTTTTTGAGGCATCAGTTGCACCTTCATCCCATGTGTCCATTCCCCAACCTTCATGTGCTCCTAGAACCTCATATACCTCCACCTACACCAACCCCTTGTATGAAGCACATGTCAATGCTGCTTCACAAGTTCCAGCCTCACAAGTTGCCATACCTAGTGTAACTTGTACCCAAGCCACATATTCCATACCATCTACCTCCATACCCTTAGCCTCTGATAGAGATATTAGTGAGGCATGGGAACACCTGAACAAATTTCTTAGACAATGTCAAAATGCTCAATAGCAAGTACAGGCAAACCCTAAGCCTTTACATAACTCTACTTAGACTGTCCTTGTCAACCAGGGTCCATCATGGGCACCACAGTCTTCTGTGGTTTCTATCCCTATTCCCCCATCAAGCCATACCATTACCCATCCTATTCCCATTGGCCAGCCTAGCCATAACCTTCATCAATCAACATCATTCCATAATTCCCCATATTTTCATCAACAATCCCCCATTCATCATATCCCATCCAATTCGCCTAGTCATCAGTACCAATCTCCTCATCATTTGATCACTCCACAACATTTCTCCATGCCACCACAAACTCATCAGGTAATTTAGGGCTTCCACATTCCTAAGGAAGACCCTCGAATTGAGGCCATGCAGAAACAAATAGATCAATTGATGTAATTTACTCCTGGTTTTTCAAACCAGAAACCAACCTTACGCTAATTGATCAATCAACCAATTCATCCTTCGGTACCATCCCTGCCATATCTGATAGATTTTACGGTACCCAAGTTTGAAAAATTAAGGGAACTGAGGATCCCAAAGAACATGTGAGCACCTTTGTTCATGCATGCTTCAGAATTCAAGACGATAATGCTCTCATGCTTCAAAATTTTCCTCAAACATTGGGAGGGGATGCCATAGAATGGTACAATCAATTGCCAAGCCATAGTATTTATACTTTTGAGCAATTTATTGATCAATTATTTGATCATTTCATCCTAAATGTTAAAAAGAAGATCTCATTATCTGATGTCTATGCCTTAAGACAACACGATGATGAATCTATCTATGATTTCAAAAACCGTTGGAGGGTTATCATCACTAAATTGCCATTCACCCTACCAATGGATGAGCTAATTAAGCTATTCACCAAGAGTTTTTTAAAACCTATCTCTTGGATGCTCCAACTACGAACTTATCAATCATTTGAAGAAGCTTTAGCTCAGGCTAGTGTCATTGAGGATATCAAAATCCAAGAAGGCATTCTTAAGCCTAAGAAGAAAGAATGGCAAAATAAGGGCCAATACAAAAGCAACTATTCAGGCCAACAAAAATCAACACAGGCTACCCTAGCCACCCAATCCAATCAAGTCAATCAAGTGGTCATGAGCCAGCCGGTAATGGCTCAACAACAACCTATGCAACAAACATCACAACAAATTTCATATCATGCGGTCCCTTCGACAACACAAGCTCCAATAGTTCAGAACATAGTGCCAAATATGGAAGACCATCCCCGATGATAGTTTGTCCGATAAAATCACCAATACACCCCATTAGCCGAGTCATATGCCTCCCTTTTTAAAAGGTTGTATGAGACAAATAAACTTGCTTTACCCAAAATTAGATTGGATGATCCATCAGACGTGGTAAGAATTATCGGGAACACCTATTTTGTCCTTATCATAGGCAAAATGGGCATGACATCAACAATTACCATGTGTTTAAAAATGTAGTCCAAGACCTTATTGACTTGGGGGCAATCAAACTTAATAGTCCCCTCGCTCAACAAAACCAAGACCTTGGTATATTTCAAACACCACTTCCTCATCATGAGGAGGTGCAACCAAATGTAGGGGGAGCTAACACTAAAACTCCTCCTAACCAAGTTAATCATGTACAACAATACCAAGGGTTTGTGGGGGCCATTCATGTGGTCACTAGAGGTCAAAGGAATAACCAACAAAGGCAACCACCTCAAGCAAGTGTGTCACAACCTTCTACATCGCCACCCATCCAAGTTTCCCCTAATCCCTCATCACCTATCCATGTCCAATAGAATCCACCAAATCCTCCCATCAATCATCCACCTCGACCAGTCATCTCATTGAGTAGCTGGCTAACTACAAGTTTGAAAATAGCTTCGCTAAATTGTCGATCTATGAGCTAATCCAAAAATCTCCTCCACATCATGAGGCATTAATGGACATTCTAAAATCCATCGAATTGCAATCACAAGATCCTAATGCCTTCAACAACTTTGTGGGGAGCATCCAAACATGCATGGAGCCTTCCATAACATTCTATGACTTTGAGATTAAGCCAATCTCATCAGAATCCGTAGATCCTCCATTGCATATCATGGCTCTAATTGACAAGAAGCCTTTTAAAAGAGTCCTAATTGACACCGGTTCCTCTATCAACATCATCACCACATCCACCCTTCATCATTTGAACCTTCCTCCATCTCACATCACCAAGTCATCCTTCACCCTCAAAGCATTCAACGATGCTTTATATTCCACAGTTGGCACTATTATTTTGCCCATCAAAGTAGGGGCTAAAATATTGCACATAATGTTCCACATCTTGGAAGGATCCATGGCATACAATGTACTCCTTGGAAGACCTTGGATGAGGGAAATGAGATGTGTCCCTTCAATACTACATCAATGTTTGAAATATGTTCATGAGGGACAAGTACATTGCATACCGATGGACGTCGAACCATTTAAGTATTGCAATTTCATCTCAAATCCTTATGAGTCCATGCTCCCTTCCACTCACCTTTTCTTTTCACCATCATCCAATCCATCCACCACTTCACCAATATCTTCATCAAAGGATCCCATTCCTGAAGAGATCCCTATCACCAACCCTCATCAAGATTCCACATCATCATCATATTCATCAATGACTACATGCACATGTGGTCACAGTCAATCCACATCATCAACATCATTGCCATCCACTTCATCATCATCATCCATTCTGTAATCTTCCCAAGCCAATCCATTGCCATCACCCAATGTTTCACAAGTTGAATTGATGGATTGTGAGATACTTCCATCTTCACCATCGCCTGAGCCATCACCTGATCATAATCATTCCATGTCATCCCAAGTCAAGGTCCACCTCACCAATCCTGGTATTGGTGAGTACATGGTCGATGACATCACCATTATGCCCCTCACCATCCCTAGTGCTAAGGATTTTGGTCACCCACGTGATCCACCTTTAGCAATAGGAGTAGTCTATAACATGGGTTCAACTCCAAATAGCATAAATTTTGTATATGGGGGAATTGATTCATCATCAAGTCCAGCTCCCATAGAGGAACCCAAAGAACCAAAACTTGCCAACATTTCAAACATGACGGGATTTCCATCTCGATATTTCCACATTATCAATTGGCAAGGCTATGGCCTAGGATTGCATGAACAAGGAGTGCATCAACCTATCGATATTCCATATCAAGAGGTGCACGACCATTCAAGTCTAGGCTACCACCCACTCCCTACCACCTCTTCTTTTGAACAAGCCTTCCAAAGGCTTAACCTCAATTCAGGAGAAGAAGCCCTCCATCCCGATAATTTTGATGAAGAAATCTATGAAGAATTTAAACTTATGTCGATAATTTTAGATGAATCTGAAGAAGAATCAGAGCCCATCATTCCCCATTCTGAACAAGATGAGTTTTATCTCAACATGTTCCCCATCCATGAGCCCATATTTCGCTTGCTTCTTCCACAAGAGTGAGCCACCCCTACCGGTGAACCACCACCTCCATTCCATTAAGCCATTCCATAAGCCAAACTTGTAACATATGTACATAAAACAAAAATAGTGGTTTTCACCACTACCAAAAAAAAAAAAATCAATCAAAAATCAACAAAAACATGTTTTCTTTTTTTGCATTGCATGTATATATCATTTAGTAAAATGCATTTTGTGTTGCTTGTTGTTGTTCAGGTTAACCAAGCTCCTAGCACCAATTCCTAGGTTCCATCCATTCCATCCAACCTTGTCCACCTTGCCCATAAGTCAACATGAATACTATTGATTTATTCACCCCACTCTGTAATCCATACGATCTGGCTAAGCCAATTCCAATTGACATAAGCCTTATTGATATGGACCGAATTTCCTCACCTCCATCCTTTACCAAATTTGTCTTATCCGAGGAATTGTTAAGGGCTTCTACCAACTACATTCCTCCATCCCCTCTGCCTTCACCTTCACCTTCGGATCTTGAGGTTTTCTAAGAAGAAATAGATGAGGATAAGCCAGAAGAGTTTGATGACATCTTAGATGATATTCATCTGATCCCTACACCCCATCAACTTGAGGAAGGTTCCCACATGTCTATTGAAGATACTATCGATGTGGACCTTAGTTTAGACAAAGACAATCCCCAAATTGTCAAGCTTGGAAAAAGTTTATCACTCGATGAACAAGAGCAATTAATTGCTCTCCTCAAGAGGAAAAAGGGTATATTTGCATGGTCATACAAGGACATGCCTGGTCTTGACCCTAGTTTGGTTGTCCACAATCTCACCTTACAGCCTGATGCTAAGATAATCAAACAAAAACTTAGGAGAATGCATCCTACCATGGCCCTCATGGTAAAAATAGAGCTTCAAAAACTCTTAGACGTGAACTTCATAGTTCCTATCGACTATCCTGAGTGGCTCTCAAACATGGTACCCATTCGCAAGCCTAACGGGGTGATACACGTATGCACTAATTTTTGAGATCTTAACAAAGCGTGTCCTAAGGATGACTTCCCTCTCCCAAACATTGATACTCTTGTCGATACCTACGCTAGCCATGAAATGCTTTCACTCATGGATGGTTTTTTAGGATACAACCAAATTTGAATAAATCCTGATGACCAACACAAAATAACATTCACTACACCTTGGGGAACTTTTTGTTACAAGGTGATGCCCTTTGGCCTCAAAAATGTAGGTGCCACTTATCAACATGCCATGACATACATTTTCCATGACTACATGCATAATATTATCGAAGACTATGTGGATGATCTCTTGGCTAAATCCAAAACTTGACAAGAACATATTGGTGTATTGGAGAAAGTTTTTGACCGACTCCTAGAGCATAATGTAAGGTTGAATCCCAAGAAATGTGTCTTTGGTGTTACCTCGGGCAAACTTCTAGGATTCATTATCTCCAAAAGAGGCATTGAGGTGGACCCTAACAAGGTCAAGGCTATCATGGAGATGCCTCCCCCAACTAACTTAAAGGAATTGCATAGTTTACAAGGAAATATTCAATCAATCCATCATTTCATTGCATAATTTTCTGATAAATGTAGGCCATTCAATCACCTACTACAAAAGGGGGTGCCATTCTCTTGGATAGATGAATGTCAAAAAGCCTTCGATGACATTAAGCAATACCTAGCTTCTACGCAAGTCTTAGCTCCTCCTCATCTAGGGGTCCCATTTTATCTTTATATCTCAGCAATGGACTTTGCATTAGGGACAATGCTTGCACAAAAGAATGAACAAAATTGAGAGCAAGTTGTCTACTACATTAGTCGAACATTGGTAAGCTATGAGACTAAATACGCTTATGTAGAAAAATTGTGCTTAGCAGTGGTTTTTTCCACTAAGAAACTTTGACATTACATGCTTAGCCACACAACTTATGTCATAGCTAGAGAAAATCCTCTACGTTACATGATGTCCATACTTACAATAACACTCTGCTAAATGGATAATGCTCCTCACTAAATTTGACTTGGAATTCATTAGTCAAAAATCCATTAAAGGTCAGGTAATAGTCGATCAACTTGTAGAAGCTCCACTACCTAGTGATCATCCTTTGATTATTGAGCTCCCAGATGATTCGGTATTTGTTATCATTGAACAAGAAGAAGATGTCATTCTAGAGGAAGATGTCGATATCACATTATTATTTGATGGCTCTAAGTGTGCAAAAGTTCAAGGTGTTAGAGTCGTATTTCACACACCACAAGGGGTACCTATCCCCTTGTCATTCAAACTAGACTTCCAATGCATAAACAATATTGTAGAGTATGAAGCCTTAATCTTAGGTCTTCAATCAGCTATAGCTATGAGCATTAAGCATATTAGGATATTTGGTGATTCTCAACTTGTTGTAAAGCAAATCAATGGAGAATACCAATGCAAAGAACCTACCATTAAGCTTTATCATGAAGTAGCAATGAAATTGCTCTCTAAGTTTGATTGGTATGAAATCAATAGCTTGCCACGTTTGACTAATAGATTTGCAGATGTGATGGCCTCCCTTGGATCATTGATTCCAAAAGACTCATTTGGAGAGGTACAACCCCTTATAATTTCAATGGTCTCTAAATCTACAATTTCTTGTACTGAGTCAAAATATGAAAAGGATGTTTGCTTTATCCAATCGAATTCATATGAGCCTTGGTCAAGCCAAATAGTAGCCTTTCTCAAGTTTGGAACACTCCCATATGACATGTCTCGAACTACCAAACACACTTTCAAGCAAAAGGTAGCTCATTTTCATTCTCTTGGGGGACGTGTTGTATAAACGTGGTTATGATGGAGTCCTCCTTCATTGTCTCGAGGCTAGTGAGGCTCAAAGAGCCATAGCTGAAGCCCATGATGGTACTTGTGGTGGTCATTTTAGTGGAATGGCCATTGCAAAGTGTATTTTATGCATGGGTTATTATTGACCCATAATAGAACATGATTGTTGCACATATGTTAAACATTGCAAGAAGTGTCAAGAACATGCTAATTTAACTCATGTACCATCACAAGCCTTACAGCCCATTCAAAGCCTTTGGCCCTTTTCACAATGGGGCCTAGATCTAATTGGTAAAATTTCACCTCCTTCCTTGGGACAACATACATTCATCATCACAACCACTGAATACTTCACAAAGTGGGTTGAGGCAATTCCTCTAACCAGTATGATAGGACCTAGAATTGTGGAGTTTATACTTCATCACATCATTTGTCATTTTGGTATTCCCTCAAAGATCATTTCAGACAATGGCAAGTCTTTCAAGAACAAGGATGTTCGAGCACTTTGCGAGAAATATAACATACAACATAGTTTCTCGACTCCTTATTACCCATAAGAAAATGGACAAGCTGAAGCTTCCAATAAGACCTTAGTTGCTATTCTCAAGAAACTTGTCAAAGAAAATCATAGATATTGGCACACACAAATTCCCTTGGCATTATGGGCTTATCGAACAAGCATCCACATACCTACAGGGGCAACACCATTTTCATTGGTCTATGGAGCTGAAGCAATCATACCTCTTGAGCTCGAGATCCCTTCCTTGCAAATTTCTTTGCAGGAATTCATAGATGATGACACTGCTAGACAAGCACATCTTGACCAACTCACACTTCTTGATGAGAGGTGAGTCAATGCTTTAGAGCATTTACGAGTTTATCAAGACCGCCTCAAACATGCTTACAATGCCAAAGTCCATCTACGTGAATTCCAAGTAGGAGATCTTGTCCTTAAAGAGAATCAAGCAAAACACCAATGCATTACCGCATCTTCATGATAAATTCATGGCTAATTGGTTAGGTCCATACATTATCACACAAAGAGTGGGTAATGGTACTTATAGACTTGCCAGTCTAGAGGGAGAGGAAGAACCCGAACCACTTAATGTTATACACTTGAGAGCATTCTATGCATGATTTGATTATTATATATGTATATATATACATGGCTAATACACAAAAACATTTGCATACACTTCATTCATAACATTGAATTTCACTTGCATTCACATTCCAAAATTTCATATTGCATTTCACATTTCACAAAATTATATGTCATGCATTGCATTCACATCCATATTTCACATTTCATATAAGGATCATTTATTAAGTTTAAGGTCTTAATTGGTCCAACAAAAGTCATGTTGCCTTAATCAGGGGCACCTTCACAATGTCATCCACACAATTCCACCAAGTCAAATTTCCATTAGCACAAACCACATTTCCATAAAATTCCTAGGTGTTTTCAGTCACTCAACCACTCCTAGTGTTTTAAGCAACCTCCAAAATACATGTCGAGTTCTTTTTAGGACCATTGCACATATACACTAAGAAAATCTTGAGTTTTGGGAATTGACTCCAAAACATTCTTGAACCAAACATAATTTCACATCTTAAAAACATCTTGTGTCAAAAAGGGATAACACCATACTTGGTATGAACCTTGAAGTGAAAAGGGTCATCCTTGCTAGTCCCATCATGCAACATAGTCCATAAAAATAGTGGTTCTTACCACTATCACAATTCCAAAAATAAAAGAAAGAGTAGGGAAAAATCCCTAACAAAAACTCTAAATATTTTACATCACACACCACTGATCAATTGGGTTGTAAGGATCGTACTACATTTCCAGTCAGACGGTTAGGTAGTCATCCCCAAAACTTAAGAGATAAAAAACAAAAGTCATGGACTATGGAGTTAGCCTCCACCGGAGCTATAGATGCTTGACTGGTAGTGGAGTACGCTCATGCATGGTGACATGTCTCTTTTAAAAGAGACCTCTGACCTCTCATACGGATAAGCTAGCTTCTTGGTTTCATCCATAACAGGTTTACCCAATTTACTCAAGATGAGTTAATGAACTCACTTGCACACACACTGGTTCTTGATTGTCTAAGGTCATTACCATGCTCTTGATTCGGTAAATGAATTCACTGCACACACATTTGGTCCTAGAGGAATTAGGTAGTTTTAGTGGGTTTGTTTGATGCCACTAGGATGTTTGAGTCTCTACAAAATAAGTAGTTTTCCATATCAACATCCATGTCTTCTTCCATATCAACATCCATGTCTTCTTCCATGTCAGCATCCATGTTAGTTCATAAGTCATCCATCCCATTCGCCACCAAGTTTGGTGCCCCTGATTAACCAATAATGCTAACAAAATGGCCAAGAAAATATCTAAACTATAAATGATCATTAGCACATGCCATATTGCATTAATCATCCATAACATATCATATGCATAAACATAAACATACATTACACAAAGCATTCCACAAAAAGCATTCACACAAAAATATAACACAAAAGGTAAAAGCCATATATATATATATATATGAATGCCAAAAGGCTACATACAATGGAGCACCAAGGCTCATATACAAAAGTGCATCTAAGCACTAGCTATACCCTCCAAGAGGACCCCTGTGACCTAGAAGGAGCCCTAGACCTAGAGCTATGCCTAGACTCACTATACCTCGTACCCCTAGACATAGATGAGGTTGGAGGATCAGGAAGTGGAATATGATGTTCCATCAACCTATCCTCCAATGCCTCGATATATCTGTATCGATATCGAAGGTGTTCTATGTCGATGCTCTCTCTGCTAGCTCTGCTTGGAGCCTCATGATCCTCGCATCCTACTTCTCCACCTATTGCTCTAGCTATACCCACTCCTCCCTACTATGGCCTAGGGGTACATCTAGAACCACCTCTACATCCTCCCCATCTCCTCCATCTCCCCCAATCTTAGGAGCTTATTGTGCTACACCCTTAGCCTTCCACCTTTGACTATCAGATCGAAGGTGCCGCTACCGCTTGGGGGCCTCTTGGGTCCCCTCATCCTGGGTCTCCTGAGCACCCTCATCCCTCGCCTCTCCACCTCCATCCCCATCAGCTGCTCCTTGAGGTGGTGCCCATGGTGGCTGAGCCATGAACCATGCATCATACTCGATGATCATCCTCCATCCTCCACATCTAGGAGATCTATCTCCTCATCATCCTCCAAGACTACCCTCCATGACTCTGTGTAAGGTAGCCTGGTCTCCTCCCGATGTCTCCTATACCGCATTGGCTCATCAAGGACATCCTACCTCAACCCAAACTGATGGAGCACTCATGAGAACTAGAAGTACTCCACCTCACTCCTATGCCTCCCAACCACCCACCTACCCTAACACACCCACCATAGGTGCTCTCCATCCCTGATCCACTAGGCACCCAACCATGGCCTCCACACCACTTGGGTGGATGTCAATCCCACCCATAACTCCCTATACCATCGACTCATCCTCATCAACTGAATTAGCTGCACCTCCTCAACCAATGCCCATCACCTAGCGTAGGGTTGCTCCCTACCAAACTCTACCACAGGCAAGCCCTTCGATCGAGCAACTCTAAAATGCTCCCATCCCCAACATTGTAGTAATAAGTTGCACCCCAATCCCTTTTACCCCTACCTCATCACATCATATAACTCTTAGTATACCTACGCCAGTAAGGTGGGAGCCCATGCATACACCTATCTCTTAGTGAGCATATCACTCACTACCCCTATCAGGTTCCAAGGGAACCTACACCCGATACTGTTTGGGGCCACAATGTTGGCCAACATGAACATCACCAAAGCATGGAGGGGGTCCAACTCCTTGTCCACATACATGGAAAAATAGGGTATGCCCCCACACTCCACCTTCACCCCCTACCATGCATCCCCAAACATCCACATCATATCCATATTTTGGTTGAGCCCAACCTCAACCCGGATCCCCTCCACTAGTACCTTGAGGATGTGATATACATCCTCCAAGGTAACTATCACCTCACCCATGGGGAGCTAAAATGTCCCCCTATCTACATCCCACCTCTCTACCAAGGTGGAGAGGTACCCCTCATAAACCCTCACCACATCTAATCAAGCTACCTCCGCTAGCCCCACCTCCCCAAGAAACTCCCACTCCTCCTTCATAATCACCTTCCTCATCCCAGGGATGTAGGGCAAAAACCGATTTTCAGCCTCCAAAACCCTAAGTTGCAACACAACACAAAATATTTGTTAATAATTTCAAAAAAAAAACTTTGCACAATACAAAAGCATAATAAAACAATGTGTTACCTTAGCAACTTGCACCCCAACCATAGCCCCAGCCTCCACACCAGCTCCCTCCACCACCATAGCTTCCGTGCTCCAAATGCCTCACCTCACTTCACTCCTCACTTCCCCTCACTCCTTAGACGTAGCTTCTCGAACTCCCAAATGCACAAATGAGCTTCAATCTCACCCAACAAGCTATTTATAGCTGCTTTAGGCGCCTTGGGATGCCCATGGGTATTTCCTGGTGCGTTGAAGCACCATGGGCATTTCTGCAGATAGCAAGCACCCATGGGCATTTTGCATCAACATTGAAAAAAGATAAAACTAGCACAAAATAGTGGCTTACCTTCACCAAATCAATCCAAACTGCATCCATGCATTCATTTCATCATTTTATTACGTTTTGTGAAGATTTTAGCTAATTTGGATGCATAATTCTTGTTTGTGACCACATTTTGCAAATTCACCAACCAAGTTACAAAAGCACCTCAAAAGGGTACAAATATTCACAAAATAATGATCATCATCATTTTCATCATCCATACATCATCTTCACTTAATTTCACATCATCATTTGCATATTTGCCCAAGTTTAAACAATATTCAAGTGAACCATGTAGCTAGTGAGTTATTCTATATACTTGGTGATTGCAGTGATTTGCGTCCATGCAATTTGGTAAGATGAATAGCCTACCATAAGGACACTTGTCCATGATCATCATCACTTATCTCCTTGCTCGAGATCACAATCATATTTGATACTTCACATTTTGAGTGAAACCTTGCCAAGAGCAATTTTGCACAAACGTTGTCATTGATGGCCTAGTTCATGGGGCTTAAAACATGGACAAAATCAACTTTCATCATTACACATCTCCTTGAAAATCATCACAGAGATAGGCACTAGCTAGGATGATTGGTTCCAATCATGGGAATTATTCAACAGTCACTAGCAAGCCCTCCAAGGTTGACTCTTTTTATTTGCATCTTCATATTTGCATATCAATGATGTCGAAAGGCAAAAATATTTCAACAGCATCGAATCACCCCAAAATTTGGGGCAACCACATTTGGTTTTGACTTTCCCACAATGGGATACACCTTACATGATCATGGCATCTACACTTGGCAAAAATCCCTTCATCTATTGGGGCAAAAATAGATGCACATTTTTCACACATCCCTTCATCTGTTGGGGCATAAACAGACACATTTCCATTACACATTTTCACAAATCCCTTCATATGTTGGGGCAAAAATAGACATATTTTTCAACAATCCCCTTCCCACCATTGGGGTAAAAATGGTATCACATTTTACATCATTCATATCATCCACATTACATTTGCACATTTGGAAGATTTTTCAATTGGCTCATGAGATTCATCCGCAACCTCATTCGCCAATTGAGGGGGTAAGCTACACAAAACTCAAATTATTTTATTCTTTTGTCTTCAAGCTCATGTTCCACATCCCAAGAGAAGTTACTTCTACACCTAGCCAAAATAGGTATCTCATATTTTTGCACTACCTTGTGTTTCACACAATGCAATACAAAAAGGGGCATCTATAGACACCAAAATCTAGCCACTTGTCCTTCATCCATGCTTTCCCACCATTTCCACCACCAAAACATAGTCATTTGCCCTCCATCCTAGATTTCCTACCATTTTTACCTATTATTTATATATATTATATATATTTAAATAATATATTTAATTATATTTTATATATATTTAATATATATATTTAATAAATATATATTTATATAAATAAATCAATCCTAACCATCCAATTTCATTTAATCATGTCCATCCATCCACATCAATCCATGCCACACCCTAAATTTATTATCTACCCTTAGATGTGCTTTAATCTCAACCACATGATTAGTGTCATTGAAACCCTAGCATGCCCTAGGTTGGATTATAAATAGGAGCCATTTTGATGGCTCAACCCCTAAGTTTTTGAGTTTCCTAACTTTTTTTAAGTACCCTAAGCTTCCAACTTAGCCTTTGTGCCCTAACCCCATTCCATCCACCATATTACTTGTTCCCTCGCTCACCATCACCACCATCGCATCCTACGCCCTCGCTAGATCTACTTCTACAGAATCTTCCTTCACTCGCCAAGCACCTCTAGGCACTTTCTATCAACACTAGGTGCCTTTGGGTGCCTCCCTACTAGTACCGCATGCCCACAAGCATTTTCTACAGCTACTAGGTACCCGCGAGTATTTTACGTAAGCCCTTATGACAACCCCCTAGCCTTCGAGCGATGCTAGGGCACACCTTCACCATCGACTTGCAATAGATCCAATCATCAAAGGACAACCAACAAGTATCAAGGTAAATCAAATATCTCTTTTATTTCATTTCAATATCTTTAGATTTGCATGCAATTTCATTTATCAATAGCTAGGGTTTTATTGATATCTGAGGGTCTCACGTAGTGGAGCCCTCACAGTTATTACTGACTCCCTATTATTATTTTTATGTGTGCAAGTTTGGAGATTCATCAGCATTGGATAATTATTTAAGCTAGAGTGGCCCGACTCAACGGATATCTGAAGCCCACTCAACTCTGTTGGGAGTAAGAACGAGTTTTATAGACACCATAAGCATTGCTAGCTAGGGTTTCGGAGAACCCTAGCATTATTGTATTTATTGTATCTGAATAAACTATGTAAAACCCCTATTTGGGGTCACATTTGATTGTACTCAGATCCCCCAACAATAATAATATCAGATCTATTCCATTGTGCAATTTCTTGTGTTATTTGGTTTATTCATTTTTAGTTAGTTATATCTGGTGTTTCATTTTTGTCTTCACAAATTGATATTAATTGATTTGAGGGATTAATTAATACCTAACTAAATGGGTCATTGGCCATAAATAATTTTATAAAATTCTAATGAAGGGATTTTGTGAGAATTTAGGAAATGATTAATTATCTTTTGAAAAAAAAGATAATTCAATTTAGTTTAATTACAAGCTAGTTAGGGCTTTTATGAAAGATTAATTGGAGGATTCATATTTTGCAAAAATTAATGCAATCTAATTCATTAGGTTTAAATAACCTAATACAATTAGATGATCACAAAATTTATCCAGTTTTAAATTCATCAGAAGAATTTTAGAAATATTAAATAACATGGAGATTATTTTATTATTTAGGAATATCCATTCCTCATTCATGGCCTATTTTCATTGGTGGAAATTAGGGGAGATTCCTTCCCTTATCACTAATAGTCCTAGTTTTGTATCCATCCTATGCTCTAATAGTACTAGTTTTGTATTTGTCTCTAGGAAGAAGGGACACAAACAAAATAAAGTCCACCTACCTTATCTCTATTTGGACCCTCTTCTACTTTTTGGATTCCCCCTCCACATGGGTTGAAATGTCTTATTTGAATAAAGATATATTTTAATATTAAAATAATAAGGCCACTATTTGGCTCATGAGAGGAGAATTTTCCTATAAATTGAGTGCCTCTTGGGAAGAGAGGGCTAGGAAATCTTGGAGCTTAGGGAGTATGCTCTCCACTTTGGTGGATCAGAAACCAAAAAGCTTTGAGAGAGTAATTAGTTGTAGGTAGAGGTATTTGGCCAAGATAAATAATTTTGGAGCATAAGCTTTGGGAGAATTAGCAAGAGCTTAGAATTTGGAAAGGAGGCTAAAAGAGGAGAGGAGGATACACAATAAATCATACTCATTACCTTGCAGGAGCTCCAAGTGGAAGCTTTCCTCTTTCCTTTGGTTTATTTATAAATATGTATTGTTATGTTATCTTTTTTAATACTTTAAATCATAATTTTTTAATATTACTCTTAACCATAGTGTTTTAGGGTTTTATTTTTCACATTTTACTCAAACCGAAACACCATTAAATAATGATTGAATTATTTATATGATTCTATATTATGAAATTATTTATGTGATTCTATCTTATTAAATTACTTATGTGATTCTATATTTTTGAATTGACTATATGAGTGATTGCGTTTAGGTCCTAAATATTGACTCGAAGTTTATTTTATTTAATAAAAATAGTGGTAAATTCTAGAGCTAGTAGTTAGGTCGACTATCCATTAGTTTACGATAAACATCACTAATCGAGCTTCCATTTAAACTATTACTTCCACCATCACCTCCATAATCCTACCACCACCAGTTAGAAAAGATAGCTCTACCACCACCTAACCACCAGGTGGTGAACATGAGGATATATGTGCATCGTAGCCTTTAAAGACCGTGAAGCCTCCCATAGGATGAAAGTGGGATAAATCAATGTGAGCTGAAAGGATTACACACTTTATTCCACATGCATCATGGGGGAGTGTGCAAGCCATATAAAAAGGGCTACATGCATAATGATACTCAGTCAAGCGTTGGCGATAGAGAAAATCTACCTACGATGCCGCTAAAAATAGTGGACCATTTTATGATTGAATGGTGAGTGGTGTATTGTGATTGATCATATGGTTTTTTGACTCCTAGGTTGACCTCGGTCTGGTAGTGTGCAAAGTAAAATCAAATTTTATTGTGCAATTATAATTGATGCATGGGATTTAATCCCACATGCCCTGCTCTAGATATGTACGACACTTTATACGTGTCAAGGGTGCATAGGCTTAGTAGCGAAACACTTAGGCTCTTGGCTAAGCCTTCTGCCCTCGTGATTTGACCTCTGTATTGACTACCTTGTGTTATGATTGTTAATGATGTTTGACTTCGGACCTTTGTTCGTGAAATAAAAGATAACCCCCTTTTAATAAAATAGACTTTAAATATATAGAATGGAGATGTATAGTAAAGTGGATTTGGTGTAATATTTAGATCCTTTTGTTTTATAATTTAAAAATGGGCTTAAAAATGTTATTATTTGTTAAAATAAAAGGATTTTTAGTGTTTTTAGTGAAGCATTATTTATAACCAATTGATAGGGAAAGGAAGAATAACACCCTTTTACTATGTTGTAATGCATTCAATTTTTGCAAATTGTAGAAGAAGACTAAAAGGATAAAATGGTTAGAACATATGTTAATTTTTATATGATTTATTCTCTTATTGTAATTATTTTTTTAGAAAGATTGACTTCGTAAAAAGTTTAAAATCATATAACAATTTAAGGTAGACATTTTTACCAATCTTGTAGATAAAGAAGATTGAAAGTAGAGCTCATTCTTTGAGGAAATTATGGGGTTTCCTCACTATATTCGATCATACGATTAATGATACTATATGATCCTTTCCTAGTTTATGGTTTCTAGGATTTATGGACTAGTGAAATTGGTATAATTCAGATGTTAAAATGGATGAGAGGAGATTGAAATGTCTCAAACCATGAAATCTATATTAATTAGTTAAGGAAATAATAGACAAGGTTCTATTATTGGTTTAGCATAGATGTATAGATTATATGAAATAAATACTACCTTAATGGGATTAAGGTTCTTAATGTTGTTGTGATAAGAATGGACGAGAAAATTCATTCTTGAGGAATTTAAAAGAATTCTTCTTCATATGCTTAGTATGGTTATTTAGCGAATGAAGGATTGAATGTGTATCAATCCTGGAGAATGAATGTGGAATTCATTCTCGAGGGAATTATGGGGTTCCCTCTTTGATAATTGATGAGATTTATCCTTAATATGAATCCAATGATCATTCATAAACATGTATATATCATAATTTGTGAGATTTTTATTTAGTACATTGATGATTTAGAGAAAGGAAATGTGGAATTTCCTTATTTGCATCATGATTTGAAAAGGAACGGTTTGATTCCTTTAATTGTATAATTGATTTGGTAAAATGATCCGTAGGATGCCTTTATATACTTGTAATTATGATATCTTAATTTTATGAAATAAGAGGAGAAACATATTTTTGAGGTTGGTTTTATTCCCTATGAGGGTTCCTAGGATATATACTGTGTAACTCTATTTTATGGTTTGCCTCTGTTGTTTCATATGGATGTTGCATTTACTTTCTAATGTGGTGTTAATTAGATAGATTATGAATGTCAAAATTAGTATGAGATGGTTATTAAATGTTATTTACTTTCCAATGAGAAGTTGTTTTACTACAGAATTGAAATGTACTCTCAAAGAGTTATGATGCAATGGATTATATGCTTTGCTTTATTGATTATACTTGGTCTTTCATTTAGATGGAAATGTAAATAGAATTATGTTGAGATGATTATTTTACAAACACTTATAAGGTACTGAAGCTCGAAGATTGTAATCCATGTTTGAGTTGTAGCTCAAAAAAAGCCTTACATCCTGAGTAGCAGCTCGAACGTACATGTGGAGTAGGGGTTTGCATGTTTATGTAAAAATACATCATGGTAATGTAATTAAAAAATTAAAGTATATATCAGAAGGGATACCTTATATTAGAAAGGTGTTCGATAATTAATAGGATCAATTAAATTTTATGAATGAGAGGGGAATATATTTGTGCTTAAGATGATTGTTCCAAGGACTGTGTAAGTTTATCACGTGGAGTGATAACTATATTAGTTACCTCATAATGTAGATATGGGTAGTAACTAAGTATTTGAGATTCGATGACCCACCATGAAGGTGGATATCTAATATTCAAGACATGTACTCATATCATGGTGGTGGTATGAAGGCTTCGTAGAAGTTGGTCACTTCTACTCAAGAGTGACTCTAACCAAGTCTTAATATATATTGATGGTTGATGCCTTGGAAACTTACAATCCATTTGGAATAACTTCATCTTAGATCATGATTATGTCCTTCACTCTTTGGAAGATACATAAATAAAAAAAAATCTAAGCGGATGAGTAGTAACAATTGGGTTGTTACACATTCACCACTTGACAAGCATTAGAATTCCTATATGCCCAACAAGCGAGGAATAACTCTATCAAATTTTCTTCCTCGATATAAGGATCTATCATAAATTCAACTTTATTAGTTTTTGAATTTATCATTATACCTAAAATGGATAAATGACATACAATTACCCAATACCAGATAAAATGTTTCAAACATAGAATGATATTGGATAATTAAATCAAAAATTATATATTGATATAAAACTCTATCGTAATTATCATTTAACCACCTTCTTCTTTCTAAATCAGGGCAATATGATGAAGCATGATTGCTGACAACCCTATATCATTAATCTTTGTGATATGAATCTAACTCCAATTGGCTTTGAATCTCTTAAATCATAAATTAATTTCATACATATGATGCATGCATTATTTAATTTTACACAATTATATGAATGCACCTATGCATATACTACCTTAATCCATTGAAATGCAATGATTACCCTAGTTATACTATATTAGGGATCATGTGCTAGCGAACTCCAGTTATATTGCATAGCATAGTTTTTTTGAGGGAGTGACGAAGGTAATTTTATGTTCAAGATAGCCTCAACATAGAGTTACCTTCTCATCATCTTTATTCCTCAGAAAAGCATTGGCTCGTAGCTTCTGAGTGAGTGGAGATATTATTTATTTTTGTTTAAATAACTTTTGCAACTTTGAAAACATTCTATAGAAAATAAATTTTAATTTCTCCTCTTTCACATAGAAGCATTGAGGCATTACTCATATACCATCCATTATTTCTTCATTAAAGTCATGATTGTATGCATGCATTTATGCATTGACTATGTGTTCATGTAGAAATCAAGGGATCTTATGGTAAGGTGATGTTGAACACTAGTTAGGATATCATTCGCATGCATTACATTCATGTTAGGTCTTTGATGCTAGCAAATACTTGTTCTTAGGATCATGTATATACTTTACATTTTCTATTCATTTTATCTAGCATGATCTGCTTATTGCATTTAGCATCTCTTAGCATTACACATTGATTTATTTTATTGGCTTTATCCCTTGCAATAAATTTAACAAAAAAATTAGCACATTAAGGGTGTAATTTATTAAGTTGTTGTGGGAAAACAAAACCATGACCTAAATCACCCTAATCCTACCCTAGTCTCCTCATACACTCTTTTTGTAGTAGTAGATCATTTACTAAATTCAACGCAACCTTGTTATACCCACAAATGGAGCTACCATGAGAGAGAATTGAATATGTAGCCATTGGGATGCAATAAGGAGTCCAAGCTATATATCATTATAAACTTTTGATCCTAAATGCTAGTGGTGAATTAATAAAATACACAATTATTCCCATGTTTGTTTACTTAGAATAGTAGTTTATTTCATGCTTTGATTCATGTATCCACCAAAAAATAAAAGAACAAGAAATTAGTTAAAATAAAAATATTACTTTCTTGTCAAATGATGTCATTTCCTAAGTCGCAAGCATGTATATCTATAAAATTTTATAAGATATTCATTTACTCTAACAATTTCCCTTATTTTTTATTTCTCTTATTAGTGCCTACTATATTATGAATGGGGCAATATTTAATTTTCTCATAGACCCTAATAAGGGTTTCAAATGACCAATCTTCCTACAAATAAATCTTATCATCCCTAACAATATCTTTTCAAGAATGATTTGACATCTTCAAAACTTCTAAATCATGCTAAATGACAAAGATATTGGAAAATTAATATTACTGATGGCAAGATCCTTCTTCATCTAAATAAACCCCAAAGTTGGAGTCATTAAAAGGTCTAGCAATAAGAACATAAATTATCCCGATCTGATAAAAATGAAGGCACCATATCATGTGGACATTATTTGTTCCTAGCATTGTATCATGCAGACATTAACTATCCTTAACATTGTACCATATCAAGACATTAATTATCCTTAATATTGTACCATATTAAGACATTAACCATATGCAAGCATAATACCATATCAAAAAATTAACTATCTGCATATCATGATATTGACTGTCCATATATAAAAGAAGGGCATTAACTGCCTACACAACACAATAATTTATCTAAGCATTTGTTTATTAATTAGGTTAAAAGAGCCATCACTTAGCAGTAAACTATTTTATAGGACATAAATTTTCATATGGTATGGACTATCTAAAAATACTATCAATCATGGCCAACTAAGAGCTTGTCATTTATCAGGCTAAGAGGCAATCGCTTAGGGTCTACTAATGACATAAATAAATCAATTGTAAATAAATATTTGATTAGCATTCCTAATTTGTGTGTGTGTATATTAGGATCAATTCGTAAACAACTATTTGATTAGCCTTATAAATTGGTGAAAAATTTATGACTGGATGCAAGATGTGATCATTCTTTTTCACAAATAAAACAAATTTGTGAAAAATCCTTCTTTCTCTTCTAACCCATGACAAACCATACCAAAAATATTTGTTAACATCATTTAACATGAATAACATCTTGAACTTCAAAAATCAAGACATGTTTTTATGAGGAATTTACTTTAGATCCTAGCCATGGTGTTACTACAACTACTCCAACCTTTCCAACATTCAATTTTACATATCTACTACCCTTCAAATCAATATTATATCTCTTCATCAACTAAAATTCACCATTTCACACCTAACTATCACATTATTACTTGAAATTCATTTGTTTGCAAAATTCTATTGAATATCCATTCAACATTTTAAATATGCCAAAATTTTCAAAACAAAAATTAATTTGGTAAAAATGTTAAGAAAAAAATAAAATTTCTACTCATCAAGACATACAATAAAAATCATCTAACATCATCAAAGTATCATACCATTAGTTTTTCTACTTATTCACTTGAAATAATTTTTCACAACAAATCTACTAAAAATCATATAAATATACGCATAAAAAATGATTAATCAATATATCTATCCAAAATAATCCACCTAGTGTACCACAATATACCAAATTTGGTACACTTAGATCATATCAATGGACTAAGGCATCTCATACAAAATCAATTCTCTTGCACTACTAAAAAAGGGCCAATACACCAAGAACATCATATCCATTGCCCTAGCTCTTTGACCCACCTTCAACTGCATGGTGAGAAAAATAAACGAACTACTATGATGGCCGACACACTCATCTCATCTTAAAGAGTGAATGATATTGACTCCATGAGGGTGAATATTTCCTCTGCTCTAGATGTACAACTACATAGTACATGTCTTTGTAGTGGGTGTTGTTTACCACCTATAAACTAGTTATCTAGTCAAATAAGCCTTGGAAAATCATATCACTAATCCTGATACCAACTATAGCTGCTCTCGCTATGGTTTCATCTCACTTAGACTGTATTTGATCTCCCTTTACTCGAGCATGATCTCTCTTCAAAATGGACTAATCTTTCTCTACCAAAGTCGTGTCTCGTGTTGCAAGTGTCTGATCCAATAGTCCTTGCAATAACTCAATCCTCCTCACCATAGCCTCCTCTCCTAATAGGATGCCTCCTTAGAAATATTGTTGGTACCTACCTTAGCATCATGAGTTTTACCTATAAATTTACAATCAAAGCTCGATATGGCACCAATCCATCCCTCAGTTTATATCGTAATCACTCATGTGCCATCTGGATATGAGTCCCATCCATGATTGCTAGATAACTAATATAACTTAAGCAAGATAAATTTGGCGATACCACAAAAGGTATTCTAGGTAAACCCTTGCATCATCTTAACCAGGGTTCATAATAGGAGGATCATCTATGTCCTCCTCAACAAATCCCTCAATATTGGGAAGATTTTTAAGGGTCATTTACCTCTCCTACATAACTAATTGGAACCACTACTATCCTAGCATAGGAATCCCTTAAACTAGGCCAAATTGTCTTTGAACCCTATCTAGATGAGAGATTTCAAACTCTCCCTTTGAACATTGCACCTACCTAACCCTCTACACCTTGGCTAACTCTAGACCATGTGTTGCCTACCCTACGTGATCTCTTTAGGGGCACCACAATATTCGATTGGAATGGAGGTTATCAATTACCCTCTGAATTAGCATCATCACATACCTAAAGGCTCTCTTTCCTATATCATGGGATTGATCCCAGCTAAATCCTATAGGTATTTTTGGATCTACTAGAACCATGAGAAACTTGATAGGTCATCTCATAGCTATGTGCTTCCATACCTAGACCTATAGTAGAAGATAGAATACTAGTCTCTTCCCCCTCTTGGAGGCCACAATATGGAGAGTTTGATAAAGCCTATACAATATGAAATGTCCCCAAGTGAACTACATGTGATCATACCTTATTTTGGTAATTATATCAAACAACCCCCAATGCAATAATCTCTTACTAATTTCTTTAACCAGGAAGCCTAAAACAACATCACATAGCAATATTGTCAATCGCTCCAACAATCCTATGTGGAACATGGCATTGACATTAATGTCATAGTGCCTCAACTTGAAATGGTGCCCACAAGTCAACCTAGAGATGGATCAGTATTTATTATGGGTCATCTATATATTAGCACCTTAAATAGACACTCATAAAATCCTCCAAATATTCTTTAAAGTAACAATCATCTCTCTTATTGACAACAAAAATGTACAAAACTTTGAATTCCATCGCTCTGCAAGCATGGACAAAAGATCATGGTCGAGCTCAATGGTAAGTATAGTCATCAAATGTACTAGACCCACCAAATCTAGTGAATCCCAATCAATTGGTGTCATTGTAGCCACTATAGATCATAAAGCAAGAGTATGGTGCTCTTTGCACCATAGCACATCTAGCACCTACAACCAAGAAACAAACACAACACAAAAATTAAAATTATTCAAACCTATAAAAAGATATTTAAATTTTAATGAATACACTAGCTAAGAGCAAATTCACTAAGTGGCAAATATGTCAACAACATGTGAATCGACTAACCCATAAAATTCATAAATATGTCACCTTCTTGGTGTATTTGACTTGATGTATTCATTCCCATGGGATGAATACATTAACCATGGTGTCCTAAAACTAAAAATTTAATTTTTTTAAAAAGTAATGGATAGAAAAGACTCATACCTTTATCTGGGCCCCACTTGGGCCTACTTCACCTCAAACTTTGTCTAGTCTATAAATTGGTCATCTTTGATGCATCACTTTGCAAACCTTTAATTTTTCTCCATACCCTTTTCTCTCTCCCATGTGAAATAAAAATGATATTTACCTATGGCCTTTTACTCTATTTTACCCTAAATTCAATAAAATTTATCTTTTTCTAATCTCTCATCAAACTTATTCGAGTTCCTTTGTGACTAAAAATTATCCCTTAGAAACTCAAGGGGGCACTTAGGCTGGAGGTAATAACTAGTTTAAAACCATGCAACATCCATAACAAGAAAATTATCCAATAAATGCTTAAAAAAATTTCTACCAATAAAAGCAGTATTTTGATATTTTTTGCCCCATATTGATTAATTGAAACCCAATCATCATGATTCTCTAAAAAATGTAGCAATCTACAACTATTTTTATGTATTTATTAGAATTTAAAATGCATAAAAAAGGGAGGAAATGTAGATATCTAAATTAATAAAACACCTATTTTACATCGATCTTTGAAGCAAATTAGATACATGATCAAGTTAATCATAACAATTAACCCAATTCCAAAATTATAGGTTAAATCGAGCAATGTCAAATCTTCTCTAAAGTGAATCTACTTTTAGCCTAGTGTATTCAAAAATATTTCAAATTTTCCTTACCCCACCAAACTTGACTCCTAAAGGTCAGATGTGTGAATACACATGATTGTGAATACACCTATCAATGTATTTTATTAGGTGGTATATTTGCATCGAAAAATTAAAACTCTAAATTATGCTTGTTAAAGCATAAATTTCTCTTGATGAACTACTTGTAAGCATAGAAGATCATTGAGAAGAGAAGAACGGGGATAGATCCTGTTCCACTTCCTAACTTGCCCTAATCAGCCTCAATCAAAAGACAATCACTTCTAATGAAGCCAATCAGCCAACCAACTAGATTAGCTAGCATGTCAGCCACCTCGCCTCTCCTATTTAGTAAACTCTAGGAGATTAAATTTCTATGAATTGACCCCTTGGGATATCATTCCAAAAAATAACTCTTTCACAATGAAGTTCTACTAAATCATAAGCAAACCAATCAAGTAATAAAGTGTTGCCAAAATCTACTCACGAAGTCATCAACAATTTTGCTCCAAAAGAAGGAAAGGAGACATCTTGAACTTGAAACCTTGGTGATACTCTTCTATCATGCATTATAGTTTTCTTATCAATTATCATTAATATTTTTGTTTTTATGATTCAAATTCATAACACGCACTTTTTTATTCTATATTTTTAGACCTAACCATATTTTTCTTAAAATTTTCCTCTATTATAACCTTTAGGCATCTTAGGAAGATCTTACAAATAAGAATAGTCACAAAAATCTATGTCCCACTAAGAGAGAACATCCCTAGCCATCCCATGGTGGGATTTTCCATTCTATTTATGGATTGAGTGAATCTGTTGACTAAATCCATTACAAGTAGTGTATTCACATAGCACAGTTGCTCCCTCATCTCACCAGATTAAGAGTAATCATTTGTTTCACTCCCTAGAGTGAATCCATCGACCAAACCTGTTAAATATAGTGTATTCATATTATATCTAAGAAGCCTCAATTTTTTATCATCCTAGCATCCAATTCAATCAAACTTGTCCTTGTGCATCTTTTGATAATATATTAAATCATTTTTTCAATATAGTATGCCATCAATTTAGTTCATTCATAACAATGAATACGTCAGCTATAGCATTTCTAGTTGGTGTATTCACTACAAATCTCTCTACATCAGTATATGAGGTAAGGTCGCCTTAATTTCTTCATAAAAAAAAGGGTGTGGCTATGCAAACCAAGAAGAGACAATCTTCTTGTTGTTTGGTAGGCCTCCAAATTATAACATCCATCTTTTCTAATTTATTTTGTAGGTTGTAGATTGACCCGCTTTAGTGGGAAATCTTCCTTGAGCCCTCCTAGAGGATCCCTAAGACCTGCCTAGGGTAAGGGCTAGGTCCATTAATTTTTTTTGCCCCTCTTTATGTGAAATCACGGTTGCCCTTGATGAGGAGTGATTTTACATAAGGTGAAATTGCAGTCAGCCCTAATGGGGTGCGATTTCACCTTTTAGGGTTTTCCTCTAAGGAAACTCTAATTTCTCAAAGTTGGTGTGTTTTACGTCAGCCCTTCTTGTTACAACATCAATATAGCTAGTCAACTATATTTCTAATTTTTTATCGATTCATTGATTTAATCATATTTATATATGTAGGTTGATTTGTATTTTATTGTCTGTCACAATTATAATTCAACTACATATTTGCAAGAGACTTAGCCTTATCTAAGTGGTAAATTACTGTAGCCCTCCTTAAGTTGCAAGAATTATTTGATTTTCTCAATTTGATGTGTTGTATTTGTTTTACAAAAAATATCTCTTCAAGTGGTATCAGAGCGCGATTTGGAAAAAAATGGACATGTTTTTTCTTCGTAATTACCTTATTTTGGAATCTATCTACAATTTTAGGTAATTATTCATAGTGTAGACGACACAAAAAATTACAGATTAGTGCGCAACAATAGAATATTAGCAGGAGAAAAGTTTATTGAATTTTACAATATATCGCATCAGGTCAAGCACAATTTTAGTTCCTACTTTTGTATTAATCATATTTATGAATTCTAGTTCCTAGATATCATCATAGTGATTATATTCCATTTCGATGAGCCCTGTGTAGAAGGAATATCATACAAATAAAAACACAATCGCTGGTTCAACAAACACAAATAGATTGTAATTCGATTCAATACCAAGCACGTAGAATTCTAGTGAATTTAAAATAAATCAACAACATTAGCATCCAAGTAAGTGGTATCTAGTTTACATCTAACAAAAGGATTATTGGATGACCCTCCAAAACTTTGAAGCAGAATAATTTGCAATATGGTGTCAAAAAGAAGTTACACAAACTTCCAAATATTATGTGCGTGTCCAATAATATTTCAAATACCTAAATTCTTTTTTAGAGTAACCTAAAACCATTGGTCGTAAATCAAGAAGATGTTAGTTCATGATCATAGTATTCCCATAGGACCAAACCAGATAGACACACTATAGTTGGAGATTCACGCAAGAGGGTATACCCGATCTTAATCATCCTTGACAGTGAGTTCTTGCATCATCGAGATAGTCACAAGCAGCTATAAATTGATATTATAGACCCATTTTCTGAAAGGCTCGCCATCATTAGATCGGTTCTACAAAGAGTAATACCTGGATTGGTCCAATATTTTGAGTTCCTTTGGCCTTACATGTGGCTCTGTTCCTAGGGCAAAAATCTTGTGACATGCCTCGGTAGTGATACTAAAAATGGTTTTGCCACTAGCGATTTTTATTGCTTTTACCCTTGGGTCATAAAATTTTATGATTTGATGAAAAAATGCAATTTCCATTCATATTAAACCCTAAATTTCTCACATACATCCACCAATCATATAGCACATATTAATTTATTAACGCGTTAAGGCTATATGTTAGTTTTGATTATTTGACGATCGCAAGTAAATATTTTATTTTTGGTTGAAAATTATCCCACACGGTTCATGTGGATACCACTAAGTGGTATATTACCCTCATAGCATGCTATAAAAGGTGTGAATTAGGTCACATAGGACTCTTATCCTTCCCTCATACATTGTTCAACATCATTCGGACATGTCTCCTTTTCTTGTCAATATCTGCTTCTTCATATCCTAGTACCTCGTGTGACGTATCATACTTCCAACTCATGTATTATCTATAATTCACTATCATCTACTACATAATCCCTTGTTTGGGCCTCCCACTTCACCCCACATGTCTTGCTTACTCTGTCTCCATGAGTCTTATTCATCATCTGCACTGAATCATGTCATGCTTGTCATCCTAGTCGTTGAGTCAGGTAGTAGTATAGTTATTGAGTCTTTTCAGTGTAAGTTTAATGCATTGAAGTATGCATCTATAGTTGGTTGGTCTCTTTGATCTTAGTCCATAGTCAAGCGTAAATCCCTTGAGTTGTGTCATTTGCGTCGATCGAGTTAGGTTCACATTCATATTTTGCACAATGTTTAGATAGTCATTGAGCCATAACATAGTCATTGGTGTCGTTCAAAATAGTTGTGTGACATAGCACAATTGTTGGTGCAGTTCCAATAGAAGCTGTGTATTAAAAATATAACAGTGGTATGAAGTAATTCAAATTCAAATTTCATAGTTGGAGAAAAATATAGTTAAAAAACAATAATTTTTTGGGGGTAAATCAAGTGCATGAGTGACAAGTGGAATAGAGGATCAAATGAAATATTACATAGTGTAAATAATCCAAATGAAGGATCACTAAATTCACCAAGAAGGCATCCACAAAATAAAGCTATGCAACATAATTCTCCTAAACACATTAACATTATTAACCCCAACCACCCTACTATTAACTCCATGGCTCCTTCCAACTCATCCCGAGAGAATATCCAATATGATGAAGTCGTAATCCCTTCTTCTTGCTCTCAAGAATTACAAGATTATCTGTCTAAAATGACTAATAATATGAACAAAATGTTAGAAGTTCTCCAACAACTAGTACATAATAAAAACCTTGAACCTCCTCCTTCTCGAACTAATTCCCATAGACAAAATGATACTATGGATCAGGATCCTCCCCTAGGTCACAATGATCTTAACTTGGATATGGGTGAAGTTGCTCAATTTTTGAAATGGCCTCCATGTGTTACCGTTTCGCATACTTATATGTCCATATTTTAGGATGGCGATCCACATGGTTGGTTAGCTAAAATGGATGGTATGATGCACTTATATTATGTTCCTGAAGTCAGAAAATTTTCTTACGCCTCTTCCAAATTCGTTATAGAAGCTTACCAGTGGTTTATTTGGCAGCAACATCAACATAAACATCCCATCTTATGGCTAGAATTTAAAAATATTTTCCTCAAGAGATTTTATGAAGGTGTTTCTTCTTATTACATCATTCACCCATTGGATCTCAAACAAAATGGTTCTATCCAATATTATATTTCAGAATTCACAAGTCTTCTCTCATACACAGAAGATGTAAAAGCCTCTATGGTGGTTTCTACCTTTCATCATGATCTGAAGGAAAATATTCAACTCGAAGTGGATCTACATGATCCCTGCACTTTGGATGCTACCCTACAGATTGCTAATATTACTGAATGAAATTTTCAAAATTGGGCATCTTATCGATGAGACTCTAATGCTCGTCCTCAGTATCACAATAACTCTTTCCACAAAAATGAACAATTATCAAGATATTTCTGCTTTAAGTATCACAATTATCATCCTAGAGATCAAGCATGTGTATCACATCAAAAATTTCAAATAGAATACAAAAATAAGGATGAAGAAGAAGAAGCAGAAGATATCACTCAGTAAGAGTCACCCACATATACACAACACATCTCAACAGATAATAATGAAGAAACACTAGAAGATGACACTATGGCTATTTCAGTATATGCTCTTATGGGGATAGCAACTCATCATACAATTAAAGTATCAAGATTTACCAGGCACAAATGTATTAATATGTTTATTTATTTAAGTATTACACATAACTTTATCTACATCAAGACTGCTAAAGCATTGAACTTGTACATTAATACTACCAATCAAGATAAGTTTCAAGTTTTAATCACAAATGAAGGAAATACTCAATGTGTTGTAAAAATATCTTTAGTTTAAATCCAAATGGTAAATTACACTTGGCTAAGAACTCTCTTTGTTATGGACTTGGGAAGTTCATATGAATTACATGGTGCTAGTTATTTTACTAAATTGGATCTTCACTATGGCTTTCACAAAATCTGGATGAGAGAAGAAGACATATCTAAAACAAATTTTTGCACTCATGAAGGTCATTATGAATTTCTAATCATGCCCTTCGGTCTTACTAATGCTCCATAAACCTTTCAAAGCCATATGAATCACATAATTAGGCCATATCTCTACAAGTTTTTCCTAGTTTTCTTTTATGATATCCTAATTTATAGCAAAACTTGGAAATATCACCTAAGCCATGTTGATAAGGTTCTACAATTACTTTGAAAGGAAATTTTTTTGTTAAAAGATCCAAATGTGCCTTTGGGGTCCAAGAAGTCGAATACTTAGGTCATATTGTCTCTCATAAAGGATTCAAAGTAGATAAAAAAAATCAAAGCTATTCAATATTGGCCGCTTCCTAAAACCCTTAAAAAAATTAGGGGATTCCTAGGTCTTACAGGTTATTACAAAAAAAATGTTTGCAACTATGGCAAAATTGTAGCTCCTCTCACAATACTTACTAAAAAGGACACATTTATTTAGAATGAGACTGCATCTTAGGTATTCCAAGCACTCAAATATTCTATGTGCTCCACCTGAGTATTGGCCACTCCAAATTTTAGTAAACCTTTTGACATCAAGTGTGATGCTTCGGGGATAGGAATTGGTGTAGTTTTAATGCAATACAGTAATACATTGGCATTCGAAAGCAAGAAAATTTTAGATAAAAATTTGGGGAGGTCCACATATGAGAAAGAAATGTTGGCTATTCTACATGCCATCGAGAAATAGAGGTATTATTTACTCAGTAGTCGCTTCATCATAAAAACTGATCATAGTAGTCTTAAGAACTTTCTAGAACAACGTTTATCATATCCAGAACAAAACAAGTGGATGACAAAGTTATTGGGATATGATTTCATCATTGAGTATAATAAGGAAAAATAAAATGTAGTACTGGATGCATTATCCCATAAATATTAAGATGAAGTTTCCATCAATGCCATTTCGGGTCCTTGTTATCAATGGGTTTCTCAACTCAAAGAAGAATGGTTGGTTGATACTAAAACTGCTCAAATTATTCAAGATATGAATAAAGGATCATCAAAGCATCCTTATTGTTCATATATTGACAAAGTGTTATGCAAGAAAAATCACATTTATATTTCACGAAGTTCCACTATTAAATCCATAATCCTTGAAGAATCACATTCTTCTCCATCAGTAGGGCACTTAGGATTCTTAAAAACATATCAGTAGGTGAAACAATCCTTTTATTGGAAAGGATTAAAATATGATGTCAAGACATTTGTTTCCAAATGCAAAGTATGCCAACATAATAAGGGTGAAACAGTCAAATCTCCAAGACTTCTTCAACCCTTACCAATTCCTGACCGCTAGTTGGAACACATATCAATGGATTTTATTGAAGTTTTTTCCAAGTCAGAAGGTAAAATAGTGATTTGTGTAGTAGTGGATCGTCTTTCTAGGTACGCTCACTTCAGGGCTCTACAACACCCATATTTAGTAAGCAAAGGGGCCAAGGTATTTATTGAATCCATTTTCAAGTTACATGGAATACCCAAAATTATTGTAAGTGATCGTGATCCCATATTTACTAGCAATTTTTGGAGAGAATTATTTCCTCTCAGTGGTACTAAATTAAATATGTTATCTGCATACCATCCCCAAACTGATGGTTAAACTAAAATTGTTAACAAATATTTGGGAACCTATATGCGTTGCTTTTCTCAAGATAAACAATATCAATGGAGTCACTGGCTTTCATTAGCAGAATAGTGGTATAACACTTCTTACAATTCTTCCCTCAATATGTCTCCATTTGAAGCATTGTATGGGTTAAAACCACTAGTAATAACATATTATGTTCCAGGATCTTCCAAAGTAGCTCAAATAGATGACTGGTTCCAACATCATTAGTCAATGCTCAACATTCTTAAAGACAATTTGATCCAAGTACAAAATTTTATGAATTAACAACAAGAATCACACCATTTAGAATGATAATTCAATATAGGAGATATGGTTTTCTTACGACTGCAACCTTACGAGCAGTTGTCATTGAATATCAAGACTAATCAGAAGTTGGCTCCAAGATTTTATATTCCTTACAAGATAGTTCGTTGCATAGGAAAAGTAGCTTATCAATTAGAGCTTCCTCCATCCCGTATACATTTAGTTTTTCATGTTTCTTATCTCAAAAATGTGACTGGCCAGAAAGTACACTTCCACACAGAGCTTCTAGTACTTGATGAAGAAGGATGTATAAATATTCAACCAGAAGCAATATTGCAAAGCAGATCATGTCATATTCGATCTTGTCAAATTAAAGATTTCTAATAAAATGGTAGGACCTACCATTAGAATATGATGCATGGGAAACATAAAGTATTTTTGAGTCATTTCCAACTTTGAGGACAAATCTTTCCAAGGAGGGGAGCCATGTTACAACACCAATATAGCTAGTCGGCTATATTTCCAATTGTTCATCGATTCATTGATTTAATCATATTTATAGATGTAGGTTGATTTGTATTTTATCATCTATCACAATTATAATCCATTTGCATATTCACAAGAGACTTAGCCCTCTCTAAGTGGCAAAGGACTATAGCCCTCCTTAAGTGGTAAGAATTATTTGATTTTACCAATTCGATCTGTGTTGTATTTGTTTTATGAAGAATCTCTCTTCACTTCTTAGTTTTTTCGTCCATTTCACCTTCAAATCCACTATATAAGGAGGGTTTGAAATTATTTTTAGAGCATGATGATGAATAATAATAAGGTAATAAAATAATTTAATAAGTGATTTAAAGTGCTCGATAGGTATTCTGCATTCTTATTCTCCCACAAGCAAGCTAACTTGCAATTGTGAAGTGTGATTTGTTCTCTTCTGCATTAGATTATTTGTTGTTGTCACTTGCTTTGGTGGATTTGTATTGGATATCTATGGAGAGATCGACTATTCGGGAGGTCTCAACCCTTCCACATAGCTTCTATGAAATCGTACCCAGTATCTATAGGGTACGATTTTGCTGGTGCAAAATCATGATCTCCTATTACAAAGCACAATTTCACCCAGAGTGCATCTAGTGTAAGTTACTATTCTTGGACCCTAGATCTACATCATAGGATAAATATAGGATATAGTACTACATTATGTTCTGTGGTTTTATCATTTTATTCTATTGTATTGTGATATGCTTATTTTCTTTCAAAGTTCAACTTTCACTTCCATTTTTAAAGGTCATCTAAAAGGACCTAGGGAGCTTGACTACTACACATCCAAGTATTATTGTACAGTGGCCTAAGTAGATCCCCTAACACTGATAATATTTTCCAAGTGTTTCTTAAGTTATCTTGCAGGAACAAGAATTGTTGGTATCGTTCGACAAAGGATAAAAGCTAGGATCAACCTTCGGATAATATAAGTTCTCTAATTAATATTTAGGCTATTTATTGGGTGTTTTTTATTTATACTATAAGACCTAGATATGATTTAAAAGGAAATACATTTGATTAATTTCTAGGCATTTAAAAGATAAACAACATATAGTGTGCACTTAGGGTTAATATTGTTTGTGCATCTTCTCTTGAGCCCTTTCTTGAAGGTTTTTTGTCTTAAAATCCTATGGTTAGAAAGCATTCAAAGGATTAATCATTCTAGGTTAGATCTTGTCTTTTTGCATTTTGCATTTTGCATTTTTGCCTTGTCTTTTATCTTTCATAACATAGATCTAGAAAGGTCAAACATAGCTGATTGTCTTGAATTGAAAACATCAAATATTATTGAAAACCAAAGGACTTGGAGCGAGTTCGTAAACCATTCTAGGTGAACCCTTCCTCCCTCTTTTACACCCGAGTGTAGAGAAAAACATAGCCCCCATGGTTCACCTTAAGTATTTCTCTCTTTTGTGGATCTAGCCTTGAGAATCATATGTGGTGAGGTGGTTTTCCCCCTCTACATTGGTATTCCTAAATCTACCAACTAAAAGAGTTTCAATCGACATATTCACACAAATAGTGTATCCAACTCTAGAGAATATATTCACTTAAACATCAAAACATTTTAGTTTTTCAAATACTCCAGTTTTACAATTCATAACATAAGTTTTTTTGTTTGCTATGTTTTGTTGTTTCTTCTTTTAGCATCATAAATAAATAAAAAAATAAAAGAATATTTAGTCTAGCTAAGATTTTATATCACTTTTTTAGGCATTCAAAATGTATATCACATGTACCCTTGCATTAGATTGACTTGTGTAATTTCATCCTTGCACCCTTGTCTTCATAAGAAAAAGAAAGAGAAATATTTCCTTAAGTGACATAAATAGCAAATCATCAAAAAAGTAAAATTGCATATAGGACAATACTTTATCTTATTCATAATTATTTTTTATATTGCATTGCATTTCATTTATATCTTACACATTGGACCCTAGGATAGATTACCAAACCTAGGTGCTTGTTAAATTGAACACATCAAAATAGATTAGGAAATCTATAAATCCCTTGGTGAACCCAAATCTCTCCCACCAAAGATAGCACTGCATGCAAAAGCACAATCCTCCAAAATGATGGGTTAGCAGTAGCGCTCTCCCACATGAGTGTGGACAAATATGGAAGGCATTGCATACGAGGCTAGTGCCTCAAACGGATGTGCCCTTTTTGGCATCCCACAAATTCTTCCCTTTCTTTATTAAATGAATTTTAAATTAAACCCTCTCCTCTTTCCTTCTACCATAAAACCCTCCTCTACCTTGTTTACTCTACTATTAAAATGCATCCTCTCCCTCCTATTAAAAATATCATCTTGATCCAAGATCATCTGGATCTCTTGATATAAGATTATTTTATACCAATATTGTCTTGATCATCTTAATGGTCTTATCTATTTGTAGCCCATGAGATTCTTCCATACCTTTCTTCCTTCCTCCCTCTCTTCATTTCCTTATTGTAATTATTCACTCACTTTAAGGATAACCCTTTCCTTGAATTTTGACCTCATTTTAAGAATCCTTAAGTGGGTAGAGAGATCTTCCCCTTAAAATATAAGTTAATTAAGTACATTGATCATCTAATCATCTTATAAGAGTATATGATTGTAAGGAGTGCTCGCTCTTCTATAGTTTCTATAAGTAGCACTTTCCCTTTTCTATAGTTTATGTGAGGAGTTCTCTCTCTCTCTCTCTCTCTCTCTCTCTCTCTCTCTCTCTCTTTTGTGTGGTACTCCCTATGTTGTAAGGCATACTCTCTCTCTCTTCCATTTCAACCTATTTTAAAACTCACCCTCATATTTTACCTTTAAAACATGGGGGTCTTGTTAAATGATGGGGGAAAGATTATTATTTATCTGTATAGAATCGTCTTGGTAGTTCCCTCTTTTATTCATGCTCAAAATGAATTGGGGAAGGGGCCAATCAATTTATTTAAAAGCTTTCAAAGTGCATTAGTATGAGAAAAGAGATTATGTTTATTCTTTTATATACTATAGTGATAAATTACTACACCTTTTGAAAGTAAAATTTTGGGTCGTAGACAACCACATGAGAAAAGTTCTATTAAAAATGCTCAATCATCGAAATCCAGATCTCATGAGCAATAAATGTTTGAAAGTCGGATGTTCTTAAGTTGTAGATAAAATATAGGAGAAAAATTCCCAACAAGGGTACAAGAGGTAAAAATTCCTAAAATTTTGAAGATAAGTAGCCCCAAGAGATGAAGTAAAACTTAAGAAGACAACACTAGCATCCTAAAAGTCAAACCAACGAGCTGCACATTCTTCGAGGAAGATTGTCCTTGAAAAACATATTGTGTATCTAATAAAGGACAAAAATAACATGGAGCTACAATAAAAGCAACTTGAACATCCAGAGTATTGATTAAAGCTATATTCTGCACCCATGTGATGGGAATTCCCATAAATGTGTAGATGGAAATAATGATGGTAGTTGCTCATCCAAGGGATAAAAATCAATTGAAATTCATATCTTCAGCTCTAGAGGATATCAAAGGGATAAATAATCATATGAGACATGACTCAATATCTAAAATGGAAACCACCTAGAAATCTCTACATGAGTTTTGGAGGAAAAACCCTCCCCTTGTAATCTATAAATAGGAATAGTAATGGCTTTGTAAAGGATCAACGAGTTTGTAATTGTATACATTTGTAGGTTTTCATTTTATTTCTCTCTATAAAAATAGTTGTGGTTCTTGAGTAGCTTGTAGGTAATCTTAAACCCCCCACTTCTAGCATAATCTATGTAAAATATTGCTTGCATTTATATATACAAGGGAGCCTATATCTATTTTTGGCATAGCCTACAAACTTATTGCTATGTGTATGTATTTGTTTATGATATTTTGCTTGAATAATAGGTTTTATTAAGTGTGTGTGTGAGGGACTTGTGTCTATTTTTGGCTTGAGTCACTTGCTTGGCTCTCCCATGGTACCTACCTTCTTATGCATGCATATAACTAGTAACTCTCATTCGTACTTCTCTATGTCGAAGAGAGAAAGTGTTCACTATTGGCACATAGCATTAAGGCCTATTTTTGTAGAAATATCTTAGTGAATCTCTTGACACATCACCCCCTTTTATTTTATTGAGTTATTTTTTACTTTTACTTTTTTGCACCCCTTTCTCTTTGTTGAGTAACTAGCATCTTGAATATCACATCCTAACAAGGAGATAACCTTGTGAAAATTCTCGAAGGCTCCTAATTAAGCCAAACCCCATGCTCTCAAATATGACTCCATCATGTTGCTCCCTATGAGGCATGATTATCCTAGGCAATAATAATTAGAGATAAAATAATTTAATGGTATGTCTAATGGGATCCCAAACCCTCTCCTATGTTCTTCTGCCATAAAACCCTCTCCTCTACCTTGTTTTCTCTACTATTAAAATGCATCCACTCCCTCCTATTAAAAATATCATCTGGATCTTTTGATATAATATGACTTTACACCAAGTTTATCTTGATTATCTTAATGGTCTTATCTATATATAGCCCATGAGTTTCTTTCATCCCTTTCTTCCTTCCTCCCTATCTTTATTTATTTATTATAATTATTCACTCACTTTAAGGAGAACCTTTTCTTTGAATTTTGGCCTTCTTTTAAGAAGATCCCTTAAGTGGACAAATATATCTCCATATTCAAATGTAAGTTGATTATGTACATTGATCACCTAATCATATTATAAGAGTATATACTTGTAAGGAGTTCTCTCTCTCTTTTGTAGTTTCTATAAGGAGTACTTTCTCTTTTCTATAGTTTATGTGAGGAGTGCTCTCTCTATTCTATACTCTCTCTCTCTTTTATGTGGTACTCCCTATATTGCAAGGTATAATCTCTCTCTTCTATTTCAAACATGAGAGGTCTACATCTATTTTTGGCTCGAGTCACTTGCTTGGCTCTCTAGTGGGACCTACCTTCTTATGCATGTGTATAACTAGTAACTCATTTGTACTTAACTATGTCAAGGAGAGGAAGTGTTCACTACTGGCACATAGTGTTCAGGCCTATTTTTGTAGAAATATCTTAATGAATCTCTTGATGCATCATCCCCTTTTATTTTATTGAGTTATTTTTTACTTTTACTTTCTTAAACCTCTTTTTTGAGCAACTAGCACCTTGAATATCACATCCTAACAAGGAGTTGACCTTGTAAAAACTCTCAAAGGCCCCCGATTGATCCAAACCCCATGTTGTTAGTTGTGGATCCATTGTATCACTCCCTATGAGGTATTATTATCATAGGTAAGGATAATTAGATATAAAAAACAATATTAATGACACATCTAAAAGGACCCCAATGACACATCATTGGTCTTAGAATTGTAACAAGGAGTAGCATTGAGACTTGGTGATGGTGTTGGTCTATTATTGCTTGTTGAAGTTCCTCTTTTCTCACTTGGTGACTCCACTCTAGAATGAAGACGAGAAGTTGTTGTTGAAGAAACCAAACCAAGGTTTCAATGAAGACCTTTTTCTACCTACTTTTTAAAATCCAGAAGTTGTATTCACCTAGCGAATCCACTACAATCTAAAGGACCCAAAAGGACTATGAAAGATCCACCATGGAGGTAGCATGCTATACTATGAATATTTATGTATTTGTTAATTTTTTAACTTGAAGAAAAATAATTTCCTTGCAACCTCTAGTACCACTAGATGTTTGGGATGACTAAATGACATCTATACTACAAAATTTACCATATCACAATGGTAAAAGATCGTCAACCCCTAAGAGAATATGCAAGACATGGTCTACTTATACCAACTATACAACATCATAAAGAAAAAGGTGACCTTCATATTATTTATAGCTTCCTTCCAAATAAATGATTATAAGGGGTTCTATTTCCTCTCCCCTAACTCATATAGAATAGGGTCAACTTGTTGACTTATTTATGAATGGATTCAAGGAGATGGAATAATCAACCCTAGTTGTCCAAGTTTCTACTCCTCAATCCTCTCCCATCCAACAACTTTTTATTGCTCACTAGATTATGGTAATCTAGGAAGGGGGAGAATATTTTATATAGGTAGAGGAAATATTTTTCAATAAGTCCCAACACACCAAAATAAAATTCTAGAGGACTAAATGATAGCAAAGGTAGAGGGATCCATTACCTAAAATATGTTCAAGCAAGCAAGATTGAACATTTCTATGAGCTGAGAGGAAACCCTCTTACTATCCATAATCCCAAAGGAGGAAAATAATATTAGCTAGAGGTGGAATAAATATGCTATCAAGGTTAAATAATAAAGGGGATTTGGCACTAGTACCTTCCTTATATCAACAAGAAGACATTTAAGCTTAGGTACCAAGAAATTTGTGCCATAAAAGTTGCTCAAAAACTTTGTATATACAAGACTCAAGTAATAGGTGGGGGTCCATTGACTCCATGCCCAATGGATAAAGGCCACTCACTTAATTTTTTTTAGATAAATACCATAGGTGATCTTAATTTAATGAGATAGAGGAAGTCCTGACCACTTGCAAAATTTCAAAGATATGGCTTGACCAATGTAAACCTTTGCTTTCAAGGGATATTTTTCTTGACTCTATACCCAATGGACTAAGGCATGAAGTTTTTGGTTCCTTGTCCTTAAAAGGGCAAATATCCTCTAAGAGTTGTTAAAAATATAGTGATAAATCACTAAACCTTTTAAAAGTGAAAGTCAGATTCATGGACAAACACATGATAAAAGTCTGATAAAAAAGTCTTGATCATCAAAGGCTAGATCTCATAAGCAAGAAATATTCAAAAGTCAAAATTTCCTAAGTCACAAATCAAATACAAGAGAAAAAGTATTGAAAAAGGTACAAGAGGTAAAAAGTCCCAAAAATCTAAAGATAAGCAACCTCAAGAGATGAAAACTCTTGAAGAAAATAATATCAATGCCCCAAAAGTCAAACTAGTGAGGTGCATATCTTTGAGGAAGATTGTATTTTCTTGTGAAAATGTCTTGTATATTCAAGAAAGGGCAACAACATGGAGTCAAATAGAAGCAACTCAAATATCTAAAGTATTAATTAAAGCATTATTTTTCACCCAAGTGATGGGAATTCCTTAACATAGATAGATGGTAATAAAGATGGTAGTTGCTCATCCAAGGGATCAAAATCAATTGACATTCATATATTCAAATCTAGAGGATCTCAAGGGACAAATAATTAGATGAAACATGACTCATTATTTGAAATGACAACCACCTAGAAATATTTGCATGAGTTTTGGAGAGAAAACCCTTCTCTTGTAATCTATAAATAGGAATACCACTAGCTTTATAAAGGATCAACAAGTTTGTATTTGTATATATATTTTAGTAATTCCTTTCATTTATATCTATAAAAATAGTTGTGGTTCTTGAGCGGATTGTGGGTAATCTCAAATCATTTATTCTAGCACAATTTGTGTAAAATATTGCTTGCATCTATATATACATAGGAGCTTGTGTCTATTTATTGGTATAGCCTACAAACTTGTTGTTGTGTGTATGTATCTATTTGTGACCTTTTTCTTGAATAATGGGTTTAAGTGTATGTGTGTGTGAGGGACCTGCATCTATTTTTGGACTGAGTCACTTGCTTGGATCTCTAGCAGGACTCACCTTCTTATGCATGTGTATAACTAGTAACTCTCATTTGTACTTCACTATGTCAAGGAGAGGAAGTGTTCATCATTGGCACTTAGAGTTTAGGACTATTTTTGAAGAAAGATCTTAATATATCTCTTGGCACATCACCTCCTTTTATTTTTTTGAGTTATTTTTTACTTGTACTTTCTTGTACCCCTTTCCCTTTGTTGACCAACTAGTACCTTGAAGATCACATACTAATAAGGATCTAACCTTGTAAAAACATTTAGAGGCCCCTATTGAGCCAAAACCCATGCTCTCAGTTGCATCCCTATTGTGTCACTCTCAGAAGGCACAATTGTCCTTTAAGGTTATAAAAAAGACATTTCAAACAATTGAAAAGATTTATCTCGTTGAAGGAAGGAAGAGAGTTAAGCTAAAATTTAAAAAAACTTTCATTTGAACCCTGACCCTCTACTATCCCCTCTATTTTAAATTTTCTTCTCTATATCTATGAGGAATGGAAAGATAATAAAGCAAGCTCTTTAACCTCTTCTCTATAATATTTTTTTTTTTGGTAAATAAAAGTCTTCATTAATTACCGGGTTTTACAGGTTAACCCAAAACCTATTACAATATCCAGCCTTCTGCTGAGATTGTAGATCCTAGTCATCCTTGAAAATTTCTTACCAAAAATTGTGTTGAATCCCCTACAACACCTTACTAACAAAGTACACCCATACCTAAACATAACTGTAAACATTACTTACATTGACAGGAATTGAATTTTGGAACTTTACACTTGTGAAACCTGTTGCTTGCCCATTTCCTATTCTCTGTCAGAATATTCCAAGGCTTACACCCTATTACCTTCATTTCCAATTTGGTATGATTTAGAAGGAAACCCCATAGTTATTACCAGCTCCATGGGGAAAAAACACCCATTCATCTTTCTCCTTAATGGGTAGGTTTCTTTTCATGACTAATAATGTTTTCCACTTCACATGGCACACCTTGTGTCCATGTCACCAAACTACCAACATCAACACCTATGTTGGCTAATTTGTCACTGACCTATTGGCCTCACGGTACACATGACGAGCCCTCCTGTTCTGTCTTGTCGTAAAAAGGATCCTCACTTCATGGATGACTCCCTCGATTCTCCATGGAGGTTTTTTGCCATTGGTTAACAGGTTGATGATGTTCATGTAATCACCTTCAATCATCAAGTTGCCTTGAGTTGCTTGGGCTACTTGCAACCCTCTCCAAAGGGCTCTAGCTTCTGCTTCGTTATTAGTTTTGATTCCCAATGGTTCTGCTTCTCTATAATATTTAATGCAAGAAAGCCAAATAAAATAAAGGATTATATTAAGGGAGGAGAACCTTGCCCCTTTTTTTAAAATGATAAGTGAGCGAGCTCTTTAATCTAAGAGATCTATGACTTGGCATTAAAGTGGTAATATGAAAAAAACACAATAATTAAAGAACAATATCTATCTCGAGAAAATAAGGAAGAATAGAATTCTATCCCCATATAGAGAGCATTGAAAAGACCTTTTTAAAATATAGGGTCCCTTTTAAATTAAACCTCTCTTTTAGAAGGCAAAATTTAATTTAATTTAGTGGCTCTTTAATTTAATTTAATTTAATTTGAAGTTTTGATCTATTGAATAACAAACTAAGGCTCTTTAAGTGACTAGAATGGAAATATTAAACATAAATAGGTATAGTACTGAATAGACATAATGGGTGATTTATGTCCTAGATGGATGTTGTAAAATGAAGCTTTTAAAGGTTATAAAGGAATCAATCAACATTATAATTTAAAGGGTGCCCCTCCTCTCAATTTTAAAAGGGTGAAAGGGCCCTTTCTAAAATAGGAGGGTGATGGAGAGGGAAGGAACAAGCTCCCTTTTTCCTTTCATAAAAAAAGGTGAAGAAATCCTTTTTTTAAGAGAATTTTATGTGTCATTTAAAAGAGGGAAACTAACTATAAAATTTGCTTTCACTTTTTTTAGAGTCATTGGGGTCTACTTCCCCACTGATGGATATTTTCCCTTGAAAATTTTAAGCCCTTTTCATGTAATAATTATTTGGTCCACTCTCCTATCTAGTTAAGTCTTTTTTTTTTCAAGTTAGGGAATCAGCTACAAAACAACTATCAATGGATAACCTTTAATAATAGAGAGCTCTTAAAATAAAATAAAGTCATCTGAGTGACCACCCCTTTTTATAAATAGATATCTTAAGAACAACCCTAACGAAAATTCAATTTGAAAAAGTTATTATATGTTAAGTGAGCTATGGAAGAACATCGTTGAATGAATTAAAATTCTACATTGATCCACAAGGTGAGCTCTATGACTAGGTGCTAGTCTAAACCTAGGTGATTGAAGTAACATTTTATATCATCAAGCCCCTATATAAAGAATTGGATTTGTTCATATATAAAATATTGAACAACTTCTTCCATGAGTAGAGGTGGGTCCTTTAGAGACCAAAATGGAGATAGAATATTCCTCTTCTCAATGCATAGTTCAAAGAGCAATCCCTTTCGATGGAGTTTTACAAATAAAAAAGGTATTTCAATCTATAGAGAATCAACCTAGTAGTCCTACACAATTCATACAGGTTATCCTTTTATTTAGGCTTGGTTGGGCCACACATTGGTACTGATGCTACTATGGCATGCTTATAAAACTAGAGAGATGGATGCTTTTTATTTCAATAAAATATATTTTTAAGAGGCTCTCTCTCCTTTTAAAATAGAGAGGAGAGTGTCTTTATTTTTTTGTTTCTATACTTGCTCAGGTGAGAAGAATAAGGTGAGTGCTCTATTATGGCCCTCTTAAAAACCTAGGGAGTGAACCCCATGTTTTAAAAAGGTAGGCCCCTCTCTATTTAAAAAGTGAAGGTGGACCAACCAATTAAAGTATGTGGCAAAGCATCCAATAGAGGAGTAATCTCATCCACTCGTCAAAATCTTGTATATGAGATTTCAAAAGCATTTTTTGTCTTGAACCCAAAAGTCGTTAGTTGATGCCACACTAAGATGAAAAAATAGGTCAAATGATCTCGAATGTAGGAATAAAAGATTCTATATAATATAGGATAAAATATTTGTTTAGGAGTCTCTCCATCCTTGTTTTTTCTTTGTTATAGATAGAGGTTCTAACCCCTCCCAAGAGATCTCTTGGCTTAATATTAGAGAGGACAACAACCATAAAAAAGGATTCGAGTGAACCTTACCTTTTACTGGCTATTTAATGGCCCCCTATTTTAAAAGGTATATGGTTATTTAATTTTATATTATTTAAAGGCTATTTAATGGTATGTCTATTTATTTAAATTTAAAGTCCATTTAATTTAATTTAATGACTATTAAAGATGCTTTTATATCTTAAGAGGTACATCAAACTTTGAAAAACCAATAGTTGGGAAAATGCCTCCCCATAATTTAGAGTGTTGTTATGAATCTCTAGTGGCTTAGGGATGAAGGAAAGGAAGTAGATATTCCTTATCTTCAAAAAGTGGGGCCTTATGGTTCCTCTCCAAACATTTGAGGAGGCTTCCTCTTCAAACATTTGAGGAGGCTTCCTCTCCAAACCTCATTATGAGGTTTGTTGAAGGCCCACTTAAAAATACAAGTATTGTGCTTTAAATCTCCTTTAAAAGTGTCACCTCCATGTCTCTATTTTAAAAGGGCTCTTAAATGAAAGACTAGATTTCAAATAGTAGGAGAAAAATCAAATGAGTTTGTGCCACAATGATCTATGTGAAAGGGTGGTTCTGTTGATGATTTTTTGCTAAAAGTGAGGGGCTTAAAATCAAGAGGAGAGAGTTGAAGGAATATTTGATCAGGTATATTCATAATTTTTCTAGAATTTGTTGATCACATGGTACTTCATTATAATAGAAAAAATTTCTTCATTGTAAGATAACTGAAGGTTGGTCATGAATTTGGAGAGTTTACCCTTGCATGGAAACGTAAACCTTTGAGAACTGATATAGGATGAGAAAGAATGGGAAATGGCACTATTATATGGTTAGAACATGATACAAAAAGAAAATATAATCTTAATAATACTTCATTTAAATCATAGTTTAGATTCAAGATAGTTTAGTGATCATTATTATGGGAAATTGGTGTATCAAGATGTCAATTCTAGAGATTATTCTAGTTTGATACGTCAACCTATGAGAAAAACCTTTGGATTTTGTCTTGGTAGGTGTATTCCTCATCATTTACCAAGAAGAGCATCCATTCAAATTTGTTTTTGCCATTGACCTTTTTTTGAAGAGATGTTGTCAAGACATATGGAAACCCAAAAGGAAATGGTAGGAGCACCTTCTTAGGGTGTTGGTAAATCAAGCCCTCCATTTTGGAATTAGTGGGAGAGAGGAATGACAAGTGAGAAGTTTGATATCTCTTATGGTCAATTCAATCAAGCATGACCACTGGAGAAAAGTGATATAAAGAAAGAAACAACACTAAGGATACCATGACCGATCAACATGGATCCAATCCATTTTGAGAGGCGATATTTTAAAATCACTCTTTAGGAGTAGTGATCGTATGGACCACAAGTTGAGTTTTTTAAATTCACCCTATGGCTTCTTATTCTTCTTTATCTAATGCATTCAAAACCATGATCTAAATAATTTAAGTCACAAAAAGAAGAAAATTCCCTCTCATAAAAAGAATTTTTGGGGATCCAAAAGTGACCTCCTTGCACTCCCTAGGCATATCAACTCCCCCATGGTTGTGGCCTTGACATCTATCACCACCTCAACCAAGTGGGTGTATCTAGTCCCTTGTTCATCATGTGGGTGCGCCAATCCTAGGAAGTTCAAGAGAACATTGGATACAACTCCCACTAGATGAACTTCAGGGATTTTCAACCAAGGTTATTTCCTTGCTTTCAAATGTATTCTTTGATACAATATTCTACTCCTAATACATTACTCTACTCCTAGCCTAGCGTAAGGAGTGGTGATGTGCCAAAGAAAAATAATAAGACCCCCTAGTGACCCGATAGGTTTAAATGAACACATGTGCAACTAACGACAATGCATAAGGAACACAAGTCTATTGAGAACATGTAGTAGAAATAGAAAAAACACACCAGAACCAAGATTGAGATATTATAAAGAGTCACCTATTATCTATTAACACGAACTTTAAGTTCCATACATGTAGAGGGAAGAGGTCAAAAACTACTTGATAGATTGCACAAGGCTTGAGCCAAGCAGGGATACGAAGTAGAATGAAGGAAAGCACCCCTTAGAAGGATGGAGGGCTTTTGATGCTTTACAATGAGAAGAAGAGAGATATTTATAAGAAGTGGTAAAATATTCCCCCCAAAATACATGCAATATTTCAATATTTGAATTCAAAACTTTGTTTGGTCTAGTTGATATCAACAATGAATGATTTGGAGGCTCTACAGGTCCATTACCCATATTCATAATTATACTTTCATTATCATCCATCATTAATATCTTCAAACATACATTTTCCCTTGGGATATCCTCCCTATTTTTGCTTTAATGCTTCAACTACTGCTTGGGGACCTACACTCGGTTGTGGAGTGTTATAATAAAAATCGGATCATCATCTCTTTCCTTGTGCATGTCACTTTAGGTTGGTTTGAGATTTTGGAATTCAAAGACTGGTTCATCCGTACTCTTAGCAATTTCTCTCAGTGAATATGTCCTTCAATGCACCCTATGGGGATGATAGTTGTCATATTTTGAGCTACTCTACTTTTAAGTACTCCTCTTCCACCATATATTACAATGAGATTATTATGGAATAAATAAACCATAAGGTAAGGGGGAAACATTGAAATTGGAAATATTTTAAGTTGCTTTGTCCTTATATAACCTTTGGGTACTAAGCTCTCCCTTAAAAAGGGGGAATTTTTTCCTTGCCACCTCTTCACTTGGTCTCCTCAAGTACTTATACCTTCTGATTAATAGGAGGGTCTTAGTCCTTAGCATTCAATGGTGGTACCAATTTGGAATAATACTTGGGACTAAGGTACCTCCTTAGATAATGGGAGAGACCAGTATTTGGGAATTTTCTTGTTGAAAGCAAGAAAAGTCCATGAGTTTTTGTTGAAGAAAGGCCTTAATATAAGTGTTTCCCCATTACTCATCATAAAAATGGCTTAGGGGTTCCAAGTACTATTGAAACTTACTTTAGATACCACCATAAAGACATTTGAGTCACTACATGATTCCATTCCAATGGTTGGATTGAGGTTCATGATGAAGGGAGCTTTAGGCATGGGATTAATTGGTGATAGTGGTCCCTCCCTGGTTGCATATTCTAGATTCAACTACATCGTAAGTAGTAGGGGCATTGGGCCCCTTCATATTGGATTTATGTAGGTGCTCTAGTCAAAATTACCTTTAGGAATAGGATTTGTTCATTGTAATGAGACTTCACTACAAGAATTTTTCTAGAGAAGATGAAAAACCTCTCTATTTAGAAGGACTTCTACAAAATAAGAAAAACCTCTTTATGTTAAAAGTATTTATACTTTTGAAGGAAATCCTCTCTAGGATAAAATAAGTTCTATGGGAGAAGAAAATTATTGTACAAGAGAAGAAAGAAATAACATTTTCCTCTATTTTAAGACTTCTATTAAAGAAGATTTTAGAAGTATAAAAGAAGGTTTTCCTCTCTATTTCTAGAGGAATTCCATGAAAGAAGAAATATAGACTTATTCTACAAACCATATTTTTTGTGTGTTCTTGCTCTAATTACTTGGCCATGTTGTACCTCTTCCATATAGAGAATTAAGTATGGATATGAACCATCGCACAAAATAAAAATATCTCATTCCTTTTAATATAATACTTGGTGCATTAAATTCCTCTTTTCACATTTTAGATAAGAGAATATATTTTTTTGTAGAAATTTTGACCATCAAGACTTGCTTTGTGAGAACAACAAAAACCCAAGAAGCCCTCAACCTCTTGTTTAAAATTAAAAGGGTCGATTCCTCTTCGAGTCCTCTCCCAATCAAGCTGCCCAATCGAATCCATGGAAAAAGGTCAAGTACCCCTTTGAAAAGGTCCTTATGTATAAGGTTTTAAGTGAATATTGTGATGACTTACTCTCACCTCATGGAAGAGAGGACATGTCCTTACTCTTTCCTTTCTTCAGTGCTACCTTATTCTTACTAAGGGAGAACACATAGTAGGTGGGTTGGATTCCTTTAAAAATGGTCTAATTCATAAGGGAGAATGCATAACAAGTGGGAGGGATTCCTTAAAAGGGATCCCATGTCATATTTTTAGTCAAAGACACCTCCTAAGGGTTTTTAGTAGAAAATTATAGGGTTATTCAAGATTGGTAAGGGAATTGATAGACCTAGGTAAGATAGGAATATTTAGGAGGGACCTAGAGAGGCTATTTATAAGTGGAGGAGTTGCATATATGGACAATTTTTTCTAAATGAAGTGCAAAAATATAATCTTTTTTGTCCACTAGAACAAACATGAATACCTTTATTGGGTTGATAAAAATAAAATCTATCTTTCAAAGTGCTTTTCTAATTGCTCGAGACACATCTTTCTTACTAAGGATAAACATAAAAAAGATCATTTTGTTCTATTTTCAGTTAAATAGTTTGGGATATTTCAAAAGTCACATGCAAAAGGGTGAGGGAGGTTTGTATTCGTTGTTCAAGTTGATTGAAAGGTGCAAAAAATACCTACAACTAAAAATAGGAATTATAGAAAACCATCTTGTAATGCGTTTGGCCATAAAATTGATTACGCTTATGCGAAAGTATCTACTCGTTATGGAATCCTAGGTGTCAAAGTGTGGATCTCATTCCGATAGAAGAGAAGGGACGTGCTATATCCGAAACGTACGAGATATCGTAAATACAGGAAAGGCATATGGAGTAGGGTTTGTAAAATGGGTGGTACATAACTTAACTTTAGAATATGTGGTATTAGAAGTTATGGAGATACTCATATCTCATATCAAGCCATTAAAGAAATGTGTCACTCTATAAGCAAACAATTCTAGACAAATGGAAAATATTGGGTGAGTCTTCACGAATCTCCCTATTACTGGTAAATCTATAGAATTTAGAATGGGAAAATGAAAATGGGATCTTATGGGTTGGATTGCTTGTACATCCATGGGATACATGCTATTTGAAATGGATGACATGAGTTTATCAGACACTTGACAAGTTGCTACATTAGCAATGCATAAACTTTGCTCATTTACCAAGTTCCTTCATTGGTTGTAACCTATATTATAAAGGGATTCAGGAAGACCCAAAGTAAGAGATATACTTTGAACCCACTAAGTATTATATTCTTCCAACCTTATATTCATAGGGAGCAATCATTTATTTGAGCTCTTTAAGACTAGTAAATCTCCGACTAAACCAGCTATCTGACACACACCTTAAAATAGAGAGGGCCCCCCATGTTTGAAAAAGGCCCTTTTAAATGGTGGGGGGAGGACCACACTTTCCATTCCATATTCACATTGAGATATCATTATATCAAATCTAGTTACCCACAGCTCCATATAGGATCTATAAAGGTGTAGCCACAAAATTTGGACACACTTTAAAATTATTAATGTTATTAAGATATCCAAATTATATTAAAAATGTATAAATCACCCTAAAAAATCCTTGCATTGATATTCATGCCAATAAAATGAAAAAAATAACTTAATTGCCCTCTTTTCGATAAAATTGGATGATCCTAACAAAATTAGATGTATCCGATAAAATCGGATGCAACCAGTTTTATCCAAATCCCACGTGCACATAATTTAGGTACCTAGTTGGATTTTGAATCTAATTTGGGTGTTGCCAAATTCCTGATAAAATCAGATGATATGCTAAAATCGGATGTAGACGGTTTCGTCCAAATTGAGCCAAAACCTAATTTATCCTAACAACTAATCCTAATTCTGCCACCTACCTGATTTCTTGAAATGAAGAAACTATTTTAACCCCTTTGATTCACAGTAATAAGTATGGTTGATGATTTTTTGCAAGGAAGCTTAGAGAAAAGAAGGAAATTTGAAGCTTTTTTGTAGGTTACAGTGGAGAACGTTGTTGTTAGATCATCATCCAAGGAGCACACAAACATGGAGCTATTTTCAACATGCATGGATCTGGTTTATATTTTATTATTATTTAAGTTTTGCACTATTTGTACAAATTTGGATGCATCCGAATTTATCACTTTACAACTGATTTTATTCTTTGTTTTGCAGAACTAGTCGTTGGATAATTTTGACTGCGTACGATTTCATACATAGCATACAAATTCATACCAGTGTCCCTCTGGGGGTAAAATTCTGAGTATCAGATTGTTAATTTTCTTATATTTACATCATATCATTGCTTATTACTTTAGTATTGCACTGTAATTCATTGTTATTATTAGATCTATTGCATTCACTATCACATGTTTCATATTAAAATAATCAATAATTCATTTTATTTACGGTTGACTAGAAGAACCGAGGTGATTTGACTATCATAGACCATGATCTATTATGGCCTATGCAGATCCCCATTCTTGATTTCAAAATTTAGTGTTTTGTTGTGTAATTATAGGTCCCAGACAAATTCGTATGCATCTGATTTCATCTGACAAAATCGTACAGCTGATTTCATCTTGTTTGCATTTGATTTCATCCTACACATTCAAATTCATCAAAAATTAGATATCCAATCTAGGTTAGAGCTAAACAATTATTTTCTCATAATTAGATTTTATATTTTTTGTCTTGTATGCATCTGTGTTTAATTATAAAATAGAAAACACCTAAACCATATATTTTATTACACTTTTCACAAAACACAAAAAATACAAAAAGAAAACATGTTAGCATAAAAAAAACCGTTGCATCTTAGTTAAAATTTGTAACACTTTCTAGATTATTTTTTATGCCTTGTCTTCATTTGAAACTGAATTGCATATAGTTAGGTAGAAATTGCATTTTGGCAAAAACCTAGGTGTATTCTTTCAAAACAAAGAAAAAAACACATCAAACTACTACCTCACCTAGGCGTGGAAACCACCATAGCAAGTATTTCCTGGTGAACCCACCCATTCATCGACAAAAATCAAAGAGAGTGCAATAGAAGCACTTCTCGTCTGAATTGTAGATCCTTCATTTTTCCTCCCCATTTCAGGTACGGATCCATTAGCCTAGGAGAAAGGGGTGCAAAAAATTTGGGCCTACATTCTTTGGTAAGCCTGATGTGAACTACACAATTAGTATTAAATTTTATTTTCTTTACAAAACAAAAAAAAAAATGAAACAAAACAAATAAAAATCTCATTAAATGGTAGAAAATAGACAACGAATCCTTATTCATAGATCTTAGGAGAACACTCATTGAACAAGAGGTTAATATTTTCTATTGAACATGATGGTACAAAATATCAAGTAGATTTGCAGTAACACTTTGGCATCATTGAAAACAAATCACAAGAAAATAGAGAAATTAGGATAATTGATGTTGCTAGAGCCTTAGGACCTAGCTTCCATTATCCTTCCTTTGAAATCAAAATAGGGTGTGAACGTTGGCTTACAAATAAACGAGCTAGTATACACATAAACATTTAGCCTTGTGATAATTACTTGGAAGAAGCCTTAAACATCCACAGATTCTTAGCGTACTTAGAAAATAATGAAGTAACCCTAGAATAGAGAAATATATTTCATAAAGCACCTAGGGTAATATTATTTTGAAAGTATTTTTATGAGTTACAAGTCCAACCTTTTAACTCAGATACTAAGGAATTTACATTTGTTCACTTCATTCAACTCTTAGTATATGATTTCTCTTTTGAGGAATAACACTACATGAGCTCAAAATATTTAGAGCCCAACAATGACATTCACTGGATCTTTAGAGAAGATTGAACCACTTAATATCATTTTCAAAAATCTTGTAAATATTTGAATTAAAGAATAGTAAATTGTTTGCTTAAAAAAAATAAAAAAACAAAAAAAAAAATCTTTTTAGAATCACTAGAAGAAGTGGTAAACAAGTGGAAAACAAGTGGAAAATGGCTATGAAGATGAGCTAGATATTGACCCTAATGCAGAAGCTAAAATAGAAGAAGTATTAGAGGAACAAGAACACTAGATAGGGCAAAGTGAAGAAGATGAAACCCTCAATGATGTTGACCCAAAACTAGGACCTCGAGGAGGCATTCATTTTCAGTCCATGCAATATTTTTGTGATTTCTTAAATCAAAATTGAACTACCATCACTAATGTATTTGAAATAGAAGATCAACTTACAAAGGGTTATTTTTTGATGAAAGCAGCCTTTCGACTTCACCCAAAACCTGAAACATATATAAACACTTCATTACAACATGTCACTGACAATTATCTTTCTTTAGATAATACTAAAAATATGCCTTCTCCAAGAGATAATTCCTAATAAAAAGTACTAGAACCACCACAATAATAACCTATTGGTGCAACTACTACAACTACTTCTAATCAAAAGCAACCATATTATTCTAATAACCCTACTTTGCTTTCTCAATATTATCAACATGTGTTTGCCTTAAATTTTACTTCCAAAAAAAATAAAAATACACAAGTTCCAAGTTCTCCTCGACCAAATGTTCAACAAAATGCAACTCCCTATAAAATTCAATATCCTCCTACTTCAAACCTTATGCATAATAGTATTCCCATTACAACCCCTTATATGGCAGCACAACAAACTTATTATCCACCACATGGCAACATAGTAAACCAAAATAAAAACAATGAACCATCACATCATCTTGAAGTTGTAGTGAAGCAATTAGCTTCACGCTTAGATCAAATTGATCCATATCATCCTACATATAGCTAAAAAGAGATGTGCAAAAAAACCATTAGATTCTATGGTCGTTGCTAGGCCATACCCTAAACAGTTTCCTATACCGATTCTTTCGATCTATAAGGGAACAAAAGATCCCATAAAACATAATTGCATGTTTAGGATGGCATGTCATGAAATTGCTTACGATGATATTTTATTACTAAAAATATTCTCAAAAATTTTAGGAGTGACATTGAAGTGGTATTATCAGTTGTAAACACATTCCTTGAGAAATTTTGAAGAAATCGTAGAAATGTTTGTACATCAATTTGGTGCCTACATAGAGAGGCATGTTACAATAAAGGATTTTTACAACCTTAAGCAAGAAAAAGAAGAGAGTTTTGGAGAATTCCTAGCTCGATGGAGGAAAATTTTAGAAAAATTACAGTTTGCTTTACCTCCAAGAGGAATGCTAGATATATTTATTGGAAATTTGTAGGAACAATTGTCTTATGAGTGAGCTATGACTACCGTGACATCCTTTGACTAAGATATAGATTTACTAATAAGAGTATATGAAGCCCTAATCATGAGGAGATAATTTAAAAAGAAAGATAAAGATAAGTCATCTAAAAATCAATACAAAAACAAACACGCGGTAGGAGATGGGGTCACGGATAATAGAACCTCTCAGAATGTCAATACCACAGATACCACAAAAAAGTTTATGTTGAAAGCACCCTAAAAACCTCCACTATAGAATTTTACAAGATTGAATCAACCTTTTACAACGGTCTTACCACAAGTAGTAGAAAGAGTTCTAATAAAATTACCAGAGTTATGGCAACCCGATCCCTCTCAACCTTGGTATAGACCCGACCAACATTATGACTACCACCAAGTTAATGGACACCCAAAAAACACCTCTAGAAAATTAAAAAACTTAGTACAAGATTTAATTTATGAAGTAAAACTAGAAGTGGAAAGCCCTCCACCTAATAAAATTACTCCAACAATAAATACACAACAACAACAGGCACAAAATGTAAACCAAAACTTAGATATTTATCAAAATCCATTACCAAATCATGGCAAGGAAGCTGTAAATTAGCTAGACTATAAAAATACACCTCATCCAACATGATATGTGGGAACAATTAACAATTATTTACCATCTCAAGCCCCATAAAATATTTTTGTACCTACTCAATCCAACATGACAATGAAGCAACTCCAAGGAAGAAAATCACAATTGTCATCCTTGGATGAAATAGAAAGTGAATCAGAATCTGAGATAGATATTAGATCACAACATGCTAATTGTTCATAAGATGAGTTAGGGTCAATATTACCCATTACTGATTTATTTACTCGAGAAGAACCATTCGCAAGAATGAGGACCACTCATCCCTCATCACAACATATTCTTCCTATTAAACAAATTTCAACTACAAGACCACTAGTTGTGCGATCAAGTAACATTGTTGGAATGATTGGAGCTATTACTCGAAAACAAGCCCAAACACAAAACTCTCAACCTCAAACTCAAACAAATGATGTTGATCAACCACCTATTGTTATAAAATTGCCTCATAAGGAAAATAACATAATTTGACCTCAACAAAATACTCCATTTGATATCAACAAACAACTAGCTAATACAACAACTAGGATTTCCATTTTAGACCTTCTTAGAACTTCAACTATCCATAGAGAAGAACTAATGAACACTCTAAGACAAATTATGGTACCCAAGGATATAGAGCCAACTGTTGTAGTCTCTCATGAAACAAACTACATTCATTTTCATGATAAAGGCATTCCTCCCCAAAGTATGTATATAGATAATCCTCTTTATATAACAACCTTAATTGAGGATGTGTGTGTTAAGAGAGTATTGATTGACAATGGCTCATCCCTAAATATATGTACTTATTATTTTTTCAAAATACTTGGATTTAGGAAATAAGATTTAAGACAAACTGAAATGATCATTAAATCCTTTAATGATGAAACACAAGAGGCTTGTGGTGTAATATCTATTCCACTACAAGTTGGTCCCAGGATTTTAGACACATAATAATCCTTCTACATCATATAATTTGACAAATAAAGTTTTACAAGATCTATCCACTGTATTAGAGCCCACAAAATAGGATGATTATAATGTATAATATTCGCTTGTCTTATCTTTATTATCGTCATCTATGTGTACAACTAGGTTACCACATAAACAAAGAAACATCTTGTAGACACCTAAAATACGTCATGTTTAGGAGACTACCCATATGGACACATTCACAGACCATATGAATCCTCTTGGATCTCTCCAAGAGCAAGCAATGGTCCTAACCACTCAAAAAGGGCAGTTCTAGCCCATATAGGCTTGGCTACTCTCAAGCAAAGTGGCTACCACACCTGGTCGTAAAAGACTACAACAGCCACACATAGCCATTGAACCTGATAGCGGCTAGCACCATGCACAATGTGGTTGTAAATACAAGCCCAAATAACATAGTATAACAACACCTTTGCATTGTTTATAGGTGGATTTTTGTGAGGAACTACTTGAGTTCCTCCTAACTGCCCCTTCAATGCTAGTTTGTGACTGATGCTTTCCACCTAGGATGGTTAGTCGCATGCAATCTAGATTGAAACTTCTCTAGGAATCCGAGGTCCAAATCTGAAGAGAGGAAAGCCTACATATAGACTCTCCCACAAAGAGCAAAGTATCCATGATTTTTAGAGTTTATGCAGCGAAGCCCTATCATATTGGAGAGTGAATCTACGCACCCATTTAGGAGCAACAAAGTGTTATCCTATTGAGGAGAGACTACACATATGCTATTCACATCCGTTATTATTCACCACCATTCTATGTAGGTGACACATCCAGCAACCCTTGAACATCAATTGAAGAAGAGAAATTGGTGTTACATCCCATGGATCACGAGGAGAAAGGTCTATTTCATGGCCGCTATCTTGGAAAGTGGCCCACAAGCACAACCTAGGGTTTTGACATTAGTTTTCTTTGTGCTAGAATTAGATTTGATTGTTTTCTATTTCAATAGTTATTCCTAGCATAGATCTAATTTAATGTATGAATTTACACTATTAATTTATGATATATGCCCATATTTTTCATTAGTATTATCACATTTAGTCATATTATGTTTATCTATCTTGCTTATCAAATTTGATACTAACAAACTCATTCGAGGAGGCAACCCGGACTACTAAGCATGCTTTGTTGTTTCCATGTATGCAGATCTACAGGTTTATAGGACCATATCAAGACACTTAGAGCACGAGATCCCTCCTAGATGAGAGAAGGAGAAGGAGGTATCTATGAACCCTCAAACAAGTTCATGTGCAAGATTGGGAAGCCTGCGAAAGTGCACCACCCCTTTGCGAGGGGATTTATACACCATTTTTTTCCCGCTTGTAACTTATTGTATCAAAAAAATGGTTATACCTTAGAGGTACGAATATGTAATTGGATTCACTATTGAGATTAACAAAAAGAGGATCTTTCTTTGTTATTTTTATTTCCAAGTTACGCATATTTGCATTGTGTCTTTTTCCATTTGATATAAAAATCATTTCATTGCAATCAGGGCTACGATTTGCACTCCTAGGGGTCACAAAGATGACGATCATGGTGGGACCCCCACCAGGTTTTATTTTTTAGTCAATTTACTGACATTCACAGGTTTTTTTGTGTGTAGGTTTGTCCACTCTGCTCGATAATGACCCGCAGGTTTTGGTCACTCTGGTTGATAACAACCAACTGGTCTTAGCCACTCCTAAAGTCAGTGATTAGAATCAGCAACTCTGGTCAATAGTGACCAACAACAAAGTGTACCAGAGTGGAATTTCCATAATCAGAGCGGGATTTGAGGTTGGTTTCATCCTTTATTTTCTCTATGTTTTCTATCTACAACTTTTTATTTCTAGAAACAACAAGTGAAATCATAGTTTAAGCAGGAAAACATAAAGGAAAATGGAAAAATAAAATATGTTTAATATTTCCTATGATCTTCTTTAGTTTTCTCTAGGAACTGCTAGGAACAGCGGGCCTCTACTTGTAAGGTCTTCCCTAGTCTCCACCATGCTAGGCTTCTATGTGTTTAGTTTGCTTGCATGCAACTCAACCAGTGGCCCTTAATTCATAGAATAGAATGCATTCTTTGAAGTTCATATAAGCTTAATACATGCATATTTCTAAAATGGAACATATTTTATCTTAGGCATATAAGAAAGATCATGCTTGCTTGGTGATGCATTTTATTTACATGCAAGATTAAAAAGAACCACACACACCACACACCATTTTAAATGCTAGTGAGTTGGAAATCATGACCAACCACTAGTAGAGATCCAAAGAGATGGCTTTCATCTCTATCTACTAACTCAAATCCCATGCACCCTCTATTTTTGGTAAATATCAGATCCAAGAACCGTCACAGCCCATGGAAAATATGCACGTATCTCTCCTCAAAGAGGTATATCATTGAATACGGATGAACTGGGTGAGGATCGGGAGGACCTGTGCTCCTTGACCATGTGTGGAAGTCATTACCACACATTATAGGTTGGATTATGTGGCCTAGATTTCATCACCAGGTTTTCGAGCTACGAGTGTATAGGTGAAATCCCTTAAAAAATTTAAGTATACCATCCAAAAAAAATGCAAAACATGATGAGAGTTAGCTTATCTATCCAACAAATCAAAACACACCAAATAGTTTAGGGAACACACACATAAATCCTTAAAATAGATAAACATCTACTTGTTTTGTTTGTGTGGTTTGGAATTCACCTAAGAAGATAACTCATAAGTCACCATGGTATACACATGAAGCAACCACCCTCGGTCAAACATCAAGGGGGAAAGTAACGCTCCACGCACTCACAGTCACATTGGTGTTGAGTTGCCCACCCATAGTGTCGTTGGACAAAGTTTAGTAAGTATTAGGGGTGACAACTCAACCCTTGGGGGGACTCCTCGAGAAACCCCAGCAAGAGAGCCACATCCTGGTTCCTCGTCACATAGACATGAGGAGGCCTCATGGCCTCTCTCATCACTCAGGCACACGAAGGCATCATGACCTCCTTCATCACATAGATACAAGGAGGCCTCAAGGACCTCCTCATCACATAGCCAAGTGGAGGCATCACGACCTCCCTCTTCACACTAATATGCAGAGGCATCATGACCTCCCTCATCACATAGACATGCGAAGGCTTCAAGGCCTCCATCATCACACTAACATGAGGAGACATCAAGGCCTCCATCATCACATAGGCATGTAGGGGTTGTAAGACTCTAATCTTCACATGATACACATATGATATATCAGCCCACTGAGGGGCAAGACCCTAAATCTATGCCTAGTCATAAATACATGACATCCTATAGCCTCCCTACAAATGAGAGTATACCCTTGGACTATGAGCTCATTGGTGCCAATTGGAATTCATGGGTCAGTCGTGGAGAACCTAAAAACTTGATGAGTTGGATAGAGTTCCCTCGAGACTAGCTCCTAGAAGTATTGCTACCGAACATTCTACTTTAGGAAGTTTATGTAGCATAGCTACTAGATGCACCAATGAACCAGGGGAAGCTTCAAAGTGACCCCATAGGAAGAGGCACCTGCATCTATAAGAATAATTCTCAAGAGAATAAAGAGCTGAGCATGAGGAGCTAGCAGAGAGGTTAAATCAAATAGATGCACACATAGGTGGTGAGAGATACTGACATGAGAGATGTGTTGATTCTCAATAGGGGAGAAGTACTAGGTAAGGAAATTAGTGTGATCACCACACTTCATAGCATCAACAACACTTGGACCTCCAACAAACACTATTCGATGAGGAATGGGTAGGGATAGAAGATTAGAAATAGACATATCCTGAACCTCCATCCATGGTTATGGGAGATGAGTATAGACAACTAAACTGAGCAAACATAGGATTACCTCCCTTACCACTACGAGTAAACCTTCAAGAACATGAGATTATTTTCTTGAAGGCATACCAGACACTCACCGAGAGAGTCAAGTCTATCGATAAGTAGGACATATGTGGACAGAAGCCAACATTAAGTAAGATACACAACCAGCCTCTGTGCCCCTCAGTCTCGAGTCCCGCATATCCTAGGTACTTTGAGATTCCTAGGCTAGACAAGTTTAAGGGAGAGGGAGACGTGTAAGAACATGTGATCAACTTCATGAATGTGTGTTTCCACCTTGAGTATAACGATGCCCTGATGCTAAGGACATTCATCATGACATTCTTAGGAACAACAACTCAATGGTTCAACCAGTTGCCCAAGCATAGCATCACCAATTTTGAATAACTAGTGAATGTGTTCCTTGAATGGTTCTCCTTAGGTACCAAGAAGAAGGTGAACCTGTCCAATCTGGCCAATATAAAGCAGTGTGACGATGAACCAATGATGGACTATGGGGACATGTGGAGAAAAATTATGGCAAAACTATCATTATTCGTCCCCACTGAAGAGCTCATCTGGATGTTCACAAAGAGCTGCGCAAAACACATCTCTCTGCTATTGTAGCTACAACAATATGAATCATTTGAATAAGCCTTGGCTCAAGCCAAGCTTACTGAAGACATAAATGTCAATGAGAGAGACCTCAAGCTCCACAACAAGAAAGAGTGGAGCAAAAATGTAATGTCCCTTTTTTAGCAGTAGGCGGAACAAGGACTTGTTAGCCTAGTCACAGGGTCCCCTAGGCTGTACAGTGTGGTGCGGGACTCAGTTGGTGGCAAAATCCTGACTTTCAGAGGGTGAAATTCAACCATTTGCAGATGTTGAACAAAGGGATGGCTGCTAGGCATGAAAAGTGGATATATTTTATTGTTGAGTTATAATATTATATTATAACTTAAAAAAATATAAAGTGACTCAAATTTATATTATAACTTAAAAATAAAGATGTTGCCTAGGACAAGGGGGTCCACTTTAATATCATAAAGTGACATTAATTAATAATTAAAAGAATTATATGTGCAACCTAAAAGTGGTGCCCTAACCCTAATGAGGAGTTACTATTATTTATTGGCATTTTGGCTCTCATTTGCACATGGAGAAGAATTGAAATTTTTTTGGAGAATTTTCTATAGGGTTTTCCAGCAGAGAATCTTGGGCTTGTTGGGAAGCTTTCTCAGTAGGATTGGGATAGTTTCGGATGTGGAAGATCACCTCTAGCTATATATTAGAGCTTTTCATTATAGATAAGTTCATCTATGCATATCAGAGGTAGAAAAGGGTTTGCCAAATTTTGAAGACAACTGGATTGATAAGCGGAGCACTTGGATTTTATTATTTGGTCATCATTGAGGATTCACACTTGGTGCTTCATCAGTTTACAGAGGTATTTTTTGGCATTTTCTGATTAGTATATTTTGAGGGTTTGTAGAAGTTTGGTGGAGAGATTGTTTTTTTGAAAATAATGTAATATGTGTCCTATTTTGAAAAAATATCTAAATGAGTTGCAAGTTTGATTATTATTGTTGCGAAATAGAGGTTGTTTGTTATTCAAAATTTATTTTTGCAATTAAACACATCAAAATAGAAAATTGTGGAATCCCAATCGAGGGTGTCCATTATAAAGAAAAATTGGAATGAAAAGAATAAGCAGAAGTAGGCCAAGCTTGCTTAGGTTAATCAGGTTGTATTGGACACGTCAAAGGAGTGGAATGGATAGCAACCTCAAAATTATCAAGCTCTCCTCTTGTCAGCCAACTATAAACCTAAGAATATTCAGGGCTAAAATAAGGAACGTTGATTTCCTTGTTATTACATGCCTCTGAATGAATCGATGCAGTCGGTATTTAATCAGTTGAATGAGGCATAGAGGATAATATTTCTTGATGTACAACTTCTTGACCCTAACCATCCCAATCCAAGTGGATATAGGGAAGATCAATACTACCCATATCATAGGATACAGGGACATGATATCAAAAATTACATCGAATTCAAGACTATTGTGCAAAACATGATTGAAAAGGAAGAGCTAATATTTGAAAACCTGCTAGCTCTTGATAAAATAGATATGGGTATATTCAGGAACCCATTGCCCAATCATTAGGCCCCTAGAGATCAGGGTGCCCAAGTCAACCAGGTCTGAGTCAAGACACCTACTCAGGGATGCATCAGAATGGTTGAATTAGTTAACGTGGAAACCAAGAGTCAGATATATGGGTAACCATAGCCTCCAATGGCTCCCATTAACATCCCAACTACACCTTGGTAGAGATAGGTGCATAACAATCCTCCAGGTACACCAACGAGACTTGTGGTAACTGTTCGAAGTAGACTAGAATAAAATCTATAAACAACTCTAGCCAAGTTTTCCATTTATGAGCTCATAAAATAGTCCCCTAGGCACAAGGAGACTTTAATGGATATTTTGAGATCAATCAAGCTCCAGCCCCAGAACCCAGATGTGTGCACACAATTTATGGGGCATGTGCAATAGTACCAAGAGCCCTGATTCATTTTTATAATCATGAAATTAAGGTATTTCATACTACCTTAACAGATCCACCATTGTATATTATTGCATAAATCAATGACATACCATTCAAGCAGGTTATGATCAATATAGGATCATCAGTCAACATCATCACTACCAAGGCTATAGAGCACCTGAAGATCCCTAAGTCCAACATTGTCCCAACTTCCTACATGTTCGGGGCTTTCAACGATGCACTATGCTCCATAGTGGGTACAATAATTTTACCTATAAATATAGGACATAATACCATCCTCATGATGTATCACATGTTAGAAGGGGTGATGCTATACAACATCCTTCTAAGGCATCCCTAGATCAGGGACATGCAGTGTGTGCCTTCAATCCTACACCAATACATCAAATATGTGCATGAGGGATAAGTTCATGTGGTTCCATCTGATGAAGAGTCGTTAAAATACATACATCAAGTTGACTTGTTGGGGGACTTTGTCCTTCCATCCATGCACTTGTACATAAGGCCTTCATCCCCAACCACGTATCCAGAGAATAAAAGTAGATCAGTGCGGGCTAACCCATCCACACCGGCATCACCTTCTGCCTCTAAGGCTATTGGTGCTTTTGAAATTCCCTTGACATCTAAGGTGAAAGATAAACAGAAGTTGAAGGCACCCCTAGAAGAGGAAAGATCCAAGGAGCTTCCAACCATAGTAGTTGTGGGAATTTTTAAGATTCCTAAGAAATAGCCAATGAGGTGCATCAACCTACCTTGCCTACATCATCATCTGCACTAAAGGTGATAATACACCTAGAAAACATAGCACTAGGTGAATACCTTATGCAGAACGTGACTTTCATGCTAATTATAGAATCTACACAAGACATGGGATGACCAAGAGTCCCAAATCTGCCAGTGGGGACAGTGGTTCCCTTAGGTGTTCCACCCAACCAAACTAATTTCGTATATGCTTGTTTATATTATGCCCATACTACTCCTGATCTTGAAAGGGATTAGGATGAACCATTCACCATGAATGTTCATTACTTTTTGAATCTCAAGTTTGCTCTAAAGTACTTTGAGTAGTGTCACTGGTAAGGCTATGGCCTAGGCCTGTATGAGTAAGGGAACCAATTGCCATTTCAGTTGTAGTACCAACTACCTACTAATATGTGCGGTTTAGGCTATTGAATGCAGAGTCATGATGACTCTTTGGAAGAAACCCTATACAAGTTGAGCATCGGGTTCAGGGAGGACATTGACTAGAATATCTATCAACCCCCTAGCAAAAACTACTTGGGTGATAGATGGGTGTCGATGGTCAATATTGCACCACCTGATAAGTATCACCTTGAATCCTCTCTTGAAGTGCCCCATCAGGAGCCATCCTATGGGAGGAAGAGCTAATTCAAGGATATGAGTGAGATGAGTATCACCGTCCTAAGCGAGAATGAATATGAAGCTAGCTTGGCCTACCACGGGCCTTGGTACGTACAAACCATTTCTTGTATAGGCCACACAGAGAGTGGTTACATCTCAGACGAGAGTGGATACATATCAGGTGAGAGTGGATACATATCAGATGAGAGTGGCTATGAGTCAAAAGACTCAACAAAGATGGTCTACCTACAACCTAGACATACGAGCCACATTGTTGGTCCAAAAACCAATGCTAATAAATTCTTCATAAGTGATGATGACTATGAAGATGAGACTGAGCTAGCCTATCTAGGGCATCAACAGGTAAGCCACCACCCATCCTAGGACCAAAAATAAATGCCAATGGTTTTTTTATAAGCGATGTTGACTTTGAGGATGAGATCGAGATGACTTATCTTAGGCCTCAACACTTACATCTAGTCGATCTGCTTGTTGAGAGAGAGGTGATGCTTCGCATCATAGATCCTAATATATGCTTCTTGGGAAGACCACCAAATCTAGATGTCATCTATCACATGGTCTTCCTAGATCCCCCAACATTTAGAGAGTAGTTGTTGCCTAATGATCCCATCATCTCATCTATCCATAGATTGGATCCTGAGATCCCTATGCCCCTAGAGCCTCATCGTGAGTATGGAGGGTGCACCCAGGATGTAGAGCTTCACCCGCATGGTCCTAGATATTTTGTTCCATCCATCAACATGATCTCCATTGATTTGACCACTCCACTCCATAACCCAGTAGATCCTTCAAAACCATTATGTCTTAACTTAGATGCTATTGATTAGGATTGTGCCACACCTAGAGCCTAAAGATATATTCCCCAATGAAGAGATGCTACAACCATTCCATTTTGCATCAGGCTGCGCACATGATGTCTATCATGCTAGTTTCAACCCTGAGTTGGTGGGAACTATAAATCTAGCAGACGAAATTCATTTAATCCCCACTCTTCACCAGCTTGAGGAGGGATCACATATAGAAAATGAGGAGGACTTTGATGTGGACATCGGTAATGATCCTTCTCAATCGAAGAAAATCAATTTTTATATAAAGCTTATCTCCAGAAGAACAGGCTATCATAATTCCTCTACTAAAAGAGAGACCAAATATCTTTACTTAGACCTATAAAGACATGTTGGGGCTAGATCAGAATTTGGTTGTCCACAACCTTTCGCTAGATCCTACGAAGAAACTGGTCAAGCAAAATCTCAGAAATATAAATCCAACTATCGCTTTTATGGTGAAGAACGAGTTGCAAAAACTATTGGATGTAGTCTTTATTGTTCCCATCGACTACCTAGAATGGGTATCAAACATTGTGCCCGTAGGAAAACCTAATGGAAGAGTCTGCATTTGCATAGATTTCAGGGATCTCAACAAGGCAACCCCAAAGAATTCATTCCTGTTTCCCAACATAGATGCTCTTGTAGATGCAACTACAGGTCATGATATGCTCTCCCTAATGGACGGTTTTTTGGTTACAATTATATTCGTATTAAGCTCAAATACCAACATAAAACCACATTCAACACTCCATGGGGGACATTATGTTACAAAGCAATGCTATTTGGTCTTAAAAATGTTGGTGCCACATATCAACGGGATATGACATACATTTTTCATAACTACATGCACAAGATCTTGGAAGAATACATCGAGTACTTACTGGCCAAGTAATTGCTATGGGAAGAGCATGTTGAGACCCTTAGAAAGGTCTTCGATCACTTGATTGAGCACAATGTCATATTGAACCCCAAGAAATGCATCTTTGGCATAACTTCTAGAGAACTCTTAAGACTCATCATTTCTAAATGAGACATCGAGGTAGACCCAAAAAAGTTAAAGGTTATCCTAGAAATGGCCCTGCCTAAGAACATCAAAGAATTGAGAAGCTTATAGGGCAAAGTAGTGTTCATCAAGTGATTTATCGTACAACTATAGGATAAATATTTACCCATGAATCAATTTCTACACAAGGGGGTCCCATTCCAATGGGAAGAAGAATGTCAGCAAGCCTTTAATAAAATCAAGGAGTACCTCGAAACACCACCAGTATTAGCTCCACCAAGGCCAGACATACCATTCCTACTATATATAACCACTACCGATTTTGCTTTGGGTACCATGTTGGCTCAAAATAATGCACAAGACAAGGAACAAGTGATATATTATATCAGTCGCATCTTGGTGAGCTATGAGATAGGATATGCATACATAGAAAATTTGTACTTAGCGATGGTTTTTGCAACCAAGAAATTACACCATTACATGCTGAGCCATATAAAATATGTAATATACAAGCAAAATCCTTTGTAGTATATGATGATCAAGACATATCATAACACATGTACTACAAAGTGAATCATGCTATTGATATAATTCAATTTGGAATTCTTAAGCCAAAATTCCATCAAGGTATAAGTCATAGCTGATCAACCGGCTAAGGTGCCTCTTCAGAATAGTAGGCCCATCACCATATAACTTCTTGATGATGCAGTATTTACACTATCATAAGAAACCAAACCCGAAGAATCAGGAAATGAAACTTACATGACTCTATTCTTCCATGGTTCGAAGTGTGAGCAAGGGGGTGGTGCAGGGATTGTCTTTTTCAAGCCACAAAGTGCTCTAATTTCCTTGTCATTCAATCTAGACTTCCATTGCACTAATAACAACACCAAATATGAGGCCCTAATATTAGGTCTCCAAACAACCATTGCCATGAGAATAAAAAGGCTAAATATCTTCGATGACTCCCTCCTCATAGTCAACTAGGTCAAGGGACTGTTTCAATACCAGGATCCAATCCTAAAAGCTTATAAGGAGCTTGTTGACACATATCTAGCCAAAATAGAGTGGTATGACATCAAGGCCATCTCTCATTCATCAAATAGATTTACAGACACCATGACATCTCTGGTATCCTTGATCCCTTAGAATCCATCTGCTAATTTCACAACCATTCATGTCAAAATGCTCTCGCACTCAACGATGCATTGTGAGAATTTTGATAACAAGGAATCAGTAAACATGATTCATATAGATCCAAACCATGACTGATTCTTTAAATCCAAATACTTCTTAAAGAAGCACCTTAGGGGGTCCCTTATCTTGCAAAGTCCTACAAAGAATGGTACCACTATTTTCTATAAGGTTATTTCTCAATATGCATTTATGCAAATCGAATTGCACGAGGAACAAACCATATTATCTATCAAGGTTGTAGCCTATTAGGATTGGCTATCCCAATTATAAGACTTCCTTAGGCTTGGAATTTTCCCACAGGGACTATCGCATGCTGAAAGATGAGAATTCAAGAAAAAAGTGACAATATATGTCTTGCTAGGAGGCATATTGTATTGCCAAAACTATGATGGAGTCCTCCTACATTGCTTAGAGTCCCAAGAATCAACTTGGGTGATTTCTTAAGCTTACAATGGTACATGTAATGGCCACTTCAGTGACATGTCCATTGTCAAGAGCATCCTTTGAATGGGTTATTACTTGCCCACCATGGAGAAGGATTGCTGCGAGTATGTCAGGAAATACATTAAATGCCAACAATATGTAAATCTGATACACTTGTCATTTCAGGCATTACATCCCATTCAGGAAGCTTGGCCATTTTCTTAGTAGGGTTTCAATATGATTAGAAATATTTCTTCCCCATATTTAGGCTGATATACATTCATCTCAACATCCACTGAGTACTTCACCAAATGGGTGGAAGTGGTCCCTTTAACCTTGAAAATTGGTCCTCGGATTGGAGAGTTAATACTTCACAATATCATCTATCTTTTTGGGTTACCCTTCAAGATAATCTTGAATAATGGTCCGTCATTCAAAAATAAAAAATTACGAGCTTTAATGACCAAATACAACATTCATAACAGTTTTGCAACACCATACTATCCGTAGGGAAATGGGCAAGCAAAGGCCTCAAACAAGATAATAGTAGCCATATTAAATAATATGGTGAAAGAAAATTATAAATATTGGCATCTGCAATTACCCTTAGCATTGTGGGCTTACAAGGTTAGCATATGGATGCCCACTAGGGCAACACCATTTTCGCTTGTATATGGTGTTGAGACCATTATGCCCTTAGATTTGGAAATTCTGACATTACGCGTTGCATTAAAAGAGTTCATCAATTATGACACTGCGCGACAAGCTCACCTGATCAATTGAACTTTTTGGATGAATGACGCATCAACGATCTTGAGAATCTTCATGTTTACCAGGATCATCTAACACGAGATTATAACAATAAAGTCCACTTGAGAGACTTTAAAGTTGGGAATCTTGTGCTTAAAGAAAACCAACAGAACTCAAATCTGTTGCTACATCTGTGAGACAAATTTGTGGCCAATTGGATAGGTTCCTATATCATATTTGAGAAGATTGGACCTGAGGCATATCACCTAACAATGCTAGAGGGTTTTGAGGAGTCGGAACCTCTCAAAATAATTCATCTAAAGTCGTTTCACACATAAATCAAAAAAATATCAAAAACATTCAAATAAATTTTAGAAGTTTAAAAAATAATAGAAATCATAAAAATCCAAACAAATAAAAAAAAATCAAAATTAAAAAAAAAGCTCCAAAGGCATCTTAAAGCCCTTTGGTCAATTCACAAAAGGCTCCAAAGGTATCTTAAACCTCTTTAGTCAACTCACAAAGGCTCCAAAGGCATATTAAAGCCCTTTGGTTGACTCACAAAAAGCTCCAAAGGTATCTTAAAGCCCTTTGGTCAACTCACAAAAGGCCCCAAAGGCACCATAAGCCCTTTGGTCAAAAACAAAACATAAAAGCACAAAATTAATTTAAAGTCAAAAGGTTCAAAAACATTCAATATAATCAAAACTCAAAAACAATTGAAAACATAAAAAATACAAAAATATTTGCATTTGCATTCACTTAGTTGCATTGCATTAGGCATTTCCATCCATTACATTTGCATTAGATACATTTGTGTTTGCAATATTACAAATGACACCACATTTGTACATAAATAATGCATTGTCAAAATCCATCATCATCCATCACCCATATGTGTAACTGTGTTTTTCAACACAATCCCTCCTATTGCTATGAGGAATATACTAGGGTTTTTCGATCACTCAACCATACCTAGTGGTTTTATCAAACTTTGTAGAAAGTTATCCTAGCTTTTAATAGATGAGGCTTAGTTTTGATAGCACCTGGTATATTTCAAAATCCTATCATTAATCAAAACACTAAGATCCTTGTTAGAACAAAGGAAATATGAACACTACAAAACAGTATTAGGTATCCTATGGTGAAAATTTTATCTTGTCATCCCCCTATGTGATCGGTTCAAAAATGATGAGAACTGGCAAAAGGAAAAGTTCATCCATACCCAAAGAAATCCCTTGCTTTAATAAAAACAAGCAAAATCCTGAACAAAGCAAAATTCAAAAACAAAATAAATAGTGATTATCATCACTACATAAATCCCTTGCTCAAAAGAAAAACAAAAATTCAAAGTAAACAGTGATTGTCATCACTAAGCATGAGCAAGTATCCCAAATAAATATGAATAAAAGAAGGGAGTATTGAATTGGAATCCCTGGAATTCTTAGCATGGATAAGCCGTAAAGTATTCTTACACACGATGATATGTCTATCACATTAGCATCTTGCTTTTTTATAGACCAATGTTTGCATGTGGAAGAGCTAGCTTTAGGTGTTTTATACCGCCTAGTGGTTTAATCCAACTGAGTCCAACATAGGATCAGGATAAATATTTGAGGATACCCAATACAACAATGGGCTGAATGGATATCGCCTGAAACTGGGGTATTCTTATGTTCTATCTAATATATTCATTTGCACACATAGAGATAATGAGTATCTAGGTCTTCATAACAAAAAATTTATCCTTCAGAAGCTCTATATGATCAATATACAAATTTTGATAGAGCAACTAGGGTATTTGAATCTTATGGAAAACCTCAGAAATCACCTCATAGAAACAACTCATATCATCACTTGCATCATCAACTTTCTTTAGGATATTTTGATCGTTAGAGGGTGTCCATGAAATAGGATATATATTTGATGAATGTTAGCAATGATATTTATATGGCCATTGACTATTCTGTGCATGCCTTTTAATTTATAGAAGCTAATAAATAAAGTAAATACATATCACATCATCTCATCTCACATTGGGATGTTTAAATGATTAATTATTATTATAAAAGTTATTATTTATTCATGATTTTTATATAGTCTATGGTGTCGTCCATTAGATTGTCAAAACCCATGCCATATCATATCATATGTTTTAAGTGATTAAAGCATACAAGTTCATTCGCATTAGATCATCAGCATAATGAATAACACATTTCATTTACCATATCATAGCAACATAAGTTAGATGCATAAAATACATCAAAATCAAACATGCATTTAACAATAAGCATTGCATCCATATATGCATCCATCATCATCATCTAGATCATGCCATCTAATCATCCACACATCATAAAGCATAAGTCATGTAAACCACACCATATAGCATAAAATCATAGAGTAGTCCACCTACACATACACATCATAACATCTAAAGCATCACATCACATCATATCACATAAGACCATGATATTGCATCACATAAACATAAAAATATAATCATAAAAGATACACATAATGAGTCTCAAATTCTAGATATCATATAAATATGTGTTAAAATAAGTACATGTCGGTACAAAAGAGCCATAAGGCTACAATCGTGAAGGTCAGTTAAAATTACACTCAAAATAGTACAAAATGCCAAAGAAGCCATAGTGCTCAAGAGTGGCTTGCACCACTAGCATCACCTTTGCCCTCATCACCCCCTTTAGGAGGTGGTACAAAACTAGAACCCCAAGTCTACTCTGTCTAGATACTAGTCTTGTGGCTCAATCGATATGATGACTACCCTGAGGTACTATAGTTGGTCCTCTGTAACCCTCCATCCATAGGCCTATCAGGTAGGTGACCTCCTCGAATCCTGACCTTGTGCTCCAGTTCCAGGATATAGGAGGAATATAGGGTGTGCTACTCCAAGTCCTTTACCAAAAACCCATGCAAATGTCAGATCTTCACACCTGCATATAGACCACCAGGTCCCTGAGGTGCTAGAATAGATGGTGCAATTTTTCCCTAAGAAGCACCCCCTTTGGTCGTAAGTTGATCTATCCTACCTTGTAGTGTGGTTCACTCTGCATCGAGGTGTTGAACCTAAGCCTATAATAAAGTAATGGTGGCATCCCTCTAGAGTACCTCGATATAAGATACCTATAGCTCAGCATCCACCTAATGCAACTGAGCCTAAAGAGGAGAATCCCACTCCTTGAGAGCCAACTCCTTCTCCTCCTCTAGGAGCTACCTGATCCTCTACTACCTCCTACTCTATTGGCTAGCCCTAGCCCTCCATATGAGCCTACACTCAATGTCCATAAGGATCATCCCCTGTAGTAGCCACATCCTAGTTGTGGTCCAAACTACCATCATCCTTCCATAGTCATATGTCCCACCACCGAGTGTAGTCCTCTATAACTCCACCATCTATAATACCAGCATCTACTACTAGAGGGTCATCCTCCTTTGTCACCGTTGAAGGTCATGGAATATCCCTCTCTATAGGGGGCCACCTATACAAAACTGGCTAGATTGGCACATCCTATGGTAGACCAAACTATTGAAGCACCCTGGATAGTAAAAGAGCTCCCTGATGCCATCCTTATGGCTGATAACCCATCAATTACACTGAGTCTGAGCTATGAAACTAGCTGGATCCCTCCAAGTAGGACACTCATGGTAATGCCTCCGGATGATGTCCTGGGCTCGCAAACCAATCAATGATACCGTGTAGTGGGAAAACTCCCCTACATGAGGCCAATCTTACATTCCTTGAGCTCTCTAGGCCACCTATATCCATGATACTGGTGGGAATTGACCACCCCAGTAATATCCATAGGAAGTCCTAATGGGTGGTCCACCTTGATATGCTCCTATCCCTAGATCTGAAGAAGCAAGCTACAAGCGATGTTGGTGCATCCCCATCGCTGGATTCGATAGAGCTCATCATAGCATTGAGCCATCAGAGCACTACCCCAAGCATAGATAATAATTGTACACTGTCCATGAGGTCTTAAACCATGGCTAATACATTCCATTGGAACCTCACTCCCGAGCAGTCAAGAATAAGGATGTTGCAGATAACCATCAGTAACAAAGTATACCTACCAGAGAAGACATTCTTCTAGTAACACTGAGCAATTGATACCCCGCCAGATCGAGTATCCTAGAAGGCAACAATGTCATGTATCCCAAATACCCTCGCGAAGACTACATCTCGGGTATTAGTGGAGGAAGAAATAATAGGCACTCCATCAAAGGGGATCTTGAAGATCCTGTAGACGTCCTCCAACGTAATGGTCATATCGTCGATAGGAATATGGAAAGTGTTAGTCTTGTAATCCCACCTATGGGCTAGGGCAATCAAATAGGCTTGATATGACATGATCGTGGAAATACTAGTGTTAGGAACCTACTATTAAAATAAAGCACACTCACACAAAATATTAAAAAATAACTCACATACATCAAATAACTCAGTATCACTATGCAGAAATCAATTATAGAAATGAAACAATATCACAGTAACACTAAATCATGGGCCTCTTCGAGGGGGCAACCTCCTTAAATATTTCATTAGCTTGCAAAAGGATAATATCGTACATGGTTTCATATATTTTTAAAGGAAAAATTTATGCAACCCTACCTAAATGCTCAAGAGGTGGCTTACATGTAGAATGCCACTTGAAGTAGAATCTTCCACCAAATGACAGTTACAATCTTGATAAAAATGGTTACATGAAATGGTACCACTTGGCGAGGTATCTTACTACATCGGTTACAATATTGATAAAAATGGTTACATGAGATGGTACCACTTGGTGAGGTACCTTTATTGCCACCTACATTACTAAGTATTGCATAATAACATTAAAATGGGATCCCCACATTGGAAGTGGGTTATTACATAGGTAAATGAAAATTACAACATGGTGTTAGGATAATATACTAACATGTCCTTCCCCTTCGAAAATCTTTGTCCTCAAAGATAAAATTGAGGAAACTAGTGTTGGAGTTGATGGAGAGACTCCCATGTAGCATCTTCTAGTTGGAGCCCACACCACTAGACAAGGACTTCTATGATGGTATGATTGTGGAGAGTGCGGGTGCGGTGATCCAAAAACTATTTTGGTTTGAGTAATATGGACCCTTCCTCATCCAATTATGGTAATGTTGATTGAACCTGTACCTATGTGCTCACAAATTTATTGAGAGACGAAACATGGAAAACAGGAAGGACCTTAGAGGTGGTCGGAAGAGCCAATTTGTAAGCAGTGGAACCAATCCACTGTAGGACTTGGTAAGGCCCATAGAATTTTGTAGCAAGTTTCTAGCACCGATGAAGTTGGAGGGATGACTGTTTGTACGACTGCAAGCGAAGGAAAACCATATCACCCACATCAAAGCTACTCTTTTTTTTTTTTTTTTTTTTTGTGGAAAACATCCCAAAAGGGATGCCACTTTCGGGTAAGACCCAAGGAGGTAGGGGTATCCATTCCGCCAAAAATGCCCAGGACTCGGACCTGGCCTACCACATTTGACATACTCAAGGAGCAAACAAACACACAAAACCAAATTAAAAAAAGTAAATAACAACAAAAATAATAAAATAAAATAAAAAACATGCTCCTTGAGTGTGTCAAAACCAAAAGCACAACCAAACATGCACAATAATATAAAAGAAACCACAACACAAACCACATAGAAAAACACAAGAACCACATAACAAAACACAAACAAGACAAAAACAATAGAACACTACAAAGACATAACCCAAAAAAACATGAAAAATAAACACAACCAAAACCTAAAAAATAAAATAAAAATAAAAACAACCAACAACAGACAATAAACAAAAACAAAAAACATGGAAAACACTCACACATAAAAAAATGAAATAACACAAACAAAGAGAAACCCAAGAACAAGAACGAAAAAAACACAAGAACAATAACAAAAAACATTAAAAAAAAAAACAAAACAACAAAAACACAAGAACAACAAAAAACAACACAAAGAACACAAAAACAAAACAAAACAAAAGAACCCACCCACCTTAAAAAACTAAACAAAAAAACAAAGAAGACAAAAGAAAAAAAAATGAACAAAAAAATGACCTATCTAGACCAGAAGACTATTAATGCAAGAATCAATAGAGGAAACAAAATAAAGAATAGAATGAGCTAGGGAACTAAAAAAACTAAATGAACCAAAGAGAAACCAAAAAAAAAAAACAAGAAGAAACTAGGTACCTTCAGAACTGGAGCCATCCAAAGAAATGATAGAAAGAAGAGCTTCCCTAATTTGAGAAGCCCACCATATAGGAGGGTGGCCATAACAAGTAAGATCACCTTTGTCCAAAGCCCAATTAGCTAAAGCATCAGCACTCTTGTTTTGATCTCTGACCACATGATTGTAATCAACTTTCAAAAATCCCATCTGGATTAACCGAATCTTCTCAATAATTATTTTTATTCTCCAATCCACCTTATGATTCTTAGAAGGAGTCTTCAAGAGATTAATCATAAGTTGAGAGTCAGACTCAACTAACACCTTTTCCCATCCAACCTTAGTAGCCTCTTAAAGGCCTCTAAGGATACCATACCCCTCAGCAAGGTTATTGGAAAGAATACCCAAATTCTCAACAAAAGTAAAAACCAGGGAGCCATCTGAAAGTCTACCAATTCCTCCCACACTGGCTTTTCCAGGGTTCCCTCTAGAGGCTCCATCAGTATTGACTTTTCCAAAATCCTTAGGAGGAGGTTGCCAATTTCTAGTCCTATCCATCTTACTAATACTCACATTCCCTTTAAGATGGTTGCCCTTAGAAGGTTTAATATTCAATATTTGCATCACTTGATCCCATATTTGGTGGGAGTTTTTGGGGTGATTAAGGAGTTGATGGACTGATTCAACTAAGTTGGCTATGGTCTTTTGCCAAATATAGTGAATATCCTTCCTATATTGATTAAAAATTCGGTTGTTCCTTTCATTCCAAATATTCCAAAGAAGAATGGTAGAACCCATCCAAACTAATTGCCTAATAAAATGATCAACACCCTCTTGATTAGGCCAATCCCTCCAAAGTTGTTCAAAAGTGAAAAATTGGACCACTGTAATCCAAGTAAAGTTGTCATTCTCCTCCATAGCTCAGAGGCTAAAGTACACTCAATAAAAATATGGTTGATATTTTCTACATTCTCTTCACACATTTCACATCTAAAAGGGCCATGAAAACCATGCTTCATAAGTTGCTCACCGATAAGCACCCTACGATGCAATAAAAGCCAATTAAAGAACCTCACCTTAGGCCAGAGCTTTTGAGCCCACAATTGAGAAAATATGTCAGAAGAATGGTTGGGATTATTATGGCATAAGGTCAAATAACCTTGAGCAACTGAATACTCACCCTTAGTAGTGTTGTTCCATCCAAAACAATCTTTTTCATGGGACCAAGAGAGAGATCTCATATGAAGGATGCCTTGGATATCTTGTCTTTACCTTTCTAGGATTTGAATAGGCCAGTCCTCAATAGGGATCCAATATCTACCAACCTTTGAATTACCAAGATGGTACCGACAGTAATTAGCCACCTTTATCCAATTAGCTCGGTGAAGCTCCTCCATCCAAGGCCTCCAATCGGGAAACTGAGTTATCAAAGGCTTGTGACCATCCCAAGAATCTGTCCAAAAATTTGCATGTTGACCATTATGAATGATCAAAAATAATTTTTTCTTTATCAAATCCTCACCAGTCTTAAGAGCTGCTAAAATGGGAGAACCTTTGGTAGGAAGTTGATAGTGAACAAGGTCTTCGGGACTTTTTGTTCTCAGCATATTTAGCACGGAGATTATTGGCCCAAAGAGCATTGGGGTTATGAAACATCCTCCAATATAATTTAGCAGCTAAAGCTTTGTTGTTATTAATTGAAGACCATAATCCTAACCCCCCTTCACTCTTAGGAAGACATAAAGTATCCCATTTCACCAAGGCCCATTTTATTTTCTCCTTAGTACCACTCCAAAGGAAACAATGACTGATTTGATCCAATTCTCGAAGAACAGCCTTTGGGATATTTAAAATGGAAGAAACATAAATAGGAATAGCTTGAAGGACTGATTTTACCAAGGTGATTCTACCCCCAAAAGAAAGCCACTTGTTGGTCCACTTTCCAATTTTCTTCTTGACTTTGTCCAACAACCAATTCCAATCTTTATTTTTCTGCCTTTGAATATTTATGGGAATACCTAAATAAGTGATTGGAAGAGAGGTCTTCTTATATCTTAATTTATCCAAGACCATGGATTCCTGTCTAGCAGAGCAATGAATGAAAATAACTTTAGATTTTTCTTCATTGATCAACCGCCCGATAGCCTTAGAAAAATAGCTAATGATTTGCTTAATATTAGAAGCTTCCTTAATTGTAGCTTTACCTAAAAGGGTAGAGTCATCCACAAATTGAATATGAGAGATAGGTCTAGCTCCATGAGCAATGGTAACTCCCTCAAGGGTTTTGTTTTCCCTCTTTTTGGTTATAGTCCTACCCAAGCATTCAACAAGAATGATGAATAAATAAGGGGATAGTGGGTCACCTTGCCTAATACCTCTGGAAGCTGGAAATACTGAGAAGGTCTGCCATTGATAAGAACTAAGTAGGAAACTGAAGAGATACATCCCATAATCCAATCCATCCAATCCTTAGAGAAACCAAATTGCCTCAAAACTTTGATAAGGAAGTGCCAATCCACTCTGTCATAAGCTTTGGATAAGTCTAACCGGATGAACATAGAAGGAGAATTTTGCATATCCATGGAATGGATTGCTTCCTGAGCAAGAACTATCTTATCTACTATTTGACGTCCTTCCACATATCCCCCTTGCTCTGGGGAAATAATCTTATGCAAAAGAGGCTTCAACATTTCTGCCATGATTTTAGTAATAATTTTGAGAAGAACATTACATAAAGCAATAGGTCTAAAAGCTGAGATATGATCAACCTCTTGAGATTTTGGAACAAGAGTAATATAAGTTTTATTGATAACCTTCAAAATTTCTTTGGATTTCCTAGCTTCTTCCACCACCTCTAATAAATCAACATGAAGGATATCCCAGAACTCTTGGTAGAACTCAATAGGAAAACCATCAGGACTTGGGGTTTTCCCTTTTGCATTTTAAAAACTACTTGTTGAAGCTCATTGATAGTAATAGGAGCAATAAAAATAGAGTTCTCCTCGAAGTGATAAGAGAAGGGATTGCTTGAAGAACATTTTGTTGTGAAGTCGAGTCAAGAGGATTAGCGACAAAAATATTGGAAAAGTAATCAACAACAATAGAGTTCATGCCATCCCAAGTATAAAAAACATCTCCAGAATCTGATTTTAAGGAAGAAATAAAGTTGTGAGATCTTCGAGCTAGAAGATATTTGTGGAAGAAATTTGTGTTTCGATCTCCTTCTTTGAGCCATTGAATTCTAGATTTTTGCTTCCATAAGATTTCTTCTCTTTTTTCCCATTCCTCTAACTGAGTTGTGAGTTTAATTTCATCTGCACTTCTCTTCTCTGTGAGGCCATCTAAATGGATTTTATTATTCAAATTTTCAAGATGAGCAATAACTTCATGTTTTTTTTTTATGAACATCCCCAAACTCTTTCCAGTTCCAAGTCTTGATTTTGGATTTAATGTATTGCAGTATTTTGGCAAAACAGAAAATCTTAGTCCCATGCCTAGGGTTACCTTCCTTCCACTATTGTTGCACACGAGGTCTGAAGGAAATGTCTCTAAGCCACATTAATTGAAAACGAAAAGGAGAGAAACTCACATTGGTTTTCCACATTTCCACCATGACTGGCCAATGATCCGAACCAGCATTATTAAGAATATTCACTTTAGGAATGTGACCATGGATTAAGAAATTTTCAGAGAGCAAAAACCTATACAATATCTCCATTATACAAGCTAAGCCTTGCCTTCTGTTAGACCAAGTCATAAGGCCATTTTCTGGTTGGATATCCACAAGATGGAGTTTTGTAATATATTCGCTCATGAGGTCAGTACTTTTGTCCAAATTTCTATTTCCCCCTCTTTTCTCATCCAGAGAGAGGATGGTATTGAAATCTCCTCCGATCAAGATCCAAGCTTTAGGAAAATGAGAGATAATATGAGTAATATCCTTCCACTGTCTTCTTTTTTCCTCCAAATAAGTCGGGGCATAAATAGTAATGCAAAGCATAATCTGGTTGGAATGTCTACTTTGAATAGTTATAGCCAACAAACCCCAACTGCAAACCATATGGTGAATAACTACCTCTTTTGGGTCCCAAAGACAAGCAATGCCACCCGAAGTCCCTTGGGAATTGAGGGAAACCACTTTTCCAGCTGGCCAAATTTTACTGGAAATTAAGTCCATATCCTCCATTGAAATCTTTGTTTCTTGAAGGAAAACAAGATGTGGATGATTTATCTGAATCATTATTCTAATTTCATTTTGTTTTGAAAGACTCCCTTTGAGTCCTCTAATATTCCAAGTGATGATCTTCATTAATACCAGGGCTAAAAATGTTGGGAAGGGCATTAATATTACCTTCCTCTACAAGATTTTCACCTTCTTTTACCATATGATATTGATTGGTCTTGCGACCTACTTTTTTATTAGAATCCATCTTCAATTTTTTTTCCCTATTTCTTGACTTATTCCAATTGAATCTGAGATGGCTTTTAACCTTGAAGAATGCTCATACACAACAAAAATTTTATTAGATGGTTCAATGGAGTCTATATTGGGACCTGCATTATTTGAAGTTTTGACATTTGAAATATTGTTTTTCTTGTGTAAATTTTCTCCTTTTTTTTTCTGTTGAAAACCTTTGATTTGTTGGTTTGTCTCTGAGTTTTTTCCTTCATATTTAAATTGTGTTTCTAAGATTTCAGTTTCCATTATTTCCTCTTCCTCACTTGGGACATCATTTGTGGAAAGGATTTCAAACATATTAGCAAATGACTTTGATTGATCCTTCATTACTAGTTTTTTCTGAGTGTTCTTCTTCTTAAGTATTTGGAAAACTGCTGAGCTTATATCTTCTTTCTTTTGATCAAGAATTTTATTTGGGCAAGCACTGGCCAAATGACCATATTCATGGCAAATTCTACAACAAAAAGGAATGTTCTCATAGTCCACTACTTGCTCCCAAGTGTCTTCTCCAAATTGTAATGTGATCTTTTTAGGTAGGGGTTTGTTAAAATCCATTAAAACACAAATTCAAGCATAAATAATATGTTCAAAATTTTGAGTACAATCAGCAATCATCATAAAAGTTCCTAAAGAGTTTCCAATTGAAGTAAAAATAGTAGGATTCCAAAATTCAATAGGGAGGCCAAAGATTCTAACCCACACGGGAGCTATAGAAGGTGTATCGCTCCAAATTTTTTGCATCCCTACCTTCAGGCTATTGGATCCGCGCCCGGAAGGAGGATGGGAAAAGGATGGTGCGGTACCTCGGACGAGAGGACTTTGCAAAGGTCCCGCCTCTCAAGGGAGGTGCATTTTGGTGATTTTTCGACGGATGGTGGGTTCACCAGGAAACATTTGGCGGTAGTTTCCACGCCTAGGTTTTGGGAATGAGTTTTGATGAGTTCGTTTTATTTTTAAACATTCATCCTAGGTTTGGCTGAATGATTCTAACTTAAACTACATGAAAATGCAATTTAAATGCATACAACAGATAGAAAGGAAAATAGAAACAGAGAATTTGTAGGAGGCCAATGAAGATTACCTGATCCGGAAGTCTGATGGAGTTTCTGAAGCTTGAAGCAGTCTGGATCGTCTGCAATTCAACAGAATCGCCTTCAATTTGATAAAATCGTCTAAACTGACAAGATCGTCTACAATCTGACGAATTCGTCAGAAAAATTCATCAGAGACCTGCAAAACAGCAAACAGATGCGAAATAGGAGAAATTCTATTTTGCAAACAGGGGCAAATTATGTAAAACAGTAATATGAGTGTTGAACAATATACAAGAACATAAGTAAATGCAAATAACTATGTTTAGATAGCAGAATATGATCTTAATCTGTAAACTTAGACAAAATGGGTGAACTCCAAATGCAATATAATATAAAAACTGAATAAACAATCTAATTTACAACATAAAATGATAGAGAAAAGAGACAGAAGAACAAACTCCAGGCACTGATTGCCTCGATGTGCGTTGCAGTCGAAATCGTCTCGCATCAGTATGAGATCGTCTCGAATTTGACGAGATTGCCTCCGATCTTGACAGGTTCGTCGGCTGCGATAGGTACTGGCTTCGGCTAAAAATTAGTGGTGTACCTGCAATGAAATGACTATAGGACTAATGCAAAATATGAATTACAATTTTTTAGAGCATAAGGGTTCAATTTGCATAAAAATTCAGCCAGGGGTTGGGGAGGGAAAAGCCTTAGAGTTAAATAGGCATAGGATAGTTGTTGGGAGGTTGGAGATCATCCCAATTTGGGAGATCTCCAACGGGGGAAGGGTCCCAATGGCGCAGACACGCTTCTGCCCAGATTGGAGACCCGTTGGAACGGATTCCAACTATGCAAATTCAGTTTTGCGACGAAATCGTCTGGACGTTCTAGTCCAGACGAAATCGTCTGATCGGAGACGATATCGTCTGATCGGAGACGATATCGTCAAACGGTCAAAACAACTGCTAAAAATGGCACGGAAAAGGAGGAAATGGGTTTCTCGGCGGTTAACGGGCGGTTTGGGAGGTTAAATTTGAATTTAAATTTATTTACTAAGGTGAATGTAATTATTCCAATTTTACTGCGCCAATTTTAGGGTGCTACATTTTGCCCCCTCTTTAGCGAATTTTTCGAAGAAAATGCGTTAAAGATGAGTTCTTCTCGATCTACGAGAAAGCAAAAAATTATTTCCATTTTTAGGCGACGATTCTTGGTCGAATCGTACGACAGCTTACTATGGTGCCCCCTCCATGTTTTTACCCAAATCGAACGTTTGAGGTAAAAACACGAAAAAGCAAAAATTATTTGTTGAATAAATTTAAGAAAAATAGGGTAAAACCCTAATTCATTTGTTACTGTTCATTTTACTGTTTTGAGAGCTCTGGAGCAAAAATGGTAGAGACAGTCGCACAAATCTGCAGAGGTCCGCCGCGGTCTACGGGTAAGGGTTTAAACTGATCTAGAATTGATTTAATTTGATTTTACATGCTTTTTAGATGGATTTTTAGGTGAATTTTGAGCATCGCGGCCGTTTTTGGCCATCGACGTCGTCCGGACGAAATTGTCCCTAGTTCGACGAAATCGTCTCAAGTTCGTCAATTTCGCCCAAGGGCGAAATCGGCGAAAAAGGGACAATTTTGTCAAATTAGAGACGATTTTGCTCAAATTTCGGACGATATCGGCCAATAGTGGGCGATATCATCAATTGCAAAATTTTGATCTTTAAGTTGCATTATTGATTGCTAAAATTGTTATTAATGATTGTTTGTTGTTTTGATGTTTATGCTTGCAGAGAGGATTACTAAAGAGCAGAGAGTGGAAATATGGAGGATTAAGAGATGACTTGGCCGCTCTGACACAGGCAGAGCGAGATCAGCTGGCACAGGCCGACTTACTACATGTGGCAGAGATGCCACAAGTATCTACAGACATGGGGCTACTGACGGCCCTAGCAGAGAGGTGGTACCCGGGCTCTTCATGTTTTCGATTACCGATAGGGGAGATGACTTCCACACTAGAGGATGTATGGAGGATTCTTAGAATCCCCATACAAGGGAGGATGATCACACCTACGGCCAATCAGGGCCATGCGATGGGACGACTCTGCGGTGACCCGAGCTTCGCCCTGGAGAAGGGCGGAGTGAACATCGAGGCACTTTGCCAGATGCCTGGGGCATCTACACTGACACGAGTTTTGGCCGGGGTGGTTGGTGGACTTTTGCTGTGCCACCAGAGCGGCTGCAGGGTACCATGGATGCTGGCAGATGTGATATGCGACATGCGCGATCATGGCTACAGATTTTCTTGGGGCAGCTTTGTTCTATGCCGATTGTATAGGATCCTACATGGGGTCGTATACAAGGGCGGCCGATGTCTGGTTATGACATCGCTCCTATAGGTTTGGTGTTGGGAGCACATTGCGGTGCGGAGGCCGGTAGGGCTTCCACTGACAGGGGTTGACGGGGAGAGGCCCCGAGTCTTCTACTGGTGGCTCCGGAGAGGGGCACAGCGACGGATCGACCTATCGGTGTCTCGGAGACTACTAGATGACTTGGTCCCAGACCAGATCACCTGGAGGCCGTGGAGGCAGCATCCAAGGTGGGCAGAGGACGCATAGGAGCTGGCTCGCATCAGGCGAGTCTGCTGGCTACGGATGGAGAGGGGAGAGGTGGAGCTCCACCGCTATGATCAAGTTTTGCGATAGTTCGGTCTACAGTAGGGGATCCCATCTCTCAGGGATTACGAGTTTTCTCGGACTGTCCGAGATAACACCACGGTTAGCGGGGCTCCTAACATGCAGCGATTTTGGAGCTAGGACGTAGATGATGCCCCCATTCAGCCAGTGGATGGGGACGACACAGGAGTAGCCGATTGCTACGATGCTTGGTACACAAGCATCCGCCCTCCTCAGATGACGAGGGCACAGGGACAGATCCACGTAGTTGTGCGTCGGATAGGGAGGCGGTGCCAGGCAGTGGTAGAGGCAGCCCGAGGTCATGGCAGAGGAGAGCAAAGGAGGCCACAGGCATAGGAGAGGCCATGGTAGAGGGAGAGGGATAGGAGGGAGGCGAGACCCCAATCTCCACAGAGGCCACCATCGCCTGATAAGGGCAAGGGTGTGGACATTGGAGAGAGTAGTGAGATGGCTACTCTCTGGGCAGAGAGAGATTGTCTGCGAGCTCAGGTGCAGACGTTACAAGATGTAGCTACACAGCACCAGGCTGATGTGTCGCAGCTACAAGACGAGAATGCTCATCTCAGGGCATGAGGCGGAGTGGTAAGCACTCAGGAGCTGCTGCAGTTGGTTTCTCAGATCGCATTCTATCAGGCGCTATACTACCAGGCGATGCCAGAGGGCCAGAGGGTACAACTACCACCTGCCATAGCAGATCCTATCAGGATAGGGTCGACGAGGAGCTCATCCCGATCGATGATGAGGACTCGTAGTACCACACATACTACGATGGGACCACCTCATCCTCCGTAGGGCGGGGGAGGAGATGAGGCCGAGAGCTCTAGAGGCTCTCAAGGCTAGAGAGCGGGATACTGCCACTGAGATTGTATTATATTTGTATTGATAGAGGATTGAGTATGCCGAGGTACAGATTGTGGCATACCAATCTAGTTTTGATGATGTATATATTCTGTTGATATATATAGATGAGATATTTTTTGATCATATGACTTGTCTTATGTGATGTTTATGATACTTTTTATGTTTGATTGATTTATTGAGTTGATTGATGTAATGATTTTATTGATGATTCATGTAATTATGTCATTTTGGAAAATATTATAACTTGATGTCATGCTATAAATATTTTAAATGAAATAATCTGATGTAACAAATTGATTGGTTGTAATGAAATGTGATAAAATAAAAAGAGATTTCTAACAATAATTTCAAAGGACATTGTCGCTATTATAGACCATTTCATGGAGTCGCTGCTCACTCGGTCGTCAAGCTAGTCCCAGGATAGAAATATTGTTAAAAGAAAAGAGTGCTTAAGAGACTGTCTTAACACTTTGTTGTGATGATGCAAATGATGATGATGATGATGATGGTTTGTTTTCAGATTTCCATGAAAATATTATGCATGAAAGATTGTAAAATAATTTTTGTTAGGCATAAATTCCTAAGTGTGATAAAAATTGTTGAATAATTCCTTAAGAATTATACCATCATTGCAAAATGCAAAGGTTGACATAATGATATGAAATAATGAAAATGTGTTTGCTTTTGACAAGCATAATTTGTGTAAAATGAATGAAGTCATATGGTTTTTATGAATTTTGATAAATTGGAGAAAATATTGTTACAATGGTTTGCGCTAGGCATAGAATATGTAGGTATAGACTTATACCATCATCGCGAAGATCAAATAAAATAGTTTTATTGCATGGTTGATTTTTAATGAACAGAAAAATGAAAAATGAGGGCTTGCGCTAAGCATAAAACTCCAATTTTGGTTTTGGAATTATACCATCGTCGCGAAAGTCAATAAGATATATATGATATGTTTTAATTGAAATTTTTGATTTCTTCTATTATATAGTTGTCTTTGTGGTAAATAATTGTACTTGATTATTCCAAACAAGTTGCAAAAATAATATTTCAAAGTATTTTGAAAAAATTGGATTTATAAGGAATCCCATGTGCATAAGTGAATTCATTGCCAATCTTGATTTATCATAATGATAGACAAAATCTCTCAAATACAAATGTGTGTGCAATTGTATGGTTCAGTTACAGCTTTTGAGCAAGATACTATGATACAAGAGATTTGAATAAACCAACTAAGTGTTCATTAACCATGATGTAGATGCATATAACCATACTAGGCTATTATGTAGATCGGATTATCAAGAGCTAGCTAATCCATAAGCAGATGCAGGTCCGTACAAAATAATGTCGCTAATGTGACGGACATATCGCCACGCTAGGAGTTACCCAAGGCCAAGCAGGGTTGGGCACAAACCACTCGTTATGGGGCTTACCTCACAGTTTTCGAATAATTGAGAATTCCAGGGATTCAAGCTCATTCACCCTTCTTTTCTTTTCAAAGGGTAGGGAAAGGGATTTTATTGCTTTTCTTGCTTTCTTTTGAACTTTGCTTATTTTTCTTTTGCTTGATTTTTGAGATAGTGCTTGAAATATTGCTGGAATGATATAGAATAACATTTTTCTTTTCTCTTTTTCTTGAATTTTTCTTTTGTTTTTCTTTTCTTTTTCTAGGGATACTTGCTCGGATTAGCTGTAGAGCAAGGGATTTTTATTCTGGGTAGGGGTGAGCTTGTCCTTTTGCCAATTCTCAAAGATTCTAGACCATGTGCATGATAGGATAGCAAGGGAAACTTTTCACTCAAGAAATCAGTTCTACTATGTAGCAAAACATGGAAATTACAAATATAATCATTTTATTGTGAAAAGATGTGCTTGGTTTAAGTAAATAACAAGATCAATTCTCTATGCTCAAACTTTATTTAATTGATTTTTGTGAACTTTGATATAAGAGAGATTAGTAATCATGCCAGATAAAATCAAGATATTTATTATGTGAGTGTGCAAGTGAGGGATGCCAAATAAATGCTAGTTTTATCCAAAATAAGTTGAAACATATAACTGCAATAATTGTAAGAAAATAATGATTTTGAGAAATTTTTGAGAATGTTGACTCTCTCTTTATTCTGTATATTACTTTGGTTTCGAAAGAGTCAAGCATATAGCTGTTTTTGGATTTTTTTATGTTGATTTTTGTTTTAAAGCAAAAGAAACTTTACAAAATAAATGCGATAAATATTTTTGAAGATTTTTGAAGATTTTATGAATGTTTTTGAGGGTTTTGAATGATTTTGAACAAATATATACATGGATGAAATAATCAAATTTATGCATAATAACGTTTGAGATGTAAAATATTCATGGGTTATTTAAGTTCTTTACCATCTAAGGTAGATAATTTATATGCTCCTGATTCAAATTTTGCAAGTAATGATGTATGGTCCAAGCCGATTGGGCTCAAATTTACCTTTCAGTTCTTTGGTTGCATTTGTATTTTTTTGATTTTCTTTTAGAACAAGATCGCCAATCTCAAAGGATCGATGACGAAATTTCTTATTATATGCTCTTTTAAGCTTGTTTTGGTATGCACGGAGATGCTCTAAAGCATTGATGCATTTTTCGTCTAGGAGTTCCAGCTGACTGAGTCTACCAATAGCGATATTCATCTCCTACTTCGTGTCTTGAAGTAGCAGAGCCAAAGAAGGAACTTCTAATTCAAATGGAAAAACTGTCAGAGACCATATACCAAAACAAATGGTGAAGTGCCTATGGGGGTTCGAACACTAGTTCGATAAGCCCACAAGGCTGGATATAATTGAATATGCCGATCACGGCGAGTTTTATTGACTAGTATTTTGAGAATTTTGATTAGAGTTTTGTTAGAAGCTTCTGCTTGACCATTACCCTGAGGATAATAGGGAGTAGACCAGCGATGTTGAATCTTATATTTTTGACATAATTTTTTAACATCTTTATTTTTGAATGGAGTTCCATTGTCAAAGATGAGATTTGCAGGAATTCCGAACCTACAGATGATTTGATTAAAAATAAATTTAGAGACTTGTGAACTAGTGCGAGAAGCTAAAGGCATAGCTTCGACCCACTTCGTGAAATACTCAGTGGCGGTTATGATGAACTTATGTCCATCAGAAGACACAGGGTTAATTTTACCAATAATATCCAAGCCCCATTTAGAAAAGGGCCAAGGAGAAGAAATAGCCTGCAGCTCTTGTGCAGGCGCATGGACAAGGTCAGCATGTTTTTGACACTTGTCGCAATGGCACACATATTCATGTGCATCCGTTTCCATGGTAGGCCAAAAGTATCCTATCTGAAGGAGCTTTTTAGCAATGATGCTACCACTAAAGTGTCCACCACAAGATCCATCGTGGGCTTCACTTAAGGCTGATTTAGACTCTTCTAAATTTAGACATCTTAATAGGATACCTTCAAAAGATCTCCTATATAAAGTATTGCCAATGATTACAAATTGACTTGCTCGTCGACGTAATAACCGACGCTGGTTTCTATTGGAATTAGCAGGGAAAGTCCCATTTTGGAGGAAATCAAATATGTCTGTATACCAGAGTTCAGGAGTGGTCTCCTTGATTAGAAACACATCCAAAGGCTCTAAGCATGACTTATGTGAAGTGGTTTCCTAGAGTCGACGAATGATGATAGTCGCATATTCATCGTCTAACTCCAAGGGCAAGAGAGATGCAGCAGCGGCCATGGCATCGGCTGCACAGTTGCTAGTTCGAGGAATGGTTTCCAAGGTAACTTGAACAAACAAGGCCATTAGTTGTAAAAAATAGGCCTTATATGGGCAAATTTTATCATCTCTGGTTTGATAAACTTCATCAATTTGGTTTATAACCAATTGGGAATCCCCAAAAACTAAGAGGTTTTTAATTTTAAGCGCTAAAGCGACTCGTAATCCAAGGATTAGAGCTTCATACTCAGCAGTATTGTTGGTGAAAGAAAAGGTTAGTTTGAAGGACAGAGGAATAATATGTTTTTGCGGAGATATTAAAATAATACCCGCATCAGCCCCACTCATGCATCGGGCTCCATCAAAGTATAAGGACCATTGTTCAACAAGGTCTGCCTCTAATTGAAGGCATTCATCAAGAAACTCGATAATGATGGGATGAGTAGACTCTAAGGGTGCAGCAGCTAATTGATCTGCTATGATTTGACCCTTAACAGCACTTCGTCCTATGAAGGTGAGATCAAACTCGCTTAGAGCAAGAACCCACTTGGTTGTGCGACCCGATAAATAAGGTCGACTCATGAGATATCTTAAAGGATCATATTTGGCAATGACATACATTTTTTGGCTAAGCATGTAATGTCGTAATTTTTGCGTAGCAAACACGACTGCTAGACATAACTTTTCTAATGCTGTATAGCGAGTTTCATAACTGACGAAAGTTTGGCTAATATAATAATTAGCGCGTTCTCGTTTTTCATCATCAAGATGAGCTAACATAGCTCCTAAGGCAGAATCTGAAGCAGAAATATATAAAAGAAATGGGCGATCAGATTTAGGCGGTGAAAGCATCGGAGGGTTAAGGATATATTGCTTGAGAATTTCAAAAGCTTCTCTACATTCTGTATCCCAATTAAAGGGGACGTCCTTCTTAAGGAGTTTAAGAAAGGGACCAGTTTTGTCCGCCAGCTTATCAATGAAGCGACGGATAGCTTGAAGTTTACCTTGTAAACTTTGTAATTCAGATATATTAGTGGGTGCGGGCATATCAGTGATAGCCGTAATTTTGAGAGGGTCAATTTCGATACCACGTAAAGAAACTAAAACCCCTAATAACTTGCCGGATTTAACTCCGAATATACATTTTGTTGGATTTAATCGAATGAGATATTCTCGTAATCGATTAAAAAATTTTCTTAAATCATCTAAATGATGATCTTCAATAAGAGAGCGAGCTATAATATCATCTACATAATCATGTAGGATATCATGCATCATATCATGAAAGATGTAGGTCATGGCTCGTTGATAAGTTGCCCCGACATTCTTTAGGCCAAAGGGCATCACTTTCCAAGAAAAGGTACCCCAGGGGGTAATGAAGGCTGTTTTAGCCTAGTCTTCAGGAGCTATCCTGATCTGATTATAGCCGGAGAATCCGTCCATTAAGGACATCATCCCACTTCCGGCAGTAAAATCAATAATTTGGTCCATATTTGGAAGAGGAAAGTCATCTTTAGGGCATGCAACATTAATATCTCTGAAATCTGTGCAAACCCTAACTTTGGTGGCTTCTTTCTTGGTGAATGGAACTACATTGGAGATCCATTCAGCATAATCAATAGCTTGTATGAAGATAACATTCAGGAGTTTTTCTAACTCCCTTTTGACTAGCAGAGCCACTTTGGGATGCATTTTTCTAAGTTTTTGTTTAACAGGTTTAGCATCCGGATGGACCACTAGGTGGTGCATGACTACAGAAGGGTCTAGACCTGGCATATCTTCATATGTCCAAGCGAAGACATCTTCATACCCTTTAAGAAATGCAATGTATTATTCTTGTTTTTCTTGACTTAGTTCTGCTCCAATGTTGATTATGTGGGGGTTGTCCTCAGTTCCAATATTAATTTTAAGGACATTTTCTACCTCCATGTGTAGATCTCTTTCAAAATTAGGTGGGGCAGGTGAAACGCCCAACTCTTGTAACTCTTGTAAAGTTAATTTAGATAATTCGTTCTGAGGGCTCGGTGGCCTCAAGTTGAGCTATGGTTGGTATAGAACCATCAAAATAAAACCCGTTATACAACATCTCTTCAACAGAGACATCATGGAAGATATCTCCTTCCAACTCTTCATCGGGGTCAGCAATCATTTTAGGCTATGCTATGGATAGCATGTTGCATGAAAATGACAGATTTTTAAAAGGTAAATCAACATGTCTATCCAAATAGTCTTGATAGCATATGAGATGATCATCATCCTCAAAAGGAAAGGGTTGACCCTTACTAGGTAATAGGCCCACACCACATCGGGCAGGCCATGGTTCTACCTCGAAAGGTTCTTTCATGCCATTTTGGAAAGGTCCTAAGCCTTTCCCTTTATATCCCATTTTAAGCATCATGGGTTTAGCTTTAATATAATCATTGGTAAAATAGCACCGAGCATATCCATCATGATGGGTTTTGATATTCTGAGGGATTCTTCCCCAGTCATATCCTTTGTACATGAAGGCGCAACTCCCGACTTGGTAAGTACTTCCCATAGGTTGTGGGAGGCCCAAAGTACGAGGAGATGGCGACAATTGATTTAAAAGGTCTGAATCTTGCATGAAATCATTCATTTTTTTTTATATTAAGATTGTAGATAAATCTGGTAAAAGATCATCAGAAAGGGCATAAGATGTAGAAGGCTTATTACCTATGTTTTGAGATGTGGAAGGTATGATAGATGTGTCTGAAGGTTTTGAATTTATGGGATTAGAACTTGAAGAATTGGTTGTAGTTTTAAGAGCTTTTTGATGTTCTACGAGTGATTTGTTTAGCAGGGTGGTTGATCTATATGGGAAGATGAAGTTAATGGAGGAGGAATAGATGAAATGATGGGTTTATATTTCACGAGTTTTAGATGAAGAAGAACTAGGATATGTGGATGACAGAGCAGGGCAAAATTGCACTCCAACTGGTTCTGCCAATGCGCACATATCAAAAGGTCTAGGGTCACCATGAATAGTGACCAACTAATTTTTAAACTCAAACTTAACACATTGGTGTAAAGTTGATGGGACTGCTCGCATGGCGTTAATCCAAGGGTGACCCAAAAGTATATTGTACGATGCTGGGCAATGTACAATGAACACAGTTGTCTCAAGGGTTCTAGGACCAACTTGCAATGGGAGGGTAATGACTCCACACGTTTCTTGTGTTTCGTCATTAAAGGCTTTGATAATCATATCAGTCTTCTTCATTTCATCACTTCTAAAACCAAATCGTTGGTAGAAGTCAAAGGTGTAGATGTTTAGAGATGAGCCATTATCAATCAGGACTCGTTTGACAGCTACATCCCCAATTAAAGCTGTAATATACAAGGGATTATCCTTGTGTAAACTGTGTTGTGGGATATCTTTATCCCGAAAGTCAATACAATCAATCTCTCGCGTGATGATAGTATTGGCCATAGCTTCGGGTTGGATGTTTTGAGGTACCATCATCTTGGTCAAGGTAAGCATCAATTCATCCCTATGGGTGGGGGAGGATCTTAATAAATCTAAAAGGGAGATTCTGGCGGTGGTATTAGACAATTGCTCATTAATGTTGTAAGGAGGTTTGGTTTGAACAATAGGAGCATGACTTCCTTTATTAGGATTTTTCAGAACAAATGGGGCTGATCCATCATTCTGGTTTGGTTCTTATTGGGGATTTTGAGCTTGTTGTCGAGTGACGACTCCGATGGTACCTACAATGTTATAGTGATGACGTTGAAAGGGTCTTGGTTGAGAGTTTATGGCTTGTTCATAAGGAAGGACTTCATTAGAAGAAGGTCGAGTAGTGACTCTTCTGGGAAATGGTTCTTCTGGAACATTAGCATCTGTGATAGGTTGAATAGGATCTGATTCATTTTCAGAACTATTCGATTGAATGGTGTCTATTTCACTCTCACTATCTGACTCTATATTGCTAGAATCAGAAGTTTGAAAATTATGTAAGAGCCTGGTTGTAACCAGGGATAAGGTTGTGTCGAATGTGTGAGAGTCCTGAACAGGTAATTGCCCGCTAATGGTTCCTACATATCGGGTAGGAGGGGGAACAGTGTGATGTTCAATTTGATTGGCTACCTCTTTACCATGTCTTGGTAAAGGGTGTTGAAATATGTCTAAAGTTTGATTGGCATTTTGATTTTGATTTTGGGGAACAGTCTTTTGGGTATTATTAGGAGTGTTTTGTTTAGGTTGGAAGGCTTGCACTTCCATTTCATTATTGTCAATCAAATCTTGTATTTTATGTTTCAATCTCTTACAAGCGTTGGTAGAATGTCCAGGACCTCTATGAAAATCACAGTGCAAATCAGCTCTATATCCGGGTATGCTTGGGTCAGGTTCCCGGATAGCTGGCAGTTGGATTAAACCTCTTTCAAGAATTTGAGGTAGAATAGTTGATAAAGGTTGGTTTAATCTGGTGAACTCTCGAGGAGGCTTATCAGGAGGTTTCAAGATGAATTTTTTTGTTGTTTTTGTTGCATTGACATTAGCAACATTTCTGCTATCAGTGACTCCATCACCGACAACCTTGTTTGTTTTTATATTGATTTCTAGATGTTTTCTCATCATCCTTCTTTCTAAGTTGGCCTCTCCTAATGAGGGCATCTTCTACCCTTCGAGCTAAGTCTATAGCTTGATCGAAGGTAGTCAAAGTAGTCGTTGATAGCTCATAAGAAAGATGTTCTTGTAAATTGTTAATGAAAATGTCTAACATTTCCCTATAGGGTAGCACAAAGTGCAGTTTTCCTATCAATTGTCTCCATCTTGCTAAGAAATCAGCAAAACATTCGTCTTTATCTTGTTTTAAATTGTATAGGTCTTTAATAGTTACATGCCTCTCGATGTAGGCACTAAATTGATGAACAAATGACTCAGCTGTTTCTTCAAATTTTCTTAAGGAGTGAGTGGGAAATTGATAATACCACTCTAATGCCATTCCACCTAAACTTTTGGGGAACATTTTTAGTAATAGCAAGTCATTATGCGATATGTCATGACATGCTATCCTAAACATGCGAAGATGTTCTATGGGATCTTCGGTTCCTTTATAGATAGGCGGGACGGGCATGGGAAAATGTTTAGGGTATGGTTGAGCTACCACTATGGGATCCAATGGTTGGCTACAAATATCTCGATAATTATACGAGGGACGGTAGGGATCTATCTGGTCCATACGTGAAGCCAATTGTTTCACCATAGCTTCCAAACTACTAGTTTGCCCCCCATATTGATTTGGTGGGGCATTGCCATAAGTGTTATGGGCATAGGATGGAGGAACATGCAGATTAGATGCCATGTTACTATTGTGTAAAACATTGGTAGGAAAGATATTATGGAGGAGTTTTGAAGTTGGATTGTGTTGTATTGTAGATTGTTGAAAGTTTATATTTGGCTTTGTTTTAGATTTTTGTCTATTTAAAGAATTTTGCTCAACTGTTTGGAGGAAGGAAGTAGTGAAGGGAATTTTATTTTGTGTGGGAGTGATTTTAGGTTGAGTAACAGGTTGCTTAGGAGGTTGGGTGACCTGTTGTTTGGTCATGGATTGGGCTATAGTGACCATATTCGCATTAGATGGTCCACCCTTATCACTTTCTTGATCAATGAAAGACAAAGGATTAGTTTGCATATCAATCGCCCATTCTAAGACTGCTTGAGCATCACTAATTTCCCATTTATCAATACGGACTGCCACATTAAGGATGTCGATATGTTGATTAAGAAATTTTTGAAAATGTTCTACGTTGTCAAAAGTGATGCCTCCATTTGGAGCTATTCTAGGGGACGAAGATTCTTTAACACTTCCTTCTTGTTCCTTATCTTCACCTAAGTCTTCATCTGATTGACCTAGAGTTTCACCTTCCGGATTTGTATCTCCAAGAAGGACATTTGGGTTTTCAGTTGTATTTTGTAGCCAATCTTCTCCTTCTCCTAAAATTTCTTTACCATTCCTAAGTTTAGTCATGGTGCTAAGTTTTGATTTCAGCAAATATATATATATTTATATATATATATATATATATATATATATATATATGCAACAAATTAAAAGGTATATATTTATATATACCTAATGCAATATTGTAAATGAAATGTTTAAGTTTTTTACTATGTTTTTTTTTTTTTTTAAATTTTGATTTTTAGTTTTTCTTTGAAACAATATAATAAAGACAGCAAATGAAACAAGAAATGCACACAATAATAATAAGGCTAAAAGTAGATGAACTAATCTTCTATGAATAACCTATGAATATCATTAATAGGTTCAAGCTGTTCAGGGGTCATGAAATGGTCTTCTTCAAATTGAAAGTTTTCTTTTAAGAATTTGATGAAAAGGGCTATGGTAATATTCTCTATCTCAGATGCCGGATGGAAATAATAATTCTCATGACAATATTTACAATATAACATAGCTCTAGGAGTTTTGTTCCATATTCTCCTAACTATAAGATCATCTTCTAAGGAATCTATATGAACTAAAAATGGGCGCACTATAACGGTGCTTTCAAGATCTTCCCTGAAAGTTAAAACTTTTGCAGATACAAGAGCTCTACTATAGGCTAACCACCTATGGAAAGCTCTCTGAAGTTCATGATAGAACACTAATTGATGAGGATCCAGGATTCTATCCAAGACTAGCCTCTTAATCTGTTTAAGTTGTGTGGACCTAGATGAAATGATACTAAGTCTCCTAATAAGCTCGTCCCACAAGGATTGATTTCTACTTGCTTCAGGGACACTAAGGACAGAATTAACTTCTATGGCCGCTAATTGGTTTACTACGTTTATAGTAACTACTAACTTCTTTTTAGGAGCTACCATCTAAACATGATTTTGAACCTTAAATGTTTTAAAATGCATCTAATTTTTTTTTTTTTTTGTCTTGTTTGTTTTTGTTCAAAAGGTTATGATGCATTCACGTCGGGTTCACCAAAATGTATCGCTCCAAATTTTTCGCATCCCTACCTTCAAGCTATTGGATCCGCGCCTGGAAGGAGGATGGGAAAAGGATGGTGTGGTACCTCGGACGAGAGGACTTTGCGAAGGTCCCGCCTCTCAAGGGAGGTGCATTTTGGTGATTTTTTGATGGATGGTGGGTTCACCAGGAAAAATTTGACGGCAGTTTCCACGCCTAGGTTTTGGGAATGAGTTTTGATGAGTTCGTTTTATTTTTAAACATTCATCCTAGGTTTGGCCGAATGATTCTAACTTAAACTACATGAAAATGCAATTTAAATGCATACAGCATGACGAAAGGAAAACAGAAACAGAGAATTTGCAGGATGCCAATGAAGATTACCTGATCCGAAAGTCTGATGGAGTTTCTGAAGCTTGAAGCAGTCTGGATCGTCCACAATTCAATAGAATCACCTTCAATTTGATAAAATCGTCTAAACTGACAAGATCGTCTGCAATCTGACGAATTCGTCAGACGAATTCATCAGAGACTTGCAAAACAGCAAACAAATGCGAAATACGAGAAATTCTATTTTGCAAACAGGGGCAAATTGTGTAAAACAGTAATATGAGTGTTGAACAATATACAATAACAGAAGTAAATGCAAATAACTGTGTTTAGATAGCAGAATATGATCTTAATCTGTAAACTTAGACAAAATGGGTGAACTCCAAATGCAATATAATATAAAAATTGAATAAACAATCTAATTTACAACATAAAATGATAGAGAAAAGAGACAGAAGAACAAACTCCAGGCACTGATTGCCTCGATGTGCGCTGCGATCGAAATCGTCTCGCATCGATACGAGATCGTCCCAAATTTGACGAGATCGCCTTCGATCTTGACAGAGTTCGTCGGCTGCGATAGGTACTGGCTTCGGTTGAAAACCAGTGGTGTACCTGCAATGAAATGACTATAGGACTAATGCAAAATATGAATTACGATGTTTTAGAGCATAAGGGTTCAATTTGCATAAAAATTCAGCCAGGGGTTGGGGAGGGAAAAGCCTTAGAGTTAAATAGGCATAGGATAGTTGTTGGGAGGTTGGAGATCATCCCAATTTGGGAGATCTCCAACGGTGGAAGGGTCCCAACGGCGCAGACATGCTTCTGCCCGGATTGGAGACCCGTTGGAACGGATTCCAACTATGCAAATTCAGTTTTACGACGAAATCGTCTGGACGTTCTAGTCCAGACGAAATCATCAAATCTGGGGCGATATCGTCTGATCGGAGACGATATCGTCAAACGGTCAAAAAAATTGCTAAAAATGGCACGAAAAAGGAGAAAACGGGTTTCTCGGCGATTAACGGGCGGTTTGGGAGGTTAAATTTGAATTTAAATTTATTTACTAAGGTGAATGTAATTATTCCAATTTTACTGCGCCAATTTTAGGGTGCTACAGAAGGCATATCTTCTTCGGCTTTAAATTTAGTATGCCAGAGCTTCATGAAAAGCCCTGGCCTTTCGAAAAAACAAGGAACCCCTTGAAAAGTTTTTTCTCTATCTTCATTATTAGCAAATAAAACAAGAAAATAACCATTTGGATAAATAGATATTTGTAACTCACCTTTAGTTTTCCAACTTTTTGTAGCCCAGACTTTGAAAGCAGATAGACTCGGACGAAAACCCACGAACCGACAAATTAGTCCTCTTTTTCCAAATCTTCAATGCCAGTCTAAATGTTACCCATATCAAGCTTAACAATAGGAGTTCCATCGGTTGCTTTAAGACATCCTGACTCCGTTTTCCTGGGATCAATCTTAGGTATTCTTAGAGGTTTACGAGAAACCCTAAGATTAATATTAGCATTAGGCTGAGGTCTGTCCACCACGAAGGGCATCCCTAAAATTCATTTTTGGGATCGAGTCTTCAAAATTCTTACCCTTGACAGGGGTTTTCATAGTAGAATTATTTTGTGGGTGCACCTTAGCACCAGATTCACTTGAGATATGAGCCATTTTTTGATCAACTTCTTGAAACTTATTTTTTGGTCTCTTTAATCCTTGCCCTAGACACCGTGGAAAGGTATGGTTTTCACTTTTCTTTTGTGCAGCAAATTGGAAGTCGTTGTCACTCAAGTTCAAAGTATGATCTGTTGAAAGACAAATTTCTAACCCATATTGTATCCCCTACAACATTTCCTACTAAAATATTGAGTATAAACCACAAAAATATTGGCCGCTAGGGCCCGAACGCCCTAAAAACCAACCTAGGGAGCTACTTGCACTCAACCCAGATGAAACCCTCGCATAGCCGCTTGCCAAATATATTGTTCACACATAGGGATGTACTAGGATCTATGTTTCTCCAAATGATATGAAACTTGGTGGAGACGTTCTAGGGTTTTTCAGGCATCTACCCTCAAAATTTTAGCTCAATTCGAGTTTGGATGAGTGAGATATGGCCAAAACGAGTTCGGTAGTTTGGGCAGTCCTTCGAAAAACATCTCAAACTTGATATTAGGTCCGCATGCAAAGCTCCACATCAAAGCTACTCTTGAATCGATGTTGATCAGCCTGTTTTCGCATCTGGTTCTAGGCCATGCCCAAATTATGCTTTAGCTGATGAAGAACATTGGTCTGCTAGGGAAGAGTAATGTCGACTGCCTGGACCCTGGAACTACCTGGAATGTATGAAAATGGCATGGGTGGAGGGCACCCATAAACAACCTCAAAAGAAGTGATTTTGGTAGTTGTATGATAGGATGTGTTGTACCAACATTTTTCCAAAGGAAGCCACTTCACCCATTGAGAAGGATGATCTAATGCAAAGCAACGAAGATAGGTCTCCAAACATTTTTTGACAATCTTAGTTTGACCATTCGTTTTTGGATGATAGGCTGAACTCATTTTGAGCTTCGTTCCCTACAACTTAAACAACTCTTGCCAGAAATGACTAGTGAAGGTTGGGTTTCGATTGGACACAATGGAGGTGGGCATACTATGAAGGTGAAAAATAGAATTGAGGAAGATTTGGGCAATGGTGGAGGCTATGTAAGGATGGGCAAGGGGACACAAATGAGCATACTTCAAAAGGTGATCCACTACTACAATAATAATAGACTTACCACCCAATTTAGGTAACCCTTCGATAAAATCCATAGAAATATCAGTCCAAACCTTATCTGGAATGGGCAAGGGTTGAAGAGTACCCAGAGAATGAATTGTTTCACCTTTCATCCGTTGGTAGGTATCACAAGATTCCATGAAGTCATGGATGTCCTATTTCATCCCTTTCCAGAAGAATGTGCACTTGAGTTACCCATATGTTTTGAGAAATCCAAAATGACCTGCAGAGGGAGTAGTGTGTAGTTCCTTCATGAAGAGGTCGCAGAGTGGCGAGGCACGAGGAATAACAAGGCATTGGCGATAACGCAAATCTTGGCCATCCCAATTGTAGCTTGGGGATGAAGTCAGATCAGCTTGAAGTGAAGCCATAAAAGCTTGCAGATCTGCATATTGAAGTACCTCCTGTCGTAATGAATCTATCCATTGGGGAACAGGTGCGAAGATAGCACATATCATACTTAGGGCCTCAAATTGGCAAGAGAGAGCATCAGCCACAATATTTTTTTTGCCCTTCTTATAGGTGATATCATAATCATAGCCCATGAGTTTAGAAACCCATTTTTGTTCTTCTAGGATAGCAACCCATTGTTCTAAGAAATATTTGAGACTCTGATGGTATGTTTTAATGGAGAAATGGCGCCCAATGAGATATGGTCTCCAATGGGTGACAACATGTAATATGGCCAACATCTCCTTGGCATATGTAGATTTTCCCAAATTACGCTCAGAGAGTGCCTTACTGGTGAAGGCCAAGGGTCTCCCTTCTTGCATCAATACTGCCCCAATACCATGATCGAAAGTGTCACTTTCAATGACGAATGGTTTAGAGAAATTTGGCATGGCTAGAATAGGTGTGGTGGTCATGGCATGCTTTAATTCAAGAAAGGCTTGATCAACGGGTCCTATCCAAGTGAAAGATTCCTTCTTTAACATATATTTGAGGGGAGCTATTATTTTCCCATAATTACAAACAAATTTCTTGTAATAACGTGTAAGTCCTAAGAATCCCCGAAGTCCTTTGAGAGTGTGAGGTTTTGCCCAATCCTGAACTGCCTAAATATTCTTAGGGCCGACCTTGACACCATATTTGGAAACAATGTGTCCTAAATACTCCACTTCATTCAAACCAAAGGAGCACTTATATCGCTTAGCAAAAAGTTGATATTGGGCCAATAACTGTAATGTCTGATCCACATGGGTAAGGTGTTTTTCCCACGAGTGGCTATAAAAAATATATCATCAAAGAAAACCAGGATGAACTTTCGCATGAAGGGACGAAAGATGTTGTTTATAAGGCTTTGAAATGTGGATTGTGCATTTTCAAACCAAATGGTATTACCAAGAACTCATAGTGACCTTCGTGAGTACGAAAAGTAGTTTTTGGAATATCCTCGTCCTTGAGCCTGATTTGATAGTACTCCAAATGAAGGTCCAACTTGGAGAAGTACATATCTCCATGTAATTCATCCAGCAATTCATCCACTACCGGAATGGAAAATTTATCCTTGATGGTGATATTATTGAGCTCACGGTAGTTGATGCACAATCGCCACAAGCCATATTTCTTATGAACTAGCAAAACTGGAGAAGAATAGGAACTCGTACTGGGTCGAATGACACCTGCCTTGAGCAATTCCTATACCATATTCTCAATTTCTAACTTGAGAGCATGAGGATACTAGTACGGTCTGATGTTCGGTGGTGCGCTACTCAAAAGTAGTGGAATATCATGGTCATGAGAGCGATGAGGTGGCAGTGTAGTTGGTTCTAAAAATATGCCATTGTGCTTGGTTAGAACAAGTTACAAATCTGCTGGAAGTGGATCTGTTGTAGAAGTGGGTGGCTGAATTGAAAATATTTGTGCAATGACCCCACGGGAGGAATTTTTCAACAACTTCTCCATGCGATTGGAACTAATAATTTGTGTAGGGCCAACCTTGATACCCTTGAGGGTATATGTTTGTCCATTTTGTGAAAATTGCAGCCATAGTTCTACAAGGTTGTAGAAGAAAGTACCCAAGGTGCCCATCCATTGGGATCCTAATACAACGTCACATCCTTCCAATTGGAGGGCGAACATATCTTGCTTGAGTTCATAATCCTCTATCTAAATTTTGACATTTCTACATTTACCTTTACAAGGTAAGGTGCCTCCATTGGCCACCATGACTTCAAAATAATTGCATGAGTGTATATAGCAGTTGGTATATTTGGCCACCTGAGGATCAATGAAGTTGTGTGTACTGCCTGAATCAATAAGAATTGTGAGACGTTGGCCTTTGAAATAACCCACAACTTTTATGGTTTATGGTATGGTAATCCCGGAAAGAGCATGGACTAAAATTTTTGTTGGTTTTTCTGATGGTTCCTCTTCCTGTGGAGTTGGTGCCTTAGTTGTATCACTCTCTTCATCACTATGATCACTTTTTTTTGGTTCCTCCACATATATTAAAAACAATCTCTTATTTGAACATCTATGCCCCTTCGTAAAATTTTCATCATAATTATAACATAACCCTTGGGCATGACATGCATCCATTTCCTTTGTAGTCAACCGCTTGGGAGTAGGAGGTTTATTATCAGTATGGTTTTGGACCCGAGGAGGGAAAGAAGGTCGGTTATGCAAAAATTACGATGTTCGCCTTTGAGCTGAGAGTTTAGATTCGGCAAATCGGGCTAAACTGATAGCCTCCATCATGGTGTGGGGTTTGAAAATATTGACTTCAACCTAGAGATCATATCGTAACCCACTAACAAAACAACTCATAAAAAATCCCTCATTCAAACCCTTAGTTTTATTGGCCAATTTCTCAAATTGGGTCTGGTAATAACGAACTGAGGTGGTTTGTTTTAGCTTTGTCAATGCACCTGTAAATTCATCATAATCATTAGGGCCAAATTGGGTGAGTAGTTGGGACTCAAAGTCCTCCCAGGATAGATCAGGGTTAGCAACCCGTAGCCATTGGAACTAGTGTAAGGCCTCAGATTCTAGGTTGAAGGAAGCCATATTAACCCAATGATAGATAGGGACATTATGGAGTTGGAAGAACTAATCAAGCCGAGATAACCACCCATCGACATCATTTCCACTGCACTTAGGGAAGTCTAATTTAGGCATTCTGAAGGTTGGATCCCGATCATAGTGATTGTCATCTGGTGTTCGTCGACCTTGTTCAGAGTTTTTAGCATGGTGTTTAGTTTTGGTACTACCATGCAATTTGGTCTCCATATCTGTGAGTTGTTCATCAAAACGGATTCTAGTGTTATCTTGATCATATCGAAGCTCTCAAATATCTGTGTTTATGTTCTTGTTTGCAAAGGTCAAGTCAGCAATGAATTTTTGTAGGTCGACCAATAATGTGCCCAAGTCTAAATCCTTTTGTTGTTGTCCTCGAGTGTCACTTGCCATTGCGGTCCCTCTTGTGTTGATTTACTAAAAATAGACCTCGGATTTAGGAGTTACTATTTTTAGTAAGGGTCCAAAATTCAATTTGGGAAATGAGTTGCAACACTAATTTTAGGATAGGGTCCACTCCGATGGTTGTTTGATCTGAGCGCTCAATGAGGAGATATACTGATTTTCTTGACTTTTTGTGATCTCTTGTTGGTTGCAAGTCGATGTCAAGATAATTTCTTCCGTTTGTACTTAAAATTTCACCAATGAGTACTTGAGGATCTTTTGTGCAGAATAACAAGTAGATTCTATTCCCAAAAATTTGGATCAATTTGATGGACTGATGAAAAGTTATGGCCTTAGCAAGAAAAATCAATATTTGCTATTTTTAGAAATTTGGTGCAAACTTTGACCAGGAGCTACCAAGGACAATTTTGTCTAGAATAGAGTGTAGAATTTTTTGCTAAATTTTTGAGTCAATTTGAGCTCTGTGTGAAGAGATATCCCTCTTTTAATAAAATTTCAATGTTTTTTTTTTCTACTGTGTTGACGAGTCTATTGGTGTTCTCTGTTTTTATTTGGAGTTACGGTTCAAAATTTGCCCTCTGGAATCAATTATAACTGACTTGTGTAGTCTATACCCTGACCATCATGTCACTCACTATTCTCTGTTCCTATCACCTGTACTAAGGTTACTGACACAGTTGCTGCTTCTAACCTTAGGGAATTTTTTGACACTGACAACTCTATTTTTGACACTAAAATTCTACAATTTTGGACTCATATAGAGGATTATTATTGTCGCTATCTCGACTATTCAGATTCTGACCACAGGCTATTTCAAACACTTGCAAAAATTTGTCTTGACTGTTGGTGCATGCAAGTTGTTTTCTATGATAGGGAAAGCCTTCTCCGTATGCTCACTTTTGGGGATGGTGAATGCAGGTTAGCAGAACAGGGATGGGTTGATTTGCAAGGGGATGATACTTTGTTTTTGTTTTGTTTTCGTGAACCAAGTATGCTAAGTAAGGGAGTATGTAATACCCATAGGCCCTCTGTTATACTACAGTGACGAACAATAGTGCTCGAACCAATATTTTAGGCCACTACTCAAGGAGGATTCCATACATACCCTTGAGCACACTATCTGCCTCTCTGACAGTACGAGAGGGTAATCATCTGGGGTGCTATGTCCCGTGGACTATGGATAATGCAAGGCCAAAAAGCTTCCTAATGGATAAAATCTTGTTTAAACCTAGATTGTCTCCCGATATACCCGAAGATACATGGGAGCTCAATTTCGTGCGTGAGTGATGTCTAAGGCATGGGTATTGGAGCCTGATAGCCCCTCACTTCACTAGACGCTTTATGGGCTATCTAGCTTAGCTAATAACAACAACTTCTTTTTAAAATCCCTGGCATAGGGTATCTAACCTACACAACTACGATACTTTTTTTGGTATTTTTTGATTTTTTACAAAAAAAATGACTATTTTTTGGATTTTTTTTTTATAAAGGAAAAACAAAAATAAAAAACACATAGGAAAATTATCCTAACAGGCAGAATGCCTGGCAAGAATCATCTTAGTTTTAGTAGAACTTGGCCCTGGAAAGCACTCTGATACCACTTGTTAGGAACCTACTATTAAAATAAAGCACACACACAAAATACTGAAAAATAACTATAATACATCAAATAACTCAATATCACTATGCAGAAATCAATTACAAAAATGAAAAATCTCACAGTAACACTGAATCGTGGGCCTCTTCGAGGGGGCAACCTCCTTCAATATTTCATTAGCTTGCAAAAGGATAATCTCGTACATGGCTTCATATCTTTTTAAAGGAAAACTTCATGCAACCCTACCTAAATGCTCAAGAGGTGGCTTACATGCAAAATGCCACTTGAGCTAGAATCTTCCACTAAGTGACAGTTACAATCTTGATAAAAATGGTTACATGAAATGGTACCACTTGGCGAGGTATCTTACTACATCGGTTACAATATTGATAAAAATGGTTACATGAGATGGTACCACTTGGCGAGGTACCTTTATTGCCACCTACATTACTAAGTATTGCATAATAACATTAAAATGGGATCCCCACATTGGAAGTAGGTTATTACATAGGTAAATGAGAATTACAACATGGTGTTAGGATAGGAAGTGGGTTATTATAGAAACGTTACATTCATAGAATATTATCAAACGTTTCGGCATCGAGCATGAATTCAAAGAAACGAAGTAATCGAGAATATGAAACGAAGCGATCTGGAAGGGGAAACGAAGCATCACAGGCCGAAACAGAGAGCATTGCCAGGCTTTAAAAGCAGAAGCACAGGACAGATACGGGGGTCGAAAACCGCTGGAGCAGAGTTGCAGTGCTAGAGGCCAGAGGGTCATTCTGGGCCTGCTTTGAGGCTGTTTTCCTTCCTTTTGCTGGTTTTGAGAAAACCAGAGAGTCTGCTATTGTAACATGATTTATTTTTAATGCAGAGCATTCAAAAATTTGCATCTTGTTGGCAAGAAAGAAGGAGTTATTTTCTGCATGCATGTTTTAATGTTTATCTTTCCCTTTTTCAGATTTCTAGGCTTATAGATGAAGTTTAATGCAAGTTCTCTTGGTTGCTTCATGCGAATGTCTAAATCTGAAAAATAACAGTAAACCCCAGAGACCAGCACTTAACTTATCCGGATTGTGCGTGTTTGCAGGGTTCAATAGGTTAGGTTGCATGCATGGAAACCTCACATCTTCGGTTTTGCCGGGACGGGATAGCATCATACTGGATGCAATTTTAAATTTCTTTTCTTTTGCATTTTATTTTTCTTCTTGCTGCATTTTATTTTCAGAAGTTCTAATTTTATTTACAGGCTTTAAAATAAAATTAAAAAATTAAAAAACTCCAAAATCCATAAATAATTCCTTCATGCTATTGCATTTCATCAATTTACATTTTGAAGTTACAGCATGGTCATTTGAGGATCAAATCACATTTACTTTATCAGGGTTCAATGAACAATCATTAAATTTCATAGTAAAATAAACCACAGTGCCCCTTGTTTTCAGTTACTTGCAACCACTAAGGTGTTCCAAGCATTTTAATTAAATATCTTCATTTAAGATTATTAATACACAGATGCAGAATGCTAACATAGCGAAACCTTGGAGAAATTGTTTCTTTGCAAGCAGAGGATTTAGAACCCAAATCCTATCGGAGAGTGTGTTTTCACAATCGGGTGAAAATACCACTCAACAGATTGGCGCTAGAAGGAGGGCATGTTAGGGTTTATTTTATCATGATTTTAGATGCTACGGGTTTTTAATTGTTTAAGAGCTTTACATTGCTAAATATTTCAATAGTCCATCTTATTCGGCCTCTAACACCACTCAACGGATTGGTGCTAGGAGGGCCGAACGGGTTTATTTTTAGTGTAATATAAATTTAAATTTTTGTATGCATTAGTCCTCTAACACTCAGTCGATTGTAAAAAGGACGGCCTGAATTTATTTACTTGTTCTATTTTAATTCAGGTATGTTGTATATTATTATAACACTTTTCTGATTGTTCATACAGAAATATGTGATTTGATTTAATTTTGAAAATTTTGGTCTCATGCAATTACTTTTCATTTGATTTTAATGAATACATCTCTTGGTTGATGCTAACTTGATTTTTTTTTTTAAATTGCAGGTTGAATATTCAACAGATTTGGTTCTGAAATTACATTTTACAGTTTCACTAATGGCAACACTTGAGGAACAAATGGTATCCCCGAGAGCTGAAATAATGTCTCTAAGAGAGAGAATGGTATCAATGATAGAGGATTATTATGAGGGTTTACATGTGATACCCTATCATATTCCTACAATGTTATTGGATTTTTTACGGTGTTTTAATCAAGAGGTGCCACTAGGATACTTGCAAAAGCTGCATGTTTACAAGGATGCATTATGTAAATTCCAGATTTTTTATGAGGAGGTAGCTTGTAAGTTATTTGCATACATTTTGGATGATAGACCATTCTTTTGGTATAGCCAACTACCCATGGAGGTTAGGACTTCTTGGATACAACTAGAAGCAGACCTATCTTAATCATTTTGGTAATCAGGCTGACTTAGAAATATTGAAAAATCAGTTTACCTCCATATGTAAAGAGTCTAATGAATCCTTGAGTCAATTCAATGGAAGATTTCATGAATTGCACTCCCAAATGTGGGAAAATTTTAACACATTGGAAGAAGAAGCCATGGAAGTATACCTAGGAGCCATACACCCCACACTTGCTTCACTCATTGAGGAAAAACTGAGTGGTTTGTCCCTAGAGAAAATCCATGAGGTCTTAGAAGAGATAGAACGACAAGGTCTTGAAGAAGAAAAGGCACAACATGTTCACATGAGAGATTGTTCTTTTGATGCCAACCTACACCAACCATCAAACATAGCACCCTCCACTCCAATGATACCTAAGGTGAATGATCAAGGGGATGAATTTGAATACCCAAATTTTATGACCACCTTAGATGTAGTCCAAGAGGAGGTGCAAATTGCTAAGACAACATCCACTAGTGAGGATCATGTAGAGATACACGATTATCTAGATGAAGGGGTTCTAAATTCAACAATGTTTGATATATGTGAATGGATGGAACCCACCATAGAATTGAATGAAGTGGTTGAAAGTGAAATGGAAAGAAAATCAATAAATAAATTTGAAGACATGATAGAGTTTCACCACTTGTTCTTGGAAGATACTATTGATGAGACGTGTAAAATTAAAGATCAAGAAATTCTTCACCCTCCAAATTATGATAATGAATCATGGGTTACTAATTTGGACAATGATAGCCTTATAAATTTGAATTCAAGAAATAACCCACTTTTGGAAATAATTGAACCATCTAAGGAAGGTGAAGATGAATTTGATGAGAAGCACATTGATGAATTGGAAGATGTTGAAGAAGTAGTTGAACGTCACCACTTGATTTTGAAAGATGATTATTATGATGCTTGGAAGAAGTGGGAAGACTTCACTCATTCCAAAACTACTAATGAAACTTTTGTGCCAATTGATATGCAGGACAACATAATTGCCTACTCAAAGGAAGATATTACAACTCCTGTACAATTTGAGGATGTTTTGGAAGAGGGTTTCAAATCTCATCAAATTTTGGAAGATTATAATGATCCTATCGCCAAGGACAAAGAAGAAAAAGAATTTATGAATGAATCAAGAGATCATGTCACAAACATCATGGATTTTCATTCTATGGATTTGGATGACGATTTTTACAATGGTTGGGGGAGATATGATGATGCATTCTTTTCTCACATCCCTATAGATAAAACTCATATTTTACTTGATATGCAGGATGTTGAACCTTCTACATCATACGAAGATCTCATATTCACAAGATTTGAAAAGGGGACAAAATTTGATCATGTTGAATATAAATTCATTGAAAGTGTGGATGCAAGTTTGCATGATGATTTGGAGGATTCAAATGAAGAGATACCATGGATAGTGAACAAAGAATTAGAACCAAATGACAAAGAGATGGATCAATTGGAAGCAACTCAAATAAGTGATCATCAAAGCAGATTACTTGGGACATACACTTTGACCAAGAATGTTTGAGGATTGAAAAGGATGACCATATTTTGAATTTAAATAATTTTTATGGTGAAATGTCATTAAAGGTAAATGAAAAACAAGGTATAATTTTTAATCACACCTTTAATAACATTGTTTCAATGAATGGAAAAGAAGTTGATGCACTTGAATTGTTAAACAAAATTCATCAACAATTATTAATTGAATCTAGGATAAAAACTTTTAATGATCCTAATTTAGTAAATATCCTAGATGCTTGTAAATTGTTACACAAATTTGATTGGCCTACAAATTTGGAAAATGATTTGGCTTTGAAATTTGTAGAAATAGGCTCCTACTTACAAAATTGCATATTTGAAAAAGATAGCCTAATTCTAAATCAAGGAGGGAATTATGAAGTTTACATTTTAAAGAATAGACAAGATAAAATTGAAAATCATTTATTGTCTAATCATTTTAGTAATTTGATGCTCACCTATGGGAGTATTATTGGAACTAAATCAAATTGGTATGGTGAGCATGGCAAGTGGAAATTTGTTGCATTGTTTGGTCTAGTCTTGTTTGTGTTGGATTCCCACAACATTTGGCATGCATATCATGTCATATTTTTGTTGAAATGTTCTAATCATGTGTGGGATCCAGGAAAGTGATAATCCAAGCTTTGCATCATCTTGTATTATAGTGTACATTTGTATATAGATTTTGGTTTCTGGTTTTGGGTTTGTGTTTTCAAATTTTCATTTTTGGGATTGCTATTTGGATTTGGATTTAAAGTTGTGTGTTTATTTGACATGTTTTGTTTGTCTATAAAAAAAAAAAAATGATGATGAAAAAGTTGCCTTGAGATGCTAACTTATGTTCTAGATCGGGAGAATATGAAACATTGGAATTGTCTTGTAAAAGCTCCACAAGTAACACAAACAATTTAATAATATCGTTTGAAACTTGTGATGCATGAAGTAGTCGGTTTTATATAGCAATATCTCATCTGCAATTCAAAAGACAATGCATTCATATTACATCTCACTTTGCACATACATGCCATCTTAGTTGCAAATGCATTTCAAATACAAATCATTAAAGTGTGTCAAATCCTCTTAAGGTTATGTTATCACATAAATATAAGAAAATCCTAAGGTTGGAAACTGAGTCTTGAGATATCTAGAACCAAGCACGTCTTATACATTAAAAAGGATCTTGAGCAAAATGATCAAAACCTAACTTGGAAGAAAAGGTTGGGCGAAAGAAGTATTTCATGTCTATCCTATTTATGCAACATGATCCTTAAAACAGTGGTTTTGACCACTTCCATAGAGCTTAAAGCCTAAAATCAGAGTAGTAAGGATAGGGTTAAATCCTCATCGAACTTAGGTTGAGGATCCAATTCCCCAAAGCTTTGATTTGACCTACATGGAGTAGTAAGGATAGGGCATAAATTCTCATCTCGCTTAGGTTGAGAATCTGATTCCCCAAAGCTCCTATGTCTCATTTCATAATAAATCTTGGATTGGAAGGATCGTACTACTTGTCCTCTACAAAGGATGGGTAGTCATCCCCAAGGTCTAAGCAATAAAATTAATATTTTCCATTTACATCTAAAGTTTGGATTGGAAGGATCGTACTACATGTCCCTAGCAAGGATGGGTAGTCATCCCTAAGGTCCAAGAAGTAAAAAATAAATTTTTCCCATCTCATATTTATATTGGATTGGAAGGATCGTACTACTTGTCCTCTAGCAAGGATGGGTAGTCATCCCCAAGGTCCAAAGAAATGAAGATAAGTTTTGGATTGTGGGGTTAAGTATGCCCATGCATGGCAACATGTCTTGTCTAAAAAACAAGACCACTGATTGTCCAAAGGGTTAGACTAGCATGACCATTTCTTCCATAATTGGTTAAATTATTTTGCTCAAAGTGAGGTAATGAATTCTAAATCAGAATAGTAAGGATAGGGTTAAACTCTCATCTCGGTTAGGTTGGGAGTCTGATTCCCCAAAGTTCTGATTTCACATTCACTTGCACATGGGTTCAAGATAGTAGGGACTCATAACCAACTTTGGGATATAATAAAGCAATTCATTAGTGGATCCTAAGAGGGTTTGGCAATCTTGAATGTTTGTGTATGATACTAGAAGAAAGACTATGCCTTTTATAAAAGCAAAATCTCCTAGCATATTTATTAAGTTACACAAATCATTCACAATCTCACATATGCATTCATGTAAAACTGACAATGGAATGTTGATCAATTTCAAACGATAGGGAATGAAAACACATTGCACACACCGAGCTAATACTTGATGATTCTGATGATTCATGTATTTTTGATCTTTGGGCATTTGTTTATATTGCTTATGTGCTAATGCATGTTTTCGAGTTTATATATGTTTCCAGGTTGGGTTCTCACTAAAATGCTCAAGAGCATTTGACAGCAGAGTCGCCATTTGTTGTGGCTGATCCACAACACACCCCAAAATTGGGGACCCACATTTTTTGCATGCTTTCAAAGAAGATCTCAATGACCCAGATGCTAAAAATCAAGAAAAAGGGCAAAAATGCACAAGTATAGAAAGTGTCGCGAAATCGCGACATGTCGCAAAATCGTGGCCGAAAATGAAAAGTGTCGCGAAATCGTGACATGTTGCAAAATCATGGCCGAAATGAAAAAGTGTCACGAAATCGTGACATGTTGCTCCGTCGCTGCCAGAAAATGAAAAGTGTCGCGAAATCGTGACATGTCGCAAAATCGCGGTCAAGGAGAAAAGAAGTAGCGAAATCGCGACATGTTTGATTTTCGCGGCCTAGAGAGGAGAGAGAAAGACAAAGCAGAAAAGTGTCACGATATCGTGACATGTCGCAAAATCGTGGGTCAAACCAGTCAAACAGGGCAAAGCAGAAAAATGTCACGAAATCACGATAGGAAACGGCAAGCAGGGCACAAAGCATAAAGGCGTCGCGATATCGCGACAAAAATCAGCAAAGGTGCATGAAGTGCAAAATGGTCGCGAAATCGCGACAGAATCAACAGGAAGGCATGAAGCACAAAAATGGTCGCGATATCGCGACAAAAATCAGCAAAGGTGCATGAAGTGCGAAAATGGTCACGAAATCATGACAGAAAGCAGCAAAGCAGTACGGAACGAAAAGACGTCGCGAAATCGTGACAGAAAGTAGCAAAAGAAGCACGAAGCGAGAAAATGTTGTGAAATCACAACAGCATGCAGCAAAGGTGCCCGAAGTGAAAAAATGTCGCGATTTCGCGACAGTTGCCAAGGGCACGAAGTGAAAAACGTCGCGATATCGCGACAGGTTGCAGCTAAGAGGCACGAAGTGAAAAAACATCGTGATATCACGATAGGTTGCGAGCAAATGGTACGAAACGAGAAAAGCGTCACGATTTCGTGACATGTCACGATTTCGTGACATGTCACGTTTTCACTGGGCGTGATGGCAAGAAAGGTAGCGACAGAAAACGTCGCGATATCGCGACATGTCGCGATTTCGCGACATGTCGCGTTTTCGCGGCCAGGAAGGCGGACAAAGCTGCATGCTATTTTTGGTCACGATTTTCATGGGGCCGTTACAGAAGATACAGAAAGGTGCAGAACACGTGGCATACATGCATAAGGGTTACAGAAATGTTACATTCATAGAATATTATCAAACGTTTCGGCATCGAGCATGAATTCAAAGAAACGAAGTAATCGGGAATATGAAACGAAGCGATCTGGAAGGGGAAACGAAGCATCACAGGCCGAAACAGAGAGCATTGCCAGGCTTTAAAAGCAGAAGCACAGAGACAGATACGGGGTCGAAAACTGCTGGAGCAGAGTTGCAGTGCTAGAGGCCAGAGGGTCATTCTGGGCCTGCTTTGAGGTTGTTTTCCTTCCTTTTTCTGGTTTTGAGAAAACCAGAGAGTCTGCTATTGTAACATGATTTATTTTTAATGCAGAGTATTCAAAAATTTGCATCTTGTTGGCAAGAAAGAAGGAGTTATTTTCTGCATGCATGTTTTAATGTTTATCTTTCCCTTTTTCAGATTTCTAGGCTTATAGATGAAGTTTAATGCAAGTTCTCTTGGTTGCTTCATGCGAATGTCTAAATCTGAAAAATAACAGTAAACCCCAGAGACCAGCACTTAACTTATCTGGATTGTGCATGTTTGCAGGTTCAATAGGTTAGGTTGCATGCATGGAAACCTCACATCTTCGGTTTTGCCAGGACGGGATAGCATCATACTGAATGCAATTTTAAATTTCTTTTCTTTTGCATTTTATTTTTCTTCTTGCTGCATTTTATTTTCAGAAGTTCTAATTTTATTTACAGGCTTTAAAATAAAATAAAAAAATTAAAAAACTCCAAAATCCATAAATAATTCCTTCATGCTATTGCATTTCATCAATTTACATTTTGAAGTTACAGCATGGTCATTTGAGGATCAAATCACATTTACTTTATCAGGGTTCAATGAACAATCATTAAATTTCATAGTAAAATAAACCACAGTGCCCCTTGTTTTCAGTTACTTGCAACCACTAAGGTGTTCCAAGCATTTAAATTGAATATCTTCATTTAAGATTATTAATACACAGATGCAGAATGCTAACATAACAAGAACCTTGGAGAAATTATTTCTTTGCAAGCAGAGGATTTAGAACCCAAATCCTATCGGAGAGTGTGTTTTCACAATCGGGTGAAAATACCACTCAACACAACCCTACCTAAATGCTCAAGAGGTGGCTTACATGCAAAATGCCACTTGAGCTAGAATCTTCCACTAAATGACGGTTACAATCTTGATAAAAATGGTTACATGAAATGGTACCACTTGGCGAGGTATCTTACTACATCGGTTACAATATTGATAAAAATGGTTACATGAGATGGTACCACTTGGCGAGGTACCTTTATTGCCACCTACATTACTAAGTATTGCATAATAACATTAAAATGGGATCCCCACATTGGAAGTGGGTTATTACATAGGTAAATGAGAATTACAACATGGTGTTAGGATAGGATCCTAAAACTGGTAACATACTAGAGGCCGTGAGCATCGAGCCAACCCTAGTATGTGTCATCCATGGTAGGTAAGAGGTCCACAAGAAACTCTGGATCCCGAGCCCGCATAGACAAAATCTAGAAGTGCAAAAATAAATGCCTAAATCAAGTGCACTAACAAACTAATAAATGCATAAAATAAAAATGATGCAAGATAATCTAAGATAAGCTTAATACAACAAGCATAGTGGTTAAATGCACCTAAACATCCAAAAAACTCAAAAACTACTATTCAAAATTAAAAAAAAATCAATTAAAATTGCTTTAAAATTCAAAAATCAGAGAAATAAACTTAAGGCCACCTGGTCGCTCATTCCAAGAGTGACGATGAAGCGGTCGTCAAAACCGATAGTAGCCAGTATCCAACGGTTAAAAATTTGATCATTGGAGTTTTAAATAGGTTGCTAACGGTGACAACGACTAGCCTCAGGACAAGCTAGCCACTCTGGGCAGAAGTGGCCAATGGATGACACGCAAATGGCGTTCCCCCATGGCCAAAAATCACAAAAAATTGCAAAAAAATCTAAAACTAAGGGAAACCCATCTGTTTAAACCCTAAACTAGCCCTATCTACTGGTTTAGTTCATTGCCAACAGGGTTAATGAGGTTCCTTTACCAAATTTTTTAGTTAGGTTCATTTTACCACATTAACACAAGGAGGTTATGATTTAGAAAGGTCCCCGTGAAGCTTCGACTCCTTTGCTAGTCGAAGACTGACCCTACTCAGCCATGGCATCAAATTGATAGTGTCTTGGATCACAAGCAGTCACTCTTAACTCAGAGCTCAAAAGTACAATGACAGTTGGAAAATGAAAGGTCAAAAACCCTAATTTGCTTTTGTATTCCCAAAATGCACCTTGGCTGTTGTTGGCATCAACGGCCCAAACTTTCTGGCCGCTGGACCTGACAACGACAACAAAGCAATAGTTGGGGGTTGCTGGACCTGACAACAGCTAAGCAACAGGGAGAAATTCATTCAATTTCTCACCACAAAGCACCTCAAAATGAGTCAATAAGCACATCCATAAATCAAAAGCAACCAAAATGTACACAAAAACAAAAAAAAAAATTACATATATCAAAATATAAAAACATCATAAAATTTAAATTAACACCAATAAAATCAAATAATAAAAATCCTAATTGAGCCTCGTAATCAGTTATTTTCTCTATACACTTGGCGATTGCAGCGACTAGCGCTCCATGTAACCCGACAATATGAGAAAATTACCAAAAGGCCACTTGGGGTAAAATAATTAAGGTAGAATTAAGATGCTTCACTTCAAACCTGAAGAAGGCCATGATGTTAAGACTACCCCATGGGAGTGAGGATCCTTCTCAATTATCCTATAGTAAATAATGATTCAACATAGGGTTAAATAGAATTTCTAACATCTTAATTCCCTAAGAAGGCCATTGCGGCTAGACCACCCCAAGGGATGGGGATGTGCAATGAAATCACGTCTGGATGGGAGCAACCCTACAACAAAAAAAGCAACCCTCTAAGGAGATTCAAATCAATCATCTTGGTCAAGCGACTCAGACTCGTTGCTTGATGGGATAGTCAAAATTTTCAAAAATCATAATCAAAGTCAAGAAAATCACTCGATCATGTCAAGTCATGTTCATCTTACAAATCATTGCCAACAACTATCATAATATTACCATTTTCTAGGGTAAAAAGCAAACATGACAGTTAAGTTTGTAGCTTTCCTCCTTTCGGACCTATAGTAGTATTAAAGCTACACGATCTCCTGATGAACGAGTGCAAACTTCCACAAATATAAGCCTTCCATTTTATTGGAAGCAATGATTTTGGGATGCATGACCTTCCGCATGACTAGGGCATCCAATGTTGATAATATCAATGATAATCATCCAACCTACAATGTGATCCTAGGTGGTCTATTTTTGCTTTGCATTGTGTTTTCCCACAATGCATCCCAAAAAGGGGTATCTATAGACACCTAAAATGTGTCATGTTTAGGAGACTACCCATATGGACACATTTGCAAACCATATGAATCCTATTGGATCTCTCCAAGAGTAAGCAGTGGTCCTAACCACTCAAAAAGGGTAGTTCTAGCCTATCTAGGCTTGGCTGCTCTCAAGCAGAGCAGCTGCCACACCTAGCCACTAAAGACTATAGTGGCCACACCTAGCTGTTGAACCTGATAGTGGCTAGCACCATGCACATTCTGGCCATGAATACGGGCCTAGATAACATAGTTTGACTACACATTTGCATTGTTTATGGGTAAATTTTGGCGAGGAACTACTTGAGTTCCTCATAAATACCCCTTCAATACCAGTTTATGACTAATGCTTTCCACCCAATATGGTCAATCACATGCAATCCGGATTGAAACTTCTCTAGGAATTTGAGGTCTAGATCTAAAGAGAGGAAATTCTACATATGGACTCTCCCACAAAGAGCAAAGGATCCATGATTTTCAAAGTTTGTGCAGTGAAGCCCTATCATATTAGAGAGTGAATCTACGCATCCTTAAGGAGAAATGAAGTGCTATCCAAATGAGGAGAGACTATGTATCTACTATTCATATATGTCATTATTCACCACTATTTCATGTACCTGACACATCCGACAACCCTTGAACATCAATTGAAATAGAGAACCTGGTGTTATAGCCCTTGGATCGCGAGGAGAAAGGTCTATTTCATGGTCATTGTCCTGGATAGTGGCTTGTAGGCACAAGCTAGGGTTTTGATATTAGTTTTCTTTGTTCTAGCATTAGATTCGATTATTTTCTATTTTAATAGTTATTTCTAGCATAGATCTGATTTACTGTATGCATTTACATTATTGCTTTTCGAGATATGCCCGTATTTTTCATTATTATTATCACATCTAGTCATATTATGTTTATCTGTCTTGCTTATCAGATATGATACTAACAACCTTATCTGAGGAGGTAGCCAGAACTACTAAGCATGCTTTGTTGTTCCTGTGTATGCAGATCGACAGGTTTACAGGACCAAGTCAAGACATTCGGAGCACGAGATCCCTCATGGACAAGAGAAGGAGAAGGAGGCATCTATGAGCCCTCAGATAAGTTCATGTGCGGGATTAGGAAGCCTATGAAAGTGCACCATCCATTTGCGAGGGGATTTATACACCATTTGTGTCCCGCTTGTAACTGATTGTATTAAAAAAAATTATTATCCCTCAGAGGGACGAATATGTAATCGAATTCACTATTGAGATTAATAAAAAAAGGATATTTATTTGTTATTTTTATTTCCGAGTTATGCATATTTGCTTTATGATTTTTTTCATTTTATATAACAATCATTTCATTGCAAGTGGGGCCATGGTGCACGCTTCCTGGGGTCACACACGTCTATCATGTTGGAAGTTGTACTTTCATTTTTGTTGGATGTGCTCTTGATAAAATTAATATTAGGCGAATGAGCTTTACGTATGATGAGAATGGTTTTTCCCAATGCTTCTTTTCTAATAAGTATATAAAATCTAAACAAATGATGTGTGATATGGGATACAAAGGTAAAGGTTTAGGCCCTCTAGAAAATGGGATACGTGAACCTTTTGAGGTAGAGGAATGGCCTACCAGATGTGGTGTAGGCTATATCCCCATGAAAACTCAACCTTTTCCCTTTGATGAAGATGATCACCTTATCACATATGGAGAATATTTAGAAAAACAAGAACAACTAAAGAAATACAAGAGAGCTCACGGGTTTTCTTGCAACATGTTATCAGTAGTACACCTAAAAATAATAGCTACTCCAGATGAATGTGTAGAAGGAGACATCTTTTATGATATTTCCCATGAAGAAATTATGAGGAATAGGTTCTTCTTCGATGGGTCTATCCCATGTATAGCCCACATTCAGACAACTACACAAGAAGAATTAGCCAACTTATCCTTAGAAGAACTTCAAGAAATGGGTGTTTCACCCGCTCCTCCCAACTTTGAAAGAGATCTAAGTATCGAAATAGAGGCCATTCTAAAAATTAATATTGGAATAGAAAATAATCCCTGTATGGTTAAAATTGGGACTGATTTAAATAAAGAGGAATAAATTAAATATACAAAACTTCTCACAGAATATCCTGATATCTTTGCTTGGACATACGTAGATATGCCAGGCCTAGACCCTTTTGTGGTTATGCACCACTTAGTGGTTCATCCTGATGCTAAACCGGTCAAACAAAAACTTAGGAAAATGCATCCTAAAGTAGCCTTATTGGTTAAAAATGAATTGCAAAAACTCTTGGATGTAAACTTCATTCAAGCTATAGATTATTCTGATTGGATATCCAATGTTGTTCCCGTAACCAAAAAAGAGGCTACTAAAATTAGAGTTTGTACTGATTTTAGGGACATCAATGTTGCATGTCCCAAATATGACTTTCCCCTTCCTAATATGGATCAGATTATTGATTTCACGGTAGGATGTGGAATGTTATCACTTATGGATGGATTTTTAGGATACAATCAAATTCGTATAGCACCAGAAGATCAACCTAAAACTGCATTCATTACACCCTGGGGAACTTTTTGTTGGAAAGTAATGCCCTTCGGTCTAAAGAATGCGGGGGCAACTTACCAATGAGCCATGACATATGTATTTCATGATATGATGTATGACATCCTGCATGATTATGTGGATGACATCATAGCTCGATCTATAAAACAAGAAGATCATATCCCTGATTTACGATGAGTCTTTGATAGACTCTAAGAATATAAAGTCTGATTGAATCCAGATAAATGTGTGTTTGGAGTAAAATCGGGTAAGTTATTAGGGTTTATAGTTTCTATGTATGGCATAGAAATAGACCCTACCAAAATTAAGGCTATCATTGATATGCCACCACCTAAAAACTTAACAGAACTCAAGAGTCTATAAGGTAAGCTCCAGTCTATCCATCATTTTATTGATAAACTGGAAGATAAATGTAAACCCTTTCTTAGGTTGCTTAAGAAAGATACTCCTTTCTTATGGGATAAGGAATGTCAAGAAGCCTTTGAAACTCTTAAGACATATCTACTTACCCCACCAGTGCTTGTTCCGCCTAGGCCAGAGCACCCTTTCATCTTATATATTTCTGCCTTAGAACTTGTGTTAGGAGCAATGCTAGCACAACATGATGAGGATAAGAAAGAACGAGCCATTTACTACATAAGAAGAACTTTAATAAGCTATGAAACTCATTACACCCCTTTAGAAAAGCTTTATTTAGCTATTGTATTCTCTACACAAAAATTGTGTCACTACATGCTTAGCCAAAAGACTTATGTTATCACAAAATTTGATCCATTGTGATATCTAATGAGTAGGCCTTATTTATCAAGATGAGCAACAAAATGGGTTCTCGCTTTGAGTGAGTTTGACCTAACCTTTATTGGGCAGAAATCCATTAAAGGGTAAGTCATAGCAGACCAACTCATCGTTGCCCCTCTTGAGTCTACTCACCCTTTGATGATAGAATTCCCTGATGAATGTCTTAATCTAGATAATGATTCCTTAGAATCATGGTCTCTATTTTTTGATGGAGCCCATTGTATGAGTGGCGCAGGTGCAGGTATCATATTGGTATCCCCACAAAAGCAACTTATCCCATTATCCTTTAAACTCCAATTTACTTGCACAAATAATACAATAGAATATGAAGCTTTAATCCTTGGATTACGAGCAACCTTAACCCTCAATATTAAAGTACTATCAGTTTTTGGAGACTCACAACTCATGGTGAATCAAGTTAATGATATTTATCAAACTCGAGATGAGAAACTTTATCCTTATAAAGAATATATTTTAAAACTTATTTCTTTATTTGAGAAGGTTACTATAGAAGCTATCCCACGCACCAATAATCATTCTACGGATGCTATGGTAGTAGTTGCATCCCTTATCCCTTTGGAGTTGGATGATGATCATGCTACTATTATCATTCACCAACTCTAGGAACCCACATCATTAGAGTCATGTCTAGAACCTTTAGAAGTATTCACAATTGAAGAAGCATTTTTAGAACCATGGTATGGAGATATTCTAAAATTTCTCCAAGATGGATCATTCCTAGATGGCTTCGATAGAAACCAATGATGATCATTGTGCAAGCGAGTTGTTCACTTCATAATTATCAGAGGTACTTTGTATAAAATATCTTTCGAAGGCATCCTCTTATGATGCCTCAATCTTAATGAATCCAAAAGAGCTCTAAATGAGGTCCATGATGGATCTTGTGGAGGTCATTTTAGTGGAGATGCCATAGCCAAAAAGCTCCTACAAATGGGATACTTTTGGCCCTCCATGGAAAAATATTCCCATGAATATGTACGTAAATGTGACAAATGTCAGAAGCATGCAAACCTTGTCCATGCACCTGCCCAAGAGCTTCAAGCTAGTTCTTCCCCATGGCCTTTCTCAAAATGGGGCCTAGACATCATTGGGAAAATCAATCCAATTTCTTCATATGGCCATAAATTTATTATTACAACAACGGAGTATTTTACAAAATGGGTAGAAGCTATGCCATTGGCTTCTTGCATGGGAACCCAGGTCTCAAAATTCATTTTTAATCAAATCATCTATAGATTTGGGATTCCATCTACACTTGTTTCAGATAATGGAACATGTTTCAAAAACAAAGACATCAAAAATATTTGTGCAAAATATAAAATCCAACATAGATGGTCTACTCCATATTATCCGCAAGGAAATGGTCAAGCTGAAGCATCCAATAAAACTTTAATTAAAATCTTAAAAAGATTGGTTAATAAATCAGGATGAGATTGGCATACCCAATTATATCCAGCATTATGGGCTTATCGAACTAGTGTTCGAACCCCTACTGGTGCTTCGCCTTTTGTCTTAGTATATGACACTGAAGTTGTATTTCCTTTTGAGCTTGAAGTCCCTTCTTTAGGTATTTTACTTCAAAATGCTGAAGTAGGAGATGAATATCATGCTAGACGATTAAGCCAATTGGAATTACTAGATGAAAAGCATATAAATGCCTTAGAGCACCTTCACTCATATCAAGATAAACTCAAAAGATCATATTCTAAGAAAGTGCATACTCGATATTTTGAGATTGGCGATCTAGTTCTTAAAGAAAACCAAAAAAATACAAATGCTCAAACCGATTTAAAAGGAAAATTCCAACCAAATTGGTTAGGACCATTTATTATCACTACTAAATTTGGATCTGGTGCATATCGATTGGCAACTTTAGATGGAAAATATCTTAAGGAACCCATGAATATAATGCACCTAAAACGATACTATGCATAACATCAAGCAATCTCACCACTGTACATAGTTGTAAATACTTTGTACTTATATTTCTTGCATCTACTTTAAATCATCATATTTAAATCATATATCATTTAGTTGCATTTATCCATCAATTTATCAAAATAAAATTGGGACTCAATTACATATGCCATATGGTCACATCCACTTATTATTCTACTTATAAATTAGACAGATGTTATCAAAATTCATAGTCAATTTTGGTTTACTTTCGGAGGAATTCAAAAATTATCTTGAACCACTCACCAAAATACACATTTTAATAAAATCTTGATTCTTGATATTGATTATAAATCTCTCTTGAACCAAAAACACTATTTGCTTCACTAAATAAATTTTGAAGTTTTGGGAACTGATCTTGCCACTTTTTGAACCAAAATACACTTACACATCTTAAAAATGATTTTGCACAAGGGAAGATGATACTACATAGTAGTCCTAGCTCCTTAAGCGAAAGGTTTCCCTTGCTATCCTATTATGCGCATGGTCTAGAATACTGAGAATTGGCAAAAGGACAAGCTCCTCCCTACCCGAATAAAATCCCTTGCTCTTTGTCTAAGCTGAGCAAGTATCCCTTGAAAAAAAAAGAGCAAAAGAAAAATAGTTTTACTACAAAGCAATAAAATCCCCTTGTTCAAAACAAAAAAATGAACAAGAATCCCTACTCAAAGAAATCAAAAGAAAAGAAGGGGGTAATGAGCTTGAATCCCTAGAATTCCTCAATTATTTGAACACCATGGGGTGATCCTCATTACAAGTTAGGTGGCATCAAGCCTGCTTGGCAATGGTGGTATCCTTACACGTGGTGACATGTCTGTCACATTAGCGACCTTCTTTTGTACAGACCAATGTCAGCTTGTGGATTAGCTAGCTTTTGGTAGCTTGTATTACATAGTAGTTAAGTCTAACTGAATGTATACAATCATGGTAAATGAATACATCTTTTGCACACACATTGGTTCTTAAAATTGGCTTGCATCACTACCTTACTCAAAATTGGTAAATGAACTTCATAAGCACACACATTTGATCCTTGAGAGATTTTGTATCATAATTAAGGTCAAGATGGAAAATGAATACACAAATCACACACTGGTTCTTGATAAATTTGAAATCATCTTAGAAATGACCAAAATTCTCCTTGAAGGTTGATTAGCAAACGTCATTATTTCATCATGGATTTGTATGACTATTAGCATATGCAATTGATCCTAAAAAATAGTCAATCTTGCATTTTCATACTTATCACTTAGCATAAATATGTCAATTTTATTATATTACATGATTACTTATCATTCAACAAAAACTTGCATTTTGATCATACATAATCACTCTCTTTCATATCAACTACAATTTGACTTCACGATGATGGCATGAGATAACCCTAATAAAAATATCTTTAGGAATCTTATGCCTAGCGCAAGTCCTTTATCCAAATTTATCATGCTTGATTACTATCATTGCACAAAACATTTTTTTAAGATTAAAATAAAATTAATCTTAAAAACACACACATTACTTATCATCAACTACATTACTTTCAATCAACAAACTCAAAATACTTTTGGATCATAACCCTTCGAGGTTAGCAATATAACAAAACCTCACACAAGATCCACTTCACGACTAAAGCGAGCAAACAACCTCCATAAACAGTCATAGACAAGCACACATCTTCGAGGTATTATTGTTGATTGATCAAGATCGTAAGGGTATATTTCCTAACACAATTATCTTTCTTCTACAAACAATTCAATCACACTACATTACAAACATCAATTACTTCAAATTACACTCTACTTCCCTACAATGATATCTTGATTAAAGCATGAGAAAATGTACATCAAAAACCATAAAAACAAGAACTAAAAAGCATGATTATGTAGATCATCAAAAACAAATTATATTACGCATTCACACATCAACATCATCAACACATCAGATAAGCAATAGACATATATATATATATCATCAAAAATATAATAGAATACAAAAATCAGTCGATTGGTATACCATAATCATAAAATCGGTATACTCAATCACTAGGGGGTACACCACAAAATCTAGCTCAGTGTATCATCCCCTAGAACCCCTAGAACTCTAGGTGTCATCACCTAGAGGTGGTCTAGGCTCACGAAACTAAGGAGCCCCAGATACTAAAGTTGATCTAGAATGACTAGGAGCAGCTAACTCTAGAGGCAATGAAGCTCTCTGACCCTCAAGCACTACCTAAAAATATAACATCTGATAGAAAGTCATCTGTTGTGCCACCAAGGTAGCCTCTACCTATGCTACCATCAAGGCACCCTATAATGCACTACTCCCTAAGAACTGGCCAAATGCCATGCTCCTCGTATGATGTGATCACGATACTATCTGTCGTGATGACCCATGTTCCTACATCAAAGTCAACCAAGCTTGAGCCTGGCTCACAAGAGTCTACGCCTATGAGAGTTGCTAACTATTGAATGTGACTCACCTGAATGGCAATCTAACTCCTCAGACCATCATTCTCTACCTGTAGAGTATCCACCTCTCCTAAGCTGCTTGACTCTCCCATCTCTATAGTAGCACCCTTTCTAGGTGAATCAAGTCTTAGTTAAGGAGCAACCTGCTTCAAGCATCTCTCCTATTAGTGTTGCCTCCTCTCCCCCTCAATCTTGAGAGCCTATTGAGTAGGCCCATGTAGCCAAAATCCTCCCATATCCAAGGCCCCTATGGTCAAAATCCTCCTTGCATCTGAGGCCCCTCTCTCTATGGTAGCCTCTATCTCTATCCTCCCCCCTCCGATCTAGCTGATCATCACCTAGCTACCTCTCGAAAGGCCTCATGTATCTGACCAACTATACCTCTCTCCTGAGTAATCCTCACTAGACAAATGCTAGCATACCAAGAGAAATATCCATCTACAACTCCTACATCATCACCCTCTACCAAGGTGACCTCTACATCATCCTCATCTACCTCAATAAATCTAGTGAGATTCGACCTCCCACTAGTGGTCATCGAATCTCGTACAACTCAAGAATAGGAAAAATCTTGAACCTCAGGAATCCCCTGCACCACACCAAACTGATGAAGTACTCGATCAGCATGATGGAGCTCTATCTCTCCTCACTCCATACAGAGCCATCATACTCACCTCACATGAGCTAACTCCACTCGATCATCCTCCCATCCATGGTGCCCTCTCCAAGGTCTCCAACAAATCCATGTCATGATCAACTCATCAATAATCCATCTGGCCTCGTCTAGGCCACCCCTCCTCCTCAAACACCCAACCAATGGACCCCAATAAAATACTACAGGTCATCCATCCTCCACATCCTAAAGAGGAAATCCTATGGATCTCCTCACTACAATGTGCTCCCAGCACCATACCTGAAGAAATGATGTAAGTACCAAACTAGTGCCCTTCTTGTACACGACCCTAAACAAGGTGCGGTACAAGCGACACAAAATATAAGGACCCCAAGCAAACTGCATGTTGGTATCCTGCATATCTACTACAACCTCAGCCAACCCCCATGACAAGTGTCGACCACTCTGGTGGCACACTAGAAGTCCTCCCACTATCTCTACCAATACTACTATCAAGGCAGATACTCCATCTACTGCAATGAGTCGATCTATGCCGACTCCACTCTACTCAATAAGAAAATATGGATCTCCCATCAATTTTTGCATGGCCTGACCTTGGGCCAAGGACTGGTACACAAACTACCCTCTAATAGGTACTATGAGGATCCTCCATACATCCTCTAAAGTAGGGGCCATCTCCCCCATCGGTAGCCAAAAAGTTGATGAACCTGGATACCATCGCTCGGCTAGGGCAGTGAGTAGACTATAGTCTACCTCTATACATGGCATTTCAGCCACATGATTAAGCCCTACCACAGTCAGAATATCTCTCTCATCCATACTAAGAGCTCGAACTCGATCCTCAAAACCAGTATGTCGCCACTCGTGACCCTTAAGCGATCCTCCCTACAAAAATAAAAAATAAAAATAGATTACTTACAAAACTACAAAAATAAAAATTAAATTAAGTCCTAATTTCTAAATTCAGACCTAAAGCACAAATTCAGATGCATGAAGATGAAATTCATACGTCCAAATTTGAAAATATAGACCTATTATAAACAAAATCGAACATATGAATTCATCGAAAAGCATCTGAATTTATCAATTTGGATGCAATTTTTGATGAATTCAAATGTACGATTTTGTCGCGATGATCCGAATTCATCGTTGCAGTCACGCGATGGTAGACCGCATCCAAAAATCAAAAAATCTTAAATTAAACCAAAAAATCCAAACAAGAAATGATAGAATCACTTACTCTGATATTCCCACCATTGCCATCACTCCTAACTCGAACTTTGTCTGCCCGATGCACTGTAGTAGCCATTTGTCCATTTTTCTCCAGAGAAAAATTCACTAAAAACTGAAAGTAAAAATGAATTAGGGTTTTACCCTAATTTTTATTTTATACCCTCCTTTTACCCCATTTTCACTTCGAATTTCGAGTTTTGCAATAAATTATGAATTTCTTACAAAACTCGAAGGGGGTATCCCTGATAGTAACTATAAACAAAATTTTTTTTGCAACATAACATCCCTTTTTGCTACATCTTTCTTTAACACATTTATTGCTCATAAATGCGCTAAAGAGGGGGCAAAATGTAGCCACAAAATTTGGACACACTTCAAAATTATTAATGTTATTAAGACATCCTAATCATCCTAACAATGTGTAACTCACCCTCAAAAACCCCTACCTCGATATTCGTGCCAAGAAAATAAAAAATAACTTAATTGCCCTCTTTTCGATAAAATCGGATGATCTCGATGAAATCGGACGTATCCGATAAAACCAGATGCATCTGATTTTGTCCAAATCCCATGTGCACCTAATTTAGGTGCCCAGTTGGATTTTGAACCTAATATGGGCATCACCAGATTCTTGATAAAATTGGATGATCCGCTAAAATCGGATGCAGTCGATTTCATCTAAATCGAGCCAAAACCTAATTTGGCCTAACAACTAAGCCTAATTTTACCACCTACCTGATTCCTCAAACTGAAGCAACCATTTTAACCCCTTTGATTCACAGTAATTAGTCTGGTTGATGATATTTGCAAGGAGGCTTAGAGTGAAGAAGGAACTTTGGAGCATTTTATTGTTAGATCATCATCCAAGGAGCATACAATCATGGAGCTACTTTCAATACATGCATAGATCTAGTTTTTATTTGATTATTACTTAAGTTTTTCATCATTTGTACAAATTTGAATGCATCCAAATTTATCCCTTTATGCATGATTTCATTCTCTATTTTGCAGAACTAGCCATTGGATAATTTTGACTACGTACGATTTCATACATTGCATACGATTTTATACATAGTATACGAATTCATACCAGTGTCCCTCTAGGGGTAAAATTTTGAGTATCATATTGTTAATTTTCTTATATTTGCATTATATCATCATTTATTACTTTAGTATTGCACTATAATTCACTGTTATTGTTAGATCTATTGCATTTGCTATCATATGTTTCATATTCAAATAATCAATCATTCCATTTTCTTTACGGTTGGCTAAAATAACCGAGGGGATTTGACTATCACAGACCATGATCTACTATGGCCTATGTAGATCCCCCTTCCCTGATTTCAAAATTTAGTGTTCTATTGTGTAATTGCAGGTCTCAGACAAATTCGTACGCATCCAATTTCATCTGACGAAATCGTATGACCGATTTCATCCTGTCTGCGTCCGATTTCATCCTGCACATCCGAATTCATCAAAAATCAGACATTCGGGCCAGGTTAGAGCTAAAAACTTATTTTCTCATACTTAGATTTATATTTTCTGTCTTGTATGCATTTGTGTTTAATCAGAAAATAGAAAACTCCCAAAACATAGACTTTATTACATTTTTCATAAAATACAAAAATACAAAAAGAAAACATGTTAGCATAAACAAAACCTTTGCATCTTAGTTAAACTTTGTAACGCTTTCTAGATAGATTTGTATGCCTTATCTTCATTTGAAATTGAATTGCATATAGCTAGGTAGAAATTGCATTTTGGCCAAACCCTAGGTGTATGCTTTCAAAACAAAGAAAAAAAACACATCAAACTACTACCTCACCTAGGCGTGGAAACCGCCATAGCAAGTGTTTCCTGGTGAACCCACCCCATTCATCGACAAACACCAAAGAGAGTGCAATAGAAGCACTTCTCATCCGAGATGTAGATCCTTCATTTTCCCTCCCCCTTTTAGGCGCGGATCCATTAGCCTGGGAGAAAGGGGTGCAAAAATTTTGGGCCTAAAAAAGGATTGATGCAATAACTAATGATTCCCTTCCCAACTTGTCCTAGAAGGTTTATGGCAAAGAATGAGAAGAAAGATACTAAGGAAATTTGTCCAATAGCCACATACGATGCCTCCATGGGTTCACATCCTATCCGACCTAATAATAAGAGATCCACCAAGAACAACCAAAAGAGTTTATGGTAAATCGGGCGAAAACTTGAGCTACAAACATACAAACTTTTCATAAAAGGTAGAGCCAACAGAGATAGGAAAACAAGTGTTATTGTAGCGACACCTCCTAATTTGTCAGGTATACTATAAAATAAAACATGGATTGGTGGGAAATACCATCCTAGCACAATATGAGGTAGGGTGGCCATCGAATTAGAGGGTATATAATTGTCAGGATGCCCCAAGACATTAGGGGCATAAAAAATCTAGATGGAAAAGAAGATAATGAAAGCCACCCAACCTACTATATCCTTCACATAAAAATAGGGATAAAAAGCGATTTTATCCATCTTTGGATATACACCCAATGGATTATTTGATTCATATAGATGCAATGTGGTCAAATGAAGAGGGTTGGCGCCTACTGAAATAAAAGGGAGTAAATAATGAAGACTAAAGAAACGATTTAAGGTGGCATTGTCCATAGATAAACCATCCCAAATCCAAGTCACTATAGTATCTCCCACCATGGGTATGACGCTAGCTAAGCTCATAATTATTGTAGCTCCCCAAAATATCATATGACCCCAAGGTGGTACATATCCTATAAAAGCTATCACAATCATTAATGGAAAGATGACAACTCCGAGACACCAAACGAATTCCCTAGGACTGTCATAACTCACATAATAAAAACCATGAAAAATAGGGAGGTAAAACACAATGGAAAACATGCTTGTCCCATATGCATACATATAACAAAGCAACCACCCCCCCTCAACATCTATCATGATGTGTTCTACATTATTGAAAGCTAGATCTATATGAGGTGTGTAATGTATAACTAGAAAAATGCCGATCACTATCTGAATGGCTAGACTAATACCAACTAATGATCCAAAACCCCACCAATAACTTAGATTGCTTGGGGTTGGATAATCTATCATATGTTGGTTCAATGTGGATAATATGGGTTGTTTGAGAATAGAAAATCGTTGTTTTCCCAGAGTCATTTACTTCGTATCGTTCCCGTGTTCCCTCAATCCGACTCCCCCTCAATGAAAAGGAACGAACAGCGAGCGCTTCGCTGGTGCATGCTCTCTATTTTAAAAGGGCCCTCTCCCCCACCGTTTAAACCCCATGTTTCAAGGGCAAAACGTGGGGCTACGAATCAGAAGAAGGCTTTTGAGCATCCCTCTTAAGATTATGGATAGAGAGATCTCTCCCGATTCTTTATCTTAAGAGGGATAGGAGTTTTAAAATAGAGAGCCTCGGTTATAGATAAAGAGCCCTCTGTTTAAAAGGTAAAGGTAAAGTTGTGGGCCCTTTAAAAAATGGCAATCTAGTGCTTTGCTATTTGAAAAAAACTCAAACTCTTAGAGATTTTAAAAGAATACACAAAACATACGATTTGGGACTTTAAAATCTCTCTAACTATAATTTAACCTTTAAAGCAAGCCCTTGGGTTATTATTGGGGTTGGACCCCCACGATGATGTTGTTCTTGTGATTCATTGTGATCTTGTTCATCATTTTGTTCATCCTCTCCTTGATATGAACACCATTTAATGTCTATGTAATGTAATCTAATTTAATTTAATGGTGGTTGGCCCCTCCCCCACTCCCACCATTTAAAAGGGCCTTTTTAAAACAACCCTTTTAAACTATTTTAAAAGGTGCATGACCCCCTACCCCTCCTCCATTATTTAAAAGGGCCTTTTTAAAACATGAGGGCCTTCTCCCAGGGTAGAGGGGGCACTTTTAAGGGCTATTTAAGTGGCCCAATCAAAGAAACCAACAAATAGATCACTAAATAAATACAAATAGGTGCCCTTTTAAATAAAGAGGGCTCACCCACTCTTAAATAAAAGTTATCTTGCTTTTCTAGAGAGGAGAGAGCTAGTGGAGTGGCCAAAAAAACAACCACACCTTTTTCGAAAGTCTACTAACCCACTTTACCACCTTTAAAGCTTTCAATAAAAGGTCATTTAGAATAAGCCAAATAGAAACAGGAAAACATCTTTGATCACGATGAAAAGAACGGTCCCAGATAGATGAAAATCTAATTTCGGGTCATTCCTTGGTGAGCATAATCTACCATAATCTCTTCGATCCCCACATGAATATGCCAAAATAAATGGATTTTTGGCAAAAAAATGGGAGAAAATTTTGATATGATACTCGAGGAGAATGGGTAATAAACAATGATTATTCAAAAAATCTTGGTTCTCTTTGTCCTCAAGCTTTCATTTCTCAATCCACTTGTCCGTCCCCTCATAGACCCCCCCACCAATAGATAGATACAAATGGGAATAACCACACCATGTCTACGAAGTGCTAGTACCATGCAGCTGCTTTGAAGTTGATGTGATGCTCCTTGGTCAAATACTCTAGATATTGGTGAATACCACATATGATCAAGAAAAGAGTCCCTACAATCACATGAAAACCATGAAACCCCGTTGCTAGAAAAAAGGTAGAACCATAAATACCATCCAAGATAGTGAAAGGTGCTTGATAATATTCCATTCCTTAGAACTCTATGAATAGTGTATCCAATGAAATTATGACTACTAAAGCTACAACTACTTGTTAACCCTTCTTCATGAGTATAGCATGATGAGCCCAAGTTACGACAACTCTAGATGAAAGGACAATAAGGGTATTAAGAAAAGGGATTTCCTACATATTTAAAACCCCAATCCCTTTAGGGGGCCAGATACCTCCAATATCTATCGTAGGTGCCAAAGGGGAATGAAAGAAAGCCCAAAAAAAAGCGAAGAAGAACATGACCTTTGATACGATGAATAGAATGAACCCATATCGAAGTCCTAATTGTACAACTTTGGTGTGATATCCCTCCAATGTGGATTCATGTATCACATCCTGCCACCAAACAAACATGGTATATAGGATGAAGATCAAGCCTAAATTGAGGAGTGGTGAACCTCTTGTGAATGAGTGCATGTACATAACACCTCCAACGGTGGTTGCCAAAGTCTCGAGTGACCTCAAGATAGGCCATGGACTTGGATCTACTAAGTGATAAGGGTTCCTTTGAGAAGATGAAACCATAAACAATTTTGTGTATGTGCTCTCTTGCTTTGAATATTTTATTCCCTTGCCCTATGGGGAGAGAAGGGTGGGCACCTCCTAAAGCTTTATCTTAGGTTCTTTTGTCTCAAGATCTCCTAGGTTCTTTCGTTTATAGATGTCCTAGGCCAAATTCTCTCATTGATAAATTGCTTTAAATTTGATCGAGACAGATAAACTATAACTTTTTGGGGTAGGTTTTATATAGAGGTGGATCTATAGGGCCAAACCAAAATGTTGGGCTCCTTTTCTAAGAGGTATATGGGATACCTTTTCCTTTCTAGGAGGTACTTGAAATAGATAAAAGACCATAACCTCTATTTTAAAGGTATAGGAGGGCTTGTTCTTGCCTACCCTGGGTTCTAAGGAATAGAGTGTTGGGCACCTTTAAAATGTGATCTTAGCTTACTGGTTCAAACCTTTCCTATCCTCAAGAATGATCTTTATTCTTCTTTTTCATCCCTACCCTCTCCCATCAAACAAAAAAGTGAGAGGGCTTCTTAAACAGAACGGATTAGATCTAAGGCAAGGCCCCTTTAACATAGAGAGCTAAGTGAAGCACATAACTAAATGAATGTTGCCTCCTTCCCCTCGACAACCCTAACCTAACCTTTGAGGAGAGGAGGGGCTTACTTATTCATATATGAAGTGCTTGCTTGGGTGGGACCTTCAAATAAAATCGGACCGTAGATAAGATAGCTTTTAGATAGATAAGTACTCTTAAGAGGTTTAGGAGATCGTGTTTCTCGGTCGAGTACTACATAAATGACGCTCTATTTTAAAATGAGCGCTCTCCCCTCCCCCTCGGCTTTTAAAGGTAAAGCTTTTTGAGGGGAATTGAATCAAAGGTTGGCTTGGCCGTGTAGAACATGGGTTAGCACTATGTTATCCCGGTTCCTCCATCCAGATAGAGGATTGGGAGTTGTGCTAGGAGTTGTGCCATATGAATACCTCGCAATCCCATCTAGGGTGTTTTTATCCATTCCGCGTGAGCCACTTATTTCCCCGAAACAGGATGGAGAAGTGATTTTATTCTTCCTCCCCAGTAAGTCAGCGTCACACCACCGGGATACTTCGAATAAACTAGAGTACATATAGGAGGTACCACTGAGAAAAACTGTTACCAAAATCTCTTCCAACCCTCTGGGGTCGTTGCTCCGGATGTCGTTCCCCCCTCGTGGACCCCTAAATAGAAGGTTCCGTGGTTTGAGAATTCTGCTCGGCCTAGGTACTCCATAATTGCATAGGGAGAGATAATAAGCGAAAAATAGAAGGCAACACCGGAAGAATTGTGTGAAATAGGTGAATTGATCCAGCTGGGGCATCGTCGATCTAGTCTCTTTCTTCCCCTCCCCATATCCAGAGAAAGAAGTTCTATTCCTTCATATCCGGAAATGAATAAGGAATAGCGGCCAGAAATAAGGAATAGCCTCTCGTACCAGTAGTCAAGATACTACTAGGGAGATATAGGGCTTCGAGTGGTTAGTTCTTTGTTTACCAACTTAAAGCATGGGAGATTTAAAGCTTTCAATACTTAGGATGGGAGAATTGAATACCTCTCTACGAAAAAACGGGCCTTGAACGTACGTATTAACATGGGGAGCTATTCCATACGTATTAACAACCCATATTAAAGATCGACTCGTTAATACATATATAATCTAGCTAAGGTAGGGTCGAGTTACGGAAAGAATCGCTCAACCGAACTATAGAGGGGGATCAAATAAAAGGTTGAACCCCTCTCCCCTTTGATAAAGAAAGGAACATTTTTAATAGCTCTTTGATGGGAATTCCTTAAATGGGGAGAGAGCATCAACCAAGGAATTATTGAGTACTTGGAAAGATTATCTAATGTCCTTAATCCCAACAATATTAAGCTTTCTGATATGAGCGAAAGACTTTAAGATATAGATAGAAAATATTTTATTAAGTTGTTGGGTATCCAAAGGACTGAGTAAAGCTATTGATAAGAGATTAGGAGTAGGTACTAACAAACAAATTTTATGCTTTACCTTGAATTTACAAGCAAGTCATCCCACCATTCACAAAAGAAGGATTAGATTTTTAAGGAACATTCAACCTCTTAAATTAAATAATGAGTAGCAACAACTCTCAATTCTAAGCTACTACCAAGTTCACTGGAATTTAGAATAATTAAAGAATATATTTTATGTATAATCAAAATCAGAGTTTGTAGACTCAAAACATGTTACTATTCCCCTTGCCCTATGGGGAGAGAAGGGTGAGCACCTCCTAAAGCTTTCTTTCAGGTTATTTTGTCTCAATATCTCCTAGGTTCTTTCATTTATAGATGTCCTAGGCCAAATTATCTCATTGATAAATTACTTTAAATTTGATCGAGACAGATAAACTATAACTATTTGGAGTGGGTTTTATATAGAGGTGGATCTCCAGGGCTAAATAAAATATTGGGATCCTTTTCTAAGAGGTATATGGGATACATTTTCCCTTCTAGGAGGTACTTGAAGTAGATAAAAGACCATAACCTTTTTAAAGGTATAGGAGGGCTCGTTCTTGCTTGCCCTAGGTTCCAGGGAATAGAGTGTTGGGCACTTTTATAACATGATCTTAGCTTATTGGTTCAAACCTTTCCAATCCTCAATAATGATCTTTATTCTTCTTTTTTCATCCTTCGCCCTCTCCCATCAAACAAACAAGTGAGAGGGCTTATTAAATGAAGAATTAATTGAAGAACACAAGCTTATACTGAGAGGGGGGGGTGAACAGTATAAGACCTCTTTTTACTTTTTCCTTTATACTTCAACACAATAAAGCAATATATCCAAAGCAATATCAAAACAATGCACAAGATCATCCACAAAGTGACACCAATTTTAACGTGGTTCACCCAAAAATCCTGGGCTACGTCCACAAAACTTTTCTCTAAAAGTTATCTCAAAGTTCTTTGGGAAACCTTCCCAATTACAATGTTTATGAGCCTCGGCCCAAAGGAGATACCTTCCCCCAATCTCAATTTATGAGCCTCTGCTCAAAGGAGATACCTTCCCCTAGCTCTGCTCTGGCTGGTGATCCTCTAGAAGACCTCTGCCTCCTCTGCCCTTAGCAAGTGGAACTCTATCCACAGAAGACACCTGTCTTCCCTGCTCTGGTTGGAGACCTCTGTCCTCAACTCTATCACCTCCAAAGCTGGTCCTCGAATTTGCACTAAACACAGTCCTTCGGTCTAGCACAAATATCCTCGGGTTCTTCTCATAGAACCAATGCACCTCTATCCTCAAGTTCTCTGATAGAACTATCAAACTCAGCTTCACAAGTCCTCTGCTAGGACCTGTCCAAATCTGCTCACAAGTCCCCAACGAAACCTGTCCAAATCTGCTTACAAGTCCCCAACGGAACCTGTCCAAAACCTGCTCACAAGTTCATCAAGAAAACTTGCTTGGCATGAACCCACAAAGAGAATTGTTAGAGACCCAATGTGATTCATCAACCTCATAGAAGCATAAAGAGAATTGTTAGAGACTCAATATGTTCTATACTTAACTCCCAATCTCAATCTCAAATCTCATAGAATAAGATAGATGTAGTATGCTTTTCTCAAGAACATGAAACACAACCCAACAATTGCCAAACATGCAATATCTCATATAACAATGCTACTCATGTTCTTTCCACAACCAATATCTTTTCTCAACCAATTAGGGCTTCAACAACAATGCTCATAGACAAGGTTTAACCAACATCATTCAACTCAACATTAACCTTGAAGCATTCATCCAATCATCACAAGAAAAGGAAACAAGTAGAAATCCTTTTCCCTCCAAAGATATTTGAACAAAACAGCCACCAACACAATATCACTAAATGCAAAGAAAACTTGCTCAAATCAACTCAATGGAGTAAGCCCAAATCATGTATCAAGTAAAGCACTAACTTGATCAAAACAACCTCTATGGAAGCAACTCATCCATTAATATCAAAACAGCCAACTAAGGGTTTCACCATCTCAATGCAAGTAGCAAGACTTACAAACATAAACCCTAGTGCACAATGCTTCCACTACCTCAAACCAGAATTATGCATTCACCAAAACTCTCATCAAGGATAACAATGCATAAGTAGTCTTCAACAAACCAGAAAATAGGATTTACACCCAACCAAAGGAAACCTAGTTGAATACCTTTTCACTCCAATCTTATTTCAGGAAAACATACACCAATCATACTCATAAGAAGAATGTGCCCATACCTTATTGAAGATGAATAAGCCCTTGAAAATCTACTACCATTAATAATTTTGATCTTCCATAAAAATTATTAACCCAACATTGTCATGTCAAAATAATTCAACCACCATGGCAATTATTTCCCTTTTAAATTTCAATCCAACTATAGCAAAAATATTAAACTTGCATTCCTTATACCTCCCAAAGCTAACCTTAGCAATCAAAATATTAAAATTTAATTGCTATTCTTTCCGCAAAAATCTGAGCGCATGAGCATACCTCTTACACCCCTAAAAAGGGGATTCGACGCGATTTGACCCGCCGTCTCCTCTAGCCAAGTCGCTTGGCTAAACCGCATGGGCCATCCACACCCACGTGAGGAAGGGAGAGGGGCCTCCCTCTTATCTCTCGAACAAGTCTCTTCCTTGGCACGAAAACCGAACCCTGTTCCCTCTTTGACCACAACGTAATCCACGCTCCTTTTACTCGCACAAAAACTGAGGCGCATGCATTAATCAAAATACCTTCGTCCTTATCACCGCGTGCGCCTCCTCCTTGGCGCCACGACCAATCCCGTCACACCTTTGACCACGTAATGCTTGTCCTGCATGTGCCTCCTCCTTGGCGCCATGACCAATCCCGTCACTCCTTTGACCACGCCATGCTTGACTTCCTCCTTCGCTGGCGCAGGGGCTTCGATGTCGAAATCGAAATGCTCAGAGAATAATATCGAACTCTTTTTTTCACAACCTTAATGAATTTATTTGCCTCATTTTATATGCACTTTGATGCATTTCCAAACACGTCGGCCCTTTTTAACATGATTTTCGTTGGTGGAAAATATTTTAATTTTAATTTTAAATAATTAAAATTTAAACTAAATATTTAAAATTAAATATCTTCATCACCGGGGCACCTTTTTCAACGAAACGAAAAGCCAACTTGGGTTTTAAGAAAAACCCATTTCAAATCTGTTGTCCATGGTTTTAAATAAAACCTTTTATTTTGTCTGCCTTGGTTTTCAAAAAAACCCTTCCTTGAACTTAGATTCTTTTGACATCAAATCAAATTCCTTCAAAAGCTTCTTGACATCAATGACAACTTATACACTTGAGCAAAAGGCAATGTACCCAAAGTACCCAAAATTGCCAACAATCTCCCCCTTTGTCATTGATGGCAAACCTTTACTGAAAAACACTTCTCAAGAGCCAAAACTGAAACCAACTGTGCCCACAACTGAGAATCTTCCTTTGAAGTTTTGCTCCCCCTGACTTGAAGCTTTCCTCTTCACTTGAAGCTCTCCCCCTTACTCATATCTCTCCCCCTTTGTCATCAATGGCAAAGGGCCACCTTTGGGGCTCGGGACTAAGAATGAGCCTCTTAGCTTAGTCCCTCCCCCACATCCTGTTGAGGTGTTTAATTCCGGGGTGGGAGTAAAACTCCCATTAGGCATCGATCATCATCAGCGTCTATAACTTCCTTGTCGGGCCTTCTCTTGAACTCTTTGTCCATATTCTTGTTCCTATCACTGTTCTTGTTCTTGTTCTCATCCTTGTTCTTGTCCATGCCTTGATCCTTGGACCTGATCATGCCACTGTTCCTGTTCTTGTATTCTGGAATTTCAGCTCTACACTGTCTAGCTATGTGACCTTCATTGTTGCACTTATAACAAGTAACAATGTTATTTCTCTGCGGTAGACCTGATCTTTGAATCCACCAATTCTGACCAAACCTGTCTTGACCAAACCTGTTTTGATCAAACATGTTCTTGTTATTTGCCTTGCAATAAACTGCCTTGTGCCCAAACTGTTGACAAGAGTAGCAATACCCTTGAAAGTAACTAGCACTTCTAAAGCTGTCATTTACCTTCTTCACTTGAGCCATGCAATGTGAAGCCATGTGACCAAACTTGTGACACGCAAAACATCTGCCTTGAAATTTTCCTTTATTTGACCTCTTGGGTCCTGAAAACTTCTTCTTCTCATTCTGAAATTTGTTTTCTATTTCTGTGCATCTATCATTCAAGGACTCATGATCTGAAATACTTTCCTCATCAGAACTCTCTTCCTTTTGGAGTCTCTTACTAGACTCTCCAGCTTGTTCCTTGAGAGACTTAACAAAACCAAGGCCTGTTTTATCTGTTGTCTTTCTTTGACCTTTGATGAGTGACTTAACCTTTTTGGAGCTATCTTGAAACATGTAAAGCTTATCCTTGTACTCTTTAGTTTCCTCTTTCAAAGAAGCCATTTTCTGTTCTAACTCACTATACTCAAGAACCTTAGACTCTAACTCATCCTTGAGTTCTTGTGTCTTAGCCATAGAGAAGTCAAGACTTTCTATAAGATCATCTCTCTCCATACAACATTCATCTAACTTATCCTTGAGTCTAGCATTCTTCTTTCTTTCCTTTTTCAAAGCACTAAGAGCACTAATAAGTTCACTTTCAAGATCCTTTATTTGATTGCTTTTAGAATCATCAAAGCCTTTTTCAGATTTCTTATCACTAGAGGTGCTACCCTTTTCAAAAACCATACATGCATCTTCCTTATAGTTTTCTGAAGCATCCTCATACATACTAGAAACCAAATCATTATTTGTGCAATCATCCTCAAGGTGACCAAAATTTCCACATCTAAGACATTTCATGATAATGAATCTATGTTTCGGTTCTTCCTCTTTTTCGATATGAACAACATCTCATTTTCATTATCACTTGAAGAACTTTCACTATCACTACTAGAACACTTACTTGCTTTGTCTAGGTAGAAACTCTTCTTGTGCTTGTGAGAATACCTCTTTCCTTGATTGTTGTGCTCATCTTTGATTTTCCTGTGATGCTTGTGCTTTTCGGAATCCTTGCTCTTAGAATCCTGTTTATCTTCATCACTTTCATTCTTGGAAACAGATACGAGTTAGTAGCATAATGACCAAACTTTCCACAATTGAAACATCTTATATTTTTCATACTTTTGTGCTTTCTAGAGAACTTGCCTTTCTTGCTGTAATATGCCTCTTCATCACTAGAAGACTCATCACTATCTTGAAGTTGTTTACCCTTGGAATAATCCATTGTGTTCTTTACTAGCTTTTCCTTCAAGCTGTTAAACCTTTCCGAAGGAACCCGCTCTGATACCAATTGAAGAACACAAGCTTATACTGAGAGGGAGGGGGTGAACAGTATAAGACCTCTTTTTACTTTTTCCTTTATACTTCAAAACAGTAAAGCAATATACCCAAAGCAATATCAAAACAATGCACAAGATCATCCACAAAGTGACACCAATTTTAACGTGGTTCACCTAGAAAGCCTGGGCTACGTCCACAAAACTTTTCTCTAAAAGTTATCTCAAAGTTCTTTGGGAAACCTTCCCAATTACAATGTTTATGAGCCTCGGCCCAAAGGAGATACCTTCCCCCAATCTCAATTTATGAGCCTCTGCTCAAAGGAGATACCTTCCCCTAGCTCTGCTCTGGCTGGTGATCCTCTAGAAGACCTCTGCCTCCGTTGCCCTTAGCAAGTGGAACTCTATCCATAGAAGACACCTATCTTCCCTGCTCTGGTTGGAGACCTCTGTCCTCAACTCTATCACCTCCAAAGCTGGTCCTCGAATTTGCACTAAACACAGTCCTTCGGTCTAGCACAAATATGTCCTCAGGTTCTTCTCATAGAACCAATGCACCTCTGTCCTCAAGTTCTCTGATAGAACTATCAAACTCAGCTTCACAAGTCCTCTGCTAGGACCTGTCCAAATCTACTCACAAGTCCCCAACGAAACCTGTCCAAATTTGCTTACAAGTTCCCAACGGAACCTGTCCAAAACCTGCTCACAAGTTCATCAAGAAAACTTGCTTGGCATGAACCCACAAAGAGAATTGTTAGAGACCCAATGTGATTCATCAACCTCATAGAAGCATAAAGAGAATTGTTAGAGACTCAATATGTTCTATACTTAACTCCCAATCTCAATCTCAAATCTCATAGAATAAGATAGATGTAGTATGCTTTTCTCAAGAACATGAAACACAACCCAACAATTGCCAAACATGCAATATCTCATATAACAATGCTACTCATGTTCTTTCCACAACCAATATCTTTTCTCAACCAATTAGGGCTTCAACAACAATGCTCATAGACAAGGTTTAACCAACATCATTCAACTCAACATTAACCTTGAAGCATTCATCCAATCATCACAAGAAAAGGAAACAAGTAGAAATCCTTTTCCCTCCAAAGATATTTGAACAAAACAACCACCAACACAATATCACTAAATGCAAAGAAAACTTGCTCAAATCAACTCAATGGAGTAAGCCCAAATCATGTATCAAGTAAAGCACTAACTTGATCAAAACAACCTCTATGGAAGCAACTCATCCATTAATATCAAAACAGCCAACTAAGGGTTTCACCATCTCAATGCAAGTAGCAAGACTTACAAACATAAACCCTAGTGCACAATGCTTCCACTACCTCAAACCAGAATTATGCATTCACCAAAACTCTCATCAAGGATAACAATGCATAAGTAGTCTTCAACAAACCAGAAAATAGGATTTACACCCAACCAAAGGAAACCTAGTTGAATACCTTTTCACTCCAATCTTATTTCAGGAAAACATACACCAATCATACTCATAAGAAGAATGTGCCCATACCTTATTGAAGATGAATAAGCCCTTGAAAATCTACTACCATTAATAATTTTGATCTTCCATAAAAATTATTAACCCAACATTGTCATGTCAAAATAATTCAACCACCATGGCAATTATTTCCCTTTTAAATTTCAATCCAACTATAGCAAAAATATTAAACTTGCATTCCTTATACCTCCCAAAGCTAACCTTAGCAATCAAAATATTAAAATTTAATTGCTATTCTTTCCGCAAAAATCTGAGCGCATGAGCATACCTCTTACACCCCTAAAAATGGGATTCGACGCGATTTGACCCACCGTCTCCTCTAGCCAAGTCGCTTGGCTAAACCGCATGGGCCATCCACACCCACGTGAGGAAGGGAGAGGGGCCTCCCTCTTATCTCCGAACAAGTCTCTTCCTTGGCACGAAAACCGAACCCTTTGAAAACAACTTTCCCCCGCTTAATCAAAATACCTTCGTCCTTATTACCGCGTGCGCCTCCTCCTTGGCACCACGACCAACTCATCACAACTTTGACCACGCAATGTTTGTCCACCACGTGCGCCTCCTCCTCGGTGCCACGACCAATCCCGTCACTCCTTTGACCACGCCATGCTTGACTTCCTCCTTCGCTGGCGCAGGGGCTTCGATGTCGAAATCGAAATGCTCAGAGATTAATATCGAACTCTTTTTTTGCACAACATTAATGAATTTATTTGCCTCATTTTATATGCACTTTGATGCATTTCCAAACACGTCGGCCCTTTTTAACATGATTTCCGTCGGTGGAAAATATTTTAATTTAAATTTTAAATAATTAAAATTTAAACTAAATATTTAAAATTAAATATCTTCATCACCGGGGCACCTTTTTCAACGAAACGAAAAGCCAACTTGGGTTTTAAGAAAAACCCATTTCAAATCTGTTGTCCATGGTTTTAAATAAAACCTTTTATTTTGTCTGCCTTGGTTTTCACAAAAACCCTTCCTTGAACTTAGATTCTTTTGACATCAAATCAAATTCCTTCAAAAGCTTCTTGACATCAATGACAACTTATACACTTGAGCAAAGGCAATGTACCCAAAGTACCCAAAATTGCCAACATTAATTAGATCTAAGGCAAAACCTCTTTAACATAGAGAGCTAAGTCAAGCTCATAACTGAATGAATGTTGTCTCTCTCCTCCTTGACCACCCTAACCTAACCTTTGAGGAGAGGAGGGGCTTACTTACTCAAAGTTCTAGAGCACTCTTATTCATAGATGAAGTGCTTTCTTGGGTGGGACCTTAAAATATGGACTAGAGATAAGATAGCTTCTAGATAAGTAAGTACTCTTAAGAGGTTTAGGATATTGTACCTCTCGGTTGAGTACTATGTAAATGACACTCTATTTTAAAATAAGCACTCTCCCCTCTCCCTTTTATCTTAAAGGTAAAAATTTATGAGGGAAATTGAATCAAAAGTTGGCTTGGTCATGTAGAACATGGTTAGCACTATGTTCTCTTGGTTCCTCTATCCAAACTAATAATTAGGAGTTGTGCTATATGAATACTTTAAAACCACATAAAAGATGTTTTTATCTACTATGTGTGATCTAATTTTTTCCTCAAAACAGGATAGAGAAGTGATTTCATTCTTCCTCCCAAGTAAGTTAGTGTTACTCCATCAAATTACTTCAAATAAAACAGAGTACATATAGGAAGCACCACTAAGAAAAACTATTACCAAAATATCTTCCAGCTCCCTGGGGTCATTGCTCAGGATCTCATTCCCTCCTCGTGGATTCCTAAATATAATAATTCATGTTTTGAGAATTTTGCTTGGCCTAGGTACTCCATCATTGCATAGGGAGAGATAATAAGAGAAAAATATCAGGTAACACCATAAGAATGTGTGAAATAAGTGAATTGATCCATTTGATGCATCATCAATCTAGTTTATTTCTTCCCCTCCCCATATCCATAGAAAGAAGTTATATTCCTTCATATCCAAAAATATATAAGGAATAGCCTCTCGTACCAGTAGTCAAGATACTACTAGGGAGATATAGGGCAAAAGGTGGTCAGTTCTTTGTTTACCAACATAAAGTATGGGATATTTAAGCCTTGAACATATTAACATGGGGAGCTATTCCATATATATTAACAACCCATATTAGAGATCAATTCATTAATACAAATATTATATAGCTAAGGTAGGTTCAAGTTACAGAAACAATCTCTTAACCAAACTATAGAGGGGGATCAAATAAAAGGTTAAATCCCTATCCTCTATGATAAATAAATAAATATTTTAAAGTGTTTTTTTATGGGAGATGCTTTAAATGGGGAGAGAGCATCAGCCAAGGAATTCTTGAGTACTTGGCAAGATTATCTGATGTCCTTGAGCCCAACAGGATTAAGCTTTCTGAGCCGAGCGGAAGGCTTTAAAATGTAGATAGAAAAGCTTTTATTAAGTTGTTGGGTATCCAAAGGCCTGAGTAATGCTAGATAAGAGAATAGGAGTAGGTATTGACAAAGAACTTTTATGCTTTACCTTGAATTTACAAGCAAGTCATCCCCACCCTTCACAAAAGAAGGATTAGATTTTTAAGGAACATTCAACCTCTTAAATTAAAGAGTGAGTAGCAACAACTCTCAATTATAAGCTACTATCAAGTTCACTGAGAGTTAGCATTATTAAAGAATATATTTTGTCTAATCAAAATCAGATTTTGTAGACTCAAAACATGTTACAACCAAATAGACAAGCATATACAAGAAGACAAGGAAGATTTATATATGGACAATATTATTAGGAAAAACTAGCTTTAGAATTTCCTTTCTAATAAAATCAAGGGAAATTAACCAATAAGACTTTCATGTTCATTATCTATGAAATTAATTTAGGAAAATTGTATCCAAGTATAATTGTATAATTAAGGATAAAAAATGAAGGATAATATTTTCTTGTATTTTACATGAACCAACACAACCCCATTGAAATTCACACCTATTTCCATAGATAAACAAAAATAATCCATTCACTCAAATCTTAAAGAGAAAGCATAAGAAGGACAAAAGAAAGAGATAAAGTGGACACCAATAAACACTATAAAATAATCATTATATTATCCATAGAAAAGAATCACAACACTCCAAGATTATGGATGGAGTGGTTGGAGGTATTTATATAAATATCTAATCCCCAAATTACATAATTAAGTTTAACCTAAGATAGATCTAACAAGATAATGGTTGTCCTTGTCCCTAAACAAAATTATATCATAGATATGCAATGATGTTGCACAATCATACTACCATATACAAATGTCTATGCATATTGATTTTGAAAAGCACATTACATGTATAGTAACCATTATATTCTCCATGTGCCAAATATTTAAAAAGAAACTACATTTTCTATAATGTAATACTATATTAATTTTTGTTGTTTATAATTAAAATATGTTATTTTTAATGATTTAAATAAACACAATAAATTTATCCAAACCTTACACGATGGTGGTATGGCCTTGGCTTTCATGTGGAAGATCCAAGTTCAAACCATAACGAAACGAAGGTGTATAAGCATGTTTACCCCCAAAAATATAACTTTTAGGAAAAAATATTAAATTAAACTAATTAAAATTATGTTATATAAAATCAACAATCATATCATGAACTTAAAAATAAAAAATACTCCTACGTTTAAAAACAATAAAATTATTCAAATTTTAAAAACATCTCCTCCTACATCGTGTACATATTAATTATACTTTCTATCTAAACTAATCTTGTGATTAAAAAACTTAGTTATATTCTTAAGATCAAAGTGGGCTTGTTGCTAGCAAACCTTTTAATATATCATGTTGTATTTATGAAAGTCCTCTCAAGCCTAACTATCCTATTCATATAGGTAGATAAATGTTTTTTTAATGACACAAGGGTGGGGCTTTCATAATTTTTGAATTAATCTGTAAATTTTTATTTAAAAAAAATTAAATTGAGGGTTTTTTAAGTCATTAGTGGTGTTTTTGTCAAATTAGTATACAAAATTACCATCAACAAAACTACATACTTATAACTTTTAATTTTTACTTGTAAATATTTATAAAAGTGAGATTATTAAACATTTTATAAGATTTTTAAATTTTATGGTATCCTAAAATTAAGTGGAAGTGCTAATATATTAGATTATAAACTTGCATTAAAGTTGGGAAAAAATAAAACACATTAAATATTAGTATTAAATTTAAAAATTTTAAGAATAAAAAAAATACAAAAAATTATTATTATTATTATTATTTACATGAGGAATTTGAAAGAGACTCCACCTACATCCACAAGATTTTTATTCCAAATAAAAATATCTTAGAAGTGCTCGAGATTAGAACCCTAACCTCACGTTAGCACTATTATTAATCTTTTCATGTTAAAACTATATATATATATATATATATATATATATATATATATAGGAATTGGTAACTACCTTTCCTTTTTAACAACTAGTCACATGGTCAAGTGGCATTGTTTTTAGCATCAAATCATGGTGCAATCCTTATCTTGTCTTGGTAAACATGACTTGGAGTGAGAAAGACCCGGTGGCTTGGGATTGGTACCATCATCATCAAATTGGATTTCAACAACGTAAAAAGTTTAAAGTGATTATGGCATGATGGTCATAGGGGCGAATTGCACGAAGATGTGTGATGGTTTTTGGAGCAAACAACACAGAATACTGTGGCAACCATAAAAAGTTGAACATCCTACCTCGATTCATGGCGACAACGATTCCACCATGTAAAATAAATAAATATATATATATATATATAAGTAATATCCCTTATTTTTTTATTATGGTTGCCATTATAACTCCTACCTCGTCTCAGAGTGAGGAGACCCTCTTTGGAATCATCATTGTTTGGAGAAGCATTGAACGCTTGTGCGTTTTTGATGTTTTCAACAACGTAAAAGGTTTAAAATGATTGTAGCATGTGTTGAGCAAGGTGCAGCGACAGTATTGTCATTGTTGTCAACACAGTCAGAAAGATCGGTTGATGCAGTGGACAGGAGTTCAGAGGTTACTCAGAGTATGTACAGTGATGTTAAATGCTCATGAGGATGTTTTTGATGTTTGGGTAAAGTTGTTATAGGTTGTCCAAGAAGACCGAAGTGGCCCATATCCAAAAGAGAAGCGAAAAAGCAAAGAGGAAAAAGTGTCGCGATATCGTGACATGTTGCATTTTCGTGGCCAAAAGAAAGAGAAAATGCAAAGAGGAAAAAGTGTCGTGATATCGCGACATGTTGCATTTTCGCGGCCAAAAGAGAAGAGAAAATGCAAGGAGAAAAAGTGTCGCGATATCGCGACATGTTGCATTTTCGTGGCCAAAAGAAAGAGAAAATGCAAGGAGAAAAAGTGTCGCGATATCGCGACATGTTGCATTTTCGCAGTCCAAAGCAAAGAGAAAATGCAAGGAGAAAAAGTGTCGTGATATCGCGACATGTATTTTCGCGGGCTGAAGCAAAGAGAAAGAGCAAGGAGAAAAAGTGTCGCGATATCGTGACATGTTGTATTTTTGCGGGCCAAAGCTAAGAGAAAGAGCAAGGAGAAAAAGTGTCACGATATCGTGACATGTTGTATTTTCGTGGGCCAAAGCTAAGAGAAAGAGCAAGGAGAAAAAGTGTCGTGATATCGTGACATGTTGTATTTTCGTAGGCCAAAGCAAAGAGAAATGCAGAGAAAGAAAAAGTGTCGTGATATCGTGACATGTCGCATTTTCGTGACTCAAAAGGGCAGCTAGGCAGAGAAAGAAAAAGTGTTGCGATATCGCGACATGTCGCATTTTCGCGACTCAAAAGGGCAGGCAGGCAGAGAGAAAAAAAAGTGTTGCGATATCGCGACATGTTGCATTTTCGCGACTCAAGAAGGGCAAACAGTTAGAGTAACAAAAGTTTCACGATATCGCGACATGTCGCATTTTCGTGACTCAAGAAGGGCAGGCAGGCAGAGTAACAAAAGTGTCGTGATATCGTGACATGTCGCATTTTTGTGACTCAAGAAGGGCAGGCAGGCAGAGTAAAAAAAGTGTCACGATATCGCGACATGTCGCATTTTCATGACTCGAAAAGGCTAGGCAGGTAGTGAAAAAAAATTGTCACGATATCGCGACACGTCGCATTTTCACGACTGAAGACCAGGATGGTAAAACTGAAGACTGCATAGTGACGTGGACCCATAAGGAATCTTTAATGATTTTAAATCATTTAAGATGGTCATTACATGTGGAAAGAAACAGATGCATGCCCATGTGGAGAAAACGAACAATCATGGAAGGAGAAAACGAACAGTCATTAAAATAGAAACGAAAAGTTTTTCAGAAACCAAAACACATGCATGCACAAAGGAGAAAACGAACAAACATGCAAAGAGAAAATGAACAATCATGCAAGGAGAAAACGAACAGTCATGACCGAGAAGACGAACAGTCATGGTAGGAGAATATGGTGTCAATTCTTTGCATGTAACATGTTTGAAAAAATGCCTACTCTATATATACAAAAGGAGTTACATAAAGAAGGCGTTACAATTGACAAGTGGCGTATGAGAATTGAAAGGAGTTACAAATGGAGTTACAAAGAGAAAGGATGGTTATAAAAGGAGTGTTGCTTGGACAATTTGTGTGGTGACTTTATTTGGTGAAGTGTGCGAGAGGAGCACAAGAGGAGAGCGAGAGGCGTGCAATAGGCGAGCGAGAAGGGTGTGTGTTGTGTGAATTGCGAAAGATGTTGAGTAAGCAATAGACCAGTCAGGGTCTTGTAAAAGTGAAGGCATTTCTATGTCAATCTTCTAGTTTCAAGATTGAAGTCCAAGTTGGTGCTTAGCATCAGGGGTTGGTGCTCCTTCCAATTGGTGCTGGTAAATCAGGGGTTGGTGCTCCTTTCTATTGGTGCAGATAAATCAAGGGTTGGTGCTCCTTCCAATTGGTGCTGATAAATCAGGGGTTGGTGCTCCTTTCTGTTGGTGTAGATAAATCAGGGATTGGTGCTCCTTCTAGTTGGTGCTGGTAAATCAGGGTTTGGTGCTCCTTTTTATTGGTGCAGATAAATTAGGGGTTGGTGCTCCTTCTAGTTGGTTCTGGTAAATCAGGGGTTGGTGCTCCTTTCTATTAGTGTAGATAAATCAGGGGTTGGTTCTCCTTTCTGTTGGTGCAGATAAATCAGGGGTTGGTGCTCCTTCCAATTGGTCTTGGTAAATCAGGGGTTGGTGCTCCTTTCTATTAGTGTAGATAAATCAGGGGTTGGTGCTCCTTCCAGTTGGTGCTGGTAAATCAGGGGTTGGTGCTCCTTTCTATTGGTGTGTAGATAAATCAGGGGTTGGTGCTCCTTCCAGTGGGTGCTGGTAAATTGATTGTAAAGTTAGTGCTTTGCAAAGGCTGGATTTGGATGGGAGTCCAAATAGTCATTTTGAGGAGTAGCCAAATCGGTGAACCTCGGTACATCTTGTGTTGTGTGATGTTCTCTTATTATACTTGCTTTATTTGGTTTTAAGTTTTCATTGTTTCGGCTTTAAGAGTTGAAGATTTAAGTTTTAAAAAGTTACACTTATTCACCTCGCCCCCTCTCAGTGTCATTGTGAGACTAACAATTGGTATCAGAGCCAATTTTCTGAACAAGCTTAACCAGCTAGGGTGATCTTGGAAGTAACACAATGGTAGGTGGTGAAGGCTTCTCATCAAAAAAAGCACCATTGTTTTTTTTTTTTTTTTTTGTATTTACATGGTGGAATCGATAGCCGCCACGAATCTAGGCAAGTTGTCCAACTTTTATGGCCACCACATTTCCTCCCCCCAAATCCGCCACACGACCTTCTCCCCTATAACCACCATGCCATAATCATTTTAAACCTTTTACACCGTTGAAAGCACCAGGAAAGGGACAAGTGTTCAGTTCGGTGAGGCTCGAGATTTGAACCTTGGATCTCTAACCCCTTATGGGGTTTGGATGAACCAATTGGTCTACACCTCAAACCTTAACAAAGCACCATTTTTGGATGAAACTAATTACACATTTTGGAGACTCAAGATGCAGACATATCTTTGTGCTTTGGGATACGAAATTTGGGATTTAGTAAATAGTGGATACACAATACCCACCACTTCTCTAACCGATGCTATCGGTAAGAAACTATTTGAGAATAACTCAAATGCAAAGAATGCTATCATATGCGGATTAGTGGACAGTGAACTAGTAAAAATTATGAGTTGTAAAACGACAAAAGAAATATGGGACAAACTGAGGAGCATTCATGGAGACGATAAGATCAAGGAGGCCAAGTTACAAACACATCGAGATCAGTTCAAAGTATTAAATATGAATGACGATGAGAACATAGAGGCATATATACTGAGAGTTAATGAAGTAATTAATGTGATTAGAGGACTCGGTGAGGAAATCGAAGATTCTGTCATCGTGAAAAAGGTATTAAGATCTCTTCTCCAAAGATTTGATTCTAAAGTTTTAGCTATAGAAGAAGCTAAAGATCTAAATTCTTTTAGTATGGATGAGATGCATGGTTCTTTGACTGCATATGAGATGAGAATAGAAAAATCTAAACCCACAGACAGAGAAGCTGATTTTAAAGCCCATAAAAATATGAAAGCAAAACAAAAATCCGAGGAAGAAGAGACATCAGATGAAATGGAAGCAAACTTTTTTCAAAAACTAAAAATGGGAAAAGAAAAATACAGAGGAAAGTTATCGTTTAAATGTTTCAATTGTGGAGGTGTTGGGCATCTTGCAGCTAAATGTCCACTTAATGAGAAGAACAAAAGTGATGAAGGATCGCACCAAGAAAGAAGTGACTAGAAGAAAAAAACAAATTTTAGAAAAGGCAACTTCAAGAAGAAAAGTTTCATCTCCAATAATGTCAGTTCATCAGAAGACAGCTGCAGTGAGGATTCTAAAAAGGAAACAGGTGAAGCTCTTTTTATGGCACTCAAAGAAGAAAGAACAGAAAAAGAACAAGTATGTGATGAAAACCTTGAGGTTGAAGTAGATCTAGAAGGTGAGTTGATCGCTGCACTTGAAGAGATGAAATATAGAAAAGAAAAATAACAAAAGACTATCCAAGAAGTTGGAAGAATATGGAGATAATATTGAAGATCTCTTCTTACAAATTCATAAAGCCAAAAAAATAGAAGAAGCCTTGAAGTCACACCTGGATGATAAAGTCGATGTATGTAGCAAACGTGAAGAGGAATCTAACAAAGTTATTAGTGATCTAAAGCTGCAAGTAGAAGAGTCCAAAAGGATTGAAGAAACTCTCAAGTCATAGATCAATGAGAAAGAGATTGTTTACTGCAAACAAGGAGAGGAGATTGTTTTATTGAGGAAACAACTAGAAGAGGCCAATACAAATCTCAAATTTGAGAAGAGCACAGAGTTGCTAGATAAAATGATAAGGCAACAAAGAAGCCCCATGTGTAAGCTTGGTCTTGGATATGAAGCTGAACAACCTTCATCTTCTAAAACTATAGAGAAGAAGAAGTCCACTGCTGAAGGATCAAAGAAAGAAAAGCTTGAAGCTACATCTTCAAAAGGAAGAAAATCTCAAAGGAGATCTACAGCAAAGCAACCACAACAAAAGAGGTTCTATCACTCTCACTTTATTCATAATAATGCTTTTAATGGCTATTTTTTTAGATGCAACCATTATGGTCACAAGGTAATTTATTGTGGATTGAATAATAAATCAAAGAGTTATGTTGGTAGAAATACATCTGTTGAACACCATGTGCAATGTTTTTAATGTAATGGTCATGGGCACATAGCAAGGTTTTTTCCAAGAACTTTTGTATCTAATCTAAGGCAAGACAATAGATTTCATCAGACACAAATAATGCAACACAGACAGGGAAGAAATCATGTGCATCAAAGAAATCAAGGATGCACAAGATACAACCACCCAAGAGAAATGTTCAAGTTCACAAAAAGATTCAAAATAGGGATGCAGTTGAAAAACTCAAGCCCAAGTTCAAGAAATATTGGAGAAAGAAAGAAGAGAGGAAATCGTGTCTCCTTGCACTGAAGGAGACTACTCCTCTATTGCACTAAGCGGCTCCAGGTAGCACATCCTCAGGGGGAGCAATCTTAAAGTTTTATTTTAATGCTCCTATGTTGTTTGGTTATCTAAGGATGAAATGCAAGTAGTCAGGGGGAGTTGTCGTATAGTTGTCAAAGTGTGTTTCAGTTCATGTAGTTGTTTGTAGAGGATTCTTTGGTACCTCAAGGGTACTATGGAGTATGGGTTATGGTATCCGAAAGGTAAGGACTTCACCCTTATTGCGTATTTAGATGCAGATTGGGCAGGATGTGTAGATGACATAAAGAGTATCAGTGGAGGTGCATTCTATCTTGGAGACAGGTTGGTCGTGTGGAACAGTAAGAAACAAGAGTCGGTCTCCTTATCCACAGCAGAAGTAGAATATATTGTAGCGACAGTGTGTTGTACGCAGGAGAAAGTTGCGGAAGGTGAGGTTAAGTTGGATTTTGTTCCAACAACAGAGCAAGTAGCGGATATCTTCATGAAACCGTTGCCCAAGGAAGTCTTTGAGTACCTTCGCAATAAATTGGGAGTGGTCACGCTTCCCAAGAATTGACTAGATATGAGAATTTTTGCCTAAGAATGTTGTGCATGGACTCAGGGGGAGTCTACAACAGCCCTTTGATATTGTTGTCAAAGGGGGAGAAGAGTTACAGGAAATTGCACGTGTGTTGCCAACAATTCCAAAGGGGGAGATTGTTGAGCAAGGTGCAGCGACAGTATTGTCATTGTTGTCAACACAGTTAGAAAGATCGGTTGATGCAGTGGACAAGAGTTCAGAGGTTACTCAGAGTATGTATAGTGATGTTAAATGCTCATGAGGATGTTTTTGATGTTTGGGTAAAGTTGTTACAGGTTGTCCAAGAAGACCGAAGTGGCCCATATCCAAAAGAGAAGCGAAAAAGCAAAGAGGAAAAAGTGTCACGATATCGCGACATGTTGCATTTTCATGGCCAAAAGAAAGAGAAAATGCAAAGAGGAAAAAGTGTCACGATATCGCGACATGTTGCATTTTCACGGCCAAAAGAGAAGAGAAAATGCAAGGAGAAAAAGTGTCGCGATATCACGACATGTTGCATTTTCGTGGCCAAAAGAAAGAGAAAATGCAAGGAGAAAAAGTGTCGCGATATCGTGACATGTTGCATTTTTGCGGTCCAAAGCAAAGAGAAAATGCAAGGAGAAAAAGTGTCACGATATCGCGACATGTTGTATTTTCACGGGCCGAAGCAAAGAGAAAAAGCAAGGAGAAAAAGTGTCTCGAAATCACGACTTGTATTTTCGCGGGCCATAGCTAAGAGAAAGAGCAAAGAGAAAAAGTGTCGCGATATCGCGACATGTTGTATTTTCACGGGTCAAAGCTAAGAGAAAGAGCAAGGAGAAAAAGTGTCGCGATATTGCAACATGTTGTATTTTCGTGGGCCAAAGCAAAGAGAAAGGTAGAGAAAGAAAAAGTGTCGCGATATCGCAATATGTCGCATTTTCGTGACTCAAAAAGGGCAGCCAGGAAGAGAAAGAAAAAATGTCGCGATATCGCGACATGTCGCATTTTCACGACTCAAAAGGGTAGGCAGGTAGAGAAAAAAAAAGTGTCGCGATATTGCAACATGTCGCATTTTCGCGACTCAAGAAGGGCAGGCAGTCAGAGTAACAAAAGTGTCGTGATATCACGACATGTCGCATTTTTGCGACTCAAGAAGGGCAGGAAGGCAGAGTAACAAAAGTGTCGCGATATCGCGACATGTCGCATTTTCGTGACTCAAGAAGGGCAGGCAAGCAGAGTAACAAGTGTTGCGATATCGTGACATGTCGCATTTTCGCGACTCGAAAAGGCCAGACAGGCAGTGAAACAAAAGTGTCGCGATATCGCGACATGTCGCATTTTCGTGACTGAAGACCAGGATGGTAAAACTAAAGACTGCATAGTGACGTGGACCCATAAGGAATCTTTAATGATTTTAAATCATTTAAGATGGTCGTTACACGTGGAAAGAAACGGACGCATGCCCATGTGGAGAAAACGAACAGTCGTGGAAGGAGAAAACGAACAGTCGTTAAAATAGAAACGAAAAGCTTTTTCGAAAACCAAAATGCATGCATGCACAAAGGAGAAAACGAACAGACATGCAAAGAGAAAACGAATAGTCATGCAAGGAGAAAACGAACAGTCATGATCGAGAAGACGAACAGTCATGGTAGGAGAATATGGTGTCAATTCTTTGCATGTAACGTGTTTGACGAAATGCCTACTCTATATATACAAAAGGAGTTACATAAATAAGGCATTACAATTGACAAGTGACGTATGAGAATTGAAAGAAGGAGTTACAACTGGAGTTACAAAGAGAAAGGATGGTTATAAAAGGAGTGTTGCTTGGACAATGTGTGGGGACTTTATTCGGTGAAGTGCGCAAGAGGAGCGCAAGAGGAGAGCGAGAGGCGCGCGATATGCAAGCGAAAAGGGTGTGTGTTGTGTGAATTGCGGGAGATGTTGAGTAAGCAATAGACCAGTCAGGGTCTTGTAAAAGTGAAGACATTTCTATGTCAATCTTCTAGTTTCAATATTGAAGTCCAAGTTGGTGCTTGACATCAGGGGTTGGTGCTCCTTCTAGTTGGTGCTGGTAAATCAGGGGTTGGTGCTCCTTTCTATTGGTGCTGATAAATCAGGGGTTAGTGCTCCTTCCAGTTGGTGCTGGTAAATCAGGGGTTGGTGCTCCTTCCAGTTGGTGCAGATAAATCAAGGGTTGGTGCTCCTTCTAGTTGGTGCTGGTAAATCAGGGGTTGGTGTTCCTTTCTGTTAGTGTAGATAAATCAGGGGTTGGTGCTCCTTTCTGTTGGTGCAGATAAATCAGGGGTTGATGCTCCTTCCAGTTGGTGCTGGTAAATCAGGGGTTGGTGCTCCTTTCTGTTAGTGTAGATAATTCAGGGGTTGATGCTCCTTCCAGTTGGTGCTGGTAAATCAGGGGTTGGTGCTCCTTTTTTTTGGTGCAGATAAATCAAGGGTTGGTGCTCCTTCCAGTGGGTGCTGGTAAATTGATTGTAAATTTAGTGCTTTGCAAAGGCTATATTTGGATGGAAGTCCAAACAGTCATTTTGAGGAGTAACCAAATCGGTGAACCTCGGTACATCTTGTGTTGTGTGATGTTCTCTTGTTATACTTGCTTTATTTGGTTTTAAGTTTTCATTGTTTCGGCTTTAAGATTTGAAGATTTAAGTTTTAAAGAGCTACATTGATTCACCCCCCCTCTCAGTGTCATTGTGAGACTAACGACATGATGGTTATAGGGGTGAACTATACAAAGATCTATGTGACAGCTTTCAGGGAGAACATTGCAGAATACTGTGGAGGCCATAAAAAATCGAAAGTCGAAAAGTCTGCCCAAATTCATTGCGACTATCGATTCCACCATGTAAAATATATATATATATATATATATATATATATATATATATCCTACCTCATTCGTGGCGACAACAATTCCACCATGTAAAATATTATATATATATATATATATAGTCTCAGAGTGAGGAGACCCTCGTTGGAATCATCATTGTTTGGAGAAGCATTGAACGCTTGTCCGTTTATGATGTTTTCAGTGGCGTAAAAGGTTTAAAATGATTGTAACATGATGGTTATAGGGATGAACTATACAAAGATCTGTGTGACGGCTTTTAGGGCAAACATTGCATAATACTGTGGAGGCCATAAAAAATCAAAAGTCGAAAAGTCTGCCCAAATTTGTGGCCATTATGGATTCCACCATGTAATATATATATATATATATATATACAATCCCTTATTTTTTATTACTAGTTGTCATTATAATTCCTACCTCATCTCAGAGTGAGGAGATCCTCGTTGAAATCATCATTGTCTGGAGAAGCACTGAATAGAGGTCTACTACCTATTCCCTAAACAAGGCTAACCTCTAAAGTTTGAACCTAGATCTCTTTTTGATATACGACTAGAACTTACAATACAGCCAACCCTTTTAAACTATTTTAATAAAATATTATTCAATATATATATATATATATATATATATATATATATATATATATATATATATATATATATATATATATATATATATATATATATATAATCGTTAATTTGTGTAAATTGTTTTTATGGAAAATAATATGATCTTAAACTCTTATTTGACAAACTTAAATTCAAATTATACTAAAATATATAAAAAATATATAAACCAAATAAAAAAATAAAAAATCATATAATATTAGTAAGTAATAGAATTATTTATGAAGCATATCTTATACTTACGTAAACATATCATATATGCACATAATAAAAAAATTAAGTAAGTTTGTTGTGTGTTAGGAGGTCTGGTACCTATAGTAATGGTGAGGGACAGTGGACACTCTTCGCCACCCCATGCTATAAGGCTATTCAAATCCTCATTGTTATTTGTATTGGGATTTGGAGAATGTTGTGGTAGAGAATGTTTTGCTCGTTCTATTGGTCCATAATTATTGCTCGTTGGTGCTTTGTAGTTGTTTTTATTTCGGACTTGGGAAGGTTCAGTTGTGGGCATGGGAAAACAAACCCGGGTCGAAGTCATTATTTCTCATGGATTGGAGAGCTTTGTGATGAGGTGGCTACCTGTTACCTTTACCTTTACTTCGTCATTATGCTCATTATGCTTATGCTTCGGTCTGTCTGCCTGACTTGGGAAGTGTATGATTGTTGGGGACCGTTGGTTTTCCCCCCTTGGAACTCCTTAGCTCGTCGTGTTGTGGTTTCTAGTGGCTGAGGTGAAGTGGCGTTGTATGGAAGCTCCACTTATCCTGTGCATGTGGTATCACCAGAGATGGCATTAGATTTTGACCTGCCTGCCTTGGGAAGTGTATGATTATTGGGGAGCGTTGGTTTTCCCCCTTGGAACTCCCCATGTTGTGGTTTCTAGTGGCTGAGGTGAGGTGGCATTGTATGGAAGCTCCACTTATCCTGTGTATGTGATGCAGGAGCATCCAGTGGCACCTGATGCATAAGCATCTAGTGGCAGGAGGGCCACTTCTGAAAAGTTGGCCAAGGAGGGAAGACGTCGCGATTTCGCGACATGTCGCGAAATCGCGACAGAAGAAGGCAAAGAGAAGAATATGTCGCGATATCGTGATAGAAAAAGTGTCACGATATTGCGACACAAAGAGGAAAGAGGAACCAGCAGAGAAGACTGTCATGATATCGCGACAAAAAATGTGTCGCGATATCGTGACACAAGCGAAGAACGAAGCCCGTGGGGAGAAGCTGTCGTGAAATCGCGACATCAAACGTGTCACGAAATCGCGACAAGGAGCAGCTAGGAGTGTCGCAAAATTGCGACAAGGAGCAGCCGGGAGTGTCGTGAAATCACGACTGTCGCAAAATCGCGACAAGGAGCAGCCGGGAGTGTCGCGAAATCACGACTGTTGCAAAATCATGACTGTCGTGAAATCGCGACAAGGAGCAGCCGGGAGTGTCATGAAATCATGACTATCACGAAATCACGACAAGGAGCAGCCGGGAGTGTCGCAAAATCGCGACCGTTGCGAAATCGTGACCAGAAACAGCCGAAAGGTGATGCCGATGAGAATGTCGCGATTTCGCGACATGTCGCGATTTCGCGACCAGCAGCAGGAGGAAGAAGATGCCAAGGAGATTGTCATGATTTTGCGACATGTCGCGAAATCGTGACCGAAACAGAAAAGCAAAGGCATCCGAAGGCAAATGTTGCGATATCGCGACTTGAAGATAAGAAAGGCAACGAGGAAGGAAAATGTCATGATATCGTGACATGTCGTGATATCGCGACCCAAAGGCGAAAAAGGCAGCGAGGAAGAAAAATGTCGCGATATCGCGACATGTCGGCGATCGAAATGGAAAAGGAAGGGCAAGAGAGGAAACATGTCATGATATCACGACATGTCGGGTTTTCACGACCCGAAGAGGAGAGAAGAGGCAATGGAGCAGAAATGTCCCGATATCGCGACATGTCGGGTTTTTGCGACCCGAAGAGGAGAGAGAAGGCAAGGGAGCTAAAATGTCGCGATATCGCGGCATGTCGCATTTTTGCGACAGGAAGAGAAGAAGACGAGGAAGAAGGAGGAGAGGTCACGAAATCGCGACAGGCTGCATTTTCAGGGACCATTATAGAAGGAGTCCATTGAGCGACACGTGGCAGCAAGGTGAAGTGAAAGTAGGCGAAGACAAAGAGACGTGCAAAAAATGTAACCGTAAGCAGGAGTCGGACGATAGTTACAGAGGTCATTGCAGATTGCAGTTATGGAGCAGACGAAGACGAACAGTCGTGGCAGAAATGAATCGAAGGGCCGCCAGATGGAAGACGAAGAGGTACGCCCCAAAATTTATAAAAGGATGAAGCAGATGCGTGTACAAGGGTTGGAAAACGACAGTTGCAGAGTTGGGAAAACTGTAGAAGCAGACTCGCGAAGTCGAGTTGTAGAGTCGAGGGCAGAGAGCCGGCTTAGAGAGTGCGTTTTCCTTCCAGGGGGGACAGAGTTAGGATTTGCATAGGGAGTAGAAAACTAAGCCGTCGAGCTAGTTTCTGTAAAGCCTGCAGGCTGTTACTGTAATTTATTTCCAGTTTGTTAATGAAAAATTGGATTCGTGAGTTGTAAATTTTTCTGTTCCCCATCAAGTGGTATCAGAGCCAGAAGTTCCTGAGTGTGCAAGCAGATCGTCGAAAGTGAGGCAGTTTACACCAGGATCTATGGAAGGGCTTGTGATTGAGCGAGCAGAATGCCTCCAAGAAGAAACCGAGGTGGTGGCAGAGACATAGCGACAGCAGAAGATGTCCGAGTTTTGCAGGGGCAAATGCAAGCCCTACAAGAGGAGCTGCTCAGAATAGATTTGCAGAGGCAAGTGAAAGCCCTACAAGAGGAGCTGCTCAGAATGGATTTGTAGAGGCAAGAGGAGCTGCGCAGAAAGCGTGAGGATAAACTGAGAAGTAGAGGCCAGGAAACGGAGTTGAAGTGGACTACAAAGGCAGGTGAATGTCTGGAGGTATTGCAGAAGGCGGTGACCAGACAACGCAGAAGTGAAGATCACTTCTCCACCAACCCCGGGTGTCTGATGCAGGAGCATCCAGTGGCACCTGATGCAGAAGCATCTAGTGGCAGGAGGGCCACTTCTGAAAAGTTGGCCAAGGAGGGAAGACGTCGCGATTTCATGACATGTCGCAAAATCGTGATAGAAGAAGAAGAAGGCAAAGAGAAGAATATGTCGCGATATCGCGACAGAAAAAGTGTCGCGATATCGCGACACAAAGAGGAAAGAGGAACCAGCGGAGAAGACTGTCGTGATATCGCGACAGAAAATGTGTCACGATATCACGACACAAGCGGAGAACGAAGCCCGTGGGGAGAAGCTGTCACAAAATCGCGACAGCAAACGTGTCGCGAAATCGCGACAAGGAGCAGTCAGGAGTGTCGCGAAATCATGACAAGGAGTAGCCGCGACTGTCGCGAAATCACGACAAGGAGCAGTCGGGAGTGTCGTGAAATCGCGACTATCACAAAATCGTGACAAGGAGCAGCCGGGAGTGTCGCGAAATCGCGACCGTTGCGAAATCACGACCAGAAACAGCCGAAAGGTGGTGCCGATGACAATGTCATGATTTTGCGACATGTCGCGAAATCGCGACCAGCAGCAGGAGGAAGAAGATGCCAAGGAGATTGTCGCGATTTTGCGACATGTCACGAAATCGTGACCGAAATAGAAAAGCGAAGGCGTCCGAAGGCAAATGTCGCGATATCGCGACTTGAAGATAAGAAAGGCAGCGAGGAAGGAAAATGTCGTGATATCGTGACATGTCGCAATATCACGACCCAAAGGGGAAAAAGGCAGCAAGGAAGAAAAAAGTCACGATATCGCGACCGAAAGGGAAAAGGAAGGGCAAGAGAGGAAACATGTCGCGATATAGCGACATGTCGGGTTTTCACGACCCGAAGAGGAGAGAAGAGGCGATGGAGCAGAAATGTCGCGATATCGCGACATGTCGGGTTTTCGCGACCCGAAGAGGAGAGAGAAGGCAAGGGAGCTAAAATGTCGCGATATCGCGACATGTCGCATTTTTGTGACAGGAAGAGAAGAAGACGAGGAAGAAGGAGGAGAGGTCGTGAAATCGCGACAGGCTGCATTTTTAGGGACCATTACAGAAGGAGTCCATTGAGCAACACGTGGCAGTAAGGTGCAGTGAAAATAGGCGAAGACAAAGAGACGTGCAGAAAATGTAACCGTAAGCGAGATTCGGATGGCAGTTACAGAGGTCGTTGCGGATTGCAGTTATGGAGCAGACGAAGACGAACAGTCGTGGCAGAAATGAATCGAAGGGCCGCCAGATGGAAGACGAAGAGGCACACCCAAAAATTTATAAAAGGATGAAGCAGAGGCGTGTACAAGGGTTGGAAAACGGCAGTTGCAAAGTTGGGAAAACTGCAGAAGCAGACTCGCAAAGTCGAGTTGCAGAGCCGAGGGCAGAGAGCCGGCTTAGAGAGTGTGTTTTCCTTCCAGGGGGGACAGAGTTAGGATTTGCATAGGGAGTAGAAAACTAAGCCGTCGAGCTAGTTTTTGTAAAGCCTGCGGGCTGTTACTGTAATTTATTTCTAGTTTGTTAATGAAAAATTGGATTCGTGAGTTGCAATTTTTTCTGTTCCCCATCAGTATGTGGCATCACGAGAGATGGAGTTAGATTTTGAGGAGGAGGCGACTCAAATGTCCAGTGAAATCATTTTTAAAGTGAATATTGTATTGTAGAACCACCTGGATTCTTCCATAAGTTTTCTCAAGGACAACTGTTCTGGCCCTCCTGGTTTATGGTGTCTTTCGTTTGTTTTCTGCTCTATTCTCGGCTGTCTAGTGCTTTAGTGCACTGGAATGACTGATTTTAAATTATTACGTGAGGAAATGATAAAACTTAAAATGCGTCTTGTTAGTCAATAACGGTGTGAGGTAACGGTCGCCGTTAACGCGACTGACGTTTTAAATTATTGTGTGAGGAAACGATGAAACTTCAAAGTGCGTCTGTCAGTCAATAAGGTTGTGCGAGGTAACGGTGTCAGCTAAGAAGCGGTCATTGATGTTTTAAATTATTAATAGTTCTAAGTGTGGTCATTCACATTTTTCCTCGTTTGTATGTTTGGTGAATTGTTTAATTATGTTAATATATTCTAAAATATCTAGAATTGTTAGTAAGGATTTAAATATTGTAATTTTTTTTCTAAAATATATTTTTAATTATAAATCTTTGTATTTTAGATGGTATTTTTCATGATTTTTTAAGTTATTATACATATTTTTATAAGTTTAAAACGTTGATCTTTGCTTGTGGTTAGGTTTTAATATCTTCTAAAAAGTTATTTAAATCATGTGTAAAATAATGTGCATTGTGTTATTGTTTTTAAATATAATATTAAAAAATGAAAATATATGTTAGATAAGCTATAATTAACTCTAGTGAAGGCTAGAGGAAAAAACATTGTAAGACCTTAAGTTAAGAGGATTTGCTAGGAAGTTGGAAAACTCCTACAAATATCACATTCGAGGCGTTAAAAAATCAAAAGATATTTGAACCGTTGAGAAAAAGCGAAGAAAAGATTTTTGAACAGTTGAAGCGAAGAAATTTTTTTATAGCCGTTGGGAAAAGCGGTGGAAAATCTTTATATAAAGCTATATCACATCAAGGAAGAAACATCAAAGAACATTTTGTTTGGATTTCGGATGAGTTTTTTCTTGGCAGTAAATTTTTTTCTCTTCTCCGTTTATGTTTTCTTTTGTCAAGGGGACGCTCCTATGTATTTTTGTTTTGTCTTGTCTGAAGTTTTGTTTTAATTTGTGAATTTTTTCATGGGTTGTAGATTTTCTTGTGAATTATTTCTGTTCACAGAGGGAATGCTTTAAAATCTTTTCAAAAGGAGGTTCAGCATTCTTCTCCGGTCGAAAGTCACCACATATTGAGATGTTCTAATTGATTTAGTATCATTATGAATTTATTCTCTCGAATTGCTGCGTATGTAAAGTGAAATTATTAGGGTTTTTCATTTTGTTTTTTGTGTTTTTCTCTCCACACGACGGTCATGGTATTTGGTCATTGGTCTATCCGTACAGAATCTCCATAGCTATGCCATCAAACACAACGGACGTTTAAGTTACGCAAGAAACAAATGAGGATATCGAATTTATGAAGGAAATGAATGTTTTCTTAAATCCACTCCCTTATATACTCAGCGAGGTATGTACTTTGATCTTGTGGATTCATGTCTTTTCTTAGATGCACTTTGGTACATTGATTTAATTTTGTATTTATTGATTTAATAAGTGTTAGCTTTTAATATGTTGAAGTTAATTTTAATTTTAATTTTGTATTTATTGAGTTAGTAAGTGTTAGCTTTTAATATGTTAGAAGTTAATCTTATTTTTACTTAGTGGAGTGAGTCGTCCTCATTGATAGGAACTTATTTAACTGCAACTCAGAACTATTTAAACCGCTACATTAATAGTTAAAATAATTTATTTAAAAAATTTAGTTGATGTGGAACTATTTACTTGATTGTTGGAAAATATGTTTCACAGATATTTATGATAAATATATTAAAATATGTTCATAGGTTAACGTTTAGAATGTAACGTGAGTGTGAGGTAACCGTGACAGCTAGCACTTACAATGTTAAAGTAGCGGTCATTAATATCTGACTGACATTATTGTGTGAAGAAATGATGAAATTTAAAGCGCGTTTGTTAGTCAACAACATTGTACGAGCTAATAATTATAGGCTTAAAATAAAAAGTACCTCATTTAATCTCTTAAAATATAAAATATTGTACGCGGTAATTATGGTACTTAAAATAGAGTGCTTAAGGTAAAGCTACTCCTTAGCTTACAAGCCAAATAGCCATTAATTCCAAACCTCAGGCATATATTTTCTTATAATTCACAAGCTAAAAGTTGGTACCATCTTTGAAATGGGAGCCATCCGCATGTGGCAATCAATTCAAGCTATGGAACAAAGTCATTTAGAGCATGAATTGGTTTGTATTACCAAATTATTATTTTTAAGTAAACAATAGAACAAAGTCATTGAGAGCATGAATTGTTTTGTGCTAACAAATTATTATTTTAATAATAATATCAGGTAAGTTGAAACCCTCAGCAAGCTCAAGAGGGGATTACAAGATTAAAGCACCTCCATAGATATTTTAAAGTTAGATGGTATATTTAGTCTGGTCCAACTCTCTTAAGTATTATTGAAGAAGAGACTCAGGCCATACTGGAAAAATCATTTTTTTTCTATGAAAACCCTTCAATTTCTTCTTCTCACGTAGTTGGTATGAATGCAGGTTAAAGTTTGTTTCATATTTGATTTTTTATCTTTTATTTTCATATGAATTTTCATTTAAGATAATTATTGGTGTGAATGTAGGTTAATGTTTGTTTCATATATAATTTTTTATCTTTTCTTTTTATATGAATTTTCATTTAAGATAATTATTAGAATTTCCTCTCATTCATATTTTTAAGAATAATGGTTATGTTTAATATTTTCTTTGTTAAGCTATTATCATCATCCTATACAGAGAGCACTCACGTTGTAGAATATATAGAGAGCACTCAAGGGTTCCTTCCAATAGCCTTGTACAAAGATGTAGTAAATTTTTATATTACTACAAATTAGTCCAACTCTAATAGAATTTGAGATAATTCTAATTATATAGAGATTTAAAATTTGTTCTTTATAATTCAGATTGGAAATATTGTAAGTATTTATATTACTAGAAATTAGTCCAAATTTATATCACTATAATTCAAATTGGAAACCCAAATTTCAACTGAAATTCAAAGAATTATATTCAGTATGAAATATCAACTATGTTACTATTTCCAACTAGTTAGAAGTGATCATTTGAAAATGAAATTCTACAAATAGTATATATAAAATATATGGAAATAGGATTCATAACTAAAGGAAAAAAACAATAGAATTCAAATTAAACATTAACAATATAAAAAATAAAATGAAGAAAATGTAGATACATTGGGCAAAAATTGAGTCTTGCATAGACCATTGCAAAATAAAATCTTTGAAATCCAATTCCTTTACAGGAGAACAGAGTATTAAAGTGAATTATTACTATCAATATTTTCTATATGCTGTTTCTAATGGTATATTATTATTATTAGAAATTGAATCCAATCTAGTACTTGGTTCTTTTTAGACCATTGTAAAACAAAATCTCTGAATTCCAATTCATTTACAGGGGAACATAGTATCAGAGTGAATTATTATAATCCAATTTGGTTCTTTTTAGTGCAGTATGTGAGTAATAGCTAATAATTCCACATTAATATGGTTGTGGGACTTGAGCGGTTTATGAGACCCATCACTTGCCAAAGTTACAAGTTTCTTGCAATGGGGTACCAGGCTTAGAGATGCAAGCCTGAGGTACCACTTATATAAGATTATTCACCCATATTAACATTGATTTTTGGCATATGATTGTGTGTATTGTGTGTAGGGTGAGTGGTAGGGGTAGGTTCCTATGACTGAAATTTTAGTTCACATTAATACCAAATTCTAAAGAATATTTTTAAACTTAATTTTCACTAAAATCATCTATTGTATGCTTATGAGAGTATTACTTCTTTATGTAGTCCCACAAGGTAAATAGTTTTCAGGTGTTTCTAATGAACCCTAAGAACATGGTTTAGGAAACCATAAAAATGAGTGTCTATTGTTGAATTTCTAATTGAGGTGTGAAGCCATGGTAATGTTTGAGAGGTATGCATGGTCTCTTTATGTAATCCCAGAAGGTCACATGTATGCATAAACATTTTTCAAGTATTTCTAATGAATCCTAAGAAGATGGTTTAGGAACCCATCAAAATGAGTGTCTATTGTTGAATTTCAAATTGAGGTGTGAAGCCATGGTAATGTTCAAAAGGTATGCAGGGTCTCAAATTTAAGGATGTAAAGTATCTATCTTGTGCTTAGAAGGTTCAATTTCAAATTGAGGTTAATGCTACCAATAAGAGAAATAAAAATAGAATAGAAGGTACAAGAGTGTCTACTTTTCAGTTTCAAATTGAGGTTAATGCTACCAATAAAAGAAATATTAATATAATAGAAGGTACAAAATGAGTGTCTACTTTTCAGTTTCAAATAAAGGTGTGAAGCCCTAGTAATGTTCCAACACCAAAATTTTCAAATTGAGGTGTGAAGCCATGGTAATGTTCACACCATGGGTAATGTTCCAGAGGTATGCATTGTCTCAATGTACACTGAGCTCCAATATTCTAGCGTGTTGTGTATTAACACTAAATACTTTGAGTTAATCTTAACAATAAGAACCTTATAATTCTAAGGGCAATATGTAACATGCAAAGGTTTGAGTATTTAATGTGTTGAATATAATTCTGAGGTCAACATTCAAGATGCAAAGGTTTTAGTATTTACTGTGTAATTCAATAATATGCAAGGATCAAAGGTTCATATTCTTTCTTTTAACGTTAAAAGGTTTGGTACTTTATGTTTCTACCATATTCTACAGTCTAGGGGTAGAAATATAGACCTTGTAAGTTGCAAATTTACCAAGATCAAGGTCACAAAGCCTACTAAAGAACACTCTTACATTAACTATTTACATTAAGTATGTTTTTGCCCAATTATATGATTCTATACATGGAGTTTATGATACACTGTTTTGGTTTTCTAATCAAACTTACTCTCCCCTTGTAATGGGTTATAGATCAACAATCATTTTTTTCCCAATTGCAACTCTAGTATGCACAAAAGTACAATATGACAATGCATTAACACATCAAATTGTAGTTTTTAGATATTATTTACAACTTATCAAATTATAGTAGAGGTCATATAATTCTCACAACTTGCACAAGATAATCAACAACTGTATTAACAATTGTATCAACAACTGTAATGTACTTTTCCACTACACCACTGTATTAACTTGCAAACTTATTTTTGTACATTGTAAAAATTGATTCATTTCAGAGTAGCTAGTATGTGTCTACCATATTATACAATCTAGGGGTAGCAATATATACCTTGCAAGTTGCATATTTACCAAGATCAAGGTCACAAAGCCTACTAAAGAACACTCTTACATCCACTATTTACATTAAGTATTTTTTTTCCAATTATATGATGCTACACATGGAGTTTATGATACCCTGTTTTGGTTTTTAATCAAACTCACTCTCCCCTTGTAATGGTTTATAGATCAACAATCATCATTTTTCCAATTACAACTCTAGTATGCACAAAATTAGAATATGACAATGCATTAACACATTAAATTATAGTTTTTAGATATTCTTTTGAGCATATCAAATTGTAGTAGAGGTCATGTGATTCTCACAACTTACACAAGATAATCAACAACTGTATCAACAATTGTAATGTACTTTTCCACTACACTGTTGTATTAACTTGCAAACTTATTTTTGTACACAATAAAAATTGATTCATTTCAGAGCAGCTAGTTATTATTCTGTAATGTGCTTTTCCACTACACTGTTGTATTAACTTACAAATTTATTTTCTTACATTGTAAAAATTGATTAATTTCAAAGCAGCTAGTTATTATTCAAGTGTTATTATTTGCATCAATGCAATTGTATTTCATATAGCTTCCATAATAATCCTTCATTTCAACAGGAAATCATCCATAAACAATGAAATACATCAATGAGTGCAATAACATCACTTTGAACTTGACATTCAATCATAAAGTTGCTGAACAATATAATTCATTTGCTATATTAACTTGTAGTAGAGGTCATGTGATTCTCACAAATTACACAAGATAATCAACAACTATAATGTACTTTTCCACTAGACTGTTGTATTAACTTGCGAACTTATTTTCATACATTGTAAAAATTGATTCATTTCAGATAAACTATTTATTATTCTATAATGTGTTTTTCTGCTACAGTATTGTATTAACTTGTGAACTTATTTCCTTCTTTATATTGTAAAAATTGATTCATTTCAAAGTATCCAGTTATTATTCTTTTAACTATATTCAAGTGTTATCATTTGCATCAATTCAACTATATTTCATTTAGCTTCTCTAATAATATCTCATTTCAATTGGAAATCATCCATAAACAATACAATACATCAATTAGTGTAATACCATCACTTTGAACTTGAATTTCAATCATAAAGTTGTTGAACCATATAATTCATTTGCTATGTTCTACTTGCGAAATCTTGATTTTTCAGTACTTATTTGTAAATTTAGTTGTCATGAATTATAATTAGAAATATTCAAATAACTATTTAAATATACTCATTCAAACTGTCAATAAATGTTGAAATTAGAATCTTTTACAATATATTATTCATGATAGGATTTATATTGAAATCAACTAGCTCATGGATTTTGTTTTATGATTTTTCTTTGATGATGGTTGAGTTCTTTTATTTATTGAACAACCCACAAAACTTAGAACATTTGTGTGTGGAAATTTTCTCGAGTACACCTCTAAAGGTTTTCTAAATTTAGCTTCTTCTTTTTTAATTTCATAATAAGTTTTAGGACAGGGAAGTCAATTTTTAAAGCAAATGATACTTCAATAAGTGAAACAATGTTTCAACATGAGTTATATTGCATAGGTATTGGTATTTCAAAATAAATTGGAGTTAATAATGATGTTTGCATTTTTTACAATACATAATTCATAATAATATTTAGATTGAAAACAAGTAGCTCACGACTTTTGTCTTGTTAATTATATTTTATTGTTACAATACATAATTCATAATAATAAAATCAAGTAGCTCATGTCTTTTGTCTTTTGAATTTTATCTTCTTTTATTTAATAAAACCCACGAAAATTTAAAAAATTTGTGTGTCGAAGTTTTGTTGAGTACATATTTATGACTTTTCCAAATTAGTTTCTTTATTTCAAATTTCATAATAAGTCCATAGGACATGGAAATCCATTATTAAAGCAAACGATACTTTGAATCTTTCATATAGCTTCCCTAATAATATTTCATTTCCGCTGGGAATCATCCATAAAGAATGAAATATATCAATGAGTACAATAACATCACTTTGAACATGACATTCAATCATAAAGTTGTTGAACAATATATTTTATTTACTATATTAACTTGTAGTAGAGGTCATGTGATTCCCACAACTTGCACAAGATAATCAACAACTGTAATGTACTTTTCCACTATACTATTGTATTACCTTGTGAACTTATTTTTGTACATTGTAAAAATTGATTCATTTTAGAGTAGCTAGTTATTATTCTATAATGTGCTTGTCTGTTACACTCATGTATTAAATTGCAAACTTATTTCCTTCCTTACATTGTAAAAATTTATTCATTTCAAAGTAGCTAGTTACTATTCTTTTAAAAATTGATTCATTTCAAAGTAGCTAGTTATTATTCTTTTAACTATATTCAAGTGTTATCATTTGCATCAATGCAACTATCTTTCATTTAGCTTCTCTAATTATCTCTCATTTCAGCTAAGAATCATCCATATACAATGAAGTACATCAATCAATGTAATATAATCACTTTGAACTTGACTTTCAATCATAAAGTTGTTCAATCAAATAATTCATTTGCTATATTCAACTTGCAAACTCCTGATTTTTTAGTACTTATTTTTAAATTTAGTTGTCATAAATTACAATTGGAATTATTCAAATAACTATTTAAATATACTCATTAAAACTATCAGTAAATTTTGATATTAAAATATTTTACAATATATTATCCATGATAATATTTAGATTGAAATCAACTAGCTTATGGATTTTATCTTGTGAATTTTATCTGATGGTGGTTAAGTTCTTTTATTTATTGAACAACCCATAGAACTTAGAACATTTGTCTGTGGAAATTTTCTTGAGTACACCTGTAAGGGTTTTCTAATTTAGCTTCTTTTTTTAAATTTCATAATATGTTTTAGGACAAGAAAGTCCATTATTAAATCAAATGATACTTACAGAAGTGAAATGACATTTCAACCTGAGCTATATTGCCTAGCTATTGGTATTTCAAAATAAATTGGAGTTAATAATGATGTTTGCAATTTTTACAATACATAATTCATAATAAGATTTAGATTGAAATCAAGTAGCTCATGGCTTTTGTCTTGTGAATTTTATCTTCTTTTATTTACTAAAACCCATGGAACTTAGAACATTTGTGTGTTGAAGTTATGTTGAGTACACATTTATGAAATTTTTAAATTAGTTTCTTTATTTCAAATTTCATAATAAGTCCATAGGACATGGAATTCTATTATTAAAGCAAATTAGACTTTGAATATTTTATATAACTTCCCTAACAATATTTCATTTCAGCTAGGAATCATCTATAAACAATGAAATATATCAATGAGTGCAATACCATCACTTTGAACCTGACACTCAGTCATGAAGCTGTTGAACAATATAATTCATTTATTATATTAACTTGTAGTAGAGGTCATGTGATTATCACAACTTGCACAAAATAGTCAACAACTATAATGTACTTTTCCACTACACTATTGTATTAACTTGCGAACTTATTTTTGTACATTGTAAAACTGATTCATTTCAAAGTAGCTAGTTATTATTCTATAATGTGCTTTTATGCTACATTATTGTATTAGCTTGCGAACATATTTCCTTCCTTCAATTGTAAAAATTGATTCATTTCAAAGTAGCTAGTTATTATTATTTTAAAAATTGATTCATTTCAAAGTAGCTAGTTATGATTCTTTTAACTATATTCAAGTGTTATCATTTGTATAAATGAAACTATCTTTAATTAATATTCTCTAATAATCTCTCATTTTAGCTAAGAATCATCCATAAACAATGAAGTACATCAATCAGTGTAATAACATCACTTTGAACCTGGCTTTCAATCATAAATTTATTGAACCATATAATTCATTGCTATATTCAACTTGAAACCCCGTTGTAGAACATTTGTGTGTTGAAATTTTTTGAGTACACCTTTATGACTTTTTCAAATTAATTTCTTTATTTCAAATTTCATAATAAGTCCATAGGACATGGAAGTCCATTATTAAAGTAAACAATACTTAATAAGTGAAATTATGTTTCAATATGAGTTATACTGCATAGGTAAACTATACTTCAATAAGTGAAATGATGTTTCAATACCAGTTATATTACATAGGTAAACGATACTAAATTATACTTCAATAAGTGAAATGATGTTTCAATATGAGTTATATTGCATAGGTAATCGATAGTATACTTCAATAAGTGAAATGATATTTCAATATGAGTTTTATTGCATAGGTAAATGATACTAAACTATACTTCAATAAATGAAATGATGTTTCAATACCAGTTATATTACATAGGTAAACGATACTAAATTATACTTCAATAAGTGAAATGATGTTTCAATACCAATTATATTGCATAGGTAAACGATACTAAACTATACTTCAATAAGTGAAATGATGTTTCAATACGAGTTATATTGTATAGGTAACAATACTAAACTATAATTCAATAAGTGAAATGATGTTTCAATACTAGTTATATTGCATAGGTAAACGATACTAAACTATACTACAATAAGGGAAATGATATTTCAATACGAGTTATATTGCATAGGTATTACAAAATAAAGTGTTAGTTAATAATGCATTGGGTGAAATGATGTTTCAATATGAGTTATATTGCATAGGTAAACTATACTTCAATAAGTGAAATGATGTTTCAATATGAGTTATATTGCATAGGTAAAATATACTTCAATAAGTGAAATGATGTTTCAATATGAGTTATATTGCATAGGTATTACAAAATAAAGTATTAGTTAATAATGCATTGGGTGAAATGATGTTTCAATATGAGTTATATTGTATAGGTAAACGATACTTCAATAAGTGAAATGATGTTTCAATATGAGTTATATTGCATAGGTATTACAAAATAAAGTTTTACTTTAATAATGCATAGGGTTTGACATTTCTATGCAAAAAATGAGTGGCTAGGAAATATTTTCTTCATGTGAAATATTCTCAATATTGTCAGCCTAAAGATAGACAAGGACTTTCTAGATGATAAATCATAAAGCTAATCTTGATTTCTTATGTATTTTTATATTCATAGGTGTAAACATGAGTCTTAGGTGATGACACGACTTTTCTAGATGATAAAAGCTAATATTACCTATTTATCTATTTTTATAGGTATAAACATGAGTCTTTAGTGGTGACATGAAGTTATGTGTCTCTTCCTTAGTAAATACAAGAATGTTATCCATTTTAAATAATGAATAGAATTGGGTACTTAAAATTGATGTATTTTGATGTATTTAAATAATTGAAATGAAGTTAGCCCTCCTATGAAAATACATCAATTTTAAGTACCCAATTCTATTTATTATTTAAAATGGATAACATTCTTGTATTTACTAAGGAAGAGACACATAACTTCATGTCACCACTAAAGACACATGTTTATACCTATAAATACATATAAATAGGTAATATTAGCTTTTATCATCTAGAAAAGTGGTGTCATCACCTAAGACTCATGTTTATATCTATGAATATAAAAATAGATTAGCAAGCAGGATTAGCTTTATGCTTTATCATCTAGAATTTACTTGTCTATCTTTAGGCTAACAATATTGAGAATATTTCACATTAAGAAAAGACTTCTTAGCCACTCATTTTTTGCACATTTGTTTTGCACATAAATGTCAAATCCTATGCATTATTAACTAACATTTTATTTTGTAATACCTATGCAATATAACTCACATTTAAACATCATTTCACTTATTGAACTATCATTTACCTATAAAATATAAATCATATTGAAACATCATTTCACTCAATGCATTATTAACTAACACTTTATTTTGTAATACCTATGCAATATAACTTATATTGAAACATCATTTCACTTATTGAAGTATAGTTTAGTACCGTTTACCTATGCAATATAACTCATGTTGAAACATCATACCTATGCAATATAATATTGAAACATCATTTCACTTATTAAAGTATAGTTGAGTATCGTTTACCTATGCAATATAACTCATGTTGAAACATCATTTCACCCAATGCTACCACTTTATTTTGTAATACCTATGCAATATAACTTGTATTGAAACATCATTTCACTTATTGAAGTATATTTTACCTATGCAATTTAACTCATATTGAAATATTATTTCACTTATTAAAGTATCATTTGTTTTAATAATGGACTTCCATGTCCTATGGACTTATTATAAAATTTTAAATAAATAAAATAATTAGAAAAAGTCTTAAAGGTGTACTCAACAAAACTTTAACACACAAATGTTCTACAGTGAGGTTTCAAGTTGAATATAGCAAATGAATTATATGTTTCGATAACTTTATGATTGAAATTCAAGTACAAAATGATGTTATTACACTAATTGTTCTACTTCATTATTTATGGATGATTCCCAAATAAAATGAGAGATTATTAGAGAAGCTAAATGAAATATAGTTGCATTGATGTAAATGATAACACTTGAATATAGTTAAAGGAATAATAATTAGCTACTTTGAAATGAATCACTTTTTAAAATAATAATAACTAGCTACTTTGAAATGAATCAATTTTTACAATGTAAGGAAGGAAATAAGTTCACAAGTTAATACAACAATGTAGCAAAAAAACACATTATAGAATAATAACTAGCTGCTCTAAAGCGAACTAATTTTTACAATGTACAAAAATAAGTTCACAAGTTAATACAAAAGCATAGTGGAAAAGTACATTATAATTGTTGATTATCTTGTGCAAGTTGTGAGAATCACATGACATCTACTACAAGTAAATATAACAAATGAATTATATTTTTCAACAACTTTATGATTGAATGTCAGGTTCAAAGTGATGTTATTGGACTCATTGATGTATTTAATTATTTATGGATGATTCCCAACCAAAATGAAATATTATTAGGGAAGTTATATGAAAGATTCAAAGTATTGTTTGATTTAATAATAGAATTCCATGTCCTATGGACTTATTATAAAATTTGAAAGAAAGAAACTAATTTGAAAAAGTCATAAAGGTGTACTCAACAAAACTTCAACACACAAATGTTCTAAGTTTTGTGGGTTTCAATAAATAAAAGAAGATAAAATTCACAAGACAAAAGCCATGAGCTACTTGATTTTCTTATTATGAATTATGTATTGTAACCATAAGATAAAATTCACAAGACAAAAGCCATGAGCTACTTGATTTCAATCTAAATATTATTATGAATTATGTATTGTAAAAAAATGTAAACATCATTATTAACTCCAATTTGTTTTGAAATACCAATACCTAGGCAATATAACTCATGTCGAAATGGCGTTTCACTTATTTAAGTATCATTATCTTTAATAAAGGAATTCCCTATCCTAAAACTTATTATGAAATTAAAAAAAAAAAAAGCTAATTTAGAAAACCCTTAGAGGTGTACTCAAGAAAATTTCCACACATAAATGTTCTAAGTTATGTGGGTTGTTCAATAAATAAAAGAAATCAACCACCATTAGATAAAATTCACAAGACAAAAGCCATGAGCTAGTTGATTTCAATCTAAATATTATCATGGATAATAAATTTGTTAAATATTCTAATATCAACGTTTACTGACAGTTTTAATGAGTATATTTAAATAGTTATTTGAATAATTCCATTTATAATTTATGAAAACTAAATTTACAAATAAGTACTAAAAAATCAAGAGTTTTCAAGTTGAATATAGCAAATTAATTATATGGTTCAACAAATTTATGATTTAAAGTCAAGTTCAAAGTGATGTTATTAGTCTAATTGATGTACTTCATTTTTTATGGATGATTCCCATCTGAAATGAGATATTATTAGAGAAGCTAAATGAAAGATAGTTGCATTGATGCAAATGATAACACTTGAATATTGTTAAAATAATAATAACTAGCTACTTTGAAATGAATCAATTTTTACAATGTAAGGAAGGAAATAAGTTCACAAGTTAATATAGCAGTGTAATAGAAAAGCACATTATAGAGTAATAACTAGCTGCTCTGAAATGAATCAATTTTTACAATGTACAAAAATAAGTTTGCAAGTTAATACAACAATGTAGTGGAAAAGTACATTACATTTGTTGATTATCTTGTGCAAGTTTTGAGAATCACATGACCTCTACTACAAGTTAATATAGCAAATTAATTATATTGTTCAACAAATTTATGATTGAATTTCAGGTTCAAAGTGATGTTAATGCAATCATTAATGTATTTCATTGTTTATGGATGATTTCCAATTGAAATAAAATATTATTAGTAAAGCTATATGAAATATTCAAAGTATCATTTGCTTTAATAATGGATTTCCATGTCCTATGGACTTATTATGAAATTTGAAATAAATAAACTAATTTCAAAAAGTTATAAAGGTGTACTCAACAAAAATTCAACACACAAATGTTCTAAGTTCCATGAGTTTCAATAAATAAAAGAAGAAAAATCACAAGACAAAAGCCATGAGCTACTTGATTTTCTTATTATAAATTATGTATTGTAACCATAAGATAATATTCATAAGACAAAAGCCATGAGATACTTGATTTCAATCTAAATCTTATTATGAATTATGTATTTTAAAAAATTAAAACATCATTATTAACTCCAATTTATTTTGAAATACCTATACCTAGGTAATATAACTCATGTTGAAAGGTCGTTTCACTTATTGAAGTATCATTTGTTTTAATAATGGACACCCCTTTCCTAAAACTTATTATGAAATTAAAAAAAAAAAGCTAATTTAGAAAACCCTTAGAGGTATACTTGAGAAAATTTCCACACACAAATGTTCTAAGTTTTATGGATTGTTCAATAAATAAAAGAACTCAACCATCATCAAATGAAATTCACAAGACAAAATACATGAGCTAGATGATTTCAATCTAAATATTATCATGAATAATATATTATAAAATATTCTAATTTCAACATTTACTGATAGTTTTAATGAGTATATTTAAATATTTATTTGAATAATTTTGATTATAATTCATGAAAAATAAATTTACAAATAAGTACTAAAAAATAAAGAGTTTGGAAGTTGAATATAGAAATTAAATTATAAGGTTCAACAACTTTATGATTTAAAGTCAAGTTCAAAGTGATGTTATTACATTGATTAATGTACTTCATTGTTTATGGATGATTCCCAACTGAAATAAGAGATTATTAGAGAAACTAAATGAAATATAGTTGCATTAATGTAAATGATAACACTTGAATATAGTTAAAAGAATAATAACTAGATACTTTGAAATTAATCAATTTTTACAATGTAAGGAAATAAGTTCACAAGTTAATACAATAGTGTAGCAAAAAAGCACATTATAGAATAATAACTAGCTGCTCTGAAATGAATCAATTTTTACAATGTACGAAAATACGTTTGTAAGTAAATACATCAGTGTAGTGGAAGAGTACATTATAGATGTTGATTATCTTGTGCAAGTTGTGAGAATCACATGACCTTTACTAGAAGTTAATATAGCAAAAAAATTATATTGTTCAACAACTTTATAATTGAAATTCAAGTTCAAGGTGATTGTATTGCACTCATTGATGTATTATATTGTTTATAGATGATTCCCAACTGAAATGAAAGATTATTATGGAAGCTATATGAAAGATAGTTGCATTGATGCAAATAATAACACTTGAATAATAACTAGCTACTTTGAAATAAATTAATTTTTACAATGTAAGGAAATAAATTCATAAGTAAATACAACAGTGTATCAGAAAAGCACATTACAGAATAATAACTAGTTGCTCTGAAATGAATCAATTTTTACAATGTACAGAAATAAGTTTGCAAGTTAATACAACGGTGTAGTGGAAAAGTACATTACAGTTGTTGATACAGTTGGTGATTATCTTGTGCAAGTTGTGAGAATCACATGACCTCTACTACAATTTGATAAGCTGAAAAAATATCTAAAAACTACAATTTGATGTGTTAATACATTTTCATATTCTACTTTTTTGTATACTAGAGTTGCAATTGGGAAAAGGATGATTGTTTATCTATAACCCATTATAAAGGGAGAGTAAGTTTGATTAAAAACCAAAACATGGTATCATAAACTCCATGTGTAGCATCATATAGTTGGAAATAAAATACTTAATGTAAATAGTGGATGTAAAAGTGTTCTTTAGTAGGCTTTGTGACCATGATCTTCGTAAAGATGCTACTTGCAAGGTCTATATTGCTACCCCTAGATTGTAGAATATGGTAGACACATACTAGCTGCTCTGAAATGAATCAATTTTTACAATGCACGTAAATTAGTTTGCAAGTGAATACATCGATGTAGTGGAAAAGTACATTATAGTTGTTGATTATCTTGTGCAAGTTGTGAGAATCACATGACCTCTACTACAATTTGATAAGCTGAAAAGAATGTCTAAAAACTACAATTTGATGTGTTAATGCATTGTCATATTGTACTTTTGTGCATACTAGAGTTGCAATTGGGAAAATGATGATTGTTGATCTATAACCCATTACAAGGGGAGAGTAATTTTGATTAAAAAACCAAAATAGGGTATCATAAACTCCATGTGTAGCATCATATAATTGGAAAAAAAATACTTAATGTAAATAGTGGATGTAAGAGTGTTCTTTAGTAGGCTTTGTGACCTTGATCTTGGTAAAGATGCAACTTGCAAGGTCTATATTGCTACCCCTAGATTGTAGAAGATGGTAGACACATAAAGTACCAAACCTTTTAACATTAAAAGAAAGACAATGAACCTTTGATCCTTGAATATTGTTGTATTACACATTAAATACTCGAACCTTTGCATCTTGAATGTTGACCTTAGAATTATATTCAACACATTAAATACTCAAACCTTTGCATCTTGCATATTGACCTTAGAATTATAAGGCTCTTATTATTAAGCTTAACTCAAATTAATTAGTGTTAATACACAACACGCTAGAATCTTGGAGGTCAACGTACATTAAGACCTTGCATACCTCTGGAACATTACCCATGGTGTGAGCGTTACCATGGCTTCACACCTTAATTTGAAATTTTTGGTGCTAGAACATTACCACGACTTCACACCTCAATTTGAAACTGAACAGTAGACACTCATTCTGTACCTTCTATTCTATTTTTATTTCTCTTATTGGTAGCATTAACCTCAATTTGAAATTGAACCTTCTAGGCACAAGATAGATACTTTACATTCTAAAATTTGAGACCCTTCATACCTCTCGAACATTACCATGGCTTCACACCTCAATTTTAAATATGAAAATAAACACTTATTTTTATAAGTTCCTAAACCATGTTCTTAGGGTTCATTAGAAATCCTTGAAAACTGTTTATGCATACATGTGGTCTTCTGGGACTACATAAAGAGACCTTGCATACCTCTAAAATATTACCATGGCTTCACACCTCAATTTAAAATTCAACAATAAACACTCATTTTGATGGGTTCTTAAACCATGTTCTTAGGGTTCATTATAAATACTTGAAATTGTTTACCTTGTGGGACTACATAAATAAGTATTACTCCCATGGGCATACAACAAATGAGTTTAGTAAAAATTAGCTTTAAAAATATTTGTTAAAATTTGGTATTGGTGTGAACCAAAATTCTAATCATAGGAATATGATACAACCTATAGAAAGAATACAAAGCAAGAGGTCCAACTACCCCCCTTCCTCTACCCCCTACCCTTACTCCTACCACCCATTCTACACACAATACACATAATTATATGCCAAAATTAAATGTTAATATGGGTGAATAATCCCATATAAGTGGTACCTAAAGCTTGCATATCTAAGCCTGCTATCCCATTACCTTCTATTCTATTTTTATTTCTCTTCTTGGTAGCATTAACCTCAATTTAAAATTGAACCTTTTAAACAAAAGATAGATACTTTACATCCTTAAATTTGAGACCCTGCATACCTCTCGAACATTACCATGGCTTCACACCTCAATTTGAAATTCAACAATAGACACTCATTTTGATGGGTTCCTAAACCATGTTCTTAGGGTTCATTAGAAATACTTGAAAACTATTTATGCATACATCTGGCCTTTTGGGACTACATAAAGTGACCATACATACCTCTCAAACATTACCATTGCTTCACACCTCAATTTTAAATTCAACAATAGACACTCATTTTGATGGGTTCCTAAACCATATTCTTAGGGTTCATTAGAAATACTTTAAAATTGTTTACCTTGTGGGACTACATAAACAAGTAATACTCCCATGGGCATACAACAAATGCGTTTAGTGAAATTTAGGTTTAAAATTTTTGTTAGAATTTGGTATTTGTTGGTTCGTCTTTCATACACACCCCGTGAAGAATGAGTATAAAATACCAATAACACTTTTACGGGATAAATCCCACTCACTTTAAGATCTTGCTGGTTATCCAAGGTGTGAGTTACAGAGTTGGGTCGAATGGCTATTCACTCTTTTCCACTTCTGAAATAGTTTCAAGTAGACTATCTGTTACCTTACAATGGGTTCGACCTTAGTTCAATAATGTTTAGCGGTTGTTATATTTGTTGACAATCGTATTTACAATGAGTTCTTTGATATAGCTCTTTATGCTTTAGCAGATTAAATAAAAGACAAATTTGAAAGAAAAATAAAAATGGATCATTTAACGGTGGAACAAAGAGAGTAGGGTAGGGCAGAAAAGATAAGCTTATCTAACTTAGTTGCAAATCAAAACTACCAATTTCAGTTACACTATTTAGCTTCACAATAAAACCAATCAAAGAAGAAGGTGTCCAGTTTTCTAATATCACCTTTTACTAAGAGCATAAGACAGAGATGACACAGATCTAAAAGAAAACCATAAATAGTAGGGAAGTCGGTGTCAACTGGTATCTCTCACCAGCAGCCTAGCTCGTGCAGTGAGGATAGAGCAATTAGAACAAACCCGAACCTTAAATATTTAATTTTCCCTAGCATACAACAAACGAAATGAAACCTAGTAGCATATTCAATCTTGATAACATAGATTTACAACTAAAAATAAATAAACCTTAGCGAGACAAAAACAAAAGAAGATGCACTTATCGCAATTCGAAAGATATTAGGCTCCTGGCCACGCTGTCATAGAAAACGACGTCACACCAACCCCAGGTACAGAACAAAGCATTCAAAAAATATTTGCAGGAAATTGCTAAAATATCTTTTATTCTAAGTTTTCACATCCGGACTTTACATTCAAAAGAAGTATATATAGACTCAGGACAGACCCTGATCTTTTCAAAAATATCTTCTTCCAAATATCTAAATCTAATCATAAAAATCCCATCGCCAAGGCTTTACAATATAAGGCATTTTTATATAGAGTTTTTGATAAGCCCTAATCACTCTGAAAATCTTCGTGTGGATCTTGCCATAAATGGAGAAGATAAGACTTGGTTTCATCCTCATCAAATAGACACTGTGTGTAAATGTATCTTCATATTTCGGTAAGCCATCAGAGCATCTCATTAATTCCTCTACAAAATCTGGATGAGTCACTGACTTCCCGGGCCTTCTATCCTTGCACAACCGCTTTTGTTTGGTTTGAGTTGAAATTCTCTGCCCACCATTACTTTTGCCATAAATTTTCCCGGCAAATGCATCCACCGAAAAATTCCTTAAAGTTTTTATTTGTGGCCAGATCTGCAAAATCTGGACAGATAAGAAATTCCCGACATCTCCTATTTCCATCTGATGGTCCTTGCTTTATTTGTGCCAAAATTTAGGTTTGTCCGTCTTTCTCGCCATTACTTCTGCCATTATGCAACTGTCGGATCACTTTCTGCAAAAGAGAAGCAAAGGTTAGAACTCTAATATTATTAATTTAATTATTTTTTTAATTTTTCCTAAGGTTTTTTAATGTTTTTCATTTTAATTAATTAATTAATTTTTCCTAAGGTTTTTTTTAATGTTTTTCATTTTAATTAATTAATTAATTTAATTAATTAATTTTTTCATTTAAATATTTCTAGGGTTTGGATTGTGTTGAAAAGCTTCCACTTCCTTTGGATGGGTGATGAAAAATTTAAAGAATGGCCAAATTTTGCAAAATGAATATAAATCCAAAATGGCATATCAAGCAATTAGCCTTCGTAACAATTCAAAACTTTAATGGACTTTAAAATATTTTAGGGCAAAATTAAATTTGAGCAAAAGTCCGACATGTAATGAGCAATCAATTCAAAACTTCAATGGACTTTAAAATATTTTAGGGCAAAATTAAATTTGAGCGAAAGTCCGACATGTAATGAGCATTAGGGTTTGATTTCCTTCTTCCAAGCTCATATTCTCATGAAATTAAAGCAAGTCGTGATTTTGGGACATTTTCCTCAAGCTACTTTTTCCTTGCTTGTGCCCTCACGAAAATGAGACAAGTCCCAAAAATGGAACATGTCGCGATATCGCGACATTTCCCTCAAGCTATTTTTCCTTGCTTGTGCCCTCGCAAAAATGAGACAAGTCCGAAAATGGAACATGTCGCGATATCGCGACATTTCCCTCAATTCATTTCTTCCAAGCTTGTGCCCTCGCGAAAATGATACAAGTCCGAAAATGGAACATGTGGCGATATCGCGACATTTCCCTCAAGATTTTCTTCCAAACTTGTGCCCTCGCGAAAATGAGACAAGTCCGAAAATGGAACATGTCGCGATATCACGACATTTCCCTCAAGCTATTTTTCCTTGCTTGTGCCCTCGCGAAAATGAGACAAGTCCAAAAATGGAACATGTCGCGATATCGCGACATTTCCCTCAATTTATTTCTTCCAAGCTTGTGCCCTCACGAAAATGAGACAAGTCCAAAAATGGAACATGTCACGATATCGCGACATTTCCCTCAATTCATTTCTTCCAAGCTTGTGCCCTTGCGAAAATGAGACAAGTCTAGAAATGGAACATGTCGCGATATCGCGACATTTCCTCAATTCATTTCTTCCAAGTTTATGCCCTCGTGAAAATGAGACAAGTCCCAAAAATGGAACATGTCGCGATATCACGACATTTCCCTCAATTCATTTCTTCCAAGCTTGTGCCTTCACGAAAATGAGACAAGTCCGAAAATAGAACATGTCGCGATATCATGACATTTTCCTCAATTCATTTCTTCCAAGTTTATGCGCTCGTGAAAATGAGACAAGTCCCGAAAATGGAACATGTCGCGATATCACGACATTTCCCTCAATTCATTTTTTTCGAGCTTGTGCCTTCGCGAAAATGGGAAAAGTCCGAAAATGGAACATGTCGCGATATCGTGACATTTCCCTCAAGCTATTTCTTCCAAGCTTGTGCCCTCGTGAAAATGAGACAAGTCCAAAAATGGAACATGTCGCGATATCGCGACATTTCCCTCAAGCTTTTCTTCCACTTTGCAAATTCTCTAAAAATTGTAGGTTGACTCTAATGAATTTCTCCATCTGTATTTTGTATTTTTACATATTGGTGAAGGATCTTCCTTACTCAGAAATGATTTTAACATTTGAAAAATTAATTTTAAATTGCTCGAGAATGGTCAGCTTCACATGGTGTAGAAAAATGACAAAAATTCAAAGTGCCCAAAATTTGATGAAACTTTACAAGCATCTACATAAGCCCAAAGGGTATCCAAATCTGCAAACGGAAATTTAAAATTCATCACGGATTAAGAGAAAGTGCATTTAGAAGTTTGCTGGCCAGAAATAGAAACTGTTATTTCTGGTAAGTGAATCTTGTCTAAAATTCCATAAATTTGGCATGGCCACAAATATGATTTTAATATCTTCCACCCAAAATTCGAATCACCTCAAACGGATTTGTCTTCCAAAATTTATGAGGATTTCAAGTTTGGAGTAAGTTTGTCGGCAAGAAGAAAATAATTAAAAGAACCCTAACATTTGATTTTAATAATTAAACCTTAGAAAAACTATTGAAAATTAAAATCTCTGAAATGATTAATATGAATTAATACATTTAACATGCAAAATTTCAAAAATTTTAAATTGAAATCAATGCCATATGCAAGCCTACTTGGACACTTTGATGTAGGCGAAATTTGAAAAAGGATGCAAGCAAAATTTGGAATTAAAACCCGAAAAACTCAAGAGGGTCCCTGCGGAAAAAAAATAAAAATTAAATATTTTCAAAGGATGAAATTTCATTTTTTTTTAGTGGGGGTGTGTTGCTTCTCAACAAATAGCGATATCTGCGGGGAAAATAGTAGCACTATTTAGAATCCAGAACTCTAGTTTAAAAAAATTTAGACTATGTACCATGCTTTGCCACAAATATTTTCTAAAATGACTTAACTACTATCTGCTAGCTGTTAAAGTTTCCCAAGGACATACTAGGTTGAACCACTTAAGGAAGATTTTGATTGTGATTATAAGCGTATATCCTTCAAGGATGACTGGGGCTTTAAAATTCTTACTATGGATTGATCAGCTATTTAGATTATGCAGGGGAACTGAGTAGGGCTCTGTTTACTAGTTTAGCCTTTTACAGCCCCGACAGAGTTACTCTTTAGATTTTCAAGACCCTGATTCACAACTATGAGGTGGCACCTATAGCTTGGTGAACATGTTTGAGATGTACCCTTCGAGAGCCTTGGTTATCTCTTTCTATCACATAACTTTTCTTCTTCTTCTTCTTTTTTCTTTTCAGAAAAGAGTGCCAGTTTTATGTTGGCTTGCCCAACTTTCACCTTCTCTCTTTTTTTTTTTTTTGAAAGATACCGATATCTGGAAAGCCTTTCTAGAATTTTTTTTTTTTTATATTTCATTGATCGAGCAATTGATCGACTAACCACTTCAGCCTGGGCACCAATTGGAAGCACGAGATTCCGGTCAAAGGAAACACCAAGTGCAATTGCATTCAAAATTAATCACGCCTAAGTCCTAGGAATGTACATTGCATGAAACGAAAAGAGACATGTTGTAAGAGACGCAATCAGATAAAGAAAAACAGCCCTTTCATTAATTTCTTTCGATCTCTGTTACAATAATGCCTCCTCCCTTTTCAGGGGCTAGGAGCGCAAATAAGGTTTGATTACAATCGTTGAATGGTTCCTCCTTCCGCGTGCCCACGATTGCACTGGGCGGGCTAAGATGATGCCGCCGCTGATGTTGATGGGTTCTTCGCCTCTGTTGCTTCTCCTGCAAACAAAGAAATGATCAAGACGTTAGTAGCACCTGTTGCAAATGAAAAGCATTCTCTCTCTAAAACTAACAAAATATGCATACGAATATTTGCCTGAAACCATGAAAACAGTGAATCCAAATTGCTTCAAAATCTGACAGAAGGTAAGAACAGTCACCAGAAGGCCACTGCCACTGAGGCAGCTGGCCAATTCACCTTAAACTGGAATTCGTCCCTGGGCGGGACGAATCTTGACTGTAATTCGTCCCTGGGTGGGACGAATTCTTCTGAATAGGAGAAATCGACCTGCTGTTGCTCCAATGTCGGATCCCGGGACCTGCAAAACTCCTGCAAACAGGGGGGTTAGGTAATTGGGGCCATTTTGGGACGACCCAGATGGTCGGATTTTCCCAATTTGGCCTCCTCCCTCGGGAATTTAACCTTGACACCTGCAAGTTAGCGAAACGATAAAGCAATACAAAACACCCTAAACTCGACCAAAAGCTAAAAAATTGCAATTATAGACTAATCAGACCTAGTAACACAGAATGCAATCTAAAAATTAATCTAAAGTGCTCAAAAACTGAAATTAGAACTTGGGGGTGCGGGGGTGCCCAAGTGGGCCTCCCACCGTTGGCCCTCGATTTTGGAGCCAATCCACCAAGGATGGGCCCAAAACCTTTTAGGATTGGGGGGTCGGCGAATTGGTAGGTTCAGATGTCCATGCGTCGGATTTGAGTAAGGTTCGAGCTTCCAAAGGCCACCCAACAACCTCCCTTGCAAAAGAGATTGATGGATGTAGGAAGGTGAACAAAGGGGGATGCAAATGAGTCTTCGATTCGGCAGCACTTCGTTGCTTGAACACTCCTTCCACCTGCATATTTTGGGTGAGAAAATTCCCACCTTTTATAGACCCAAGGGGTCTCTTTTGGGAGGGAAGCACAAAAGCCAAGTGTTGACCATGGGCGCCATGTGGCGGTCTTGTCTTCCCATGAGGGAGGGGAGTCCTTCACAGACTTGAACTTTGATAAATGCTTCTTGTAACGGTCCTCTAACGGCCCCTCTGTCCACTTACACATGCGTGCAAGGTAGGAGCCCTTAACCGATCGTTCCGGGCTGCCACTTGGCACCATTTGCCCTTTTGCCCGTTAAGCTTAGAATTCGTCCCACCCGGGGACGGATTCGGAATTCGTCCTGGGGTGGGACGAATTCTATTTTGCATTCGTCCCCGGGTGAGACGAATATCGGGCAAAGTGCCCAAGTGTGCCAAATTGCTCCTTGACCTTACAAAATTGCTATGAAAGTGGTTAAGACCACTGTTTGACCTCTGAGGGCTGCCCTGGGGGCTGTGTTTGTCAAAGCGATCAGTGTTTGCGGTCACATAATCGGATTGGTGCTGTTTTGGTGTCTACGGATGCCCCTTTTTGGGAAGCGCTGCGGGTGACGCAGATGCTTGAGCAAAAATAGATAACCAAAGCACTAATGATTAGGGTTTCTTGGTAACCTAACCAACTTTTGATGCCCCAAGTATGGAAAGGGCATGCATTCTTGAATCCTTGCTTCGACGAGCTAAGGAATTTGATTTCAAGTATTAACCTGTTTTGGTGAGGTGTGACTTGAACTCGGACAACAAAGAACTGGGAGGGAGAACTTGAACTTAGACATTGATCGATCATGAACAAGTGAAGGGCGTTTTTATCCTCGGGGGGAACCTTGTGTTCATGATTCACGAAATGCCAAGTGTTTGATTGATTTGATTGTTGCTTGTTTACTGCCCCAAGCGGGAGCGTGATTGTCTTTGTCAATGATTCTTTGAATGCATGTCGTTTTCCTTAATTGGGTGTGTGATTGTTGGTTGGTGACTAAGTGTGACTACCCCCTCAAGCGACGAATCGATGAGGGAATGACCTTCGTGAGAGAAGCGACGAGTCGCTTGACCCAAGATGACTTGTGCAAGGTTTGCCTTTAGAGGGTTTACCGTTAAGCGTGTGCAATTTTTCCAACATATGGACCTATTTTTGGTGGGTGTTAGCCCTTTTGGTGACGTCATAATGAGGTGAAATCGTCGAAAACCTATTTCCCGTGGAGCGGTCCGGCTATGATAGCCTTCTTGGGGAACTAGGAGAGCGATAATTTGGACCTCGACATCGATTTTCTTTGCCTAGAGGTTAAGTGCATGAGCACTTATGCCTGGCAATGCTTTTGTTGTGTTTTTGTTAAATTTTGTACTGTTTTTGTTGTTTTTGTGACATTATTTTGGGGATTAAATTTTCAAAATCTGTCTTCCCTTGGAGCGGTCCGGCTATGGTAGCCTTCTTAGGGAGTAGGATATTGATAATTTGTGACCCCGATGTCGATTTTGTATGCCCATGTTGTCAGTTGCATTTGCAATCCTGTCAGGCAGTTTTATTGTCTTTTTAGTGCATTTTTAGTCATTTTTCTTAATTTTTTTTTTGTGCTGGCCTGAATTCGTCCCTGGGTGGGACGAATTCCAGCTGGAGAATTCGTCCCTGGGTGGGACGAGCGCTAATCAGAGCGCTCGTCCCAATCAAGGACGAATTCCAATGCAAAAGGCCTATTTAAGGGCCAAAACTTGATTTTGGGCTCATTTGTGTCATTTTTTTCTTGCGATTTTGGAGCTGTGGGAGGAGGAAGTAATTCTGCGAAGCGAAGCGCTACTGGAATTCTCTCTGCCATCATGAGTGCACAAACTGGTTCGAGCGGCGGAGCCGAGGCGAGTCCTGTAAGTGACCCTAGGGCTTATTTTGCTTTAACTGAATGCATTGTTTTTGTGTTGCGCTTTTCAAAACTTTAAGATTTTTTGTAATGTTTTTTGTTTAACAACTAAGGTTAGAAACCTTAGAATTGAAAATTTTATTTTTATTTTATTTATTATTATTTTATTTTTTTTTTTTGCTTGCAGGTTGTTAGGAGCCGGTACCGTGTACCCGCTGCCTTTACTGAGGCGCGGTTGGCCTTGACTGATGACGACTGGGAATGGCTTGATGCCCTTGGGCTCAAGCAGGTGGCTCGGCCGGAGCTCGTGGTTTCGGATCAGGCCTATCTGACGGCCCTGATCAAGCTTTGGGATCCGAGGACCAATACTTTCCATCTCCCGACAGGGGAGATGACTGTGACTCTTGAGGACGTCTATCGGTTGCTTCGGATTTCGATAGATGGTCTGCCTATTAGGACATCTCCGTTCGATCAGCGGACTGCTATACTCACGAGATGTTTTGGGCATGGGGGGGAGCTGGGTGTAGCAGACCCAGTGGAGACAGCCGAGGTGGATTGCCAGGCTGGCGGGATTTTGGTTGGCTGGTGGAAGGAGAGGGGGTGTTAGGAGTGAGGCACGCATTCCCGATGGGCCTCATTTCTAACATTCTTCTCCCCGATTCGTCGAGCGCGAGGTTCCCGTGGAACCTGCTGGATTTGGTGTGGCAGTTGGCGAGTGCCCGGTAGAGGCACCGTTGATCCTGAGATGGGGACAGACTTTGTTGGCGCAGATTTACGGAGAGCTGTACGGGGTCCGCTGTCGACGACGGAAGGGTGTCAGTTGTAGCTTTTTGTTGCGATGCTGGGGTTGGCAGCACATAGCTGTTGAGAGGCCTACCGGGTTACCGTGGACGACTCGGGTGGCGATGGAGGATGATGAGATTGGTTATGCAGCGTTGTGGCGACGGTCTGCGGAGCAGGGGCAGAGTCGGCGATGGGCAGGTGCAGTTGAGCACTACATTGATGCCTTTTCACGGCTCACTCCAGGGGAGGTGTTTTGGCGTCCCTATCGGGACTGTCCAGCCTGGCCTGAGGCTGGAGAGTGGCTCCGACGGGTACGGAGGGAGCGATGGTTGACTGGGCGGCACGGGACGGAGCATGAGTTCTTTCCGTACCGCCGGGTTACACGACAGTTTGGGGTGCGCCAGGGGTTGCCTGGTGAACCCGTAGGCTATCGGCGTCGGGGAGACGAGAGGGATCTGGAGCCACCTGTCCTCGTGCCACTGGGCGAGGAGTCGGATGCTGTTATTGAGGTGTTGGATGTGGATGACGTAGGTACTACCACTGAGTATGACTCGTGGTGGGTTTTGCGGCGTTGGAGAGGTGAGGGTCCTCTGGGAGGTGCGGAGGCGGCAGTGGAGGATGCTGAGGCGACAGGGGGTGATTGGGGAGGGCCGTTGGATGATGCGGACATGGCGGATGTGGACTTGGGTGTTCCGGAGCAGCCGGACATGCAGGATGTGGAGGAGCAGTTGGAGCCTGGGCAGGCTATTGTCCCCGGGAGTCCTATGCGTCCGACAGATACGGAGGGGGTGGGGTCGGATGTAGGCGATGAGGTTGCGCGGCTTACAGAGCTACTACGGATGCGGGATCTAGAGAGGGATCTTCTGCGGGTTCAGTTGGCAGAGCGGGATAGCGTTTTGGCGCAGCGCGATGATGCCTTGTCTATCTATCATCGACGGGAGGCAGAGTGGTGTCTATACCGGATAGACTTGGAGAGGGAGGTCATCCGCCTTGGCGGGCGGCTCCCTGAGCCTTCTATCAATAGATCTTCTCGACGGACGAGGGATAGTCTGATTGAGCAGTCAGCATCATCTCGTCGCAGGCGGTTGGATGAGGGGGGTGGTAGTAGGCATGATGCGGAGGCTAGCGATAGTCGCCCTGCAGGGTCCCGTAGGACCCACACCACGGGGGGTAGTTCCCGTCGCACCGATCCTGCGTGATCATGGTGGCCGACGTCTTAGGTTGGGTTTTGGATATGATTGCGGGGTCTAAGGACCTATTTTTGTAGCCTGCGGGCATCTTTTTTTTGACGATATATATATATATATACCGGTTTTATTTTTGGATTTGTACATGTGATGATGTGATTGATTTTTGTTATGCATGTTTATTTGTTTGATGGATGCAGATGAATTGAATTGTTTTAGATGCCTATGTGATATGCAAAATGGATGAATGCTATTTTTATTTATCTGGTTTTTCTTTGCTGTTTTTGTATTTTTTGATGGTATCATAAGAATGATAAGTAGGGCAGATGGTTTTCGGGATGAGTGTAAGATTTTCTGAGATTCAGACAGTTTTAACTCACTATCCACGACTGTACTTTATCTTACAAGACTTTTGAACAAGGTATGAATCAAACTTGTTTTTGACCGAGCTATTTCACATCCCTGTGTGTGCAATTGAGTTCATTTAGTGGTATTTGTTAGGATACCGCCGGTGCCGAATGGGCTTTCAACCGAACCTCGTATCGAGGATCACCTAATTAGCTCCACGAATTCCTTTGTTGTATGTACTAAGATTAATCTGCGTTGTAATCCAGGCTGCCATAAGCTAGCTCATCCACATGCAAACATTGATCTGTACACAAGTTAATGTGACAGATATATCGTCATGCGGGAGGTTTACTTCTGTTACCGAGTTGGTATTGAAGCTTGCCTTATGACCTACAGAATGCTGAGAGTTCCAGGGATTCAAGGTCAACTCCCTTCTTTTTTTCAATTGTATTGGGATACTTGCTCTTTTGTAGTGATAAGATCACTGTTTATTTTTATTGATTTTTCTTTTGAGCAAGGGATTGGGGATATGGAGTGACGAAAATCACTGTTGTTTGTGCCTTTTGATGTGTGCACTATATTTTGTCAAATTTTTGAGTTTTGACATTTTGCAAATTTTTGTGTTTTGCAACTATTGAGAACTTTAGGGATTCTTAGGGAATTGGGTAGGGAGGAAGCTTGTCCTTTTGCCAACTCTCGGCATTCTAGGGGTCATTCGCACAGGGGGATGAGCAAGATAACCGTTTCGCTTGTGGTGACCTAGATTATTTTGCAGGTTTCATCTTTCGTTCACACAATTTTGGGAATTTTAGTGTTTTAATTTGTGTTGGGATGTTACGTAACAAGGTGTATTTCAAGTATGACTCTACCTTTATAAAATCCGTTCGACTTGGTACACTACATGGCTAAAGAGGAAAATGATGACTGAATCACTGAAACTCTTAGTACATTCCCAGACCACTGACTGTAGTGTGGTAAGATTTATGCATGGTGTTTTTGTTGATTTTGATGAATTCGAGTATGCCTAGAATTGAGATGCAAATCTTTGTTGATTTTGATGATTTTTGTTGTTTTGTTTTTGTTGAATTTCTTGATTTGTTTGACCAAGAGATTGCGATAATCCTTGGAGCTTTTTGGGTTGACCAAGAGATTGCGATAATCCTTGGAGCTTTTTGTATTGACCAAGAGATTGCGATAATCCTTGGAGCTTTTTAGGTGACCAAGAGATTGCGATAATCCTTGGAGCTTTTTGGTGACCAAGAGATTGCGATAATCCTTGGAGCTTTTTGGTTGACCAAGAGATTGCGATAATCCTTGGAGCTTTTTGGGTTGACCAAGAGATTGCGATAATCCTTGGAGCTTTTTGGGTTGACCAAGAGATTGCGATAATCCTTGGAGCTTTTTGGGTGACCAAGAGATTGCGATAATCCTTGGAGCTTTTTGGGTGACCAAGAGATTGCGATAATCCTTGGAGCTTTTTGGGTGACCAAGAGATTGCGATAATCCTTGGAGCTTTTTGGGTGACCAAGAGATTGCGATAATCCTTGGAGCTTTTTGGGTGACCAAGAGATTGCGATAATCCTTGGAGCTTTTTGGGTGACCAAGGGATTGCGATAATCCTTGGAGCATTTTGGGTTTGAATTATGGTTCTTCAGGGGATAGAGGTACCCCTGACTTGATGGTCTTTGCACTCCGGATCTGGCTCTAGAGGTATGGGCATGAATGGATCATCCCTATGCACGGAGATGAGGACGAGGGTCCGCCCGCGGCACTGATGTTGCTATGATGTCTCTTGGTGGAAGTTGCTCTTTGTGTGCCCAAAGTTGTGGATGTAATGCTTGGTCCCACTGCGGTGGGTTAACACGCCACTCATGCCCTAGTATTATGTTTATCTGTTGACATGCTTCCTCAAATTTTATGGGATGCCGATGTTGTCGCATGTGATTGTTGTGGGCTATGTCTGTTTCATCCTCACCTTCGGACAATGTGTATAGCTCATCAGAATCTAGAGATTCTGAGACATGGAGGACTGCATCATCAGGTAGCCCTATGGTTAAAGGTTGATCCTCTTCGAAAGGAGCCTTATGTAAGTTGGGCCTTGGGAGCTCCAAAATCTTGGTCTCTACCAACTCTAAGTGCTCTAGTGCTTTGCATGTATCGGGAGATTTGAACTCCTCCTCTTTGGTTGGTTCTTGTTGAGGAACTTGGGGCTTATGGAGGGGTGGCCAGATGGCACCCCCCATGCCTTGGTAGGGCGAGTTCATCCCGCTCTTCTTCGCGCTCCGATTCCTTAGAGGCTTCTTGATGAATTTCTAAGGGTGGCTCATAAGCCTGGGTGGATGTCCGAGGAAGGCACCCATCATTGGTTATAGGAGCGGCCTCCCATTCATGTCTAGGAGGCGTCGGGGGTGGTGCTTCGGGAATCGGGAGAGTAGCTTCCCGCTCTCGTCTAGGAGGTGTTGGGGGTAGCTTTTGATGAGGTCGCGATGACCTATCTTCCCCCCATGGGTTGTGCCACTCAAAATATTTTGTCTTATGCATGTGAGGGGTTGGAGTCTTCTCTTGCATAGTGTGTTGGAACAGCTCATCCTTCTGGCGCTGAAGGTGCTCTTCGTTAATATGGTACGGTTCCTCTAACGGTAGTCGTTCGAGCTCAAGTTGCGTGAGTTGCTTGAGATGTGTGATATATTCGATAGATTCTACGATAGTTAGTCCCACCGCCTCATGTCTAGAAGGCCTAGACGCCTCTCTTAGATAAAAATCTTGGTCGTAGTGATCCAAGATCTCTATAGGACACATCCCTCTGTTAGGGGTAGCAGCATTCTCTCGGGGCTTTGGCCTCAGTGAGTGGTCCTGATAGATAGCAGGTGCGAAGGCATATTGCTCTCGCACTGTATATTGCTCTCGAGGAAGGTAGAGGTCTTCCTCGTGCTCTCTTTCATAAGTGAAAAAGGGATGGACGGAGCTATCTCGCCCTGCCCAAAGAGCCTTGTGCTCTGGATTTGTCTTTGTAGTTCTGGCAACTAGAGGGGGTGAAGGAGGGATAATGTAATCATGTGGTTCCTCCCATCGAACCCTATGTTGACTTAGCACTTCATCGCGCGATGACCGCTCATAGCGAGCATCTAAGGGAGCTCTCATTGCTTCATGTCTAGAAGGCCTAGATGCCTCTTCTAGATATCTATCTCGGTCGTAGTGATCCAAGATCTCTATAGGTGACCTCCCTCTATTGGGGGTAACAAAATTCCCTCGAGGCTTTGGCCTCAGTGAGTGTTCCTGATAGATAGCAGGTGCGGAGGCATATTGCTCTCGCACTGTATATTGCTCTCGAGGAAGGTAGAGGTCTTCCTCGTGCTCTCTTTCATAAATGAAAAAGGAACGGGTGGAGTTGGCCCGCCCCACCTGAGGAGCCTTGTGCTCTGGATTTGTCTTTGTAGTCCTGACAACTAGAGGGGGTGAAGGAGGGGTAATGTAATGATGTGGTTCCTCCCGTCGAACCCTATGTTGACCTAGCGCTTCATCGCGCGGTGACCGCTCATAGCGATCATCTAAGGGAGCTCTCCTATGACTTTACCCCTCATGGAAGGGTGTGTGATGAGTGCTATGTTGAACAGGAGTGCTCCTCGAAGAGGTGTCCCTGTAGTCTCTTTCCTTTAAGGTGTGGAGGGGACTGCCTTGTGTGTTAGGTCGCCAAGGTGGTATGACCAAATCCTTGGGATTGTAATGGAGGTGACTCGTGCCTCCTTGGATATTCCCCATAGCATCCGCCCGTGATTGGGCTTGGCTATGGGTGAGCACCATGACGATGTCTCTCTAAAAAGCCCTAAAATTGAAAATGAGTCATATGGGGCCCAAAATTGGTGTGCGCATCCCTCTTATAGTAGATAAGACAAAAATGAAGTTTCAAGTCCTATCTCTAAATACATTAGGAGATATTGACATCCGAACAGCTCAAAAAGTGCATAGAATTGCGTGTCCAATTTTAAAACCTAATTTCGGGGCACTAGATGATGGAATTTGGCCCCGAAAACTGACTTTTCTGGGCAAATAGGATTCTAGGGAATCATATTTGTTTAAAATTATCCCACCTAACTCCCTGTAAAATTTCAAGTCAATCGGAGCTACGGTTGAGAAGTTATGGCCCCGACAAGATGCACTAAAATTTAGGGAAAAATGTAAGATTTCCCATATTTTGTTGGATGGTCCTGCATCACTTATGGGCACATTTGGGGTGATTTTGGGTTGACCAAAGGGTTCATGGACACCTTTGGGGCATTTTGGAGTGACCAAGCGATTACGGGAATCCTTGGAGCTTTTTGGAGAAAATGACAAAATGCGTAGATTTTTTTATCTTTGTTTTTAATGATTTTTTTTTGTCTACACTAAACGGAATTAAACACACACATTCACAAAACCGTGATTATCTCTTTTAAGAATTAAATGGTGTGCCCTAAGCTGGTTTAGTGCATTTTGATGTTTTGTTTTGTTTTTGTAGGTTTTGTAGAACGTTTAAATGCATCATGTAGGCTCTTATAACTCCAAAAAGGTCGCCCCTTCAATATACCAACCAGGCCGATATACCAACCTCTCTATATACCCGCCCTTACGAGAGGGAGACTATAGGTACGTGAGAGCAGAAGGTACGTGGTACATAGGCGGTACGGAAGGGGGATTGTCCTGTTAATGGCACCTACCATAGAAAACTTATCCTCGCGCGCATGGGAATCACCCCAACTACGCTCGGTCTGTCTTCGTCAGGATTTACGCCTAACAACAGTTGACAATCGGGAAATGGATGCAAATCAAGCCAAGGTGGTGATTAAATCCACCAATGGTCTTGATCAAGGGCTGGGGTCTTACGACCAGCTCCTTGGTTTAAAGTTGTTTCGTGATGTGTGTGGGATTCGTTTTATCCAACAAAATGAAACTAGCATACATGACTTTTCCTAATGCAATGCAAGATTAAATGAAAACAATTAACGAAGCGAAACAGAAACAGAAACAGAAAATTATAACAGAGATCATGAAAATCCCTACCTCTTCTCTGCCTGCTCTTGTTGTCTCTGAATTTCTGCTCCGAAAATCCATGAGACAGGAATTCGTCCCTCTGGGAGACGAATTGCGAACAGAATTCGTCCCACCCAGAGACGAATTTGAATTCGTCTCAGGGTCAGACGAATTGCAGAAAAGGATTCGTCCCTGTCAGAGACGAATAGCAGTCTGCAACAAAAAAAGATGTACTCGTCAAGCACAAACACAAAACTTTGATCAGTTTCTGTGATTTCAAAAACCAGGGAACAGGGTCCCACCGTGATCGCCACTGAAAGCACGAGATTCCGGTCAAAGGAAACACCAAGTGCAATTGCATTCAAAATTAATCACGCTTAAGTCCTAGGAATGTACATTGCATGAAACGAAAAGAGACATGTTGTAAGAGACGCAATCAGATAAAGAAAAACAGCCCTTTCATTAATTTCTTTCGATCTCTGTTACAATAATGCCTCCTCCCTTTTCAGGGGCTAGGAGCGCAAATAAGGTTTGATTACAATCGTTGAATGGTTCCTCCTTCCGCGTGCCCACGATTGCACTGGGCGGGCTAAGATGATGCCGCCGTTGATGTTGATGGGTTCTTCGCCTCTGCTGCTTCTCCTGCAAACAAAGAAATGATCAAGACGTTAGTAGCACCTGTTGCAAATGAAAAGCATTCTCTCTCTAAAACTAACAAAATATGCATACGAATATTTGCCTGAAACCATGAAAACAGTGAATCCAAATTGCTTCAAAATCTGACGAGAAGGTAAGAACGAGTCACCGAAGGCCATCGCCACCGAGGCGACTGGCCAATTCACCTTAAACTGGAATTCGTCCCTGGGCAGGACGAATTCTGACTGTAATTCGTCCCTGGGTGGGACGAATTCTTCTGAATAGGAGAAATCGACCTGCTGCTGCTCCAATGTCGGATCCCGGGACCTGCAAAACTCCTGCAAATAGGGGGGTTAGGTAATTGGGGCCATTTTGGGACGACCCAGATGGTCGGATTTTCCCAATTTGGCCTCCTCCCTCGGGAATTTAACCTTGACACCTGCAAGTTAGCGAAACGATAAAGCAATACAAAACACCCTAAACTCTGACCAAAAGCTACAAAATTGCAATTATAGACTAATCAGACCTAGTAACACAGAATGCAATCTAAAAATTAATCTAAAGTGCTCAAAAACTGAAATTAGAACTTGGGGGTGCGGGGGTGCCCAAGTGGGCCTCCCACCGTTGGCCCTCGATTTTGGAGCCAATCCACCAAGGATGGGCCCAAAACCTTTTAGGATTGGGGGGTCGGCGAATTGGTAGGTTCGGATGTCCATGCGTCGGATTTGAGTAAGGTTCGAGCTTCCAAAGGCCACCCAACAACCTCCCTTGCAAAAGAGATTGATGGATGTAGGAAGGTGAACAAAGGGGGATGCAAATGAGTCTTCGATTCGGCAAGCACTTCGTTGCTTGAACACTCCTTCCACCTGCATATTTTGGGTGAGAAAATTCCCACCTTTTATAGACCCAAGGGGTCTCTTTTGGGAGGGAAGCACAAAAGCCAAGTGTTGACCATGGGCGCCATGTGGCGGTCTTGTCTTCCCATGAGGGAGGGGAGTCCTTCACTGACTTGAACTTTGATAAATGCTTCTTGTAACAGTCCTCTAACGGCCCCTCTGTCCACTTACACATGCGTGCAAGGTAGGAGCCCTTAACTGACTGTTCTGGGCTGCCACTTGGCACCATTTGCCCTTTTGCCCGTTAAGCTTAGAATTCGTCCCACCCAGGGACGGATTCAGAATTCGTCCTGGGGTGGGACGGATTCTATTTTGAATTCGTCCCTGGGTGAGACGAATACTGGGCAAAGTGCCCAAGTGTGCCAAATTGCTCCTTGACCTTACAAAATTGCTATGAAAGTGGTTAAGACCACTGTTTGACCTCTGAGGGCTGCCCTGGGGGCTGTGTTTGTCAAAGCGATCAGTGTTTGCAGTCACATAATCGGATTGGTGCTGTTTTGGTGTCTACACCAATAGCTTCCTTGGACACTTAAAATAATTTTATGAATCGGAGTCCCCTCTCATGACCAACTTTTATTGGATTCCCTAGGAGTTCTTCAGCCAAGCAGTATAGTAGTTTCTTTATAATCAAAATAATTGTGGCAAACAAGATACAAAATCCAATTATCTTTCTACTGTTGTTCTAAATAACAAGTAGTTCCACTTTTTAGTTCTAGCAGACTATCTCTTAACAAAAATAAAACAAAATAAAAACACACTACTTCAAACTTAAAATAAAACAAAATAAAAACACACTAGCGCCAATTTTAAATGTTGATTTGTGTTTTGGCAAAAACTTAAACAAACAAGATTTAAAAGCTAAAGAGGAGGGAAAAAGGCCACCAGTTAAAGATAAATTTGCATAGACCTCAAAAGATAAAACACAGTACTTCAACCTTTATTTACAATATATACATATGCACAAAGTCTTTGTGATTACTTAAATGATGTAGTGGATGGAACAGCTGAGAAATAATGCTTTAGATATTGACCATTTATAGGAAGGTTCAAAAAATTACCTTCTAGGTCCTGTAGACGAAATGCATTATTACCTAGGATTTTGACAATCTAGTATGGCCCTATCCATAGAGGTTGCAACTTGGTGTGTTTACCTTTCTTTTTATGGGATTTGTCCCATAGAAGCACCAGGTCTGCAAGTCTGAAGGCCTTTACTCTGGCTCTTTTGTCAAACCAACGCTTGACTATCTCTTGGTGTCGACTAAAATGCTCCAAGGCTTGAATTCGTTCATCCTGCAAATTAATTAAGTCCAACACACGAGCTTTCGCATCTGCATGATCATAAAAGTAATCTAAAGCAAATTGATAAGTGGGAAATTTTAAAGAGATAGGAATGATGGGATGAGTACCATACAACAAAGCAAATGGGGAAGTCTTAAGAGCTTCTTCATGTCTTACCCTATCAGCCCAAAGTGCATACTTCAATAGTGTGTGCCATTGTCTGGGTTTGTCTATAGCAGACTTCTTGATGGCATTCATCAAATTCTTATTTGTGGACTCAGCTAGTCCATTACCTTGGGGATAATAGTTGGATGAAAATTTGATGACTATCCCCTTCTAGTAGGCCCACTCTGCAAATTCTAATGACTGAAAGGCTGGTCCGTTGTCGCACACCAAATTCAAAGGAACTCCAAACCTGGTTATGATATTTGATTCTAAAAATCCGATCACCTCATGGGTTGTACTCCTCATGGTAGCTGTTGCTTCAACCCATCTTGTACAATAATCAATGGTTGTTAAAACATACTTATGCCCTGCTGATGAATTCGGGTTTATCACACCTACAAAGTCAAGTCCCCATTGCATAAAAGGTTTGTCTATTATAACAAGTTGTAACGGTAGAGCTCGATTAGCCTGCTTGGATGCAAAAATCTAACACTGGTGGCAAGTTCTCACATGTTGATGTGCATCTTTAAACAATGTAGGCTAGTAATAGCCTCTGCTCTCAATATCTTGTGTGCAGTAGAAGAACCTGAGGAATGTCCTGCTCCTAACTTCTCATGAAAACTAGACATCACCTCATTCACTTCATTCTGAGAAATGCATCTTAAGAATATGCCAGCATAGTTTTCTCTGTACAAGTTGCCTCCTTTGAGTAGAAAATAAGCAGATTTCAGCTTCAGTGCTCTTCTTTGATTTCTATTTAGGTGAGGTGGAAAAATTCCAAACCTCATCAGATGAATGACATCTCCATGCCAATCATCCAATCTATAATCCAGCTGATTAATTTCTCCCTCTATAGGTATTTCAGCAATATGTCGAGACAAACCAAGTCCTCTGATTAATTTTGCAATCCATATTTCTAAGTCGTACTCCTGCAGTCTCGTGGCCCAATTACCTCTTAGCTCACCCAATTCATCTTGGCTTAATAATTATTTGACAGCTGTATCAGGAACTATAGCATAGACTTTGCTTCTTAATATGTAATGTCTGAATTGCTTGACTGCTCTCACTAAGGCATAGGCTTGCTTATCCAAGCGAGAATATTTTAGCTCAGCACCCTTTAAGTTGGTACTTTTGAAGGCAATTGGGTGCTCCCCTATTTCTCTTCGTTGGGTTAAAATTGCTGCAAGTGTGTGTTTAGAAGCAAAAGAGTACAGGTAAAAATATGCACTGAAATCTGGGCTCACCAGCATTGGAGCTTGCTTGATGGCATATTTGATCTCTTGGAATGCTGCTTTGGCTTCCATTGTCTAGGTAATCTTAGCAGTTTCCTTCAGCATGTCATTTAGTGACTTGACTATTTTCGCAAAGCCAGAGATGAATTTTCTGACAAAATTTATTTCCCAAAAAATGATCTTAACTCTTTCTTAGAGTTGGGAAAAGGTATCCCCGATATGGCTTCAACTCTCTCAGGATCCATGGAAATGCCATCTTTGGTGATTAAGTGTCCAAGGAGTTTTCCTTTAGTTACACCAAAAACACACTTCTTTGGGTTTAAAGAAATGTCAAATTCTCTGCATTTGTCGAAGACAAATTCCAAGTGCTTCACATGGTCAAACCGGGATTTAGAAAAAACTGTCAAGTCATCCATGTAGACAACGATGCACTTACCCATGATACCTTTGAAGGCATGATCCATTGCACGCTAAAAGGTAGCTCCAGCATTTATCAATCCAAACGAAATTATCTTGTAAGCGAAGGTTCCCACTTAGTCGTGAAGGCAGTTTTCATCATGTCTTCCTTTTCAACTAGTATCTAGTTGTACCCCGAAAATCCATCTAAGAAAGACATCATTTCTGAACCATTCACAATTTGTAGCACATCATCCATGGAAGGCAAAGGATAATTATCATTTTCAGAAGCCTTGTTCAAGTTCCTAAAATCCATGCACAAGTGGATTTCCCCAGTCTTCTTTCTAACCGACACTAAATTGGCTACCCAAGTAGAATGTCTAATGGGAAAAATAATGGTAGCACTCAATAATCTCTCCACCTCCTTCTTGATGAGGGGTTCCAACAAAGCATTGACATGCCTCTGTTTTTGTCGAAAGGGTTTGCAGAACTCCTTTAAGGGTATTATATGGGTGTAAACTTTTGGATCAAAAACCTTTAGGTCTTTATAAGACTAGGCCATAACATCCTTGGACCTATAAAGGAATTCAATCATATTTTTTTTAATTTCAGGGTCACAATATTTAGCTAACTTAAGGTGTCTGGGATCTTCTTTAGTCCCGACATTCAGTTTCTTAGTCTCACTACCTGCTACACCAATAGAATTTCCAAAACTCACTCTTTGTTTAATTTGGTCAACATCAAACAGTCGCTCTAGCTCTACCATTCCTTTCAGAATTCTATTATCTTTCAACCTCATTATCCCATTTTCATCATCAAACTTTTCCAACATAGTATCCCTTTGACCATCATCAACTATAGTATTTTCAAATGAATTGGTATTCTGTAAAAAGTTTATAATTTGTTGGTCATCGAAAAAGACTTGAAAATTATCTACGTTATCTGGAACTAAAGGACAAGGGATTAATTTGATTGAAAATTTCTTCCATTTGAACTCCTCCAATGGCTTTAGATTTGTGACTGATGAAGCTAAAACATATGCAAGTGAATTCTCTTCTCTAGTAATGTGCGTCAAATTAAAAGCATCAAAATCCTCCATGAGATCCCATGCTCGGTATTTATATCTTTTCAGGTAAGATGCCTTGCACTAAAATTTACCTCTAACCTGATTGGCCACCAACTCTAAGTCTGTAAAAACCTGGATATTTTTTACACCTTTATCTAAAGCAAATTTCAATCCCAAGCACTAGTGCTTCATACTCGCCAAATTATTCATGCAAGGAAACCGCAAGCGATAAGACATAAAATACGTCCGATTTTTAGGTCCTTTAAGAACTGCCCCTATACCAGAACCTTGCTTAGACTTGGCTCCATCAACATGAAGCATCCAAAATTTATTATCATGATCAAGATGAGCTTTAGTAGGTTTCTCCTTTTGTGTAGCTGTCAAATTATAAACCTGATATCTACATCAGCAATATTAACAGTCTCATTATTGGCATTATACTTAGTGATCATGTGTTTATATCTAGGTTCTCTTTCGATTCTTAACTGATTTGCAACACCTTTCAAGGGCAACCACATATGTGAAAAATCAGTCGCCAAGTACCCATTCAAATACTTTGACCAATCTCTGCTCAAAAGCATTTTGTATCCCACAGGAATATCTACCACCTGAATGTCAATTTTATGTTGTGCTCTCGGCTCAGATGCTAGCTGGATGTGTATACTTTGAAGTTCACCTACCACCTTAACCTCAATTTATCCAACTGGATGACTCTTCTCTCGGACTTCATAGGGGTTAAACCCAACTATTGACAAATGGCTAGAGGCATGACATTGGCTAAAGCACCAGAATCCACCAGATAGTTGTGTAATTTTTTTCCAAATATACGGACAGTTAGCAGGAAAGGCGAAACTTCAGTCCATTCTTTGTACATGGCCATATTTGCATTTGCTATCTTCTTCCCCTTTTCTAGAGGTTTGGCAATAGGCTCAGAGTATGTCTTAATCAAATTATCCCTTTGTTCAGTAATTTGAGCCAACTCATGAAGAGTGATGTTAGCCTTGATCTTCTTCATATCCTCCACTATATTGTATCCCTTATTGAGTGGAGCAACAAATCTATCTGGTACTCTTGGATCTCCTCCCTTGGGTGGAGGTGGGTTATTATTTGGAGATGGATCTAGAGGAACATTATGGGAGTTGTCTGGAGGTGTAGATGTAGCATTAGGCTCCAGATTTTTGTTCCTGAGATTGTAGTTGTCCCTTCTATACTGTTGAAAATCTTGCACTTCATCCATAGGCATCTCCACAACATTCTTTGACTCATTTGTAAAAGTGAATGAATCTAACACCATAGCTACACTATGTTTGGATGAACTTGGACCATCAATATTTCTTTGATTTTTAGAAAAAACCAACTCACCAGATAGAGCTTCAAAGGCATTGCAAAACTCCAAACAATCCAATTCCCCGTGCTGAGATGTTCCATGTATCTTGTACCATTTGGGCAAAGCCAAGTCACAAATATTCACTTCATGCCCCTTACCTTTATAATCCTTGTTGGGTTCATATGGTGGTCTAGTGAATCTATTCTGTTGATAAGAAAATCTATTTGAGTTTTCCCCGATGGACACTTGCCTTTTGAAACTCAAAAAGTCATTTACCAACTTTTGGACCATCTTTGAGACTTCCTCAACTCTTATTTTATCAGATTTTTTCTTTGTATTTTGTACATGTTCAGCATGTGTTACAGCCAATGGATTTTCTATCGATGGAGTTTGGCATGTTGGCAACATAATTTAATGTGGGATGGGATTCAAAATAGGGGTATTTTGTGTAACAAAGGGAATTTGAGGAGCATTCAAAGGTTGAGGTCCCAATTGTCTTTCAATAACCAAAGCTTCTTTATAATCCTCTGTTAAATTAGTAATATTAGCATCTCTTCAGGAAAACAGAGGTCACTAGATCTAGGGAATTCTTGAAAATTTATAATTCTAGATCTGCAGTTGGCACATAATGACCCGTCAATCTACCATAAGCCTTTTGAAACCTGACATTGAAAGATCTGACAGTCTCACTGATTTCTCTCTTAATGCTGGAAAACTATTGATATAACACACTGGGGTCAATCACTTCACCAAATTGTGATACAAAAACTTTCTCCAGGTCATTCCAACTAGTAATAGAGTCATTAGTAAGATTCAAAAACCATTCGTATGCTCCCTCCTGGAGAGTGAATGGGAATAACCTACAAGCCACATCTTCATGCTGCACATTCAACAACTTTAGAGCATTTTTAAATGCCACTAGGTGTTCTTCTGTTGTTCTGATTCCATCATGTTTGTAGGTATGAAGATACTTCTCAAGATTTTTGGGTAAACCATGCGCTGCACCAGGGATATTCAAAGTAGTGGAACCCAACCAGTTTGACATCACTACCTGATTAACGATAATATTTTGAGTTACAGTTGGAGGAACTACAAGTGGTGATAAAAATATGTTGGACAAAGACTTCGCCCTTTGGAGGCTACTTCTCCTTAGGGTTTCCAACTCAGGCACAAGGAGCTCTCCAGCTCTAGAGTGGGACCTGGTTACTCCGTAGGTAGAATCCAGCTCTACACAAGCAACTTACAATCCTTAACAAATACTAAACAGAGTTTGGTCGGCCCTCCTTCTAGCACCAATTTTAAATGTTGGTTCATATTTCATACACACCCCATGAAGAATGAACATAAAATACCAATAACACTTTTACGGGATAAATCCCACTCACTTTAGGATCTTGCTAGTTATCCAAGGTGTGAGTTACAGAGTTGGGTCGAATGGCTATTCACTCTTTTTCGCTTCTGGAATAGTTTCAAGTAGACTATCTGTTACCTTACAATGGGTTCGACCTTAGTTCAATAATGTTTAGCGGTTGTTATATTTGTTGACAATCGAATTTATAATGAGTTCTTTGATATAGCTCTTTATGCTCTAGCAAATTAAATAAAAGATAAATTTGAAAGAAAAATAAAAATTGATCATTTAACGGTGGAACAGAGAGAGTAGGGTAGGGTAGAAAAGAGAAGCTTATCTAACTTAGTTGCAAATCAAAACTACCAATTTCAGTTACACTATTTAGCTTCACAATAAAACCAATCAAAGAGGAAGGTGTCCAGCTTTCTAAGATCACATTCTACTAAGAGCATAAGATGGAGATGACACAGATCTAAAAGAAAACCATAAATAGAAGGGAAGTCAATTTCAACTGGTATCTCTCACCAGTAGCCTAGCTCGTGCAGTGAGGATAGAGCAATTAGAACAGACCCGAACCTTAAATATTTAATTTTTCCTAGCATACAACAAACAGAATGAAGCCTAGTAGCATATTCAATCTTGATAACATAGATTTACAACTAAAAATAAATAAACCTTAGCGAGACGAAAACAAAAGAAGATACACTTATCGCAATCAGAAAGATATTAGGCTCCTAGCCACGCTATCACATAAAACGACGTCACACCAACCCCAGGTATAGAACAAAGCATTCGAACAAGATTTGCAGGAAATTCCTAAAATTTCTTTTATTCTAAGTTTTCGCATCCGGACTTTACATTCAAAAGAAGCATATATAGACTCAGGACAAACCCTCTTTTCAAAAATATTTTCTTCCAAATATCTAAATCTAATCATAAAAATCCCACCGCCGAGGCTTTACAATATAAGGCATTTTTATATAGAGTTTTTGATAAGCCCTAATCACTCTGAAAATCTTCATGTGGATCTTGCCATAAATGGAGAAGATAAGACTTGGTTTCATCCTCATCAAATGGACACCGCGTGTAAATGTATCTTCATCTTTTGGTAAGTCGTCAAAGCATCTCATTAATTCCTCTACAAAATCTGGATGAGTCATTGACTTCCCGGGCCTTCTATCCTCACACAACCGCCTTTGTTTGGTTCGAGTTGAAATTATCTGCCCACCATTACTTTTGCCATAAATTTTCCCAACAAATGCATCCATCGGAAAATTCCTTAAAGTTTTTATTTGTGGCCAGATCTGCAAAATCTGGACGGATCAGAAATTCCCGGCATCTCCTATTTCCATCTGATGGTCCTTGCTTGATTTGTGTTGAAATTTAGGTTTGTCCGTCTTTCTCGCCATTACTCCTGCCATTATGCAACTGTCGAATCACTTTCTACAAAAGAGAAGCAAAGGTTAGAACTTTAATATTATTAATTTAATTATTTTTTAAAATTTTTCCTAAGGTTTTTTAATGTTTTTCATTTTAATTAATTAATTAATTTTTCCTAAGGTTTTTTTTATGTTTTTTATTTTAATTAATTAATTAATTTTTTCATTTAAATATTTCTAGTGTTTGGACTGTTTTGAAAAGCTTCCACTTCCTTTGGATGGGTGATGAAAAATTTAAAGAATGGCCAAATTTTGCAAAATGAATATAAATCCAAAATGCCATATCAAGCAATTAGCCTTCGTAACAATTCAAAACTTTAATGGATTTTAAAATACTTTAGGGCAAAATTAAATTTGAGCGAAATTTCGACATGTAATGAGCAATCAATTCAAACTTCAATGGACTTTAAAATATTTTAGGGCAAAATTAAATTTGAGCGAAAGTCCGACATGTAATGAGCATTAGGGTTTCATTTCCTTCTTCCAAGCTCATATTTTCATGAAATTAAAGCAAGTCACAATTTCGGGACATTTTTCTCAAGCTACTTTTTCCTTGCTTGTGCCCTCGCGAAAATGAGACAAGTCCCGAAAATGGAACATGTCGCGATATCGCGACATTTCCCTCAATTCATTTCTTCCAAGCTTGTGCCCTCGCGAAAATGAGACAAGTCCGAAAATGGAACATGTCACGATATCGTGACATTTCCCTCAATTCATTTCTTCCAAGCTTGTGCCCTCGCGAAAATGAGACAAGTCCGAAAATGGAACATGTCACGATATAGCGACATTTCCCTCAATTCATTTCTTCCAAGCTTGTGCCCTCGCGAAAATGAGACAAGTCCGAAAATGGAACATGTCACGATATCACGACATTTCCCTCAAGCTATTTTTCCTTGTTTGTGCCCTCACGAAAATGAGACAAGTCCGAAAATGGAACATGTCGCGATATCGTGACATTTCCCTCAATTTATTTCTTTCAAGCTTGTGCCCTCGCAAAAATGAGATAAGTCCTAAAATGGAACATGTCGTGATATCGTGACATTTCCCTCAATTCATTTCTTCCAAGCTTGTGCCCTCGCAAAAATGAGACAAGTCCCAAAAATGGAACATATCGCATATCGCAACATTTCCCTCAATTCATTTCTTCCAAGCTTGTGCCTTCGTGAAAATGAGACAAGTCCGAAAATGGAACATGTCGCGATATCGCGACATTTCCCTCAAGCCATTTCTTCCAAGCTTGTGCCCTCGCGAAAATGAGACAAGTCCGAAAATGGAACATGTCGCGATATCGCGACATTTCCCTCAAGTTTTTCTTCCACTTTGCAAATTCTCCAAAAATTGTAGGTTGACTCCAATGACTTTGTCCATCTATATTTTGCATTTTTACATATTGGTGAAGGATCTTCCTTACTCAGAATTGATTTTAACATTTGAAAAATGAATTTTAAATTGCTCGAGAATGGTCAGCTTCACATGGTGTAGAAAAATGACAAAAATTCAAAGTGCCCAGAATTTGATGAAACTTTACAAGCGTCTAAATAAGCCCAAAAGGTATCCAAATCTACAAACGTAACTTTAAAATTCATCACGGATTAAGAGAAAATGCATTTAGAAGTTTGCTGGCCAGAAATAGAAACTTCTATTTCTGATAAGTGAATCTTATCTAAAATTCTAGAAATTTGACATGGCCACAAAGATGAGTTTAATATCTTCCACCCAAAATTCGAATCACCTCAAATGGATTTGTCTTCAAAAAGTTATGAGGATTTCAAGTTTGGAGTAAGTTTGTCGGCAAGAAGAAAATAATTAAAAGAACCCTAACATTTGATTTTAATAATTAAATCTTAGAAAAACTATTGAAAATTAAAATCTCTGAAATGATTAATATGAATTAATACATTTAACATGCAAAATTTTAGAAATTTTAAATTGAAATCAATGCCATAAAGAGACCCTGCATACCTCTCAAACATTACCATGGCTTCACACCTCAATTTTAAATTCAACAATAGACACTCATTTTGATGGGTTCCTAAACTATGTTCTTAGGGTTCATTAGAAATACTTGAAAAATATTTACCTTGTGGGACTACACAAAGAAGTAATACTCCCATGGGTATACAAAAAATGAGTTTAGTGAAAATTAGGTTTAAAAATATTTGTTAGAATTTGGTATTAGTGTGAACCAAAATTCCAATCATACGAATATGATACAACCTATAGAAAAAATACAAAGCAAGAGGACCAACTACCTCCCTTTCTCTACCCCCTATCCCTACCACCCATCCAACACACAATACAAACAATCATATGCCAAAAATCAATATTAATATGGGTGAATAATCCCATATAAGTGGTACCTCAGGCTTGCATATCTAAGCCTGCCACCCCATTGATACGAACCTATGAATAGTTCAAAGGATATAAATAAAATAAAATGAGACAAACATTTTTTTGATACGAACCTATGAATAGTTGAAAGGATATAAATAAAAGAAAATAATACATCAAAAAAACCTAATAATTTTTTTGAAAAGGATACAAATAAAATAAAATGAGAACCTTGCTAACGTTCAAATATATTTTGATTTTTTAATGCCTCCAATGTGATATTTGTAGGAGTTTTCCAACTTCCTAACAAATCCTCTTAACGTTTTCAAGGTCTTACAATTATTTTTTCTCTAGCCTTCACTAGAGTTAATTAGAGCATATGTAACCTATGTTTTCATTTTTTTAATATTATATTAAATAAAACATGTAACACACAATGCACATTATTTTACTTATATATATATATATATATATATATATATATATATATATATATATATATATATATATATATAATTTAAATAGCTTTTAATATTTTAAAAATGTTTAAAAACTTAATGACTATATTATTCTAGCAAAGACCATTGATTCACGAGACTTAATGGGATCTATCCTCATCCTTAGCTAAGTTTTTGCTGGCCAATTTAGGAACCATTTGGTTCACCTCCTACCATTCAAAAGTTTCCCTATCCTGGATAGAATTCAACATGTATCCAATCAGACTTTCACTTCCATGTTTAGCCAAAAAATTACCCAATGCATTATTTTGTCTACCAACATAGACTAGGATGGCATCCTCGAACAATTGACAAATAGACTTAATTTGGCTTACAATGTTTCTTATCCTCCAAGCATTAGATTTGAAATTTCTAATAACATCCAGAAATCCCACCATAATTTATGAATCAAACTCAACTATGATCTTTTTAACCCCATTCTTCCAAGGATTGAGAGAACCTTGTTTGATAGCCAGGTCTTCAGCTTCATTGTTAGTAGCCCTTCCAAGACCCTCTAGCTCCCAATGGAGGATATTCCCCTTAAAATATCTTCTGAGAAAACTAATGCCTACAGCCCCTGGGTTATCCTTAGATGCACCATAAAAATTAATATTTTTCCAAACTGGGGGAGGGGGCTACGATGGACCCAACTTTTTTGACTTGAGAGTCCTGTCATTCACCTGAGTCTTCTTATCCCTAAAGTGAGCTTTGAAAATTTAAAAAATATTGGTAGCAATTTTATGCAAAACCAACTCCATTGGACTAAACTCCTCTCTAAAAATTTTGGAATTTATTTCCAGCCAAATATGCCACTAGATGAAGCTCGGGCCTAGAGACCAGTCTAGATGAATGGAGGTATTCTTGAATTTTATGTGTTTCCAAATCTACCAGATATTAGAAAGAATCACATGAAAGTTGAGGTGAACCTTAAAGATGTCTAACCAGCTTTTCCATAAATCTCTTACAAATGCACACTAGAAAAGCAGATGATCAAGTGTATCCTCTTGGGAGTTACACATGATACAGTTGGAAGGGCCATAAAAACCTATCTTCATAATATTATCATAGGTAAGACAACTCCTATGCATCACTTCCCAAGAAAAGAAATTAATTTTAGGCCAGCCCTTAACCACCCAAACTCTATCCCATGGGACATACTTCAGGATCAATGGAGGAGGAAGCAAAGCATTATAACCATCACGAACAGTGAAAACACCTATATTACCAAGGCCCTAGGCAATCCTATTCTCTTCCTATTTCCATGTAGGAACATTTTCTTGAGGATCTTATTAATAAGAAGCATTTGATGAAGAGGGACATGAATAGACCATTCTTCTAGCATCTTCCATTAAAAGAGAGAAAATCTTCAATTTGTTGGGAAGTAATGTATGAAGCCATCTTAATCCATCCTCTACCCTCAAGGCTTTGTTGCAAGGGTTGTAACTCTGGAAACTCATATATTAAAGGGGGATGTTGGTCCCAAGAATCACTCTAGAAGTTAACTTTTTCTCCTTTACCTACTTTCTAGAAAAGTTAGATTTTACCAGTTGTTCACCAGCTTTCAGGGCCTTCCAAATAATAGAGCTAGAGCCCCTTAAAGTAATATAGCTACCTTCTTGATGAGGGATAGAACCCAAATACTTACTAGTGATGACTCTATTGAAGAAAGCCTCTTTGTTGGATATTCGTCTCCAATAAAACTTCCTAGCAAGAGCTTGATTATGTAAAGTTGCTTTATGAAAACCAAGGCCCCCTCGAGCTTTAGGCTAACATATTTTATCCCAACTAACTAGAGCCCACTTCTTACCCATCCTTGGAACATCCCACAAAAAAATTCTCATAAGTGAATCCAACTCTTTGAGGACTCTCATAGGGGTAACTAGGATGGAGAATTTATAAATAGGCATGGCTTGGATCACTGATTGGATAAGAGTCATTCTTCCTCCAAAGGTAATGTTAGAATATATAACATTTTGATAAAATAAGTGCATAGCGCTTCTCCAATTAGGTGGGTGGTTGATAATCGGTTGGGTAGTTTATTAACTACCTTAGAACCACTTTGTCATTGTATATATTCCAATATCAAACTCAATGCAATTGCTTCGTATTTTGTAATATGGTATCAGAGCTAGGCCAGAGAACATCGTAGAAGGGCATAGCCCAATATGGGTATGCTTCCCTAGGTGGATGCAGGTGTGCACGTTTGATGCAGGAGCCTATCTTTAGAGGGTTTTTTAAAAAGAAGTTTTAAAGTAATTTTTTATTACTCAAAATGGAATTATTTGACACAAAATATAATTTGTCGAAAATGATAATTACTAAAAAGGTAAATTTTTATGAAAAAATAATTTGCCAAAAATAGTATTTTTTTTTATTTCTAGGGTTTTAAGCTTTAGGGTTTTCTTTTAGGGTTTCTTTTAGGGCTTCAAGTTTTAGGGTTTCTTTGGGGATATATATTCCCTTGGTATTGCATTGTAAAAGGGGAAGTGAATCCAGGAATGAGAAAATAAATTATTTACTAGTTTATTTCCATGTACTGTAGTTTTTATGTGAATGGAGGGTTTTACTAATTATTTTTATTTATTGTAGTTTTTATGTAAATTTAGGGTTTTACATATTATTTTCATTTACCGTAGCTTTTATGTAATGAGAGGTATTTTGTTTTGACCTCTTGCAGTTGGATTTATATCATTTGGTATCAGAGCAAGTTGGATTTTGTTGGGAGGAGAAAAGAGAAGAGAAGAAAAAGAAAATGAGAGGAGAGCAAAGAGGCTCCAAAAAAAAAATTGGCACTCTATGCAGTGCTTGTAGAAGGTTTGTAAAACCTTGGAGACAAAAATTGGCACTCTGTGTAAGTGCTTGCAGGAGGTTTTTTTTATGTAAAAGCCTCAGAGAAAGAGATTGGCACTTTGTGTAGTGCTTGCAGAAGGTTTGTAAAACCTTAAAGAAATAAATTGGCACTTTGTGTAGTGCTTGCAGGAGGTTTTTTCATTAAAAACCTCAGAGGGAAGAATTGGCACTTTGTGTAGTGCTTGCAGGAGATTTGCTATTTTAAAACCTCGAAGGAATAAATTGGCATTATGTGTAGTGCTTGCAGGAGGTTTGAGATATAAAACCTCAAAAGAAGATTGGTACTTTGAGGAGTACTTGCAGATGTGTGACACTCTATGGAGAGCGATTATGAGTTTGATCAGAGGAACTCGCAGGAGCAGAGTTCTTTTCAACCAAAGGAGAATGATGTAGGAGCCTATCTTTAGAGGGTTTTTTTAAAAAAAAGTTTTAAAGTAATTTTTTATTACTCAAAATGGAATTATTTGACGCAAAATATAATTTGTCGAAAATGGTATTACTAAAAAGGCAAATTTTTATGAAAAAATAATTTGCTAAAAATAGTAATTTTTTTCTTTTCTAGGGTTTTAAAATTTAGGGTTTTCTTTTAGGGTTTCTTTTAGGGCTTCAAGTTTTAGGGTTTCTTTTGGGATATATTCCCTTGGTATTGCATTGTAAAAGGGGAAGTGAATCCAAGAATAAGAAAATAAATTATTTACTGGTTTATTTCCATGTACTGTAGTTTTTATGTGAATGGAGGGTTTTACTAATTATTTTCATTTATTATTGTTTTTATGTAAATTGAGGGTTTTACATATTATTTTCATTTATCGTAGCTTTTATGTAATGGGAGGTATTTTTTTTTGACCTCTTGCAGCTGGATTTACATCAACGTTTCCCATGACCAATGCAGACTCAAAGACTCGATTGGACTAGAACTGACAACCCCCTGAATTGACTGGACCAGAATTGACTGATGCAACCGACTCGACTGGGCTAGACACTAGTGTTGTCAGAGTTTGGAATCCCACAAAGAGACCTGACTAACACGCAATCTAACATGGTGGCTGATTGGGATCACATGCAGACTAAGGGTAGACCGAGGGTGACATGGCAGTCCAACATGGCAAGGTAGTAGACATGGCCAGGCGATTATGTGAAAATGTGGTTACGTGTTAGTTAGTGGATGCAAAAGGCTTGGGGGTGACCGCCTGAATGCAATCACCTTCAAAGGTGAGTCTTACCCCTTATAAACCAGGGCGAATGCATCCATCGAATGCGTGTGGTATAAATGGTATTCAAAGTGAAATATAAGACAAATGGTATTATTGATAAGCATAAAGCTCGTCTTGTTGCAAAAGGCTATGCTTAGAAAGAAGGTATAGATTATGAAGAGACTTTTACCCCTATTGCAAAAATGATTATGATTCGAGTACTTTTAGCTATGGCAGCTTAGTTTGAGTGGATGTTACATTGGATGGATGTAAAAAGTGCTTTTTTGAATGGTGACCTACAAGAATAAGTGTACATGACCCAATTAGAAGGAGTTATTGTTGAAGGGCAAGAACATAAATTTTGAAAGTTAGTCAAATTCTTGTATGGGCTAAAACAAGCTCCACAAGCCTGGTACATCAAAATAGACAGTCACCTAGTGCAACATGGATTCAAAAGAAGTCCTTCAGATGCAAATATCTATATCAAGAACAATGGTTCTCACATAGTGATTTTGGTGCTATATGTAGATGATCTTATCATAAAAGGGAGCTCAGAGAGTATGATTGATGCAATAAAATATGATTTGAAATAATATTTTGAAATGATAGATCTAGGACTTCTTCACTATTGTCTTGGTTTGGAAGTGACTCATAAAAAGAATCATATCAAAGTAACAGAAAAGAAGTATGCCAAGACATTGGTTGATAAATATCGCATGACTAACTGTAAGTCTAAGGCAACTCCAATGGAGCCTGGACTTAAGCTATCATGATATGATAAATCACCATAGGTATATGGTACTCTCTATCACCAACTGATTGGGAGTCTCATATATCTAACAAATACCAGGCCATATCTCAGTTTTGTTGTGGGTTATCTTTCAAGGTTCATGCAGGAATCGAAGGTGAGTCATTGGAAAGTAACAAAGAAATTTCTTCATTATGTCTGTGGTACTACATATTTTAGCTTAAAGTAAAAAATAATAGCAAGTTCTATTTATAGGGATACATGATCTTAGACTATGTCAGATCCATCGGTGATCGCAAGTTGAATTCTAGATACATTTTCCATCTTGGATATGGTCTTGTCTCCTGGCACAATAAGAAGCAGCAGGTGGTTGCTTCATCATCCATAGAGGCATAATATCACACAGCAAGTGGATTAGTCTATGATATAATATGGTTAATTCACATTCTTACACACATGGGTCTTCCAAAGAACCTTCCACTTCATTTGTTTTACAATAATCAAGGTGTTTTGAATCTTGTCAAGAATCCAAATTTCCATTATCATACCAAACACATCGATACTCAATGTCATTTCATTCGTGATGAAGTTACAAAACATCACATACAGCTCCAGTACATTCCCACTGATGAGCAAGTTACAGACATTTTCACCAAGGCACTTGCACGTGTCAAATTTGAATCGTTTCACAATGCTCTTTGTATTTACCAATAATGTAATAAGGGGGGATGTTAGCATATATTACATTTTGATAAAATAAGCGCATAACGCTTCTCCAATTATGTGGGTGGTTGATAATCGGTTGGGTAGTTTATTAACTACCTTAGAACCACTTCGTCATTGTATATATTCCAATATCAAACTCAATGTAATTTCTTCATGTTTTGTAATAGGTAAGCCAACAGTGAGTACAATAATTAACTTTAGTAGCATTTCTATCCATTAAAGCTTTCCAATCAACTACCCTTAGGCTCTTAAAATGAAGAGGAATCCGTAGGTAATGAAGCAGAAGGGTACCCTAGGAAAAGATCAAAATGGATAGAATCTGATCATGGATTCTTTTGTCTATATTGAAGAAAAAAACCTTGGATTTGGTCTCATTCACCTATTGACCAGTAACATCCATGTAGGTTTTTAAAATGGCTTTCAAAGTTCTAGCCTCCCCAAAGAGACTTGTATCATCCATAAATTGAAGGTGAGATAACATCTCCTCGCCTACTTGCACACCTTCCAAAAGACCTTGTTGCTTATTTCTTTGAAGGAATCTACCCAATCCTTTTGCTAGAATAATAAAAAATGGGAAAATAGGATATCGTTAACGAATACCCTTGGAGGTATGCAAAGGGGTCAAGAGGGAGTCTATGAGAACAAAGAAGAAAATTATTGAGATACAACTCAAGATCCACTGTCTCCACTTCTGAGAGAAGCCAATTTTCTCAAGCATTTGTTCCAAAAACTGCCAGGGGACACTATCATAAGCCTTAGAAATATCTAATTTAATAAACATACCTCTTTGACTAGAATGTTGCATAGAATGGATAGTCTCCTAGGCTAGAATAACTCCATCCAAAATTTGACGTCCCTCCATAAATCCTCATTTTTCCTGAAATATTATATTATCTATAACATTTTTAAGCCTTTGAACTATCAACTTAGTGATAATATTGTGGGTCACATTGCATAGAGCAATCAGACAAAAATATCCAAGGCTAGCATCTTGTCCCACTTTAGGAATCAAAGTGAGAAAAATATGATTTATAGCCTGAAGCATAGTTCTATTTGAACGAGATTCTTCAATAGCCTGGGTTAAATCCACTCCTATGACTTCCCAGAAAGCCTTAAAGAACTTAATTGAAAACCATTGGGCCCTAGATATTTACCTAATTTCATACTAAAAACTATGCTCCTCACCTCATCTTTATCCATTGGTTTGAAAAGGGCTTGGTTTTGCTCTACTAAAATAATTTGGGGGATACAGTTGAGAATCTCTTACTGCGCTACAATATTAAAGGATAGCAAGTGCAGTAACAATATTTTGAAAATTTGTATTTGCTGCATGTTTCATACCTAGTATGGTGTTCAACACCTGTCCATTGGAATCCTGAAGGTAAGTCAGAGAATTCCTTTGTCTTCTTGTCGATGTAGAGCGATGAAAGAAACTTGTGTTGTGATCCCCTTCCAACATCCAAACATTTTTTGCTCTTTGTTTCCTGTAAATTTTCTCCTAATTGCCGATGGAGTCTAATTCTTTTCTAACTTGTTCATCTTTATATTTTAGATCCTCTATGCTTGTTTCAATCCTAAAGCGGCTGGCAAGCTCCACCATCTTTACGAACAAAGGAACCTTTAGGGACTGAATGTCAGATATGCTACTTCTTTTCCAAAATTTAAGACGAAATTGGACACGTTGTATTTGTTTAGAAAAAACATACATAGCTCTCCCATGGGAAGGACGACCCTCCTCCCACAAGATGGGGATTTTTTCCTTTAGATCCTCCTTTTCTAGCCAATAATTCTCAAAATGAAAATATCTTGGGGGTGGATTATGGCTTAGCTTCCATTCTAGAAGAATTGGAAAGTGATCAAAGTCAATGCGATTAAGAATCTCCATCCTAAAAGATCAACAAATAAATGCCTCTTCAGAAACCAAAAATCTATCAAGTTGAATTTCCTACTTGTCGACCCTACTTGTTTGTTTGTCCACATATATGGAGACCCCGCATGTTGAACATCAATTAAATTGAGCTAATTAATTTTGGACATCATAAATCTATCTACCTAGTCCAAAGAAGAATTTCCTCATTCCTGATCCCTAAGAGCAAGTTTAGCATTAACATCCCCTACCACTATCTAATTCACTTCTTATTTTCTACTTCTCCTATCTGTTAGAATAAATAATTATTCTCTTAAGTTCTACTAGGATATACTTACTTGAGTTACCACTCTTCTATGATTCAGGTGAACTCTTAGTTTATCCTAGTTCAGATTTGATGAGTTGTTGTAATCCAATGACTCTCAATGATCAACTTTGCTATTTATACAAAGTTGATCAATGAAATAAATCAATCAAGTTATTTTCATTTCTAACATGGTATCAGAGCAGGCTTTCCCTGCCCTGTGAGCTTGAGGAGCTTTTCCTCATGGGGGATTTCCACATGGAAATCCCCCTCACCTTTTTTTTCCCCATTTTTTCTTTCAAGCTAGGGAGTATGCTCTCCATCATGGATGGATCAGAAACCAGAAGGTTGAAAAAGACTAATGGTGGCAAAAACTTTTAGAGTGATTTTTATTTATGTTGAGTTTTTGTAATAAGACACATCTTCAAGTGCTCACGAGTGATCTGATGTGTTTGGAGGGTAGAAATATTGCAATAGTCTGTTTGTGTGCAGATCTGTAATAACTTGGCGAATTATTACTGCATGGAGTGGAAGTTTTCTTTCATACTAGTGAGCAGTGTAGTGTTTTAAACCATATTTTTGGGATATGATGGTTTCATCCCATTCAAATGTTGCAGGTGCCATCTATCGTTAATGCCAGAAAGTATGGTCTTCCCAAGAAAATAATGTCGCTGCCATGTGAAGAGGCAACCTTTATGACCCACGGCAAATCTGGATCGGAGCAGTTTGTGCAGATCTGTCCTTTATACCAAAGATTTTCCGATGGATCGAATCTTCACTAGAGCAAAAGGAGTTTCTAGTGGCAGTTCTTTGTGGTGGTTCTAATTAGCTACGACGTGCAGTGAATCAAATATCCGCGTCTCCCTGATGCACACTGTTGTCTTTCACGATTCTAGCAACTCTGCAACACTTACGGAAGAGCGTATTTTTTAATGTGCATATTGTTATTTTTTTCAGATCATGCACCTACCAATCTATACCAGTGCAGAGAGGGCCTGCCACTCGACTACTACCGCATCAAATAGAGATTGCAAAATCATAAAGCAGAAGGAGACCCCAGTCGTGGTGATGTGAAGTCGATGTTGTTCTTGATGTCATGGAAAACCATCTCCCTCTGATCGGCGTGGTCTCCAATTATTTTCTGGTATTGTAGTCATACAAAAAAAATTGCAAGTAGAGTTGGCGTGGGTGGCCGAAACAATCGACAACACAACTTATGGGAGGTGTTTTTGGCACTTTAAAGGTAGAAAAAAGTATTTTTTAGCAGCGGGTTACAGTTACATCGGACGCCATTGACAACCACCGATCATCCACGTAGCGGACAGGAGTGCAGTGAGGTGGGAGAAAAAATAGGTTGTTCAACTTTCTGTCGCTGAAAACAATGCTAGATTTCCTGTTCGTCAATCTGCTGCTTTGGTTGGCATCAATGAGAACGATCAAGGGCTTATCTGTAGTTATATTACCCTCAACGCAGTGTGGGATCATGGTCCAGCAGAAAACATGGTGGGTGACATTAGTGGCACATTTACTATTGTTTCAAGTAAACTGGCGCAACAAATTTCTCTACAGTAAACAGATCATTTGAAATTGCTTCATAATTTATGTAGTACCGTGTGTGGACAACAAACAAATTTTTAGTTTCGTGTCATCATAAAGTAGCTGAGTGTTTTTGGATTTGGAGCGCACTCGGGACATGCACGAGCGATCGAGATCATGATGCTATGAGGGTAACGGAGTTGCCCATAGTGATTGTGTCTGTGGAGTTTTAGTGACATGTCAATTTACCAATGTGCACCAAGATCGAGCTCAGCGCAGTCTTGGAGCTACGATGATGGAAAAGGTTATCGTTCTTTAATAAAGGATACTATGTGCGGAGATAAAGTAGACAACGGTGAGCTCCATGTGTACTGAGATCTTTAACCAGCCTGTCATGCATAACTTTGGTTGCAGGTGCGTCTGTTTCACTGTGCGTCTGACTAAATTAATAAGGTGCTCCTTAAACACCCACTTCTACATATTCTTTGGAGAATGGCGCGTAACACCCAAAAATGGGTAACACCCAAAAATGGTAGATAGATCTGCTACAATGTGGCAGACTCAATTTTGTTCATGGTAAATAACTACCCGTGATGATTGCTCTCACCTTATGCATCGCGTGTGAACCGCTTATTTTCTCTTAATCCAAAGAGTTATCGGTGATGACAGAGATTGGAGTCTTCTGTTTGATTATTTTGATAGCGATGGAGGTTTAAGGAGGATTCTTGTTTACATAAAATAGACTCTTGTGGTAGGGTAGAACTATTTGATATCCAAGAGATTGTTGGTTTCTGTCAAAACCCTGCTACCTAGAAAAAGCATGGTTTTTTATGACGCTGTGATATTTTCCTGTTCTATCTTGAGCGCTCTCAACCGTGAATAATCACCTGTAGTTTAATAGCAGCTAAGAAGACTATGCATTGTTCTTTGGCCAGCATTCTGAAGCATCATGGATTTTTGCATTAGCTATCAACTCCCAGTCGTACCCCATTTTTATCGATGCTCGATGTAAAGTTAACGGCCCATCCCCATTGATGTAGAGTTAGAGGCACAGGATCGCTATGAGGAGAAGTGTGATCTTACCAAAACTGCTTGGCTTGGTATTCGGTTGTTTCTAGTTGCTGTGATGGGCCCGCTTTCTCAGATCTGTCTCTCTCCATCACCGTCCATGAGAATGGAGGAGTGCATGATGGATTTTAGCAAACTGAACCACAACAACATCATGATAATCTTAATGAATCCAAATATTTACACAAGCCAGGTGCTGGCCCTTATTCTTTTGGTGCAGCCATGGCAAATATTGTTAGAAATATTAACCTAGATTTCATGCCTCAGTCGGACTGCGCTCGTGCAGTCAGGGATCCCGAAAAAAGTTTGACATGATGTTGCACCTACCCTCTAATAGATGTGACATCTGACAGATCCGATCGTCGTAGAAGTTAATGTCAGTTTGGCGATTTAATGTCAGTTCGACGATTGGTCAGAAACCCTAGTTGAGGGTCTGTCAGAACCTGTTAGAGGACAAACCCTATCTTCCTCTCCCCGTGGCTATATAAGGCAGTTTGGGTTTTTAGACATGCATGTGGAAGAGTAGAGAAGAGAGCAGAGAAAGAGAGGAGAGTGTTTTAGTGAGCAGTGTGGCTCATCTGTTTAATGTTCAAGCAGCCGACTCGACATTTGTTTTTCCTTTTAGTTTATCCTACAGCTTAGTCTACAAATGTTATTATTTCCTCAATTGAGGACTTATGTAACCCTCGTTTTATATGAATAAATTTTATTGTTGTTTAAGGCATCTATAAGGTTTGCAGTTATTTTTATGTGTTAAAGTCTGTTGTTCTCTGTAAAAATCACCTCAGAATGATTTCGTTCAGGTTATATATGTTAGCACTCATATCCGGTGTTTCTCTCTTTCATACAGTCCTTGCCAAGCCATGCAAACCAACGTCGAAGCCGCACAAGACTCTGGACAGCAAAAGTCCGCAAGGTAGAAAGATCTTGCAAAGGCCAAAATTTGGCTAAGTCTGGAGCTGTCTTCCCAACTTCGCAGTGAAGTCAGACTTCGCTGCCTTTGACCAACGCAGTCGGGCATTGACCAGCATAGTCGGGCGTTGACAAACACAGTCGGGCATTGACCAGCGCAGTCGGGTGTTGACCAATCGCTCCCCAAAAATTTGGCTAAGTTTGGAGCTGTCTTCCCAACTTTGCAGCAAAGTCGGACTTCGATACCTTTGACCAGCGTAGTTGGGCATTGACCAGCGCATTCGAACATTGACCAGCACAGTCGGGCATTGACCAATCACTTCTAGACTTCGACATCGCTCTTGATGGTAAAACAAAAAATTTAAAATTTCTTCAAACTTGTATTAGAGCCACTGATCCCTTGATGCGGAGATTGAAGCAGAATGACTTCTAACAGCAACAACTTGCAGTTGTAGATCCCGCACTTCAATGGGAAAAATTACAATTACTGGAGCATCCATATGAAGATCTTGTTCGGATCTCAGGAGCTGTGGGAGTTAGTCAAGAACAGCTACCTAGAATCAACAGATCCAATAGCACTAGTAGCCCTCTCTCAAGCAAACAAGGACCTGTTGAAAAAGAACACGAAGAAGGACCAAAAGGACCTCTTCTACATCATGCAAGCGATCGAGGAGTCTATCTTCCCATGGATCACATCAGCCACCAAGGTGAAGCAGGCCTGGAAGATTCTGGCCAGCTCGTACCAGGGCACCAATAAGGTAAAATTGGTGAAGCTACAAATGCTCAGGAGGGAGTTTGAAAATCTACAGATGAGTGAGTCTAAGTCTATGAGTGATTTCTTCACCCGGACGACGGACATTATCAACCAGATGCGATTGAATGGAAAAAATGTGTAGAGCTAGAGAATCATGGAGAAGATTCTCAGAAGTCTGCCTGCTAAGTTTGACTCGGTTGTGATAGCAATCGAAGAGTTGAGGGATCTGACAACCCTCTTGATAGACGAACTCATGGGTTCATTGCAGACACATGAACAAAGGCTGACCCGTTCATCTCAGACCTCTCTGAAGTAAGCATTCAGGGCTCAGGTCTCATTCCGAGACAGCAACAGACAAGATTCCCACCATGGCACCTCTAGTTCTCATGGAGTAAGAGGCAAAGGCAGGTATGGAAAAGGCAACAAGCAAGGAGGAAGGTCAAACCCTAACGAAGGAGAGACCAACTATAATTTCCATCAGTAAGGTGGAAGAGGTAGTTTAAAAAATCAACAAGCTGGATCTGGTCAAAAGGACATGTCAAAGGTCTAGTGCTATTTCTACAAGAAGTTTGGCTATTACATCTCAAAGTGTAGAAAATAGATGGCCAAGGAGAATCAGCAGCAGGCCCATTACATGGATGAAACCAAAAATGCGACAGGAGGAAATGTGTTTTTGACTTGCAACATTGAGGAGGAGTGCCAGAAGAATGTCTGGTATTTAGATAGTGGGTGCAACAACCACATAACGGGGAACAAAGAGATGTTCTCCTAACTGGATGAAACAGTCCAGTCTGAGGTGAAGATGGAGAACAACAACAAGGTTGCCATAATGGAGAAAGAAAAAATCCTCATCTGCACCAGGCACAGTGAACGAAAGTAGATCTGTGATGTCTACTATGTGCCTGGCCTGAAGCACAACCTGTTGAGTGTTGGACAGCTCGTGCAGAAGGGACATACGATCCAGTTCAAATACGAAGCTTGCACCATCAGAGACAAGTCGCATGGGCATATTGCTACAGTGTCCATGACGAAGAATAAAATGTTTCCATTGCAGATTCAGAATGAATCATTGATGTCTCTTAGTGCAGTTATGAAATATGCTACCTGGTTGTGGCATTCTCATATTTGGTCACCTGAACTTCAATGGCCTAAATCAACTGCACAAGAAGAAAATGGTGAAGGGTTTACCCTCGATAGAGCAACAAAATCAAGTTTGTGAGGGTTGCTTAGTCGACAAACAACATAGGGATTCGTTCTCTTTCAGTCAGTATTGGAGAGCATCACAACCACTGGAGCTGGTGCACTCAGACATTTGTGATTCGATGCAGACCAACACATTTTTTGATAACAAATACTTCTTAACATTCATATATGACTTCAACCAAAATACTTGGATCTATGCCATCAAGATGAAGTCATAAGCATTTTCCAGATTCAAGGAGTTCAAGGCTCTAGTGGAGAAATAGAGCAGATATCAGATCAAGACTCTCAGGACAGATGGCGGAGGTGAATACATCTCCAACGAATTCCATAACTACTGCAAGTAGCATGGAATTCAAAGGCAGTTCACTGCCAGATACACGCCACAGCAGAATGACATAGCTGAGAGGAAGAACCGAAACATCATGGAGATGACACAAAGCATGATGAAGGCGAAGGGATTATCGCATTTTGGGAAGAAGCTATAACATGTGCAGTCTACCTGTTGAACAGATGTCCCACCAAAAGTGTGAAGGACAAAATCCCTCAGAAGGCCTGGAGTAGTGTGAAGCCAAGTGTGGCTCACTTACGTGTGTTCGAGTGCATTGCATATGCACATGTTCCAGAAGAAAAGCAGCAGAAGTTGGATGATAGAGCTAAGAAGTGCATTTTCATAGGGTACAGTGAGCAGGTGAAGGCATATAGGCTGTACAACCCTATGACAAAGAAGCTCATCATCAACCGTGATGTGAAATTTCTTGAAGATGAAGCCTGGAACTGGAAGTCGGAGACTAGCCAGTCAGATCCAATAGTAGTACAGTATGTTGACTTGGAATAAGGAAGTGTGCAGCCACCTACAACTTCCAACAGCAGTAGCAGTGCCAACAGTAGCACAACCACTCCATCTCTGTTGCCTCCATGTGCAAGTAGAATCCAGAACCTGGTGACGCCAGCGAAGACAAGGAGCTTGCAAGAAATCTACAAGGCAACCCAAACCCATGTAGATGAAGAGTACTCTGACTTTGCATTCTTTATCGAATTTGATCCAATGAGAGTTCGAAGACGCAAGTCAGAATCAGAAGTGGGTGCAGGTGATGGACGAGGAGATTAAAGCCATTGAAAAGAATGATACATGGCAACTGATATATCTTCTAGTAGGGAAGAAGACCATTGGGGTCAAGTGGGTGTATAAGAAAAAGTTCAACGCCCAAGGAGACGTTGACAAGCATAAAGCCAGACTGGTGGTGAAGGGTTACAAGCAAAAGTCAGTCATCGATTACAATGAAGTATATGCACCTATAGCCTGACTTGACATAGTTAGGATGATCCTCGCATTGGTAGCCCAACAGGGTTGGAAGATGTACTAGATGGATGTCAAGTCAGCCTTCCTCAACGGAGTGTTCGAGGAAGAGGTCTACATAGACCAGCCACCAGGTTACGAAATTGAAGGCTCGGAGGGCAAAGTCTTGAAGCTGAAGAAGGCCCTATACGGTTTGAAGCAGGCGCCCTGGGCTTGGTATAGTCGGATTGACAGTTATTTTCAAGAAAATGGGTTTGTCAAATGCCCATATGAGCACACCATGTACATGAAGACAAATGAAGCAGGTGAGCTCATTATTGTCTGCCTGTATGTGGACGATTTGATTTATATTGGAAACATTAATGTCCTATTCGACGAGTTCAGAACAACCATGAAGAAGGAGTTCAAGATGACGAACTTAGGGTTGATGAAGTATTTTATCGGCATTGAAGTTGACCAATCGGTAGATGGCATCTTCATTTCTCAAGGCAAGTATGCGAAGGATGTCCTGAAGTGATTCAAGATGGAGGACAGAAAACCTGCCATCACACCTGTAGCCACAGGTTTGAAGCTAAGCAAGTTGGATTCAAGGAGGAATGTAGATCCAACCCTGTTCAAGAGGCTAGTTGGTAGTCTGATGTATTTTACTGCAACTCGACCAGATCTGATGTTCGAAGTCAGTCTGATCAGCCATTTTATGGAGACTCTGAAGGACACGCACTAGCAAGAAGGCAAGAGGATCTTGCGCTATGTCAACAAGACACAGAACAATGGCCTATTTTATGCCAGACAAGACCAGTTGGAACTGGTGGGCTTCATAGACATTGACTGGGCTGGCAATACCGATGATCGAAAGAGAACCTCCGGGTATGCTTTCCATCTCGGATCAGGGGCAGTATCATGGGCATCCAAGAAATAAGCCATCATTGCATTTTCCATAGCCAAAGAAGAATATGTCACTACCACGACAGTCGCATGCCAGGCAGTTTGGTTGCGAAGAGTTCTAAGTGAACTGCACTATCCTCCGAAAGGCATGACACCAATTTTTTGTGATAACAATTCGGCCATCGCACTGTCAAAGGATCCCGTGTTCCATGGCCGGATGAAGCACATTGATATTCGTTATCACTTCATCAAAGAGTTGGTGAAGTCTGGAGAAATTCAACTCCATTTTTGCAGATCCAAGGAGTAGTTGGTAGATATTTTCACAAAGCCTTTAAAGGAGGAGGACTTCAGCAGATTGCAAGAGCAGCTTGGAGTCAAAGCGCTCGTGAAATTAGGTTTAAAGGAGGGTGTTAGAAATATTAACCCAGATTTCATGCCTCAGTTGGACTGTGCTCGCGCAATCAAGAATCTCGGCAAAATTTTGACATGACGTCACACCTACCCTTTGACAGATGTGACGTCTGACAGATTCGATCGCCGCAGAAGTTAATACCAATCACTTCCAGACTTTGACATCGCTCCTGATGGAAAAACAAAAAATTTAAAATTTCTTCAGACATTTGAGCCACACTAAAAGACTTGGTGTGTCGCCCAAGTGCCACCCAAGTCCCAAGTAAGGTGTTTACCCGATCAATGGAGGAAATTCAGTTTCACATAGTGATACAACGAGTGCAGTGGTCGATAATCACAGACAGACGAGATCAAGAACCAGTTTTTCTTTGGTAGATTTGCTCCATGATAGATTTTCTGGCAGATTTTGCAATATTTATGTAAATCTTCAACTATTTGCAAGATTACGTTTTTCATGTGGAGAGCGCACTGTTGCAAAGTGTTGGCGATGAGTTTCAACTCCTAAATGGGTGTTTTCGTGAGTTGCTACTTTGTGGAGGTGCTGTGATGATTGGTAGAAATTGTTTTTGGAGGTCCTGATGCCCTGATAAATTATTAGTCTACCCGCGGTCACAGTTTGTTACAAAATATCCTTCAACAATTTCAAACATTGTAGTGTTGTTACTGATATCAAGTCCAGTGCAAAATCTACAAATTTATCATGTGTTAAGTTTAGGCCACTACCATTGAGGTCCATGTGATGTCGCTTAGCACCCTCCATCGTGATGTGGAGCCGTTGCACACCACCATGGGCCCTAACTCTTCTGAGTTTGACCGCAAGATTGAAAATGGCTGACACCCAATTTTGTGCCCATTTCCTTGGTGCTTGGATTAAGTAGTTTTATTCATGGTTTGGAAAGAGACTATGTTGAATCCCTTTGAAGTGGCGTAGGGTGGTCCACAAAAGCAATCAAAGACTATAAAATCTTCCTTCTTTTTTAAAATATCCATGGATCTCGAAGCTGGAATGGCATTTGTTTCCTACATCAATGGTGGGAGCGGTAATTTTTGGCCCGATTTGAGGAGAGCCAGTCGATGGTGGGAGTAGTAAGTTTTGGCCCAATTTGAGGAGATCCAAGCGCTTTGTCCATAGTGAATCTGATTGTCTATTTTTATTGATTTGTTGATTGATCCCACAGGAGCACAATAGCTATTTTTTGCATGATTATAACCTGTTTTAGCTTATCGTTCAAGAGCCATGTTTACTTTTTATCCATCCAAATTATGAAATATGGTTGGATAGATTTTTAATTGGCCTTGAAAAAAATTTTTTGTGTCCTTCACCACATCAAGAAAATGAAAGCACGACTCCAATTTGACCCTCTCCCTCGCATGACCGAACAACGATGGTGGCAAATTTGCTGGCAAAGGGCATTACCATGTTTACAAAATCCCATATTCTGGAGTTTTACCACCAGTTAAGAACAATAACTGCCCCAATATGAGAACGCTTTTCTCACTCTTAGTGGCAGACGTGATCTCTTCTTTCTCTGATCGTTGATGATGGGAGGTTTTTAAAGGAGGTTGACTGGGTGGTGTTGTATTCGTGGTGAATGGCCCCAAGCCACCATCGTGGCGCTTCCACATCAAAGCTTTATGGGTCCACTTTAATTTTTATATAGTCTTTAATAAAGTTTTTTTATATCTTTATTAAGTGGCTCTATGTGCATTTGACAATCAGATCAGGCGTTATGATCCGCAACGGATCTGAAACAAACTGTTGGTTCCACTTTAGAAAAGAGAATGGGCCCATATTTATAAAAAAGGCCAATAAGAGGAAATTTATTTTAAGCATTTTATAAAGCTTTTTAATAAATGTGGAGGGTCCACATTTTTTTAAATAAAGTTTTGTTAACTATATTATGTGGCCAACAAAATGGGTCCAAATGGTTATTATTTAGCTTTATTTTCAGCAAAAACAAAACAAAAAGTGACCCATTTATTTTCTCCTCCAAGAGAAATTTTTTCAAGACCATTATTTTCCAATTTTTTTGGAATATTCCATTGTGAAATAAGAAAACTTGTTTTTTCTATATATGAAGGTTCCATTACAATCCAAAGATAGGGATATTTATAGTCGTCGAAAAGGTTTTTTCGATCCTAAATACATGATGTAGTCCGTTTTAAGTTTTGGGATTGTTTACCACATTTTTTGTGGCTCAAAATATTGTATCATGGAGTGCATTCTTGGTTGAACCCGACACTCCTAGCATTGGTGCCCTGTTTTGTTGTTTGTCCATTTTTTTAGACCTTGTTAATCAGCCCATTATGTTCATATAGGTGGAAACCACTACTTGTGCTTGTGGAGTCACTTTGGACTACCCTTGCGATCTTTGTGGTTCTTTCTCCATACTATATTCACACTTTTTTTGCGAGACACTTTGGTTTCAGGGGTATTTTCTTTGGTGACCTTTTTTCATAGTTCACATGCAATAGTATGGGAGTATAATTTCATTTCTGCGATGAGTCTCTACTATTTTGAGACATATGATGGGTCCTTTGTAGGCTTCTTGAAGAAAGTTATCCTTGGGGGGTTGAAGAGGACATCTTCCTTCCTCTCAATCCTCCATGCACATCTTCCTTCTTCTTCTTCTTCTATTCTGGCAAGTGGTTTTCTCCCTTCATTCAACAAATATTTTTTTACCACATATTATACATGAGTACCTTATCAGGCCTTGTTGTCGGGACTCATACTTGTGGATATGCCACTTGTTTTGCTTTTTGTCCATAAATTTTGGACCTTGTTATCAGCCCATTGTGTTCATATAGGTGGAAACCACATACTCATGCTTGTGGAGTCATTTTTGGACTACCCTTGTGATTTTTGTGGTTCTTTCTCCATCCTATCTTCACACTCCTTTTTTGTGAGACACTTTGGTTTTAGGGGACCTTTTCTTTAGTGATCTTTATTCTTTTATATCACAAATTGTACATGAGTACCTTATCAGGCCTTGCTATCGAGACTCATTTATATGGCTATACCATCTCTATTGTACATGAGTACCTTATCAGGCCTTGTTGTCAGGACTCATCTTCTGTGGATATGCCATGTCTTGTTTATTCCTTTTTTCACTTACCCCTACTATCACTTAAGGGGGGGTGTTAGAGTATCTTGGTGCATAGAGGTTATCACCTCTCTCTTCTTCTTCTTGGAAGATGGTTTTTTCCCAAGTGGTTTTTCACCATCTCTCCTATATAGAGTACATTGTACATGAGTACCTCATCAGGTCCAGTTTTTGGGACTCATTTCTTTTTTGTTAAATGAGGACAATCTTCGTCATCCGAAGACATGCCTATTATTTTTTGATAGATGGTTTTTTTCCCATGGGGTTTTACCATCTCTTCAAAAAGAAACATTGCACATGAGTACCTCATCATACCCTATTATCGGGACTCATTCCTTTTTTAAAGAGGAAAATATTCACCATCTGAGTACATACCTCTATATTTATTTTATGTAGATAGCTTTTTCCCATGGTGTTTTACCATCTCTTCAAACAAAATTATTGTATATGAGTACCTCATCAGGCCCTGTTGCCGGGACTCATTTGTTAAATTTACCCCTAGTATCACTTAAGGGGAGGATTTATTTTTTGTTCAATGAGGACAATCTTCGCCATCCGAAGACATGCCTCTTATTTTTTGATAGATGGTTTTTTCCCATGGGGTTTTACCATCTCTTCAAAAAGAAACATTGTACATGAGTACCTCATTAGGCCCTGTTGTCGGGACTCATTTGTTAAATTCACCCCTAGTATCACTTAAGGGGGTGTTAGAATAAATAATTATTCTCTTAAGTTATACTAGGATAGACTTATTTGAGTTACCACTCTTCCATGAGTTAGGCGAACTCTCAGCTTATCCTAGTTCAGATTTGACGATTTTTTGTAATCTAACGACTCTCAATGATTAACTTTTCTATTTATACAAAGTTGATCCATGAAATAAATCAAACAAGTTATTTTCATTTCTAACACTATCCTATAAATCTAACCATTGGTGTTGTTGCTCCACAAAATTTGTAGCACCATATAAATTGGAAACCAATAAAAGCTCTTTGAAGTTCTTGCTCTTGAAGAGAGAAGTAAGGATACCCCAACCAACACAGTGATCTAAAGTCGTCTAGAGAAGAGAATTCCATAAAGTCACCACTCTCCCTAAAGCCCATTGGGATCCAACCGCCATGTACTCAGTCTATATCCAAATTTTCTTAACATTGATATCCATCTTTTGAATGGAAGCTTTAGTCTCTTGAAGGAGAATAAAGTCATAATGATGATTTTTAATTAAAATCTGAACAAAAATTTGATGAGGTCTATTGTTTAGGCCTCTTATATTCCAAGATTGGACAATCATTGGGAAATTGGATTTTAGTAAGTATCAATCTTCTTGACATTTCTATGAATGACTAGTTGGTCTTCCTCAATAGTCAACTTCTCTTGCTTCAATTTTCTTCCTACACTCTTTGCTTGAAATTTTTTTAACCTTTTCTTTGCTTGTTGGATCCCAAGATCAGGTTTCCCTCTATCCTTTTCTCCATATTTCGTGGAAACATCATTTATCCACCACAACCATTGCAAAGTTTTGATTCCCTAAATGCTAATTGATTAGCCCCCAAATTTGAATTCAAAAAAACATGATGGGTTGTTTTCTTAACGCTTACAAGGGGGAGGTGATGCAGGAGCATCTAGTGGTGGCAAAGCGATCTTGCATCATCCAAAAAAAAAAAAATTCAAGTGCTGGCAAGGGGAAGAGTTATCGCGACATCGTGACAGCAAATGTGTCGCGATATCACGACACATTCGGATAAAAGGCACCAAGGGGAAAGGCTGCCGCGATATCGCAACAGATCCTATGATGCGATATCGCGACACTGTTAGAAAAGAAGCACCAAGGGGGAAAGGCTATCGCGATAACGCGATGGAGCTTGTGTCGCGATATCATGACACCATTAGAAAAGAAGCGCCAAGGGGAAAGGCTGTTGCGATATTACGACAGAGCCTGTGTCGCGATATCGCGACACCATTAGAAAAGAAGCGCCAAGGGGAAAGGTTGTCGTGGTATCACGACGGAGCCTGTGTCGCGATATCGTGACACATTTAGAATAGAAGCCCCAAGGGTAAAGGTTGTCGCGATATCGCGACACCTTTAGAAAATAAGAGCCAAGGGGAAAGGCTATCGCGATATCGTGACAGATAATGTAGCTTGAGATCGTGAAACCAAAACAGAGAATGAAGCTAGCAGGGAGAATGGTCACGATTTCACGATGGGCTTCATCAGAAAGGCAAGGATTCCAAATATGTCATGATTTCGTGACATGTCACGGTTTTGCGACCCAAATCCAGAAGACAAGTGTGAAAAGTAAAGGCATCGCGATTTCGCGACATGTCGCGGTTTCGCAACCCAAAGCTAGAAGACAAGTGCGGAAAGTAAAAGCTTCGTGATTTCGTGACATGTCACATTTTCGTGGCCCGAAGACAGAAGGAGAATGCGGAAGGCCAGGATGTCACGATTTTGCGACATGTCGCGTTTTCACAGATCGAAGACAAAAGGAGAATACGGATGGCCAGGATGTCGCGATTTTGTGACATGTCATGATTTCGTGACCAGAAGGAGAGAATAGAGGTTGGGAACCAAAACGTCATGATATTGCGATCGAAGAGGAGAGAGAGAGCAAGGAAGTAGAAATGTCACGATATCATGATAGGTCGTTCACGACTCCACACGGGCAGGCGGCTGCAGAGGTCATTGTAGAAGGGCACGTGGCAGCAAAATACAGGTGTCTACAGGCACTCCTGGGAATGATGACTCAGAGGGTCGATGGACAGGTGGTTGCAGAGCACTCCGCCATTCCATGCCATTATGATTCAAGGCACCTGGCAACGATATGCAAGCGACAACAGAACATTCATGCGGGCGGTTACAGGAAACTTCACAGTCTATGTAATGATGTTCGAAGGGGGTCAGGTCTGATATAAGAGGCAGTTGATGTATTGTAAAGGGGGTTGGCCCATTGTAACTTCTATAATTCAGATTTTGAAAGCTGTTAATGAAAATTTGGTGATTTTCCTACGTGTGATCCCAATCCTACGTCAAGTGGTATCAGAGCCAGAAGGTTCTGAGTGCGCGAACAGATCGTCGATCGTGAGGAAATTTACGCCAGGACCTATGGTTGGGGTTTGTGAGGAAGTGAGCAGGATGCCTCCATGAAGGAACCATGGTGGTGCAAGGAATAGGGGGGCAGAGGTCGATCTCAAAGCCTTGCAGAGGCAAGTGCAAGCCCTGCAGGAGGAATTGAGAAGAGGAGTTGAGCCAAGAAGAGAGGACCACAGTGAAGATGAAGTTTGGGAAGACGAGGGTCCATCTGATGAGGAAGAAGCATTGGATCCAGTAGAATATAGGTTGTATAGGGCCATATCCCAGATCGAGAGGAAGCCAAAGTTTGACGTCTCCACCTATTCTGGGAATCTCAATCCCGAGGAGTTGATAGATTGGATCAACAACATGGAGGAGTATTTTGAGTATGAGGAGATCTCAGATCCAAATCGGATCAAGTTCACAAAAACAAAGTTGAAGGGAAATTCTAGCATTTGGTGGAAAGGAGTACAGCTGGAAAGGAACAGGAGGGGAAAAGAAAAGATCACCAGGTGGGATAGGATGGTAGAGAAATTGAAGATGCAATTCATCCCCGTAGATTATGAGTTGGATCTGTTGAGGAAGATGCAAAGTCTTAGACAGGCGGGTAAATCTGTCAAAGAGTATATGGAGGAGTTCTACCAGATCTCAATTTGAATCGACCATTCTAAGGCGAATAAGGAGAAGGTCGCCCGCTACATTAATGGATTGAGAACCATCATTCAAGAAGAACTGAGTCTGGTTCGGATGAGCACGGTTGAGGATGCATACTAGTTTACATTAAAAGTGGAAGAGAAGCTGAATAGGAGGTTTTAGGGAAAGCAGAGAGGAAAGGATCATGGTGGCAAAACTGGTGGAAGGACCAGTGGAGGAAGATACCGAGACCTGAAGAAGACTGGTGAAGCAAGCAGTAGCCAAAACCAGAAAGAAGAGAAAGAGGAGAATACCCATCGCCCATGCAATCAGAACAACAACTACCCAAGAGGAAGATGTAGGCCTGGGCATGGGTATGGGAGAGGTGTGTTTTGTGGAACCTGCTTCAATTGCGTGGAAGAAGGGCATCGGGCATACAACTGTCCACAGCACCAAGAGAGGCCAAATCGAAGACCTGAGGGTTAGGTCAGGGCTGCTGTAGCAGATGAAGGTGTCGAATCTGAGCACTCTAAGGAGGCTGAACGAGGAGAAGCAATGGTCATAAGGAGAGTCTTGTTGAATGAGGAAAGGGAGCCAGACTAGAGGAACAACCTGTTCCGCACGAGATGCAAGTGCTCAAGCAAGGTCTGTAACATTATTATTGATAATGGAAGTATTGATAACTTGGTCTCTAAGGAGATGGTTTCCAAGTTACAATTAGAGAGAAGAAGACACCCGCATCCATATCAGATTGCGTGGTTACAAAAGGACCATAGGGTTCTGGTCAGTGAGCATTTCCTGGTGAAGTTTAACATTGGGACTTACCATGATGAGGTCCTATGTGACATCCTGCCTATGGATGCATGTCACATGTTGCTTGGGAGACCATGGCAGTTTGATCGGAGTGCAATACATGATGGTCGAGCCAACACGTATTCCTTGTCGAAGAATGGAGTTCGCCATAAGTTGAAACCCCTAAAGGAGGTAGATGAAAAGGTATGTAGCAGTGCTCGAATCTGTCTAGTTGATGGAAGAATATTTTTAGATGGGCTGAAGCCAGATCATATGTGCTACGCAATAATTCCTAGGGTTAGGGAAGAGGAGTGCAAGGAGACCCCAGTAGAAGTCATGGGTCTATTAGAGGAATTTCCAGATATCATTTCTGATAATGTACCTGAGGGTTTACCACCTATAAGGAATATCAGTCACCATATAGACTTGGTGCCAAGTTCTAGCTTGCCCAATAAGGCCGCACACAGAATGACCCCTATGGAAACTGAGGAGCTAAATAGGCAAGTTCAAGAGCTACTTAAGAAGGGGTTGATTAGGGAGAGTCTTAGCCCATGTGCAGTACCTGCAGTACTAGCACCCAAGAAATATGGAGAGTGGAGAATGTGCACAGACTCTCAAGAAATTAACAAGATCACTATAAAATACAGGTTCCCATTGCCAAGGATGGATGATATTATGGACTGTTTAAGTGGAGCTGAGTACTTCACGAAGATTGATCTGAAGAGTGGTTATCATCAGATCCGCATCAGAGAAGGGGATGAGTGGAAGACAGCCTTTAAAACTAGATAGGGTTTGTATGAGTGGTTGGTCATGCCATTTGGGCTAACCAATGCACCGAGTACATTCATGCGGCTAATGAATGAAGTCTTGAAGGAATTTTTAGGCAAATTTGTTATTGTCTACTTGGATGATATCTTGATATTTAGCAGAACCTTGGAGGAACACCTGATGCACATCAAGAGGGTTTTTGAGAAGCTATGGGAGGAGCATTTACTGATAAATCTAAAGAAGTGTAACTTCGTGAAAAAGGAGTTAGTATACCTGGGATTTGTAATCTCAGCAGACGATCTAAAAATGGACCCAGAAAAGGTGAGGGCTATCATAGAATGGCCTGCTCCAAGAAGTGTGACTGAGGTAAGATCGTTTCATGGTCTAGCCAGTTTTTATAGAAAATTCATTAGAAATTTTAGCAGTATTTGTGCATCCCTTACGGAGACAATGAGGGGAAACAAGAAGGAATTTAAGTGGACAACCGGAGCAGACAAGAGCTTTGCTGTGTTGAAGAAGGTCACAGAGCAACCTGTCTTAGCACTTCCAGATTTCAATAAGGTTTTTCAGGTAGACTATGATGCTAGTGGTAGTGCCATAGGGGTTGTATTGAGTCAGGAGGGTAAGCCTGTTGCTTATTTTAGTGAGAAACTCAATGATGCCAAGAAGAAATATTCAGTGTATGATCAGGAGTTTTATGCCATAGTTCAGGCTTTGAAGAAATGGAGGCATTTTTTGTTGCCAAAGGAGTTTGTTCTGTATACTGATCATCAGGCACTACAATATATTAACAGTCAAGGAAATTTAAATCAGAGGCACTTGAAATGGGTTGAGTTCCTACAGAGCTATACCTTTGTGCTGAAGCACCGGAGTGAAAAGTCCAATAGAGTGGCGGACGCCTTAAGTAGGAGGTAATGTTTATTGATGGGAATGAAGGTGGAAGTTGTAGGGTTTGCTGAGATTAAGGGTTTGTACCCTGCAGATCCCGACTTCGCAGAAGCTTGGAAGGCTTGCACTGCGCCTGTTACTTTGGACAGGACTAAGTGGCTAAACTTTTTGATCCAAGATGGAATGTTGTTCAGGGGAAACCAATTGTGCATTCCACGGAGTTCAATGAGGGAGAATATGATCAAGGAAAAGCATAGTGGAGGTTTGGCTGGACACTTTGGTCAAGACAAGACCATCTCCCTAGTTAATGAAAACTACTACTGGTCGCAATTGCAACAAGATGTGGCAAAATTCGTGCAAAGTTGTAGGATATGCTAGATGGCAAAAGGTGTGAGGCAGCATACTGGTTTATATCAACCACTACCTGTACCCGAAAGGCCATGGGAGGACATCAGTATGGATTTTGTTCTTGGTTTGCCCAGGACGCAAAGGGGAAACGACTCCATACTTGTGGTGGTGGACAAGTTTTCAAAAATGGCTCATTTTATTCCCTGCCAAAAAACTAGTGATGCGGTCCATGTGGTAGGCTTATTTTTCAAAGAAGTGGTACGACTGCATGGTCTGCCAAAGAGTATTGTGTCGGACAGGGATACCAAGTTTGTAGGGTATTTCTGGAGAACCCTGTGGAAGAAATTGAAGATGGATTTAAAATTCAGTTTTGCATACCACCCACAGACAGATGGCCAAACAGAGGTGGTAAATAGAAGTCTGGGCAATCTACTGAGATGCTTGGTAGGAGACAAACCCAAGGGATGGGATTTAGTTTTGTCGCAGGCAAAATTTGCGTACAACAACTCTGTCAACAGGAGTACCAACAAATCTCCCTTCCAGATAATTTATGGGAGTAGCCCAAGAAATGCTTCTGAGTTGAGGAGGATGGATACAAGAGAAAAGTGCAGTGCTGAGGCCGAAGACTTTGCAGAGCACCTAAAAAACTTGCATGAAGAGGTGACAAAGCAGATCACTAAGATGAATACTCAATATAAGACCAGGGCAGAACAGAAGCATCGGCCTAAAGAATTTGAAGTAGGAGATACCGTCATGGTCCATCTAAGAAAGGAAAGGTTCCCTGCCAAGACCTATAACAAGCTGAAGATGAAGAAGTTTGGGCCATGCAGAATCATTAGAAAACAGGATTCGGGCAATGCATACGAGGTAGAGTTGTCGAGTGAACTTAACATCTCACCCATTTTTAACATCTTGAAGTTGGTCGAGTATCATGAAGGAGAGAGCAGTGAGGCCCCAAGTTTATATTTGTGGAGCATTCCAGCAACCACCCCAGTCGTATATGAGATAGAAGAAGTCCTTGACACGCATGAAGGCCGAAGTACTAGGAATAGGCGATATTCTGAATATCTGGTCAAGTGGAAGGGAAGACCTGTGGAAGATGCGACTTGGTTATCGAAGGCAAAGGTTGACTGCCTGGGTCTACCTCACATAGAACATAAGTGAAGGTCACTTCTCAATTCACCCCGGGTGTCTAATGCAGGAGCATCTGGTGGTGGCAAAGCGATCTTGCATCATCCAAAAAAAAAATTCAAGTGCTGGCAAGGGGAAGAGCTATCACGATAGCAAATGTGTCACGATATCGTGACACATTCAGATAAAAGGCGCCAATGGGAAATGTTGTCGCGATATTACGACAGAGCCTATGTCGTGATATCGCGACATCATTAGAAAAGAAGCACCAAGGGGGAAAGGCTGTCGCAATATCGTGACGGAGCCTGTGTCGTGATATCACGACACCATTAGAAAAGAAGCGCCAAGGGGAAAGGCTATCGCGATATTGCGACAGAGCTTGTTTCGCGATATCGCGACATCGTTAGAAAAGAAGCGCCAAGGGGAAAGGCTGTCGCGGTATCACGATGAAGCCTGTGTCACGATATCGTGACACATTTAGAACAGAAGCGCCAAGGGGAAAGGTTGTCACGATATCACGACACCTTTAGAAAATAAGAGCCAAGGGGAAAGGCTATCGTGATATCACGACAGATAATGCAACGTGAGATTGCGACACCAAAACGGAGAATGAAGCTAGCAGGGAGAATGGTCACGATTTCATGACGTGCTTCATCGAAAAGGCAAGGATGCCAAAGATGTCACGATTTTGCGACATGTCACAGTTTCACGACCCAAAGCCAGAAGACAAGTGCAAAAAGTAAAGGCATCGCGATTTTGTGACATGTCGCGGTTTCGTGACCCAAAGCCAGAAGACAAGTGCGGAAAGTAAAGGCGTCATGATTTCATGACATGTCGCATTTTTGTGACCCGAAGACAGAAGGAGAATGCGGAAGGCCAGGATGTCACGATTTCACAACATGTCACGTTTTCATGGACCGAAGACAGAAGGAGAGTATGGATGGCCAGGATGTTGCGATTTTGTGACATGTCGTAGTTTCATGGCCCGAAGGAGAGAATAGAGGCCAGGCACCAAAATATCATGATATCACGACCGAAGACGAGAGAGAGAGCAAGGAAGTGAAAATGTCATGATATCGCGATAGGTCGTTCATGACTCCACACGGGCAGGCGGCTGCAAAGGTCATTGCAGAAGGGCACATGGCAGCAAAATACAGGTGTCTACAGGCACTCCTAGGAATGATGACTCATAGGGTCGATGGACAAGTGGTTGCAGAGCACTCCGACATTCCATTGCATGATGATTCAAGGCACCTGGCAGCGATATGCAGGCAGTGATAGAACATTCATGCGGGCGGTTATAGGAAACTCTGTAATCTATGTAATGATGTCTGAAGGGGGTCGGGTCTGATATAAGAGGCAATTGATGTATTGTAAATGGGGTTGGCCAATTGTAACTTCTGTAATTCGGATTTTGAAAGCTGTTAATGAAAATTTGGTGATTTTCCTACGTGTGATCCCAGTCCTGCGTCAGGAGGTTATCCTTTTGCAATTCATCTATTAAGGTGGTTTACTCCTCCATATCCAAAAGAGAATTGAGAATTTCATACCTAGTGAAATTTCTTTCTACTGGTTGGTTGGAGCATGTTGTCTTATTCTTTTTATTCTTCTTTCTCTTTGAAGCTTCAAAATCCTCTACAAGGGAATTAATATTTGAGGTTGTGGGTAGATTCTCTTCTTTCTTCTTAGTAAACTTGCTATCGGTAACAAATTCCTTTGGAGGGATGGGACTTTTCGTAATTCCCTCTGAGTAGAAGCAGGTCAAATGACTGTGTTTGTGGTAGATCCTACATAAAAATGGGATTACCTCATAGTCTACCTATTGGATATAGGATAAGTCCCCATGTTAATTTCTATTTCATCTTAAAGAGTTTGGTTGAGATCCATATCCACACAAATCCAAACATAAACAACATATTCACCCCTCATTGTGTCCTTGGAAACTCTTAAATATCAACCTAAAAAATTACCAAAATTTTCAAAATCCAATTCACACCAGTATTCCATGGGTAGGGCATAAAGATGAACCCAAAAAATCACCACAGAGGGTTCTATCCGAGGGTCAAATCCCAAATTCCACGGCTGAACAAAAAGGCTTGCAACATCATATGTTCTCCTTCCTGACTCAAAGGCTTTGTCTTTGTCTGCTTGAGAAGAAAATCTCACAATATAATAGTCATTGCTAATAAGAGAGATTGAGCTATCTCTAAGGGGATCCCAATTATTCCAGATCCAGGAGGACATAAATCCTAAAGATGATCTTATACCGATAAACTTACAAATTAGCTCATGCTTGCTTCTATAGAGAATTTTATAAGCCACCAGGGCTTGATCTATCACTAGTTTATGATGAAGGGCCACCTGGGGAAGGCAGCCATTAACCCTTGTCTGGTATGATTGTTGCTTTGGATTCTTACCTACTACAGAGAAAATAGATTGAACACTTGAGTCTTTAAACAAGATGTCCTCCATATCCTATTTTTTTTAACTGTATCTACAAATTATCTCTTATGGGAGGGGGCCAAGGAGGGGATTCATAAGGTCCCTCATTAGCGTCCTTATGCCACTTCATACCCTGCACACAACACTTCGCTTGAAGGGAATACTTGCACCTAGTGTAAAACTTGATGGCATCACACTGCTCTTGATTTTTCCCAGTTCTCAATCTCCACCCAAAGAAAAAATATTTATCACACTCATACAACTTGATTTTTATTTTTTACCTTAAATATTGTCTTTGATGTAAATTCAATTATATTTAGACAATTTCTTCCTTTTTTCATTACCTAATTTCTATTTATTTCAAAGGGATGTGGAACTGACTTTTTCACCTTAAGACGTTGTCTTTGATATAAATTTAATTATAATTAGACAATTTCTTCTTTTCCATAACCTAATTTGTATTTATTTCAAAAGATATGAAAAATAAATTTTCTACTTGTCTTTGATATAAATTCAATTATATTTAGACAATTTCTTTCTTTCCATCCCTAATTTGTGTATATTTCAAAGGATGTGAGAATGACTTTCTAGATTAAATCATAAACACAGGTACTCTTTGATATAAATTCAATTATATTTAGACAATTTTTCTTTCCATCCCTTATTTGTGTATATTTCAAAGGGATGTGAGAATGACTTTCTAGCTTAAATCATAAACACAGGAACTCTATAATTCTTGAATTAATTCCATCATAAAAATTGGTGATGTTATTCTTCTATTTTATCAGAGGATAATATTATATTGTTCTTAAAAGCACAACCTAAAGATAGTCTTATGTATTTTAAATAAGTTAAATAATCTTACAAATTTAAAAAAAAAATTAAGATTAAATAAATTGTATTAAAAATATCAAGTGGTATTAGCTCAACCGATTAGATTCTTCAATATCTAAAGAGGAAACCAAGGTTCAAATCTTGCCAAGCAATACATAGATAATATCCAAGCTTTGTTGTAATATTACTATGTGGTGATGATTTGATACGGGTGGGACCCATTTCAATCCCATATAATTAATTGAGAGAAAAATATATATTAAAAATAATGCAATACACTGGTATAGCAAAACAAATATAACACCAAAATCTCTTTTTGCATAGAAGAACCTCTATTACACTAGTGGAAGAACCTCTATTACACTAGTGGTGGTAGTAATAAAATATTACCAATTCAATTTATAATGTGTTATAAAATATAAATAAAAAAATACTACTTTATATAATAAAATAGTGAAATAATAAAAATAGAAAACTATTAATTTTTGAAAAAAAAATTAATTCAATTATTATAAATAATAATAAAAATTATCTTTCCACCTAATGATTAAACTAACTATTAAAAACTATTTAAAATAATATAAAATAATATATGCATCAAATGAAAATAAAATATTCTACCTATATTATATTGTTCTTAAAAGAAAAAAACACACAACGTAAATGAAATGATATACTACTTTTCATGTTTGCTAACACCAACGCCTACCTTATGATGAACCATAAGATATATAATGATATACATGTCTATTCTACTTTAGATAAAGAAATGTTTGCTCCGTAGATAGGTGTGATTTTCATATCCTATGTTTATTTGTTACATGTTATGGGTTTTTTTTATATGTAATAACATGTAACAAATAAACGCAATATATGAAAAACACATCTATTTAGTGAATAAATATTTCTTTCTACATTTTCTTCTTTTCCATTATTTAATTTGTATTTATTTCAGAGGATATGTAAATAATTTTTTTACTTAAATGTTGTCTATGTAAATTCAATTATATTTAAACAATTTTTTCTTTTTCATTACCTAATTTCTATTTCCAATACCTACCTTACGATGGACCATACACTATATAATGTTATATGTCTATCCTAGTTTAGACAAAGAAATGTTTGTTCCGTACCATACGCTATATAATGTTATATGTCTATCCTGGTTTAGACAAAGAAATGTTTATTCCGTAGATAGGTGTGTTTTCCATATCCTATGTTTATTTGTTACATGTTATGCGTTTTTCATGTAACAAATAAATACAATATATGAAAAAAATACATCTACATAATGAACAAATATTTATTTGTACAATTTCTTCCTTCCATTACCTAATTTGTAGGTATTTGAAAGGATGTGTAAATAACTTTTTTACTTTACTTTAAATGTTGTCTTTGATCTAAATTTAATTATATTTAATCTAAATTTAATTATATTTAGATAATTTTTTCTTTTTCATTACCTAATTTCTATTTATTTCAAAAGGATGTGGAAATGACTTTTTCAGCTTAAAAGGTTGTTTTGATACAGATTCAATTATATTTAGACAATTTTTTTTTTCTCTACTTCAATTTGTATTTATTTATATAAAAATAAAAAAATTATTTGTCTAATTTATTTATTTCAAAGGATGTTAAAATAACTTTTTTACTTGTCTTTGATATAAATTCAATTATAATTATAATTAGACAATTTCTTTGTTTCCATCTTTAATTTGTGTATATTTCAAAAAGATGTGAGAATGATTTTCTAGCTTAAATCATAAACACAGGCACTCTGTAATGCTTGAATTAATTCCATCATAAAAACTAATGATGTTATTCTTCTATTTTATCCTACCTATATTATATTGTTATGAAAAATACAACCTAAAAATAGTCTTATGCTTTAAAAAATTAAATAAATTAAAATCAAACTAAAAAATAAGTTAAGATCAAATAAACTGTATTGGAAACAGGTTAGATTCCTTAATATTTAAGGATTAAGGATGAGACCAAGGTTCAAATATTGCCAAGCAATACATTGATTTTTATCTCAGCTTTCTGCTATGTGGTGATGATTTGATACGGATATAACCAATTGAGGAAAAAAATTGTATTAAAAATAATGCAATGCAATGGTAGCCTAGATGTAAGCCAAAGATATAACACCACAATCTCTTTTTGCATAGAAGAACCTCCATTACACAAGCCGTGGTAATAATTCAAAATTATCCAATTCAATTTATAATGTATTATAAAATATAAAAGGAAAATAACTATTTAAAAGGTGTATAATCACTAACCTTGATTAAATATTGAACTAATAAAAATGGAAAACTATTAATTTAAGAAAAAAAATCAATTCAATTATATTATAAATAATAATTATTATTATTTTTCACCTAATATTTAAACTAACTATAGGTATGAGGTGTAGAAAAATTGGTTCAACCAAACCCCATAAGGGGGGCGGAGGTTCAAGGTTCAAATCTCGGGCCTCGCCAAACTGAACGCTTGTCCCTTTCCTCATGCTTTCAGAAGCGTAAAAGGTTTAAAATGATTATGGTACAGTGGCTATTATAGACACCAAAACAACACCAATCCGATTATGTGACTGCAAACACTGATCGCTTTGACACACACAGCCCCCAGGGCAGCCCTCAGAGGTTAAACAGTGGTCCTAACCACTTTCATAGCAATTTTGTAAGGTCAAGAATCAATTTGGCACATTCAGGCACTTGGCCCAAGTATTCGTCTCACCCGGGGACGAATACTAACCGGGATTCGTCTCACCCGGGGACAAATTCCGAAATCGTCTCTGGTCAGGACGAATTCCAGGTTTAATGGGCAAAAAGAAAAATGCCGCCAAGTGGCAACCAAGGACAGTCAATTATTGCCTCCTGTCGTGCATGCGCGTGTAGGTGGGTAGGTTGGCAGTTAGTGGACTGTCACAAAGGCAGTCATGGAAGCCCAAGTCAGGGAGGAGTCTCCTCTCTCTTGGGAAGGCATGGCCGCCACATGGCATCCCTGCATGCCCCTCCAAAGAGACCCCATGGGTTTATAAAATGGTGGACTTTCCCACCCAAGAGAAGATAGATTGGAGGCATTTTCAAGCAACGAAGTGCTGCCCAATTGAACACCCATTTGCATCCTTTTTGATTCACCTTCTCACGTCCATTAATCTCTTTCGCAAGGGAGGTTATTGGGTGGCTTTTGGAAGCGTGGATCCGAACCCAAACCCAAAATTTGACCACCTTAAACCACCAATTTGCCGACAACACACTCCCAAGAGATTTTGAGCCCATCCCTAGTGGATTGGCGTCAAAATCAAGTTCTAACGGTGGGCGGCCCATTTGGGCACCCCGCACTTTTCTTTTAAGTTTCATTTTAGTTATCATTTGTTTATCTCTATTCTATGCTATGCTGTTTAAATAGTCTCTAATTTTGATTTCATAAGATTTTGATCAAACATTATCATGCTTTGTCGATTGTGTAGCTCTCACTAACTTGCAGGTAGCAACATCGAATTCCCGAGGATAGAGGCCAAATTGGGATAATCCGACCATCTGGGTCGTCCCAAAATGGCCCCAATTACTTAACCCCTTTGTCTGCAGGTGTTTTGGAGACCCCGGAGTTCGAAATTTAGATAGATCATTTTGGCTTTCCTAACACAGTAGAATTCGTCCCACCCGGGTACGAATAACAGCAGAATTCGTCCCACCCAGGGACGAATTACAGTCGAAAGTAGATTGGCCGACTGTTTCAATGGCAGTGGCCATCTTGTAAGGTCTTTTGGTTTTTTTTAAATTTGCAGGTGACTTAGATTCATTTTGTTCACTATTTTCGACAATCTTTTACATGCATCTTTTGTTAAATTTCAAAGAACAAACTTTCTCTATTTGCAGCAGGTGCTACTAACGCCTTTCTTGTTTCTTTGAACGCAGGAGGAGTAGCAAGAACCAAGGACTCATCAACATTAGCGGCGGCAACACTTTGGCCCGCCCATTTCAAATGTGGGCATGCGGAAGGAGTATTGATCACGATTGTAACCAAAAACATGCTAACACTCCTAGCCCCTAAAAGGGGAGGAGATGGATTGTAACCGAGTTTGGAATTAATATAAAAGGGTTGTGCTCCTGCTTTCTCTTTATGTTTTGTCTTGATTTGATTACGTTTGTCCTATTTCATGCATCGAGTTAGTTTTTGTTTATATTGCATCTCAATACTGTTTTTCTTCCGGAATCTCATGCTTTCAGCTTATAAGGGCAGAGTGTGCAAAGAAATGTGTGACGACTTCCGGATAATGCAAAATACTATAGCGGCCATAAAAACGAAACATCCTGCTTGGATTCATGATGCTACCAATTCCACTATTTAAATTAAAAATAATCGCCGAACTTAATGTTTGTCCTTTTCCTCATTCTTTCAGCAGCCTAAAAGGTTTAAAATGATTGTGTACGATGGTTATAAGGGCAGTGTGCAAAGAAATGTATGACGACTTCTGGATTAAAATGATTGTGTACGGTGGTTATAAGGGCAGAGTGTGCAAAGAAATGTATGACGACTTTCGGATAATGCAAAATACTGTGGCGGCCATAAAAACGAAACATCCTCCCTAGATTATGATGCTACCAATTCCACTATGTAAATTAAAAATAATAATAATAATAATCAAACTAACTATTAAAATATTATTTAAAATAAGATGGGCATCAAATGCAAATAAAGGGCAGACGACTTCCCGATAATGCAAAATTTTGTGGCGGCCATAAAAACGAAACATCTGCCTAGATTCACGATGCTACCAATTCCACTATGTAAATTAAAAATAATAATAATAATAATCAAACTAACTATTAAAATATTATTTAAAAGAAGATGGGCATCAAATGCAAATAAAGTACTAGTTTTTTTTTTAGATTAGGCTCATACCCGGATGTAAAGGGAGGTATTTGACCTTGGGACCTATTTTATCTCAAGAATTTTACACAACCCACTGCCTCCAACTCCCCTACATGATCACATCAAATAAATAAAGTACTAGTGGTTATTAATGAATAAAATGACAAAACTTAAAAAGGGCAATGACAAAGAGGAAAAGTAATTTCAAAAGAGACCATCATAATGACAAGGAGGAAATAATGAAAAATAACTCAACATAAAATATTTATAAAAAAAATAAAAATATAGGGTCGCTATAAAATTAAAACTATAAAGCACAATTACAAGGAGGAAAAATAAAAATAATTTCAAAAGAGACAATCATAATGACAAGGAGGAAATAATGAAAAATAAGTCAACATAAAATACGGTTTATAAAAAAAAAAAAAATATAGGATCACTATAAAATTAAAACCATAAAAGCACAATTACAAGGAGGAAAAATAAAAATAATTTCAAAAGAGACAATCATATTGACAAGGAGGAAATAATGAAAAATAAGTCAACATAAAATACCGTTTATAAAAAATATATATATAGGATCACTATAAAATTAAAACCATAAAGAACGATGAAAAATAATTTCAAAAATATGGTTTATAAGAAATATAGGGTCTCTAAAATTAAAACCATAATTTATGGTTTTAAATACAAAATACGGTCATATACTTATCAAATTCTAGGGCTGACTAACAAATTTCAGGACTGACGCACTTAAAATTTCATCATTTGTTGGCATAGTAATTTAAAACTTTCAGCATGTTATAGATTATTTTATTTATTTGTTTATAATTTTTTATTTATTTTATTTTATTTTTTATTTGTGTTTATGATTTTTTATTGCATATAGGATATACGTCATAGGTATTACTATTATTTAATAATATTACAAAGTGGATCGTACATATATTTTAATTATATATATTTAAAAAAAATTAAAAAATTTATTAAAATATTGAATAATATTTTATTAAAATAGTTGTAATAATAAAAAATAATAATAATAAATTTTTATATTTCTTTAACTCTTAAAAATTATAAAAAATTAAATATAATATTAGTATAATATAAACCATAACATGTGTTGGTATTGGTTGTGTTATAAATATAATATATATAATTTTTAATAATTTTAATATAAATTTATAATTTAATATATTATCACTTCCATCATAAAATTTAAAATTCTTATAAAATGTTTAATAATCTTACTTTTATAAACTTTTAATAATAAAAACCTAAAAAGAAAAGTTACTTTGCATATTGATTCCTTTACAACATGTGACTTCCTATTTTAAACATTTATACTTAAAAACTATTGTCATTAACTTTTATTGTATAACTTTCTTTGGTGAAACTTTGTTATAGTAATTTTTTTATTATTAAATTTTTTCTGTTGATTTATTTTAAAGTTAGAAAAAATATATGAAAGCCCCACCCTTGTTCTTTAAAAAAAAAAAATCTATAGGCTTGGATAGGACTTAAATAAATGCAACATAATATTATAAAGTTAAAATTTTTAGATAAAGATCTAAAAAAGGTGTTTAAGAATACAACTGGATTTTAGATTTTTTATCAAAGATATTGATATTTCTATATTGGTTTACATAGGAAGGACTTAAATAAATGCAACATAATATGTTATAAAGTTTAAAGTTTTAAATAGAGATTTAGAAAAGTTGTTTAAATACAATTTTTTATTAAAAATATTGATATTTTTATATTATTTTAGAGAGAAAGTACAATTTTTTAAAGAAAGTGATTATTTTTTAAATTTGAATTATTTTATTTTATTTTTAGATTTTATTAGTGTGAGAAACTCCTACAACCGATGCTTAAGGTTGGGCATCCTCATCCCATCATGACCTCTCATAAGGAGGAAAGTTGAGCTTATAAATAAGAGTCAAACACATAGCCATACATACACCCACCTCCTCACACACTCACCCATGCCACCGTTTGAACTTTGGACCGGTTATTTTTTAAATTTAAATTATTTTATTTTAAAGATTTGATTGGTTTTAACTTTGGACCGGTTATTTTATAAATTTAAATTATTTTATTTTATTTTATAGATTTGATTAGTGTGAGAAACTCCAACAGATGCTTAATGTTGGGTATCCTCATCCCATCCCATCATGACCTCTCATAAGGAGGAGATTTGACCTTATTAATAAGGGTCAAACACATAGCCATACACACATCCACCCCCTCACACACTCACCCATGCCACGGTTTGAACCTTGGACCTCTTAAAGAAGAGCCAAAGCACACATAACCATACACACCCCCTCACACACTCGCCAATGCCACGATTTGAACCTTGGACCTCCCAAAGAAGAGCTAAAGTACACATTGTCATGCACACCCCCTCACACACTCGCCCATGCCACAGTTTGAACCTTGGACCTCCCAAAGAAGAGCCAAAGCAAGAATGTTCCTCTCAAAGTATCTTAAAATAAGAAGTCACATGTTTTTATGTAAAGAGAAATATTTTTGTTCTTAAGTCCACACACTTGCCCATGCCACGGTTTGAATCTTGGACCTCCCAAAGAAGAGCCAAAGCCCGAATGTCTCTCTCGAAGTATCTTAAAATAAGAAGTCACATGTTTTTATGTAAAAAGAAATATTTTTATTTTTAATTCTATAACATAATTGTTGTTTCCATATAACATAATTTTGACTAATTTAATTAAATATTATATTTTATATATATATTTTTTTAAATACACTCATACATCCTGGTCGTGGTTTGAACTTGGATCTCCCAAATGAGAACCCAAGTGTAAGGTTTAGATAAATTTATTAACATATCCTCCTCATTATGGTTTGAACTTGGATCTCCCAAATGAGAACCCAAGTGTAAGGTTTAGATAAATTTATTAACATATCCTTATTATAAACAATAAAAAAACTGAAGGGCTTCTACATCTAAGGGAAAATTGACTCATTTGGTTGGATGGATCAATTTTGGTGTCTATATTTTGTCCCCTCTTTGATGTATTTATGAGGTAATAAATGTGTTAAAATAAAGTTGTAGACACGTACAAGCTAAAAATGATAGACAAAAGATGGCATATGTAGAGGAGGGATTGTGCAAAATGGTGTGATTTTACTCAATTTGAAATTTTACATGCTTGACGAGGCAATGATGATATCAATACCCAAGGCCAAGGTTTTATTACTTTAGTTAACCTAATTATATGTATAATTACAAATAAATCCCGAGGAAACCCTATCTATCAATTGGCAAACACCCTCTATTTTTAATGATGTGCTATAGGGGACTCTTAAAATAAAAAGCTATAGAGGGGGGCCCACAAACTTTGATGTAGATCAACAAAACTATGACATGATTTTCCTCCAAATTTTTAGAGGTTAGGTTAGGTCATCCACTTGGTCCTTCCTCCAATGATGATTTAGTTCAGTGTTATGCATAGCGGCTATTTATCACCAAATTGACTAAAATTATGATTTTTAAAATTTGAAATTGGCTAATATTTGGGACCCTTGACCAACGCTCATTATCCAAAAATGTCTGGGTGCAAATTTTTTTGGGTCGATTCACCCCAATTTTATAATAATTTGACCATTTTAAGTTTAAATTTCCAACATTACCCCTAATAATAGTGAACCTTCTACATGCGTTTGGACATTATTCACCTGGATTTCAAAATTGATTCACCAAATTTTTATAAATACATTTTGGGGCCGACCCCTTACACATAACCTTAGTTTAGTTGGTTGGATGTTTAAATCTGAGGATTTTTAGAAGAAAATGTGATTCTCCTAATACCTTTTAGAATAGAAAGGGGTGACTTCACATTTTAAAATAGAGATGAGAGGAGCCCACAACTAGATAATATTAGAACCAAAAAGAGCTTTGGAAATGTTTAAAGCACCATGAAGGGTGCTATGTAATATTTTATACAATCGACCAAGGAGCAAGGGTGCGAGTGAGTGAGCTAACTATGCCATTATTGGAGACCATTTTTATTCACCTCTCTCTAGCTTTTAGATAAAACTTTTAGATTCTCTCCTCAACTTTCTTTTATAGCAAAGAGAAAGCTCAATAAAAATATGGAGCTCTTAAAAAAGGCTCCTTTCTTTATCATAGGGGAGAGGGGTTCAACCTTTTATTTGATCCCTTATATAATTCGGTTGAGCGATTGTTTCTGTAACTTGGCCCTACCTTAGCTATTGAATCAATATTTATATAGGTTTTTAATATGTATGTAATAACTCCCTGTGTTAATATTTCCCAGGCTTGTTTTTTTAAGAAAGGTATTTAAATATCCTATCATTACTGATCCTACCTTAGCTATTGAATCAATATTTAATATAGATTGTTAATATGTATGGAGTTGTTCATATGTATAAAATAACTCCCCGTGTTAATATGTCCAAGGCTTGTTTTTTTAAGAAAGGTATTTAATTCTCCTATTTTTATTGGCCCTACCTTAGCTATTGAATCAATCTTTAATATATGTTGTTAATATGTATGGAGTAACTCCTTGTGTTAATATGTCCAAGGCTTGTTTTTTTAAGAAAAGTATTTAATTATCCTATCTTTATTGACAACTTTAAATCTCCCATACTTTGTTGGTAAACAAAGAAATAACCACCCAAAGCCCTATATCTCCCTCATAATATATTTACTTCTAGTACAAGAGGTTATCTTTAATATGGGTTGTTAAGACGTATGCAATAACTCCCCATGTTAATATGTTCAAGGCTTGTTTTTTTAGAAAGGTATTCAATTCTCATATCTTTAGTATCGATAACTTTAAATCTCCTATACTTTATTTCGGTAAACAAAGAACTAACCACTCAAAGTCCTTTATCTCGCTAGTAGCATATTTACTAGGGGTACGATAGGAATATAACCATTTTCTAAAGCCCTATGTATTACAAGTAGCATATTTACTAGGGGTACAAGAGGAATATAACTTCTTTCTATGGCCCCCAAAGACTAGGTAGATTGGCAAGTGCTAGTGTGGCTAGGCACTTACCAAGAAGAGACCTAGGTTCAAACCTTGGGGGTGTCATTTAGCAAGGAATTAGTTTGATCTAAATCCTCTGAATATGTGCTAGACCAACAACAACGGTAAGAACCTTGAGTGGTTAGTGGTCTCCATCTCATGTTGGGTCAACAACAATGATATGACTAGGCTTGTTGGGAGCAATCCTTATAGTTTGAACCCTGCAATTACCAATGACTAAAAATAGTGGCTATAACCAACTCCTCTATGTAACCAAAAAAAAACTAAGGAGAAACTGGATTGATGATACCCCAAGTGCATCGATTCACCTATTTCAAATATTATTCTGGTGTTTCCTGATATTTTTCACTTATTCTTTCCCCTTGTGCAATGATGGAGTACCTAGGCCAAGTAGAATTCTCAAACCATGAAATTTTATATTTAGGGATCCACAAGAAGTAGAGGGAATGACGTCTTGAGCAATGATCCCAAGTGGTTGAAAGAGAATTTAGTTATAGTTTTTCTTAGTGGTACCTCTTATATGTATTCTAGTTTATTAGAAATATTTTGATGGTGCAACATTGACTACTTAAGAGAAAAATAAAATCACTTCTCCATATTTTTTCGAAGAAATAAGTGGTTCCCATAGAATAAATAAAAACATCCTCTATGGTTCTAAAGTATTCATATAGCACAACTCCCAATTCTCTATTTGGATGGAGTAACAGAGAAAACATAGTGCTAACACTTGTTCTACACGACCAAGACAACCTTTGATTCAATTTCTTTCATAAAGTTTTACCTTTAAAATAGAGGTAAAAGGGAGAGTGCAGATTTTAAAATAGTATCAATTACATAGTACTCTACTCAAACCAGAGACACAATATCCTAAACTTCTATCTAGAAGCTATCTTATATCTAGTCCACATTTTAAGATGCCTCCCAAACAAGCACTTCATCTAAAAAATCCATTTACCTTACATAAGCATAATGCTAAGCCAAATTTTCAATACAACACAACTTAATCAATATACAAGAGTACATATGTCAAAATGCATATATTTTTAAAATAACTTATACAAGCCCTCCTATCAAAATACATTAATTTTAAGAACCCAATTTTATTCATTATTTAAAATAGATAACATTCTCGTCTTTACTAAGGATGTGGAAATGTCTTTTTCAGCTTAAAAGGTTGTTTTTTATATAGATTCAGTTATATTTAGACAATTTTTTCTTTTCATTACCTTAATTTGTATTTATTTATATAAAAATAAAAATTTTATTTGTCTAATTTATTTATTTCAAAGGATGTTTTTTTTTTTTTTGAATTTACATGGTGGAATCGATAGCCACCAAGAATCCAGGTAGGCTGTCCAGATTTTTATGGCCGTCACAGTATTCTGCGTTGTCCGCCCCAGAAGCCGCCACACAGATCTTCACGCAATCCGCCCCTATAACCACCATGCCACAATCATTTTAAACTTTTTACGTCGCTGAAAGCACCAGGAAAGGGACAAGCGTTCAGTCCGGCGAAGCCCGAGATTTGAACCTTGGACCTCCGCCCCTTATTTCAAAGGATGTTAAAATGACTTTTTTACTTGTTTTTTATATAAATTCAATTATAATTATAGTTAGACAATTTCTTTGTTTCCATATCTAATTTGTGTATATTTCAAAAGGATGTGAGAATGATTTTCTAGCTTAAGTCATAAACACAGGCACTCTATAATGATTAAGTTAATTCCATCATAAAAACTAGTGATGTTATTCTTCTATTTTATCCTACCTATATTATATTGTTCTTAAAAATACAACCTAAAGATAGTCTTATGCTTTAAAAAATTAAATAAGTTAAGATAGGCGTGCAAATTAAAAAATAAGTTAAGATCAAATAAATTGTACTGAAAACCGATTAGATTCCTTAACATTTAAGAAGGAGACCAAGGTTCAAATCTTGCCGAGTAATACATGAATTTTTATTCCAGCTTTCTACTATGTGGTGATGATTTGATGCGGCCGGGACCCGTTTCAATCCCATATAACCAATTGAGGGAAAAAAAGTTGTAAAAAAATTGTATTAAGAATAATACAATGCAATGGTAACCTAGATGTAAGCCAAAGATATAACACCACAATCTCTTTTTGCATAGAAGAACCTCCATTACACAAGTGGTAATAATTCAAAATTACCCAATTCAATTTATAATGTATTATAAAATATAAAAGGGAAATAACTGCTTTAAAAGGTGTATAATCACTAACCTTGATTAAATATTGAACTAATAAAAATGGAAAACTATTAAATTAAGAAAAAAATTCAATTCAATTATATTGTAAATAATAATAATAAAAATTATCTTTCCACTTAATAATTAAACTAACTATAGGTATGAGGTGTAGACAAATTGGTTCAACCAAACCCCATAAGGGGGCGGAGGTTCAAGGTTCAAATCTCGAGTCTCATCAAACTGAATGCTTGTCCCTTTTCTCGTGCTTCTAGCAGCGTAATTGTGATACGGTGGTGGTTGTAGGGACAAATTGCGCAAATAATTATGTGACGACTTCCGAGATGAATAATGCATAATACCGTGACGACCATAAAAACGGAACATACTGCTGGATTCATGATGCTCCAATTCCACTATATAAATTAATAATAATAATAATAATAATCAAACTAACTATTAAAATACTATTTAAAAGAAGATGGGCATCAAATGCAAATAACGTACTAGCGATACATAAATTTTTTTATTATTAACCGAAAAACTGACAAAACTTAAAAAGGAAAATTACAAGGAAAAGTAATTTCAAAAGAGACAATCATAATGACAAGGAGGAAATAATGAAAAATAATAATAATAATAATCAAACTAACTATTAAAATACTATTTAAAAGAAGATGGCATCAAATGCAAATAACGTACTAGAGATACATAAATTTTTTTATTATTAACGGAAAAACTGACAAAACTTAAAAAGGAAAATCACAAGGTGGAAAAGTAATTTCAAAAGAGACAATCATAATGACAAGGAGGAAATAATGAAAAATAATTCAACATAAAATACTGTTTATAAGAAAAATAAAAGTATAGGGTCGCTATAAAATTAAAACCATAAAGGACAATTACAAGGAGGAAAAATAAAAATAATTTCAAAAGAGACAATCATAATGACATGAAAAATAAGTCAACATAAAATACAGTTTATAAGAAAAAAAAATATAGGATCCCTATAAAATAAAAACACATAAAGAACAATAAAAAATAATTTTAAAAATAAGGTTTATAAGAAAAATAAAAATATAGGTCCGAGGTGTAGACCAATTGGTTCATACAAATCATAAGGGGGGCGGAGGTTTAAGGTTCAAATCTCGGCGGACTGGTGGTTAAAGGGGTGGACTGTGCGAAGATCTGTGGCAGCTTCTAGGGCGGACAGCGCAAAATACTGTGGCGGCCATAAAAACTGGACAGCCTGCCCAAATTCGTGGCAGCTACCGATTCCACCATGTTTTAAAACCATAATTTATGATTTCAATATACGGTCATATACCTAACAAATTTCAGGGCTGACGCACTTAAAATTTCATCATTTATTCGCACAGTAATTTAAAACTTTTAGCATGTTATAGATTATTTTATTTATTTGTTTACAATTTTTATTTTTTTTATTTTTTATTTTATTTGTGTTTATGATTTTTTATTGCATATAGGATATACGTCATAGGTATTACTATTATTTAATAATATTACAAAGTGGATTGTACATATATTTTAATAAAAAATGTTATATATATATATTAAAAAATTTAAAAAGTTTATTAAAATATTGAATAATATTTTATTAAAATAGTTGTAATAATAAAAAATAATAATAATAATAAATTTTTGTATTTCTTTAACTTTTAGAAATTATAAAATTTTAAATATAATATTAATATAATATAAACCACAACATGGGTTGGTATGGGTTGTGTTATAAATATAATATTTTTATTTTTTAACAATTGCAATATAAATTTATAATCTAATATATTATTATTTCCATCATAAACTTTAAAATTCTTATAAAATGTTTAATAATCTTACTTTTATAAACTTTTAATAATAAAAACCTAAAAACCAAAGTTACTTTGCATATTGATTCCTTTACAACATGTGACTTCCTATTTTAAACATTTATACTTAAAAACTATTATCATTAACTTTTATTGTATAACTTCTTTAGTGCTTTGTCATAGTAATTCTTTTGATTATTAAAAAAATTCTCTTTCCAAAATAGTTATAACTCATAAGATTTCTTTTCAAGTTCGAAAAAAATATATGAAAGCCCCACCCTTGTAAAATATATATATATATATATATATATATAGACTTTGATAGGACTTAAATAAATGCAACATAATATGTTCTAAAGTTAAAAGTTTAAGATAAAAATCTAGAAAATGTGTTTAAGAATACAACTAGATTTTAGATTTTTTATCAAAGATATTGATATTTCTATATTAGTTTAGATAGAAAGGACTTAAATAAATGCAACGTAATATGTTATAAAGTTAAAAGTTTTAAATAAAGACCTAGAAAATCTGTTTAAATGCATTTTTTATTAAAAATATTGATATTTTCTATAAGTTTAGATAGAAAGTACAATTTTTGAAAGAAAGTGATTTTTTTTATATTTGATTAATTTTATTTTATTTTTAGATTTTATTAGTGTGAGAAACTCCTACAACAGATGCTTAAGATTGGGCATTCTCATCCAATCATGACCTCTCATAAGGAGGAGAGTTGAGTTTATAAATAAGTGTCAAACACATAGCCATACATACACCCACCCCCTCACACACTCACCCATGCCACGGTTTGAACTTTGGACTAGTTATTTTTTAAATTTATATAATTTTATTTTATTTTATAGATTTAATTAGTGTGAGAAACTCTAACAATTGATGCTTAATGTTGGGCATCCTCATCCTATCATGACCTCTCATAAGGAGGAGAGTTGACCTTATTAATAAGGATCAAACACATAGTCATACACACATCCACCCCCTCACACACTCACCCATGCCACAATTTGAACCTTGGACCTCCTAAAGAAGATCCAAAGCACACATAGCCATACACACACCCCCTCACACACTCGCACATGCCACGATTTGAACCTTGGACCTCCCAAAGAAGAGCTAAAGTACACATAGTCATACACACCCCCTCACACACTTGCCCATGCCACGGTTTAAACCTTGGACCTCCCAAAGAAGAGCCAAAGCCCGAATGTTCCTCTCGAAGTATCTTAAAATAAGAAGTCACATGTTTTTATGTAAAGAGAAATATTTTTGTTCTTAAGTCCACACATTCGCCCATGCCACGGTTTGAACCTTGGACCTCCCAAAGAAGAGCCAAAGCCCGAATGTCTCTCTCGAAGTATCTTAAAATAAGAAGTCACATGTTTTTATGTAAAAAGAAATATTTTATTTTTAAGTCCATAACATAATTGTTGTTTCCATATAACATTATTTTGACTAATTTAATTAAATATTATATTTTATAAAAAGTTATTTTTTTAAAATACACTCATACATCCTGGTCGTGGTTTGAACTTGGATCTCCCAAATGAGAACCCAAGTGTAAGGTTTAGATAAATTTATTAACATATCCTTATTATAAACAATAAAAAATTTGAAGGACTTCTACATCTAAGGGAAAATTGACTCATTTGGTTGGATGGATCAATTTTGGTGTCTATATTTTATCCCCTCTTTGATGTATTTATGATGTAATAAATATGTTAAAAGAAAGTTGTAGACACCTACAAGCTAAAAATGATAGACAAAAGATGGCATATGTAGAGGAGGGATTGTGCAAAATGGTGTGATTTTACTCAATTTGAAATTTTACATGCTTGATGAGGCAATGATGATATCAATACCCCAAGACCAAGGTTTTATTACTTCAGTTAATCTACTTATATGTATAATTACAAATCAATCTCGAGGAAACCCTATCTATCAATTGGCAAACACCCTCTATTTTTAATGATGTGTTGTAGGCGATTCTTAAAATAAAAAGCTATGGAGGGAGGCCCACCAACTTTGATGTGGGTCAAGAAAACTATGACATGATTTTCTGCCAAATTTTTAGAGGTTAGGTTAGGTCATCCACTTGGTCCTTCCTCCATTGATGGTTTAGTTCAGGGTTATGCATAGCGGCTATTTATCACCAAATTGACTAAAATTATGATTTTTAAAATTTGAAATTGGCTAATATTTGGGACCCTTGACCAGGGCCCATTATCCAAAAATGTCTGGGTGCAAATTTTTTTTTGGGTCGATATACCCCAATTTTATAATAAATTGACAATTTTAAGTTTAAATTTCCAACATTACCCCTAATAATAGTGAACCTTCTACATGCGTTTGGACATTATTCACCTGGATTTCAAAATTGATTCACCAAATTTTTATAAATACATTTTGGGGCCGACCCATTACACATAACCTTAGTTTAGTTGGTTGGATGTTTAAATCTGAGGATTTTTAGAAGAAAAAGGGGATTCTTCTAATATCTTTTAGAACAAAAAGGGGTGACTTCACCCTTTAAAATAGAGATGAGAGGAGCCCACAACCAGATAATATTAGAGGCAAAAAGAGCTTTGGAAATGTTTAAAGAACCATGAAGGGTGCTATGTAATATTTTATACAATCGACCAAGGAGCAAGAATGCGAGTGAGTGAGCTAACTATGCCATTCTTGGAGACCATTTTTATTCACCTCTCTCTAGATTTTAGATAAAAAATTTAGAGTCTCTCCTCAGCTTTCTTTTATAGCAAAGAGAAAGCTCAATAAAAATATGGAGCTCTTAAAAAAGGATCCTTTCTTTATCATAAGGGAGAGGGGTTAAACCTTTTATTTGACCCCTTATATAGTTTGGATGGGCAATTTTTTCTGCAACATGGCCCTACATTAGCTAATAAATCAATATTTACATAGGTTGTTAATATGTATGTAATAACTCCCCGTGTTAATATGTCCAAGGCTTGTTTTTTTAAGAAAGGTATTTAAATCTTCTATCATTACTAGCCCTACCTTAGATATTGAATCGATCTTTAATATAGATTGTTAATATGTATGGAGTTGTTCATATGTATAAAATAACTCCCCGTGTTAATATGTCCAAGGCTTGTTTTTTTAAGAAAGGTATTTAATTCTCCTATCTTTATTGGCCCTACCTTAGCTATTGAATCAATATTTAATAGAGGTTGTTAATATGTATGGAATAACTCCTTGTGTTAATATGTCCAAGGCTTGTTTTTTTAATAAAAGTATTTAATTATCCTATCTTTATTGATAACTTTAAATATCTCATACTTTGTTGATAAACAAAGAACTAACCACCCAAAGCCCTATATCTCCCTCATAGCATATTTACTTCTAATACAAGAGGTTATCTTTAATATGGGTTGTTAATATGTATGCAATAACTCCTTATTTTAATATGTTCAAGGCTTGTTTTTTAGAAAGGTATTCAATTCTCCTATCTTTAGTATCGATAACTTTAAATCTCCCATATGGTAAACAAATAACTAACCACTCAAAGCCCTATATCTCGCTAATAGCATATTTACTAGGGGTACAATAGGAATATAACCATTCTCTAAAGCCCTATATCTTTCAAGTAGCATATTTACTAGGGGTACAAGAGGAATATAACTTATTTCTATGGCCCCCAAAGACTAGGTAGATTGGCAAGTGCTAGTGTGGCTAGGCACTTACCAAGAAGAGACCTAGGTTCAAACCTTTGGGGTGTCATTTAGCAAGGAAGTATTTTGATCTAAATCCTTTGAATATGTGCCAAACCAATAACAACGGTAATAACCCTGAGTGGTTAGTGGTCTCCATCTCATGTTTTGTCAACAACAATGAGATGACTAGGCTTGTTGGGAGCAGTCCTTATAGTTTGAACCCTGTAATTACCAATGACTAAAAATAGTGGCTATAACCAACTCCTCTATGTAACCCAAAAAAAAACTAAGGAGAAACTGGATTGATGATACCCCAAGTGCATCAATTCACCTATTTCAAATATTATTATGGTGTTTCCTGATATTTTTCACTTATTCTTTCTCCTTGTGCAATGATGGAGTACCTAGGCCAAGTAGAATTCTCAAACCATGAAATCTTATATTTAGGGATCCACAAGAAGTCGAGGAAACGACGTCTTGAGCAATGATCCCAAGTGGTTGAAAGAGATTTTAGTTATAGTTTTTCTTAGTGGTACCTCCTATATGTATTCTAGCTTATTATAAATATTTTGATGGTGTAACACTAACTACTTAGGAGGAAAAATAAAATCAATTCTCCATATTTTTTCAAAGAAATAAGTGGTTCACATAGAATAAATAAAAACATCCTCTATGGTTCTAAAGTATTCATATAACACAACTCGCAATTCTCTATTTGGATGGATTTACAGAGAAAACGTAGTGTTACAACTTGTTCTATACGACCAAGCCAACCTTTGATTCAATTCCCTTCATAAATTTTTACCTTTAAAATAGCGGCGAAAGGGAGAGTGCTCATTTTAAAATAGTGTCAATTACATAGTACTCTACTCAAGCGAGAGGTACAATATCCTAAACCTCTATCTAGAAGCTATCTTATCTCTAGTCCACATTTTAAGATGCCTCCCAAACAAGCACTTCATCTAAAAAATGCATTTACCTTACATAAGCATAATGCTAAGCCAAATTTTCAATACAACACAACTTAATCAATATACAAGAGTACATATCTCAAAATGCATATATTTTTAAAATAACTTATACAAGCCCTCCTATAAAAATACATTAATTTTAAGAACAAAATTTTATTCATTATTTAAAATGGATAACATTCTCGTCTTTACTAAGGAAGAGACACACAACTTCATGTCCCCACTAAAGACTCATGTTTATACCTATAAAAACAGATAAACAGATAAATAGGTAATATTAGCTTTTATCATCTAGAAAAGTCATGACATCACCTAAGACTCATGTTTATACCTATGAAAATAGATAAGCAAGTAGGATTAGCTTTATGCTTTATCATCTAGAAATTCCTTGCCTATCTTTAGACTGACAATATTGAAAATATTTCACATTAAGAAAAGACTTCCTAGCCACTATTTTTTTGAACATAAATATCAAATCCAATGCATTATTAACTAACCCTTTATTTTGAAATACCTATGCAATATAACTCATATTGAAACATCATTTCACCCAATGCATTATTAACTAACACTTTATTTTGTAATACCTATGCAATATAACTCATATTGAAACATAATTTCACTTATTGAAGTATCATTTACCTATACAATGTAACTTATATTGAAACATCATTTCACCCAATGCATTATTAACTAACACTTTATTTTGTAATACCTATGCAATATAACTCATATTGAAACATCATTTCACTTATTGAAGTATCGTTTACCTATGCAATATAACTCATATTGAAACATCATTTCACCCAATGCATTATTAACTAACACATTATTTTGTAATACCTATGCAATATATTTCGTATTGAAACATCAATACACTTATTGAAGTATAGTTTAGTATCGTTTACCTATGCAATATAACTCATGTTGAAACATCATACCTATGCAATATAACTCATATTGAGAAAATAAGCTAATTTAGAAAACCCTTAAAATATGTACTCAAGAAACTTTCCACACACAAATGTTTTAAGTTTTGTGGGTTATTCAATAAATAAAAGAACTCAACCATCATCAGATAAAATTCACAAGACAAAAGCCATGAGCTAGTTGATTTCAATCTAAATCTTATCATTGATAATATATTGTAAAATATTCTAATATCAACATTTACTGACAATTTTAATGAGTATATTTAAATAGTTATTTGAATAATTGTAATTATAATTCATGACAACTAAATTTACAAATAAGTACTAAAAATCAAGAGTTTGCAACTTGAATATAACAAATGAATTATATGTTTCAACAACTTTATGATTGAAAGTCAAGTTCAAAGTGATGTTATTAAACTAATTGGTGTAATTCATTGTTTATGGATGATTTCTGGCTGAAATGAGAGATTATTAGAGAAGATAAATGAAATATAGTTGTATTTATGCAAATGATAACACGTGAATATAGTTAAAAGAATAATAACTATCTACTTTGAAATAAATCATTTTTTAAAAGAATAGTAACTAGATATTTTGAAATGAATCAATTTTTACAATGTAAAGAAGGAAATATGTTCGCAAGTTAATACAACAGTGTAGTAGAAAAGCACATTATAGAATAATGACTAGCTACTCTGAAATGAATCAATTTTTACAATGTACGAAAATATGTTTGCAAGTTAATACAACAATGTAGTGGAAAAGTACATTATAGTTGTTGATTATCTTGTGCAAGTTGTGAGAATCACATGACCTCTACTACAAGTTAATATAGCAAATGAATTATATTGTTCAACAACTTTATGATTGAATATCAGGTTCAAAGTGATGTTAATGCACTCATTGATGTATTTCATTATTTGTGGATGATTCTTAGTTGAAATGAAAGATTATTAGGGAATCTATATGAAAGACTCAAAGTATTGTTTTCTTTAATAATTGAATTCCATGTCCTATGGTCTTATTATGAAATTTAAAATAAAAAAACTAATTTGAAAAAGTCATAAAGGTGTACTCAACAAAACTTCAACACACAAGTGTTCTAAGTTCCGTGGGTTTCAATAAATAAAAGAAGATAAAATTCACAAGACAAAAGCCATGAGCTACTTGATTTTCTTATTTTGAATTATGTATTGTGACCATAAGATAAAATTCACAAGACAAAAGCTGATTTCAATCTAAATCTTATTATGAACTATGTATTGTAAAAAATTGCAAACATCATTATTAACTTCAATTTATTATGAAAATACCAATACCTAGGAAGTATAACTCATGTTGGAACGTTGTTTCACTTATTGAAGTATTATTTTCTTTAATAATGGACTTCCCTGTCCTAAAAGGTATTATGAAAAAAAAATCTAATTTAAAAAACCCTTAGAGGTGTACTCAAGAAAATTTCTACACATAAATGTTCTAAGTTTTGTGGGTTTTTCAATAAGAACTCAACCACCATCAGATAAAATTGACAAAACAAAAGCCATGAGCTAGTTGATTTTAATCTAAATCTTATCATGGATAATATTTTGTAAAGGATTCTAATATCAACATTTACTGACATTTTTAATGAGTATATTTAAATAGTTATTTAAATATTCTAATTATAATTCATGACAACTAAATTTACAAATAAGTACTAAAAAATCAAGAGTTCACAAGTTGAATATAGCAAATGAATTATATGGTTCAACAAATTTATGATTAAAAATCAAGTTCAAAGTGATGTTATTACACTGATTGATGTACTTCATTTTTTACGAATGATTCCCAACTAAAATGAGAGATTATTAGAGAAGGTAAACTAAAGATAACTGCATTGATGCAAATGATAACACTTGAATATAGTTAAAAGAATAATAACTAGCTACTTTGAAATGAATAAATTTTTAAAAGAATAGTAACTAGCTACTTTGAAATAAATCAATTTTTACAATGTAAGGAAGGAACTAAGTTCACAAGTTAATACATAAGTGTAGCAGAAAAGCATATTATATAATAATAACTAGCTTCTCTGAAATGAATCAATTTTTACAATGTATAAAAATAAGTTTGCAAGTTAATACAATAGTGTAGTGGAAAATTACATTACAGTTGTTGATTATCTTGTGCAATTTGTGAGAATCACATGACCTCTACTACAAGTTAATATATCAAATGAATTATATTGTTCAACAACTTTATGATTGAATGTCAGGTTCAAAGTGATGTTATTCCACTCATTGATGTATTTCATTATTTATGGATGATTTCCAACTAAAATGAAATATTATTAGGGAAGATATATGGAAGATTCAAAGTATCATTTGCTTTAATAAAGGACTTCCATGTCCTATGGACTTATAGTAAAATTTGAAATAAAGAAACTAATTTGAAAAGTGATAAAGGTGTACTAACAAAACTTCAACACACAAATGTTCTAAGTTCCGTGGGTTTCAATAAATAAAAGAAGATAAAATTCACAATATAAAAGCCATGAGCTACTTGATTTTCTTATTATGAATTATGTATTGTAACCATAAGATAAAATTCACAAGACAAAAGCCATGAGCTACTTGATTTCAATTTAAATATTATTATGAATTATATATTGTAAAAAATTGCAAACATCATTATTAACTCCAATTTATTTTGAAAATACCAATACCTAGAAAATATAACTCATGTTGAAACTGCGTTTCACTTATTTAAGTATCATTTCCTTTAATAATGGACTTCCCTCTCCTAAAACTTATGAAATTTAAAAAAAAATAAGCTAATTTAAAAAATCCTTAGAGGTGTACTCATGAAACTTTCCACACACAAATGTTCTATGTTCTGTGGGTTCTTCAATAAATAAAAGAACTCAACCACCATCAGATAAAATTCACAAGAAAAAAACCATGAGCTAGTTGATTTCAATCTAAATATTATCATGGATAATATATTGTAAAAGATTATAAAATCAACATTTACTGACACTTTTAATGAGTATATTTAAATAGTTATTTGAATAATTCTAATTATAATTCATGACAACTAAATTTACAAATAAGTACTGAAAAATCAAGAGTTTGCAAGTTGAATATAGCAACTGAATTATATGGTTCAACAATTTTATGATTGAAAGTCAAGTTCAAAGTGATGTTATTATACTAATTGATGTACTTCATTGTTTATGGATAATTTCCAGCTAAAATGAGATATTATTAGAGAAGCTAAATGAGAGATATACGCATTAATACAAATGATAACACTTGAATATAGTTAAAAGAATAATAACTAGCTACCTTGAAATGAATTAATGAATAATAACTAGCTACTTTGAAATGAATCAATTTTTACAATGTAAGGAAGGAAATAAGTTCACAAGTTAATACAATAGTGTAGCAGAAAAGCACATTATAGAATAATAACTAGTTGCTCTAAAATGAATTAACTTTTACAATGTACGAATATAAGTTTACAAGTTAATATAGTAGTGTAGTGGAAAAGTACATTACAGTTGTTGATTATCTTGTGCAAGTTGTTAGAATCACATGAACTCTACTACAAGTTAATATAGAAAATGAAATATATTGTTCAACAATATTATGATTGAATGGCAGGTTCAAAGTGATGTTATTACACTTATTAATGTATTTTATTGTTTATGGATGATTCCTAACTGAAATGAAATATTATTAGAGAAGTTATATGAAAGATTCAATGTATCATTTGCTTTAATAATGGACTTCCATGTCCTATGGACTTATTATGAAATTTGAAATAAAAAAACTAATTTGAAAAATTCATAAAGGTGTACTCAATAAAACTTCAATACACAAATATTTTAAGTTCCATGGGTTTCAATAAATAAAAGAGGATAAAAGTCACAAGACAAAATCCATGAGCTACTTGATTTTATTATTATGAATTATGTATTGTAACCATAATATAAAATTCACAAGATAAACTTGATGTCAAACAATCTAAATCTTATTGTGAATTATTTATTGTAAAAAATTACAAACATCATTATCAACTCCAATTTATTTTGAAAATACCAATACCTAGGCAATATAACTCATGTTGAAAATTCTTTTCACTTATTGAAGTATCATTTTATTTAATAATGGACTTCCCCATCCTAAAATTTATTATGAAATTAAAAAAAAAGGCTAATTTAGAAAACCCTTACAGGTGTACTCAAGAAAATTTCCACACACAAATGTAATAAAATTTGTGGGTTTGTTCAATAAATAAAAAAACTCAACCACCATCATATAAAATTCACAAGACAAAAGCCACAAGAGAGTTGATTTCAATCTAAATCTTATCATGGATAATATATTGTAAAAGATTCTAAAATCAACATTTACTAATAGTTTTAATGAGTATATTTAAATAGTTATTTGAATAATTTTAATTATAATTCATGACAACTAAATTTACAAATAAGTACTAAAAAATCAAGAGTTCGCAAGTTGAATATAGCAAATGAATTATATGGTTCAACAACTTTATGATTGAAAGTTAAGTTCAAAGTGATGTTATTACACTGATTGATGTACTTCATTGTTTCTGAATGATTTCCAGCTGAAATGAGATATTATTAGAGAAGCTAAATGAAATATAGTTGCATTTATGCAAATTATAACACTTGAATATAGTTAAAATAATAATAACTAGCTACTTTGAAATGAATCAAATTTTAAAAGAATAATAACTAGCTACTTTGAAATGAATCAATTTTTACAATGTAAGGAAGGAAATAAGTTCACAAGTTAATACATCAGTATAGCAGAAAAGCACATTATATAATAATAACTAGCTACTTTGAAATGAATTAAATTTTACAATGTACGAAAATAAGTTCGCAAGTTAATATAGCAGTGTAGTGGAAAAGTACATTACAGTTGTTGATTATCTTGTGCAAGTTGTGAGAATCACATGACCTCTACTACAAGTTAATATAGCAAATGAATTATATTGTTCAACAACTTTATGATTGAATGTAAGGTTTAAAGTGATGTTGTTGCACTCATTGATGTATTTTATTGTTATTATTACACTCATGGATGTATTTCATTGCTTATGGATGATTCCCAACTAAAACACAAGATAATTAGGGAAGCTATATAAAAGATTTAAAGTATCATTTTCTTTAATAATGGAATTCCATGTCCTATGGACATATTATGAAATTTGAAATTAAAAAACTAATTTAAAAAATTCATAAAGGTGTACTCAACAAAACATCAACACACAAATGTTCTAAGTTCCCTAGGTTTCAATAAATAAAAGAAAATAAAATTCACAAGACAAAAGCCATTAGCTACTTGATATTCTTATAATGAATTATGTATTGTAACCTTAAGATAAAATTCACAAGACAAAATCCATGAGCTACTTGATTTCAATATAAATTTTATTATGAATTATGTATTGAAAAAATTGTAAACATCATTATTAACTTCATTTTTTTTTAAATACCAATACCTAGGCAATATAACTCATGTTGAAACATTGTTTCACTTATTGAAGTATCATTTGCTTTAATAATGGACTTTCCTGTCCTACAACTTATTATAAAAAAAAAAATCAAATTTAGAAAATCCTTAGAGGTGTACTCAAGAAAATTTCCACACACAAATGTTTTAAGTTCTATGAGTTCTTCAATAAATAAAATAACTCAACCACCATCAGATAAAATTCACAAGATAAAATCCATGAGCTAGTTGATTTCAATCTAAATCTTATCATGGATAATATATTGTAAAATATTCTAATATCAACATTACATTTATTGACATTTTTAATGACAATATTTAAATAGTTATTTGAATAATTCTAATTATAACTCTGACAACTATTTTTTTTTAGGTCCCAGGTGTAGACCAATTGGTTCATCCAAACCCATAAGTGGGGTGAAGGTCCAAGGTTCAAATCTCGGGCCTCGTCGGACTGCACGCTTGTCCCTTTCCTAGTGCTTTCAATTGCGTAAAAGGTTTAAAATGATTGTGGCATGACAGTTATAGGGGCGGACTGTGCGAAGATCTATGTGGTGGCTTATGGGGTGGACATCGCATAATACTGTGGCAACTATAAAAACTGGATAGCCTGCCCAGATTCGTGGCGGCTATCAATTCCACCATGTAAAAAAAAAAAAAACTCATGACAACTATATTTACAAATAAGTACTAAAAAATCAAAAGTTCACAAGTTGAATATAGAAAATGAATTATATGGTTCACCAAATTTATTATTGAAAGTAAAGTTCAAAGTGATGTTATTACACTAATTGATGTACTTCATTGTTTATGGATGATTCCAAGCTGAAATGAGAGATTTTTAGAGAAGCTAAATGAAAGATAGTTGCATTGATATAAATGATAACACTTGAATATAGTTAAAATAATAATAACCAGCTACTTTGAAATGAATCAATTTTTACAATGTAAGGAAGAAAATAAGTTCACAAGTTAATACAGTAGTGTAGCAGACAAGCACATTAGAGAATAATAACTAGTTTCTCTAAAATGAATTATTTTTTACAATATAATGAAGAAAATAAGTTTGCATGTTAATACAACAGTGTAGCAGAAAAGCACATTATAGAATAATAACTAGCTGCTCTGAAATGAATTAATTTTTACAACGTAAGGAAGGAAATAAGTTCACAACTTAATAAAACAATGTAGTGGAAAAGTACATTATAGTTGTTGATTATATTTTGAAAGTTCTAAGAATCACATGACCTCTACTACAAGTTAATATAGCAAATGAATTATATTGAACAACTTTATGATTGAATGCCAGGTTCAAAGTGATGTTATTGCACTCATTGATGTATTTCATTGTTTATGGATGATTCCCAACTGAAATGAAAATTATTGGGGAAGCTATATGAAAGATTCAAAGTATAGTTTGCTTTAATAATGGACTTCCATGTCCTATGGACTTATTATGAAGTTTGAAATAAATAAACTAATTTGAAATTTTCATAAAGGTATACTCAACAAAAATTCAACACATAAATGTTCTAAGTTCAAAAGCCATGAGCTACTTGATTTTCTTATTATGAATTATGTATTGTAACCATAAGATAAAATTCACAAGACAAAAGCCATTAGCTACTTGATTTTATTATTATGAATTATGTATTGTAACCATACGATAAAATTAAGTGTTGGTAGCAGATCCTGGTATTGTGTATTTGGTTCCCTGTATGTTCAATGTCTTCTTGAGTTCTTGTTGTTCTCCTTTCATTTTTCCCTTTTTGGTGCTTCAACTGTGTTGTTATTTCTTCTTTTGTTTCCTATGGCTTCTATTTAGTTGTTTCTCTAGTTTGGTTGTTGTTCAAGATAATCCCAGCTAATGAATTATATGGTTCAATAAATTTATTATTTAAATTCAAGTTCAAAGTGATGTTATTACACTGATTGATGTACTTCATTGTTTAGGATGATTCCCAGCTAAAATGAGAGATTATTAGAGAAGGTAAATGAAATATAATTGCATTGATACAAATGATAACACTTGAATATAGTTAAAATAATAATAACTAGCTGCTTTGAAATGAATAAATTTTTAAAACAATAGTAACTAGCTACTTTGAAATAAATCAATTTTTACAATGTAAGGAAGGAAATAAGTTCAGAAGTTAATACAAAATTGTAGAAAAGCACATTATAGAATAATAACTAGCTTCTCTAAAATGAATCAATTTTTAACAAAAATAACTTCGCAAGTTAATACAACAGTATAGTGGAAAATTACATTATAGTTGTTGATTATCTTGTACAATTTGTGAGAATCACATTACCTGTACTACAAGTTAATATAGAAAATGAATTATATTGTTCAACAACTTTATGATTGAATGTTAGGTTCAAAGTGATGTTATTGCACTCATTGATGTACTTCATTGTTTATGGATGATTTCCAACTGAAATGAAAGATTATTAGGGAAGCTATATGAATATAGCAAATGAATTATATGGTTCAACAACTTTATTATTGAAATTCAAGTTCAAAGTGATGTTATTACATTGATTGATGTACTTAATTGTTTGTGGATTATTCCTAGCTAAAATGATAGATTATTAGAGAAGATAAACGAAATATAGTTGCATTGATGCAAATGATAACACTTGAATATAGTTAAAATAATAATAACTAGCTACTTTGAAATGAATCAATTTTTAAAAGAATAATAACTAGATACTTTGAAATGAATCAAGTTTTACAATGTAAGGAAGGAAATAAGTTCCCAAGTTAATACAACAGTGTAGCAGATTAACATATTATAGAATAATAACTAGCTACTTTGAAATAAATTAATTTTTACAATGTACGAAAATAAGTTCACAAGTTAATATAGTAGTGTAGAGGAACAGTACATTATAGTTGTTGATTATCTTGTGCAAGTTGTCATAATCACATGACCTCTACTACAAGTTAATATAACAAATCAATTATATTATTCAATAACTTTATGATTGAATATCAGGTTCAAAGTGATGTTATTGCACTCATTGATGTATTTCATTGTTTATTGATGATTCCCAACTGAAATGAAAAATTATTAGGGAAGTTATATGAAAGATTCAAAGTATCGTTTGCTTTAATAATGGACTTCAATTTCCTATGGACTTATTATAAAATTTGAGATAAATAAACTAATTTGAAAAAATCATAAAGGTGTACTCAACAAAACTTCAACACACAAATGTTCTAAGTTTTGTGGGTTTCAATAAATAAAAGAAGATAAAATTCACAATACAAAAGTCATGAGCTACTTGATTTTCTTATTATGAATTATGTATTGTAACCATACGATAAAATTCATAAGACAAAAGCCAAGAGCTATTTGTTGTCAAACAATCTAAATCTTAATATGAATTATGTAATGTAAAAAATTGCAAACATCATTATCAACTCCAATTTATTTTAAAAGTACCAATACATAGGCAGTATAACTCATGTTGAAACGATGTTTCACTTATTGAAGTATCATTTGCTTTAATAATGGACTTTCCTATCCTAAAAATTATTATGAAATTAAAAAAAAGGCTAATTTAGAAAACCCTTAGAGGTGTACTCAATAAAATTTCCACACACAAATATTCTAAGTTATGTGGGTTTGTTCAATAAATAAAAGAACTCAACCACCATCATATAAAATTCACAAGATAAAATCCATGAACTAGTTGATTTCAATCTAAATCTTATCATTGTTAATATATTGTAAAAGATTCTAATATCTATATTTACTGACAGTTTTAATGAGTATATTTAAATAGTTTTTTGAATAATTCTAATTATAATTCATGACAATTAAATTTACAAATAAGTACTAAAATATCAAGAGTTCGCAAGTTGAATATAACAAATGAATTATATGTTTCAACAACTTTATGTTATGATTGAAAGTCAAGTTCAAAGTGATGTTATTAAACTAATTGGTGTAATTCATTGTTTATGGATGATTTCCGACTGAAATGAGATATTATTAAAGAATATAAATGAAAGATAGTTGCATTGATGCAAATGATAACACTTGAATATAGTTAAAAGAATAATAACTAGCTCCTTTGAAATGAATCAATTTTAAAAAAAATAGTAACTAGCTATTTTGAAATGAATCAATTTTTACAATGTAAGGAAGGAAATGAGTTTGCAAGTTAATACATCAGTGTAGTAGAAAAGCACACTATAGAATAATAATTAGCTACTTTAAAATGAATCATTTTTTACAATATACATAAATAAGTTCGGATCCCTATGTGTGAACGATATATTTGGCAAGCGGCTATGCGAGAGTTTCATCCGGGTTGAGTGCAAGCAGCTCCAGAGGTTGGTTTTTAGGGCCTTCGGGCCCTAGCGGCCAATATTTTTGTGGTTTATGCTCAATATTTTAGTAGGAAATGTTGCAGGGGATACAAGATGGGTTAGAAATTTGTCTTTCAATAGATCATATTGTGAACTTGAGTGACAACGGCTTCCAATTTGCTGCACAAAAGAAAAGTGAAAACCATACCTTTCCACGACGTCTAGGGCAAGGATTAAAGAGACCACGAAATAAGTTTCAAGTAGTTGATCAAAAAATGGCTCATATCTCAAGTGAATCTGGTGCTAAGGTGCACCCACAAAATAATTCTACTGTGAAAACCCCTGTCAAGGGTAAGAATTTTGAAGACTCAGTCCCAAAAATGAATTTTAGGGATGCCCTTCATGGTGGACAGCCTCAGCCCAATGCTAATATCAATATTAGGGCTTCCCATAAACCTCTAAGAATGCCTAAGATTGATCCCAGGAAAACGAAGTCAGGATGTCTTAAAGCAGCTGATGGAACTCCTATTGTTAAGCTTGATATGGGTAACATTCAGACTGGCATTGAAGATTTGGAAAAAAGAGGACTAATTTGTTGGTTCGTGGGTTTTCATCGAGTCTATCTGCTTTCAAAGTCTGGGCTACAAAAATCTGGAAAACTAAAGGTGAGTTACAAATCTCTATTTATCCAAATGGTTATTTTCTTGTTTTATTTGCTAATAATGAAGATAGAGAGAAAACTTTTCAAGGGGGTCCTTGGTTTTTTGGAAGGGCAGGGCTTTTCATGAAGCCATGGCATACTAAATTTAAAGCCGAAGAAGAGATGCCTTCTATAGCTCCCGTGTGGGTTAGACTCTTTGGCCTCCCTATTGAATTTTGGAATCCTACTATTTTTTCTTCAATTGGAAACTCTTTAGGAACTTTTATGATGATTGCTGATTGTACTCAAAATTTTGAACATATTATTTATGCTCGAATTTGTGTTTTAATGGATTTTGACAAACCCCTACCTAAAAATATCACATTACAATTTGGGGAAGACACTTGGGAGCAAGTAGTGGACTATGAGAACATTCCTTTTCGTTGTAGAATTTGCCATGAATATGGTCATTTGGCCAGTGCTTGCCCAAATAAAATTCCTGATCAAAAGAAAGAAGATATAAACTCAACAGGTTTCCAAATACCTAAGAAGAAGAACACTAAAAAAAAACCAGTAATGAAGGATCAATCAAAGTCATTTGCTAATATGTTTGAAATCCTTTCCACAAATGATGTCCCAAGTGAGGAAGAGGAAATAATGGAAACTAAAATCTTAGAAACACAATTTAAATATGAAGGAAAGAACTCAAGAGACAAACCAACAAATCAAAGGTTTTCAACGAAAAAAAAAAGGAGAAAATTTACACAAGAAAAACAATATTTCAAATGTCAAAACTTCAAATAATGCAGGTCCCAATATAGACTCCATTGAACCATCTAGTAAAATTTTGGTTGTGTATGAGCATTCTTCAAGGTTAGAAGCCATCTCGAGATTCAATTGGAATAAGTCAAGAAATAGGGAAAAAAAAATTGAAGATGGATTCTAATCAAAAAGTAGGTCGCAAGACCAATCAATATCATATGGTAAAAGAAGGTGAAAAGCTTGTAGAGGAAGGTAAGATTAATGCCCTTCCCAACATTTTTAGCCCTGGTATTAATGAAGATCATCACTTGGAATATTAGAGGACTCAAAGGGAGTCTTTCAAAACAAAATGAAATTAGAAGAATGATTCAGATAAATCATCCACATCTTGTTTTCCTTCAAGAAACAAAGATGTCAATGGAGGATATGGACTTAATTGCCGGTAAAATTTGGCCGGCTGGAAAAGTGGTTTCCCTCGGTTCCCAAGGGACTTCGGGTGGCATTTCTTGTCTTTGGGACCCAAAAGAGGTAGCTATTCACCATATGGTTGGCAGTTGGGGTTTGTTGGCTATAGCTATTCAAAGTAGACATTCCAACCAGATTATGCTCTACATTACTTTTTATGCCTCGACTTCTTTGGAGGAAAAAAGAAGACAGTGGAAGGATATTACTCATATTATCTCTCATTTTCCTAAATCTTGGATCTTGATCGGAGGAGATTTCAATACCATCCTCTCTCTGGATGAGAAAAGGGGGGGAAATAGAAATTTGGACAAAAGTACTGACCTCATGAGCGAATATATTGCAAACCTCCATCTTGTGGATATCCAACCAGATAATGGCCTTATGACTTGGTCTAACAGAAGGCAAGGCTTAGCTTGTATAATGGAGAGATTGGATAGGTTTTTGCTCTCTGAAAATTTCTTAATCCATGGTCACATTCCTAAAGTGAAGACTCTTAATAATGTTGGTTCGGATCATTGGCCAATCATGGTGGAAATGTGGAAAACCAATGTGAGTTTCTCTCCTTTTTGTTTTCAATTAATGTGGCTTAGAGACATTTCCTTTAGACCTCGTGTGCAACAATGGTGGAAGGAAGGTAAACCTAGGCATGGGACTAAGATGTTCTATTTTGCCAAAATACTGCAATACATTAAATCCAAAATCAAGACTTGGAACTGGAAAGAGTTTGGGGATGTTCATAAAAAAAACATGAAGTTATTGCTCATCTTGAAAATTTGAATAAGAAAATCCATTTAGATGGCCTCATAGAGAAGAGAAGTGCAGATGAAATTAAACTCACAACTCGGTTAGAGGAATGGGAAAAAAGAGAAGAAATATTATGGAAGCAAAAATCTAGAATTCAATGGCTCAAAGAAGGAGATCGAAACACAAATTTCTTCCACAAATCTCTTCTAGCTCGAAGATCTCACAACTTTATTTCTTCCTTAAAATCAGATTCTGGAGATGTTGTTTATACTTGGGATGGCATGAACTCTATTGTTGTTGATTACTTTTCCAATATTTTTGCTGCTACTCCTCTTGACTCGACTTCACAACAAAATGTTCTTCAAGCAATCCCTTCTCTTATCACTTCCGAGGAGAACTCTATTTTGACTGCTCCTATTACTATCAATGAGCTTCAACAAGTAGTTTTTAAAATGCAAAAAGGGAAAACCCCGGGTCCTGATGGTTTTCCTATTGAGTTCTACCAAGAGTTCCGGGATATCCTTCATGTTGATTTATTAGAGGTGGTGGAAGAAGCCAGGAAATCCAAAGAAATTTTGAAGGTTATCAATAAAACTTATATTACTCTTGTTCCAAAAGCTCAAGAGGTTGATCATATCTCAGCTTTTAGACCTATTGCTTTATGTAATGTTCTTCTCAAAATTATTACTAAAATCATGGCAGAAAGGTTGAAGCCTCTTTTGCATAAGATTATTTCCCCAGAGCAAGGGGGATATGTGGAAGGACGTCAAATAGTAGATGAGATAGTTCTTGCTCAGGAAGCCATCCATTCCATGGATATGCAAAATTCTCCTTCTATGTTCATCCGGTTAGACTTATCCAAAGCTTATGACAGAGTGGATTGGCACTTCCTTATCAAAGTTTTGAGGCAATTTGGTTTCTCTAAGGATTGGATGGATTGGATTATGGGATGTATCTCTTCAGTTTCCTACTTAGTTCTTATCAATGGCGAGGCCTTCTCAGTCTTTCCCAGCTTCCGGAGGTATTAGGCAAGGTGACCCGCTATCCCCTTATTTATTCATCATTCTTGTTGAATGCTTGGGTAGGACTATAACCAAAAAGAGGGAAAACAAAACCCTTGAGGGAGTTACCATTGCTCATGGAGCTAGACCTATCTCTCATCTTCAATTTGTGGATGACTCTACCCTTTTAGGTAAAGCTACAATTAAGGAAGCTTCTAATATTAAGCAAATCATTAGTTGTTTTTCTAAGGCTATTGGGCGGTTCATCAATGAAGACAAATCTAAAGTTATTTTCTTTCATTGCTCTGCTAGACAGGAATCCATGGTCTTGGATAAATTAAGATATAAGAAGACCTCTCTTCCAATCACTTATTTAGGTATTCCCATAAATATTCAAAGGCAAAAAAATAAATATTGGAATTGGTTGTTGGACAAAGTCAAGAAGAAAATTGGAAAGTGGACCAACAAGTGGCTTTCTTCTAGGGGTAGAATCACCTTGGTAAAATCAGTCCTTCAAGCTATTCCTATTTATGTTTCTTCCATTTTGAATATCCCAAAGGCTGTTCTTCGAGAATTGGATCAAATCAGTCATCGTTTCCTTTGGAGTGGTACTAAGGAGAAAAGAAAATGGGCCTTGGTGAAATGGGATACTTTATGTCTTCCTAAGAGTGAAGGGGGGTTAGGATTCCGGTCTTCAATTAATAACAACAAAGCTTTAGCTGCTAAATTATATTGGAGGATGTTGCATAACCCCAATGCTCTTTGGGCCAATAATCTTCGTGCTAAATATGCTGAGAACAAAAGTCCTGAAGACCTTGTTCGCTATCAACTTCCTACCAAAGGTTCTCCCATTTTAGCGAGTTCTTAAGACTGGTGAGGATTTGATAAAGAAAAAATTATTTTGGATCATTCATAATGGTCAACATGCAAATTTTTGGACAGATTCTTGGGATGGTCACAAGCCTTTGATAACTCAGTTTCTCGATTGGAGGCCTTGGATGGAGGAGCTTCACCGAGCTAATTGGATAAAGGTGGCTAATTATTGTCGGTACCATACTAGTAATTCAAAGGTTGGTAGATATTGGATCCCTATTGAGGACTGGCCTATTCAAATCCCAGAAAGGCAAAGACAAGATATCCAAGGCATCCTTCATATGAGATCCCTCTCTTGGTCCCATGAAAAAGATTGTTTTGGATGGAACAACACTACTAAGGGTGAGTATTCAGTTGCTCAAGGTTATTTGACCTTATGCCATAATAATCCCAACCATTCTTCTGACATATTTTCTCAATTGTGGGCTCAAAAGCTCTGGCCTAAGGTGAGGTTCTTTAATTGGCTTTTATTGCATCGTAGGGTGCTTACTGGTGAGCAACTTATGAAGCGTGGTTTTCATGGCCCTTTTAGATGTGAAATGTGTGAAGAGAATGTAGAAAATATCAACCATATTTTTATTGAGTGTACTTTAGCCTCTGAGCTATGGAGGAGAATGGCAACTTTACTTGGCTTACAGTGGTCCAATTTTTTCACTTTTGAACAGACTTTGGAGGGATTGGCCTAATCAAGAGGGTGTTGATCATTTTATTAGGCGAGTAGTTTGGATGGGTTCTACCATTCTTCTTTGGAATATTTGGAATGAAAGGAACAACCAAATTTTTAATCAAGATAGGAAGGATATTCACTATATTTGGAAAAATACCATAGCCAACTTAGTTGAATCAGTCCATCAACTCCTTAATCACCCCCAAAACTCCCACCAAAGATGGGATCAAGTGATGCAAATATTGAAGATTAAACCTTCTAAGGGAAACCAACTTAAAGGGAATGTGAGTATTAGTAAGATGGATAGGACTAGAAATTGGCAACCTCCTCCTAAGGATTTTGGAAAAGTCAATACTGATGGAGCCTCTAGAGGGAACCCTGGAAAAGCCGATGTGGGAGGAATTGGTAGACTTTCAGATGGCTCCCTGGTTTTTACTTTTGTTGAGAATTTGGGTATTCTTTCCAATAACCTTGCTGAGGGGTATGGTATCCTTAGAGGCCTTTAGGAGGCTACTAAGGTTGGATGGGAAAAGGTGTTAGTTGAGTCTGACTCTCAACTTATGATTAATCTCTTGAAGACTCCTTCTAAGAATCATAAGGTGGATTGGAGAATAAAAAGAATTATTGAGAAGATTCAATTAATCCAGATGGGATTTTTGAAAGTTGATTACAATCATGTGGTCAGAGATCAAAACAAGAGTGTTGATGCTTTAGCTAATTGGGCTTTGGACAAAGGTGATCTTACTTGTTATGGCCACCCTCCTATATGGTGGGCTTCTCAAATTAGGGAAGCTCTTCTTTCTATCATTTCTTTGGATGGCTCCAATTCTGAAGGTACCTAGTTTCTTCTTGTTTTTTTTTTTTCTCTTTGGTTCATTCAGTTTTTTTAGTTCCCTAGCTCATTCTATTCTTTATTTTGTTTCCTCTGTTGATTCTTGCATTAATAGTCTTCTGGTCTAGATAGGTCATTGTTTTGTTCATTTTTTTTTTTTTTGTCTTCTTTGTTTTTTTGTTTAGTTTTTTAGGTGGGTGGGTTCTTTTGTTTTGTTTTGTTTTTGTGTTCTTTGTGTTGTTTTTTGTTTTTTTTTGAAAAATTTGAAAAAAACTTGTATTAAAACAAAGATCAGTTACAATTGGGAGAAGACACATCCCAGCCAAAAACAATGAAAGCACATGATTACAAGAGAAGAGGAAGATTTGCAATGGATCCAAATCTCTTGAACCAAAACCAAGCTAGCTGAGAGAGCTGATAGATCTGTTACAACAACTTATCATGAAAACGCGCAGCAAACACCAACTTCACCTCTGGCCGCAAAAAAGCTACAAGTCACGAAATCGTGACACAAGACTCCTCTGACCGCAAAAGTCAACCTGCCGATAAATCGCGACAATAATCCACCCTTGGCCGATCGAGCAACATGTCGCGATATCGCGACAACTTTCCCGCCCGACGACGCAACATGTCGCGAAATCGTGACAACTTTCCTCCGCGCGCGAGCGCAACATGTCACGATATCACGACAACTTTCCTCTGAAAACCGCGACGGCGCAACATGTCGCGATATCGTGACAACTTTCCTCCTTTGGCCGCGACGGTGCAACATGTCGCGATATCGCGACAACTTTCCCTCGACGGTCGCGACGGCGCAACATGTCGCGATATCGCGACAACTTTCCTCCTTTGGCTGTGACGGCGCAACATGTCGCGATATCGCGACAACTTTCCCTCTGCAGCGATGCAACATGTCGCGATATCGCGACAACTTTCCTCCTTTGGCCGCGATGGCGCAACATGTCGCGATATCGTGACAACTTTCCTCATCGCTCGCGATGGCGCAACATGTCGCGATATCGTGACAACTTTCCTCCTGTGGTCGTGACGATGCAACATGTCGCGATATCGCGACAACTTTCCTCCAGCAACCGCGACGGTGCAACATGTCGCGATATCGCGACAACTTTCCTCCAGCGACCGCGATGACGCAACATGTCGCGATATCGTGACAACTTTCCTCCAGCGACCGCGATGGCGCAACATGTCGCGATATCGTGACAACTTTCCTCCTCCGATCGGCGCAACATGTCGTGATATCGCGACAACTTTCCTCCAACGGCCGCGATGGTGCAACATGTCGCGATATCGCGATAACTTACCTCCAATGGCCGCGATGGCGCAACAGGTCATGAAATCATGACAAAAACCATCCTTAGCTTTTTCATTGATCATTGGCTCAAGGATCTTTCAAGGCCCTGCCTAATCACCTCATCTTCAATAGGCATGTCACTGTGCAACTGCACTCCTACCTCTTTCGCAGCACCCATCTTAGCCAGGAAATCGGTCGCTTTGTTTAAATCTCTGCTCACATATACTGGAATCACATCATCTAATTCCCTCCATAATTCCTTGATTTGAGAGACCAGAATCCTCAACCTCCAAGCGTTCAACGAAAAGTTCCTCATGCAGTCTAGAGCTCCAACCAGAATTTGAGAATCAGATTCAAGAATTATCCTCCTGTGGCCCTGAGTAACTGCCCAAATAGAAGCAGATTTGATAGCAATGGCTTCTGCTTCATTATTTGTGGCTCTACCCAAGCCCTGTAGTTCCCAATAGAGCACTGATCCCTCATGATTTCGGCAGACCATGCCAATTTCGGTGCTACCCGGATTGCCCTTTGCAGCTCCATCAGTATTGATTTTAATCCAGCCTTCTGGGGGTGGTTTCCAACTGGTTCTATCCTGTCCCTCTCGCTTTTCAACTCCCTCTTCCATTGGCCTAGGACCAACTTGAGTTTCCTCTTTAGCGTAGACGGCAACAGTTTCTGTGACTTTGCTCCAGATGACCTGCCAAACTCCATCTAGCGAGGAAAAGGTTTCTCTAAAAATTCTAGCATTTCTCTCCAACCACACTTGCCACCAAATGAAGTATAAACCAAGCTCCCACCCAATTTGAAGAGCTTTGGATTTAAATCTACCCCGCTTCCATCTTTCCCAAATATTAGTCCGATTCATGTCACCATTAACCTGGATTTTATAATGAGAGAGCCATCGCTTCCAAATCTGACGCGTGAAAGGACACTCAAACATCAGGTGATCAGTTGTTTCCTCGTTCTTGTGGCATAAAACACATTGAGAAGGGCCGATGATTCCTCTACATCTGAGATTGTCAAAAGTGAGAATACCATTGTGCATAAACTGCCAAGCAAAAAAGTTTACTTTTGGCCAGCCCTTAGAGTGCCAAATCTTTCTCCAATCCTCAACCGAAAAAGAATGGGGGGGAGGCTCTGGGAGGATCTTGTCATACCCGTCCTTCACTGTATAAACACCAAGGCTCCCATAGCCCCAAGCTAATTCATCCTCCTCGTCTCTCCCTGTGAGAAACCTTTCTGTCAAGATTTTGGTCAAGATGGGTGCCAACTCCGGGGGGATTGGAATTGGCCACTCCTCCAACCTCTTAAACTTCTTAAACTTATACTCCCCCAGCTGAGAAGTGTTGAAATAACTTTCAATTTGGACCCAACCCTTGGTTTCTATGGCAGATTTTATTGGAAGTAACTCGGGGAATTCAACAATGATGGGTGGGTACTGATCCCAAGAATCAGTCCAAAAATGGGCCTTCTCCCCTCTCCCCACTTTCCAAAATAGTTGGTCTTTAATAACCTGAGATCCTAGCTTGAGAGCCTGCCACACTAAGGATCCAGTACCATCCAGAGGAAACGGCCCACCTCATTGGGGTTAACTTGACCCAAATATTTACTTGTTAGGATTCTATTGAATAAGGAAGTTGGTTGGGAAATCCACCTCCAGTACAACTTTCCAGCCAAGGCTTGATTATTTAACTTGGATCCTCTCGGTCCCGACCCACCTTTTACCTTGGGGTCGGGTGACTTTATCCCAACCCACTAAGGCCCACTTTCTTTTTCCTTTAGCTCCTTCCCACAAAAACTTCCTAGCCATCCTGTCCAACTCTTTCCATATTGTAAGCGGGGCAACCAGGATAGAAAATTTGTAGATTGGCATGGCTTGAATGACTGACTGTAAGAACGTTAATCTGCCACCATAACTTAACCACTTGTGAGACCAGTGATTAATTCTGTCCTTGATACACTCCAGCAAATTCCTCCAAGTGTCTAATTTCAGCTTCTTGAAGTGCAAGGGGATACCCAAGTAAACCACAGGGAGAGAAGTCCTAGTGAATCCCAGGATTTCTAAAATTCTGTTCTGAAGCCTTTGCTCCAGATTAAAAAAGACCACTTTGGATTTCTTGTCATTAATGACCTGTTGAGTAGCCCTGAGATAGACATTAAGAGTATCCCTAATCGTTCTAGCTTCCATGATGCTGGCCACTCCCATCAAACCAGTGTCATCCACAAACTGCAGGTGCGATACAACTTCATCCCCCACCCTAATACCCAATAATCTGCCTTGTTGTCTTCTCCTCAAGAAAAGTCTGCCAAGACCTTCAGCCAGAATGAGAAAAAGATAAGGGGAACAGGGATCCCCCTGGCGCAGACCCTGAGAAGCTCCAAAAGGTTGCGAAGGAAGGCCCTTGATAAGCACAGAGTAAGTCGGGGAAGAGACACAGCTCATGATCCACTCAATCCAGCCCTGAGAGAAGCCGAAGGCTGCCATCATTTTAGCCGGGAGACTCCATTCAACCCTGTCATAAGCCTTTGACATGTCCAATTTAATGAACATCCCTTTATTACCAGAAGTGTGCATTGAATGGATTGCTTCCTAGGCCACAACCACCCCATCCAGAATCTGTCGTCCCTCAACAAAGCCCCCTTGCTCAGAGGAGATAATGTTGTGAAGAAGAGGTTTTAGGCGCTCAACCATTACCTTTGTGATTATTTTGTACACCACATTACATAAGGCAATAGGCCTATAATCTGAAATATGAACCCCCTCCTCCCCTTTTGGAATCAAGGTAATGAACGTGTGGTTTATAGCTTTAAGCATTCTCTTATTTTCTCTGGACTCTTCAACAACAGCCCTTACATCTTCCTCTAAGCAATCCCAGAAAGCCTGAAAGAACTCAATTGGGAAGCCATCTGGACCAGGAGTTTTACCAGTGCTCATTCCAAAGACCACAGTTTTCAATTCATCCCTATCAATGGGTTTGAGGAGGGCCTGATTTTCATCCTCCGAAATAATAGCAGGTATGACAGAAATAACTTCATTTTGGGCCTCTACATCTTGAACCACACTTTCCTTAAAAAGCTTAGAAAAATAATCCATAGCATGGGAATGTATACCTGGAAGAGTATCAAAGGAATGACCGTTCTCATCTTGAAGGGTCTCCATCTTATTCATCTGTCTTCGAGCACAAGCAGTCCGATGAAAGAATTTTGTATTTCTATCCCCTTCTAATAACCAGGAGGTTCTTGCTCTCTGTTTCCAATAGATCTCCTCCTGGTTGTCAATGTCCTCAACCGTTGTACGCAAGGCATCATCCTCAACTTTGAGCTGGTCAGTTATTACTCCTTCTCTAAACTATTTTTGGACCTCATCCCAGCGGGCCACCAATGGAGCTCTTTGGGCCTGGAAGTCAGATTTATTAGAACGCCTCCAATACTTCAACTGAGATTTGACATATTGAAGTTGTTTGTGGATTCTAAACATTGCTCTCCCATAAGCTGGGCGGCCCTCTTCCCACCACTGGGGGATTTTCTCCCGAAGTTCTTCTTTTTGAAGCCAAAAATTCTCAAATCTGAAAGGTTTGTGATGGTGCCCCATCCTAGTCCCGCTTTCCAACAGAATAGGACAGTGATCAGAAACAGGGCCTGCCAAAATCTAAAAATTGATATTCCATTTTACAAACACCTCCTCTGAAAGTAGAAAGCAATCTAGCTTCACCTTCCTACTATGTGGCTCCCGCATTTTATTAGTCCAAGTGAAGTTATTGCCAGGACATTTAATGTCCACTAAGTGCAAAGCCTGGACTTGAGCAATCATGAAACGGTCCCCTGGATCCAAAAGAGGTGTTCCCCCTTCCTGGTCTCTAGAAGATAATTTAGCGTTAAAGTCCCCCGCTATAATCCAGTCTATATCTTCCCTTGATGCTCGCATGTCATGCACAGCCTTCCACTGCCGCCTCTGACCCTCTAGGTTTTGAGAACCATAAAAGTTAGTGACTAGAACGAATTCCGCAGAGACATTATTCCTAAAAAGAGAAGTGAGAACACCCCTCCAGGCAAGGTGTTCTATTGCGGACCATTCCAGAGAGTTCCACGGAGTAACAATCCCCCCGAGGCACCTTGGGCAGCCACATCCATATGACCAACACCCCTCCAAATTCTGTTGACTGTTTTAGACATAAGATCCAAAGACATCTTGGTCTCTTGTAAAAGCAAAAAATCAGTATTGCTATTCTCTAATAATATTTGAACAGCAGATTGATGGGTTCTATTGTTTAAACCCCTCACATTCCAAGATTGTATAATCATGGGTTACCCTGGGAGCAATAAGAGTCAATTGTCCTCACCAATCCTCCCATGATCAATTTGTCTCCCTGGGCTGCTAGCAGCTCCTTATTGGATCTTCTACCAGCTCCCTGAGAATTGCTATTTTTTGATCTTTTTTCTACCTGGGTTATCCCCAAAGATGGCCTTTCCCTGTTCTTCTCTGTTATCCCCATGCGAACATCCTGAGATACTGTCTGCTCCTGGTTATGGACTACTAAGGCACCAGAACACACTGGTTGTGATACCTCAGAGGGATCAACAACCTGCTGAATGACAGGAGAATATGAGAGGGGGAGTTGCCCGGGAACAACAGAAGTTTCCTTGAAACCCTCCAAGCCCTCCATAGATTGATCCTCTTCATCAACCAATGACTTAAAAATCTCATACCTATTGGCAGGCCTGAGATGAGATTGCTCCTTTCCCTCCTTTTTCTTTGTCCGTATTTTTCTTCGAGGCTGTTCAAAACCCTCTCTCTGAGCTTCCTGGCCCTGACTGGTGCTAATAGGATCTTTATTGGGTGCAGCCTTATCCTCTTTAGGCAGGTTTGGCATTCCTGAGGGGGCCTCCATATTGGCATTCATATTAATAGGACAGAAACGGGCCAAATGTCCATGCTTGTGGCAAACCCTACATCTAAAGGGTAGGGCCTCATAGTCCAACTGTTGAATCCAGGAAAGACCTGCCAGTTCAATTTCCAACTCTGTCGGCAAAGGCTGGCTGAGATCCATCTCCACACATATTCGAGCATACACCGCCATGCTCCCTTCAATAGTGTCTCTGGCAACACCCAGATGTCTACCAATCGAATTGCCAATCATTGCCAAAACCTGCTCACCCCAGAATTCCATTGGAAGAGCATATAATCGAATCCACACTGGGACAACAGTAGGTTCAACACGAGGATCGAATCCTACCCTCCATGGTTGAACAAATAGCCCTGTCGGGCCATGGTTTTTCTTCTCCGACTCAAAAGCCTTATTTCTATCGGCCAGAGCCGAGAAGCTGACAATAAAATAACCATTACTAATAAACCACAATGAATACTCACCGTGGGGCTCCCAGTTATGGCGGATCCAAGAATGCAGAAAGCTCAGGGAAGGGCGAATACCCATGAACTTGCAGATTAAATCATGGTTAGCTCTATAGAGGACAGACTCTTCAACCATGCTGGGCTCAATGACGATTTTTGGCCTGGATTCGGCCTGCGGTAAACAACCATTCACACGACGTGCTGAAGACCTATTCCCAACAGTCGTGAAGAGCTTTTTATATGCCATATTTTGGGCTTCGGCATTCTTCGGAGGAGAATCTTCTTTAAACAAATCAGCGTAAGAGCTAATACTTCCTGGAAAAGGAGCCGGAGGAGTCCCCATTGGACCCTCCTGGGGCACCGATCGAACCTTCAGATCCTCCGTACCCCAAAGACACTTCTGCAAGCCAGCAGAAGCCAGAGATTTTTCGAAAATCCAGAAACCCTAGTTCAGAATTCAAAAATCGCCAGAGCTCATTTTCCCGCCTCAAGAACCAACTTAATCAACCAAAAAAATTTTCCCCGGCTTTTTTTTTTGTTTTTTGGTTTTTTTTTTTTTTTTTTTTTCTATGTGTTGTTTTTTGTTGTTCTTGTGTTTTTGTTGTTTTGTTTTTTTTTTTTATGTTTTTTGTTATTGTTCTTGTGTTTTTTTCGTTCTTGTTCTTGGGTTTCTCTTTGTTTGTGTTATTTCGTTTTTTTATGTGTGAGTGTTTTCTATGTTTTTTTTTTTTGTTTATTGTCTGTTGTTGGTTGTTTTTTATTTTTATTTTTTTAGGTTTTGGTTGTGTTTATTTTTCATGTTTTTTTTGGGTTATGTCTTTGTAGTGTTATGTTGTTTTTGTCTTGTTTGTTTTTTGTTATGTGGTTCTTGTGTTTTTCTATGTGGTTTGTGTTGTGGTTTAATTTATCTTATTGTGCGTGTTTGGTTGTGCTTTTGGTTTTGACACACTCAAGGAGCATTTTTTTTATTTTATTTTATTATTTTTGTTGTTGTTTACTTTTTTTAAATTAGTTTTGTGTGTTTGTTTGCTCCTTGAGTATGTCAAAGGTGGTAGGCCAGGTCCGAGTCCTAGGCATTTTTGGTGGAATGGATACCCCTGCCTCCTTGGGTCTTACCCAAAAGTGGCATCCCTTTTGGGATTTTTTCCACAAATAAAAAAAAAGAAATAAGTTCGCAAGTTAATATAGGAGTGTAGTGGAAAAGTACATTACAGTTGTTGATTATCTTGTGCAAGTTGTGAGAATCACATGATCTCTACTACAATTTAATATAGCAAATGAAATATATTATTCAACAACTTTATGATTGAATGTAACGTTCAAAGTTATGTTATTGCACTCATTGATGTATTTCATTGTTTATGGATGATTTCCAGCTGAAATGAAAGATAATTAGGGAAGCTATATGAAAGATTCAAAGTATCGTTTGCTTTAATAATGGACTTCCATGTCCTATGGACTTATTATGAAATTTAAAATAAAGAAACTAATTTGAAAAATTCATAAAGGTGTACTCAACAAAACATCAACACACAAATGTTCTAAGTTTCGTAGATTTCAATAAATAAAAGAAGATCAAATTCACAAGATAAAATCCATTAGCTACTGGATTTTCTTATTATGAATTATGTATTGCAACCATCAGATAAAATTCACAAGACAAAAACCATGAGCTACTTGATTTCAATCTAAATCTTATTATGAATTATGTATTGTAAAAAAATGCAAACATCATTATTAACTCCAATTTATTTTGAAAATACCAATACCTAGACAATATAACTCATGTTGAAATGTCGTTTCACTTATTGAAGTATAATTTGATTTAATAAATGACTTCTTTGGCCTAAAACTGATTATAAAATTAAAAAAAGAAGAAGCTAAATTAGAAAACCCTTAGAGGTGTACTCAAGAAAATTTCCAACCACAAATGTTCTGCGTTATGTGAGTTCTTCAATAAATAGAAGAACTCAACCACCATCAGATAAAATTCACAAAACAAAATCCATGAGCTAGTTGATTTCAATCTAAATCATATCATGGATAATATTTTGTAAAGGATTATAATATCAACATTTACTGATAGTTTTAATGAGTATATTTAAATAGTTACTTGAATAATTCTAATTATAATTCATAACTAAATTTACAAATAAGTACTAAAAAATCAAGAGATCGCAAGTTGAATATTGCAAATGAATTATATGGCTCAACAACTTTATGATTGAAATTCAAGTTCAAAGTGATGTTATTATACTAATTTATGTACTTCGTTGTTTATGGATGATTCCCAACTAAAATGAGATATTATTAGAGAAGCTAAATGAAAGATAGTTGGATTGATGCAAATGATAACACTTGAATATAATTAAAATAATAATAACTAGCTCCTTTGAAATGAATCAATTTTTACAATGTAAGGAATGAAATAAGTTCACAAGTTAATACAGTAGTGTAGCAGAAAAGCACATTATAGAATAATAACTAGCTACTCTAAATAAATCAATTTTTACAATGTAAGGAAGGAAATAAGTTCGCAAGTTAATACAATAGTGTAGCAGAAAAGCACATTATAGAATAATAACTAGCTATTCTGAAATGAATTAATTTTTACAACGTAAGGAAGGAAATAAGTTCGCAAGTTAATACAACAGTGTGGTGGAAAAGTACATTATAGTTGTTGATTATCTTGTGCAAGTTGTGAGAATCACATGACTTCTACTACAAGTTAATATAGTAGATGAATTATATTTTTCAACAACTTTATGATTGAATGTCAGCTTCAAAGTGATGTTGTTGCACTCATTGATGTATTTCATTGTTTATGGATGATTCCCAACTGAAATGAAAAATTATTAGGGAAGATATATGAAAGATTCAAAGTATCGTTTGCTTTAATAATGGACTTCCATGTCCTATGGACTTATTATGAAATTTGAAATAAAGAAACTAATTTGAAAGTCATAAAGGTATACTCAACAAAACTTCAACACACAAATGTTCTAAGTTAAAAAGCCATGAGCTACTTGATTTTCTTATTATGAATTATGTATTATAACCATAATATAAAATTCACAAGACAAAAGCCATGAAATACTTGATTTTATTATTATGAATTTGAAAGCACGAGGATACGGAAACAAAAAGGAAAATGCCAAGTACGATGCGTGTAAAACCAAACTTAACGCTAAAAGCCTATATATTGAAAAATGCATGAAAGGAAAGGACATAAACGAATCGACACAAGATAAAAGCAATATGGAATACGGCCCTCTTTATTGATATGCTTTTAAAGTCGTGTTACAATACGTCTCCTTCCCTTTTAGGGGATAGGAGCGTCAAATATGTTTCTTGTCACATCCATGGATAGCAATCCTTCTTCCGCGTGCCCACATGTAAGATGGGCGGACCAAAACGTCATCGCCGCTTGTGTATATGAGTGTTGACTCCTTACTTCTCCTCTGATGTCGAAGACCTGCGTTCAAGGAAACAGAAAAGATCAGTAGCACCTGCAGATAGAATAGAACATGTGTTTCCCAAGGCCTACTGTTAGTGTATGCATGAAAATATTAAACCGATAACCAAATAACATCAGAACGACCTAAAAATTTGACAGAAGCATGAATATGTTACCAGGAAGCCACTGCAAAAGGAACAGTCAAGAAATTCCTCACAGATTTGTATTCGCTCCGGGGCGGGACGAATAAACCTGCAACAAATTGTTAGAAAGCACCCTCTTCAATGTCCTATCCAGGAAGCTCCAAATGACCTGCAAAGTTGGGGTTAGCTAATTGGGGGTATTTTGGGAAGACCCAGAAGGTCAGATTTCTCCAATTTGGCCTCTATCACCCAGATTTTGATGGTGCCATCTGCAGGTTAGTAAAGGCGGGAAATGATAAAAACATGGTCAAAAATGCTCAGAATGAAGTGAAATTTAAACTACAGCCTATTTAAATAACCTAGAATAAGATGCAAAAGAAAAATAAGAGAAATCTGCCATAGATTTCTATTCGCTCTGGGGTGGGGCGTTTAGAATTGTGACAGTTTGGGGGGCGTCCGGGGGTAGGACGCCCACCGTTTGGGACTTTGTTTCGGCACCAATCCACTTGGGATGGGTCCAAAACCTCTTATGGGGTGTTGTCGACAAATTTTGTGGGATATTGTGGCCAAATGTTCGGGTTTGGGCTCCGGATTTGCGCTTCCAATAACCACCCTATGACCTCCCTTCCAAAGAGAGATCAAGGATGTGAAAGGCACAAATCAAAAGGTATGTGTGTGGATGTAAAATGGCAGCACTTCATTGCTCAAAATGCTACCTCTCTCTCTATATTTTGGGTGAGAAGACTCACCAATTTATAGACCTAGGGTCTCTCTGTTTGAATGCGCATGCGAGGGCGCCACTGGAGTTGCATGTCCTATTTTGGGAAAAATATTATTCCCTGATTTAGAGTCTCCTTGCATGAGGCCTCCAAAAATCAAAGACATGCATGACTGAAGTCTCTCTCCTTGATTTGAAGTCGTTCCTCGCAATTGCATGGCCTGAAGCTGTAGTTAACTGGCGGACCTATCGAGGTTTGACTTTTTTCCAATCAAACCTTCTATTCGCCTCACCCTGGGGTGAATGCTGATAATCATCCCTGGGTGGGACGAATACCAGTTTGTATTCATCCCAGGGTGGGACGAGTAGGGAGCAAGGTGCCAAAAAGGTGCCAAATTGACCTTTGACCTTCCAAACTACTTTTGGGAGTGGTTAGGACCACTGTTTAACCTCTGGGCCTGCCATGGGGGCTGTGTGTGTCAATGCGATCAATGCTTGTTGTCACATAATCGGATTGGTGTTGTTTTGGTGTCTACAGATGCCCCTTTTTGGGAAGCATTGTGCAAGGCGCAGCGTCGAGCAAAAATAGATAACCAAAGCACTAATGATTAGGGTTTCTCAGTAACCTAACCAACTCTTGATGCCCCAAGTATGGAAAGGGCACGCATTCTTGAATCCTTGCTTTTGACGAGCTAAGGAACTTAATTCAAGTGTTAACCTTTTTCGGTGAGGTGTTACTTGAGCTTGGACATTGATCAGTCATGAATAGGCAAAGGGCGCAACCTTTTGTCTATGGGAACCTTGAGTTCATGATTCATGAATGCCAAGTGTTTGATCAGCTTGTGATTATTGCTTGTTTGCTGCCCCAAGCAGGAGCGTGATTGTCTTTGTCAATGATCCTTTGAATGCGTGTCATTTCCTTGATTGGGTGTGTTTTTGTTGATTGGTGACTAAGTGTGACTACCCCCTCAAGCGACGAATCGATGAGGGAATGACCAACATGAGAAAAGCGATGAGTCGCTTGACCCAAGATGACTTAGGTAAGGGTGCCTTCAGTTGTTTACCGTTGAATGCGTAAGCAGTTTTCGAACATTCTGACCTATTTTTGGTGGGTTTTAACCCTTTTTGTGACGCATTTTGGAGCTAAAATTGTCAAAAATTCGTCCTCCCATGGAGCGGTCCAGCTATGGTAGCCTTCTTAGGGAGTAGGATAGTGACAATTTGTGACCCCAACATCTATTTTGGATGCCAAGAATTTCAGGCGCAAAGGCGCCTTCGTTCGGCAATGTTATTGCTATTTTTGGTTGGGTTTTGACCCTTTTGTGACGTCCATTTGGGGATGAAATTCTCAAAAATCCATCCTCCCATGGAGCGGTCCGGCTATGGTAGCCTTCTTAGGGAGTAGGATAGTGAGGATTTGTGACCCCGACATCTATTTTGCATGCCCAGAATGTCAAGTGCAAAAGCACTCTCATTGGACAATTTTATTGCTTGTTTTTGTGCATTTTGTGCATTTTTTTTTTTTTTTTTTGTATATATATATGACTTTTTTGTGTTTATACACTTGTCATTGTTTTTTTATTTATGCACAGTTATTTATGATGATGTATGCATGTGGTATTATGAATGCGATGTTTCTAATTATATGATGTATGCATATGGAATGAATGAAATGAGTTGTTGATAACTTGTCGATGGCACCATAGACTGTACAAGATTTGACTGGATTTTTGTACTTATGTGATGGCTTTGTGGAATGACTTTGCATGTGAGAACTTTGTTTTTGTATTTTTTATATTATTTGATGGTGATGTATGTAATGAAATGTACCAGTTGTTTTTAAAATGTAGTTAAGCTTTTCTGAGATTCAGATATTTTAACTAACTAGCCAAAACTATACATTTATCTCGCAAGACTTTTGAACAAGGTATAAATCAGACTTGAGTTTGACCAAGTTATTTCACATCCTTGTGTGTGCAATTGAGTTCATTTATGTGGTATTTGTCAGGATACCGCCAGTGCCAGATAGGCTGTCAACCAAACCTGTACTGAGGATCACCTAATTAGCTCCACTAACTCCGTTGTTGTATTTAGTAAGATTAATCCACGGGACAATCTAAGGTACCATAAGCTAGCTCATCCACATGCAAACATTGGTCTGCTCACATGCAAAGCTAATGTGATAGACATATCGTCATGCGTTTAGGATACCGCCATTGCTAGGTAGGCTGTCCACCAAACCCGTAATGAGGATCACCTAGATGGTTTTCGAATGCTGAGAATTCCAAGGATTCAAGTTCAGGATTTTTATTTGCTCAATGTGTTAGGATACTTGCTCGTATACATAGTGATGAAAATCACTATTTATTTTTCTCTTTGTTTTTCTTTTTGAGCAAGGATTTTGAATAGTGGTGATAACCATTATTATTTGATTTTGCATTTTGAGCTTCGTAAGGTTGAGCTTGTAGGTTTTTGGCTTATGAATGACATTGATCCTTTTGGCCTTGGGGATGACTACCCATCCTATTCAGGGACGTGTAGTATGAATCCTTATGACTTTGGGAACCAAAGGGGATTATGGATATTATGAAGTAAGGGCATTGATATTTTAGGCCTTGGGGATGACTACCCATCCTTGTCAGGGCGTGTAGTACGAATCCTTACGACTTTGGAGACCAAAGGTGATTGGAGATGGTCGTGATGATGGCTTGTGGGGATTTTGTTTTTGAATGGTCATTGATCCTTTTAGGCCTTGGGGATGACTACCCATCCTTGGCAGGGACGTGTAGTACGAATCCTTACAACTTTGGGGACCAATGGTGATTGGGATTTTTGGTAGTGGTGAAAACCACTATTTATTAGGGGGAATTGATGGGGAAGAGCTTGTCCTTTTGTCAATTCTCAGCACTCTTGAACCATTCGCACAGGGGGATGAACAGGCTAATCTTTCACCTATGGTACCCTAGACTGCTTTGTAGGTGTCTCTTGCATTCACACAACTTAGGAATTATTTTATGTGTTTTAACTTGTGTAGGGATGTTACATAACGAGGCGTGATCCAAGTAAAACTTTCCCTTGTAAAATCTGTTTAACTTTGTACAGTTTTTGGCTAGAAATTTAAAGACAGTTGAATGATGAAAACCCTACATACATTAGGAGACAACTGACTATGCTAAAAATGGGGATGGTGTTATTCTGGATGTATGTGTTTATAAAATGGATTGTGGAAAATGAAGGAATTGCCGAGTAATTATAGTCTATGGTGCTTTTGACATGTATGACCTAGCAAATATGCAATGTATGGATGTGATGCCTAATGCAACTTATATTTTTGTATTTTGATTTTTACGAGTATGCATGGAATTGAGATGCAATTTTTTTGTTATTTTTGATGATTTTATTGTTTTTGTTTGTTTTTGAATATTTATTTTGACCAAGCGGTTATGGTAACCCTTGGAGCTTTTGGTTTGACCAAAGGGTTTATGGATACCTTTGGGGCATTTTTGGGTTGACCAAGCGATTGTGGGAATCCTTGGAGCTTTTGGTTTGACCAAAGGGTTTATGGACACCTTTGGGGCATTTTGGTTGACCAAGCGATTGTGGGAATCCTTGGAGCTTTTGGTTTGACCAAAGGGTTTATCACCTTTGGGGCATTTTGTTGACCAAGATTGGGGAATCCTTGGAGCTTTTGGTTAGACCAAAGGGTTTATAGACACCTTTGGGGCAATTTTGGGTTGACCAAGCGATTGTGAGAATCCTTGGAGCTTTTGGTTTGACCAAAGGGTTTATGGATACCTTTGGGGCATTTTGGGTTGACCAAGCGATTGTGGGAATCCTTGGAGCTTTTGGGTTGGACTATGGCTCTCTAAATGTGGAATGGCCTCAAATGACTGATGTTCAAGGGTTCTAGTTCCTTGATTCCTTCAAGAGAGGTGAGTCGGTATGTTCCAGGTCCTATTTTACTATCAATCACATAAGGACCTAACCAGTTTGCCGTGAACTTGTCCCTTAGATGGGATGACAAATTAGAATTCTATTGGTTCTCTTTTAAGACCAAGTCACCAACCTGAAAGTCCCTTAGGTGAACCTTCATGTTGTATGCTTTCTTAAGTCGCTCTTGATAGATACGCAAATGCTCGAGAGCATTGACGCGTCATTCATCGAGCAACGTAAGTTGGTCTAACCAGGCCTGCCATGCAGTGTCATCATCGATGAACTCTTGCATTGAAATGCGCAGGGAAGGGATTTCCAACTCGAGAGGCATGACTGCCTCGGAGCCATACACCAACGAAAATGGAGTTGCCCCAGTGGGCATCCGAATGCTAGTGCGATAAGCCCATAGGGCAAGCGGGATTTGAATGTGCCAATCCTTATGACTATCTACGATGGTATTTTTGAGGATGGCGACTAGCATTTTGTTTGACGCCTCTGCTTGCCCATTTGCCTACGGATAATAGGGTGTTGAAAAACTATGCTGAATTTTGTACTTTGTTGTCAAAGCATGCACATATTTATTCTTGAATGACGTCCCATTATCCGAGATGATCTTGGATGGAATACCAAAATGACATATGATGTTATGCAAAATAAACTCCGCAATGCGGGGTCCAGTCGTAGAGGTTAGCGGAATTGCTTCCACCCACTTGGTGAAGTACTCTGTGGCCGTTATGATGAACGTGTGATGACCCGACGATGCAGGGGAGATCTTTTCGATTAGATCGAAGCCCCACTACGAAAAATGCCAAGTCGATTGAATCGGTTGCAAGGCTTGAGAAGGTACGTGTGTCAAATTGGCATGGTGTTGACACTTCACGCACTTCTTTACATATGCGCAACAATCTCGCTCTAAATATGGCCAATAATAGCCCATGCGGAGAATGCGCTTTGCGATGGCCATACCGCTGAAGTGGCCACCGCATGTACCATCGTGGGCTTGGGTGATCGCCCAAGCGGACTCCTGTTGGTCCAAGCAATGGAGGAGGATTCCTTCATAGCTCCGACGATACAAAATGTCTCCTAGCAAGACATGTTTTGCCGCTTTCTATTTAAATGATCTTTTCGTGGCTTGTGTCAATCCAAGTGGGAGGTTACCTAGCTTGAGGTAATCCCTTATGGGTGTGTACCAATCCTGCTGATCAGAAACCTCGATGGTATGAATGGCCAATCCCTCTTGAAGTTCATCCCTAGCAAAAGCTGAGCGGGAAAGAACTTGTAAAAATAGCGTTGTGTTGCTATTAAGAGGGGTCGGGGAGAACAAGGACCCCAAGTTGGCTTGAGTCAGACAATCTTGGATTCGAGAGAACCTATCCTGAGATGGTTCAATCTGGATCAAGTGGATTCCTGGCGTTAGGTCAGAGCTTGCACGCTCCATCATGGATTGTGATAATGTTTTGACCTGAATGGTTGTCATTTCACCGGAAGGGTCTTACGGGATTAGTGACCCCAAGGAGGCCATAGTATCCGCAAAATGATTCGATGATCGAGGGAGTGCCTCGATGTCATACCATTCAAGTTGTGCCAGGAATTTGTCCACAAGGGCTTTGTAGGCCTACAGAACTGGGCATTTACATTGGAATACCCCCTTTACTTGATTGACAATTAACAACGAATCACCAAAGATGTTTAAACATTTAATGTTCATGGTGATTGCTGTTTGAAGACCTATGAGCAAGGCTTCATATTCTGCATTGTTGTTGGTGCATGAGAAGTCTAATTTAAATGATAGAGGCATTGGAGCCCCTTGCGGTGTGAAGAATACAATTCCTATGCCACCTCCTTGCTCACATTTAGAACCATCGAAGAATAGGGTCATGTCAGCCTGTGACTCAGGCTCATTAGAATCTGGTGATTCTGAAACATGGAAGACCCCATCATCCGGTAGTTCTACGGTCAGAGGTTGATCATCTTCAAGAGGAGCCTCTGCTAGTTGATCGGTGATGACTTGACCTTTTATGGATTTTTGTCCAATGAATTCTATGTCAAACTCCATCAACAACATGATCCATTTCGTCATGCGGCTACTATGATAAGTATGACTCATCATGTATCGCAATGGATTCTCCTTAGACACAACATACGTCGTGTTGCTGAGCATGTAGTGGCATAGCTTTTTGGTAGCAAACACCACTGCCAAGCAGAGCTTCTCAACGTATGCATAGTTAAGTTCATAACTGACCGGGTGCGGCTAAGATAGTAAGTAGCCTGTTCTTTGTGTAGTTCATTTTTTTGGGATAGCATGGCACCCAGTGCCACCTCGAGTAGCTGAGATGTATAAGTAGAATGACACTCCTGGTCTAGGTGGTGCCAATACTGGCGGTGAAGCCAAGTATTGTTTAATATCATCAAAGGCTGACTGGCACTCGTCATCCCAGTGAAATGCTACCCCCTTGTGCAATAATTTATTCATGGGTCGGCACTTGTCAGATAGCTGCGCTATGAAGCGCTTGATTGACGTGACCTTTCCCTATAGACTTCTGAGCTGCTTGATGGTAGTTGGGGGAAGCATTTCAAGGATTGCCTTGAATTTGTGTGGGTCTACCTCGATTCCTCATTTGGAGACTATGAAACCCAAGAGCTTTCCAGATGTGATGCCAAATACGCACTTCTTGGGGTTTAGTCTGACTTTATGTTCAATGAGGCGATCGAGGATCTTGCTCAAGTCATCGAGATGATCTGGGCACAAAAGAGATTTGGCCAACAAATCATCCATGTAATCTTCCAAAGTTTTGTGCATGTAATCATGGAAGATGTACGTCATGGCACGTTGGTAGGTGGCGCCAGCATTTTTAAGGCCAAAGGGCATGACCTTATAACAAAATGTCCCCCAAGGCGTTGTGAACGCCATTTTTAGTTGGTCCTCGGGATTGATACGAATTTGATTGTATCCTGAGAAACCATCCATGAGGGAAAGCATTTCATGGCCCGCTGTAGCATCTACCAATGCATCGATGCTAGGCAAGGGGAAATCATCCTTAGGACTCGCTTTGTTTAGATCTCAAAAATTGGTGCATATGCGAATCCTCCCATCGAGATTTTTGATGGGCACCATGTTAGACAACCATGGTGGGTAATCCACGTAGATGACAAACTATGCATCCAACAACTTTTGTAGCTCATATTTGACCATTAAGGCTACTATTGGATGCATCTTACGTAGTTTTTGCTTTACTGGCTTGACTTTCGGATCAAGCGTTAGATTATGCATGACTAGCTACGGGTCTAGTCCCGACATGTCTTTGTAGGACCATGCAAAAACCTCCTTCTTCTCTTTGAGAAGGGCAATGTAGTCGGCTTGCTCTTTGGGGGATAGACTTACCCCTAGCTTGATGATTTGCAAATTCATTGGATCCGAGCCGATGTCTACGTCAGTCGTCTCCTCGATCGACATGTGGGACCCGTCCTCCAACTGGTGTGGAGTTGGGATCAAGTGGATATCATTTGCTGAATTTAGATCATCATTTGGAACGTCGGGTTCCTCTTCAACATGGAAGACATCCTGAGTCTGTCCGAGGGTGAAATGGAACATCCCACCACAAGGCCAGTACTCTGATGGGGATGGCGGTGTGTCAACGTGATCCCAGTCTATAGCATCTAGGTCTAGATGCAATGACCATGTTGGGTCGGCTGGATTATGGATGGGGGTGGTTAAATCAATGGAGATCATGTTGATGAAATGATTTTGGTCTCCATTACCGTGGGTGTGGTTGCTCGGACATCCTAGATGATCTTTGTGCTCCGGATCTGGCTCTATGGGCACTGGCACAAATGGATCGGCCCTATGTGTGGATAAGAGGATAGGGTCTGCCCTAGGCACTGATGGCTCTATAGGGTCTCCAGGCGGAAGATGTTCTCTGTATACCTAGAGTGGCGGGTGCAGTAATTGCTATAACTATGCCTGGTTGAGGTGCCACCTATGCCTTGGCCCTATGTGTAGTTGTTCAAACATGTCATCTATGTCCAAGGGATATTGTTGTTGTCGCATATGATTGAGATAGGCCATCTCAGTTTCATCTTCATAATCACTATCGGAGATCCAAAGGCCTTCGTTGGCTCCAATAGCTGTTTGCGACATATGAGGCTCATCTTGCTCGAGCAAATTAATGTGGTCCCATCGGGGTTGTTCCGCTCTTTGTGGGGGACCTGATTCTCTTGAGGTGGCATATGCTCAATTGGAGCATCCAAAGGGAACATTGTCAGGAAGCTCTCCTGATAATCATCCATGGGAGTCACTTGTGAATGATTGCTATCAGATTCGAAAGGATCCCAAGGTGCTACCTCGTACTTCGACTCATCTTCTGAAGACCCTTCTTGGTCTTGTCTATATCCCTCTTGTAGGTGAGTCCTCGAACTTTCTCCCTTTTCGACCGAAGGGAAAGGGTTGTTAAGGTCAACAAGGTTGGTTGTTAGCAATGGGAGATAATCCCCCAATGTATATGTTGTGTTAGGATTGGCATATGGATCTAATGCCAACCCATCCTTGTTGCCTATCCCTAGGCCTTGCATGTTCTCTACCAAGATGTCCAGGGGCAAGGGGTGGTTGAACCCTACTCCTGACTTGTCATACGGCATTTGATATCTTGGTTGGCAAAGAACACGCACTCCTTGCTCATACCTGCCCAACCCATATCCATGCCAATTGCATTGGCCAAGATATCTCAATGCGAAGTCTGGGTTGGACAAATAGTTGACGTCCTCAGCAAAGGGCTCTTCATCTTCGTCTTCTTGCATGTAAGGTTCAATGCCATTATCCAGGCCCCCATAAACAAAGTTTGTCTGATTGGGTGGGTAGCCTAGAGGAACCACAGAGCCGATGGGGAGGCGAGGTCTCCCCATGTCCTGCATGGACTCAAGTGTGGGTGTTGCTACAATGTTTCACACTATATACTCCCCCAGGCCCGTGTTGGCCATCTCAACGGTGATCGTTGGCGATTGAGGGGGAGCGAATGGGAGTCCTTCCGGAGTCCACTCCATGTAGGGTGAACTAGGCATCTCGACTTCCATTCTGCTAGGCATCTCTTCGGTAGAGATGGTTGAGACTAGGGGTGGTTCCTCTTCTAGGGGTTTCTTTCCCTTGTCCTTTGGTGTGGCCACCGTAGGTGGCATCGTTGGTGAAGGACCAGATGAGGAAGATGGACCCGACTGGGGATTTGATGGACTTGTCAATGGGGATGCCTATGGAATCGGACCCTGTTTAGATGGATTCAACTAAAAATCCAAATGTGTTGATGGAAGGGTCGATTGCGGCATGAATTGCACCGTATTGCAGTACTTGAAGGGCTCTAAGTCTGCTGGGACTACATGCACCTGTCCTTCAAATGTGTACTTTAAGCACTGATGAGCTATAGAAGGGACACACTTCATGTCCCTGATCCAAGGCCGACCCAACAAGATATTATAGGCCATCTCACCTTCCAAGATGTGGCACAATGTATGAATAGTCTTTTGTCCCACTTGGATGGGTAGGACAATTGTGCCAACCGTCGAGCATATCGCATCATTGAATGCTCGAAGAGTATAGGTGGAGGCCACGATGTGAGATGTCGACAACTTCAGATGTTTCAATGCTGCTGTTGTAATGATATTATTGGATGAGCCAGTGTCCACCAACACCCTCTTATACGGAATCTCGTTGACCCGCGCAATGACGTGCAGGGGTGGATCCGCCACATCACCAGTCACCGATTTCAATTCATCTTCTCTAAAGGTGATGACTGGTTCTGTACATTGTTTTACATGTCCCACGAAGTTGTTGAAAGAGTTTGCTTCATGGGGTTGCAGCTCGATGGCTTTTAATATCTCCATTAGAGCCTCCCGATGGGGCGCTGATTGTTGAATGAGCTCGTATATGGAGAGCCTAGCCGACGTGGTCCTTAGACTTTGGGTAAGTCTAGTCCGAATCGTGGCCACTGGTCTAGGCGGGGGAAGTTGCGTAGGGTGTTGTTGAGGTTGTGACGTCGATGGAACCTCTCTTGTGGCTGCCGTGGGGTAGCTCCTGGGTACCTCTTGTTCCTAGTCACTATGCTTATCATCCCTACATACCCCTGCATGGGGCAATTCTGTTGCACCTCATTGACTTGAAGGGGTTTTGCCTATGCATCATGGGCAGGCAGGGGGTCTCTGAAGACTCCCATATATTGGTTGTTTGGCGCTACGGGGTTGTCCACCGCCAACGTCTTGTTGTCGATTAGGTCTTGCACCAAGCCTTTAAACTTCCAACATGCATTAAGGTCATGTCCCTTCCATCTATGGAACCTACAGTACAAGTCCTCCCTGTACCCCTTAGGCTTTGGTGCATTGGGGTCTATGGTTTGAATCTCGCGGAAGGTTGATCAAGTTTTCAGTTGACAAGCGGTCAAACAGGGAGTCCCTGGACTCTGTGTAAGGTGTGAATTGTCGCCTAGGGTGACGCTACTGATTTTGTTCTTGCCTCTAATTTTCTCTATCATAATTGTTAGGAGGCACCCCTGATAGTTAGCCTTTTGAGGTTGTGTTGCTTGTGCAGGCTTAGGGACGTTTATAGCAACTTGATTGACCGCAGTGGGTTTCTATTGCATGGTCCCTATTTTGGTGTTCTTAGACCATTCTTTCTTCTTAGGCTTGGCAATCTCGCCATCCTGTATCTTGATCTCCTCAATGATTCTAGCTTGCGCCAGAGCTTCCTCAAAAGTGGCATATTGTTGCAGCTACAATAGCATGGAGATCGATCTCAAATAGCTCTTTGAGAACATTTGGGTCAGGTCGGACATGGGAGGGAGGTAGGGCAGCTTTGAAAGCAACGTCCTCCACCGGTTCCCATATGCCACCATGGTTTCTTCCTCATACTGTCTGAGGCTAGCTAGGTCACTTAGTGATGCCTTTTTCTTGGTGTTGAAGGTGAAGCATTCGAGGAACGCGTCCACTAGCTGATCCAAGTTACTGATGCTATGTTTTGGCAACTGAGTGAACCAATCCGAGGTAGGGCCTACGAATGTGGTTATAAATGTTCTTAGCAACAAAGCATCATTGTCCTGAATGCCAAAGCATTGGCTCAGGAATCTAGTCACGTGCTCTTGGGCATCCTCCTCCCCTCTAAAGAGTGCCAACTAGGGCAGTTTAAAGTGTTCAGGGTATGGAGGTGCCGGCACGGATGGATGCACAGGATGACTACGGAGTTGGCGTAAAGTGGGCTTTTGGGGCCCAGAAGTCTTGGTCTCCATAGACTCTAAGCGCTCTAGCAACGCTTTATATGCATCGAAAGATTTAATCTCTTCCTCCTTAGTTTGCTCCCATTGTGGGTTGGGGGAACTTGAGGCCTATAGAGGGGTGGCCGGATAGCAGCCCCTCTGCCTTGATAGGGCATTTCAGCCTGCTCTTCTTCTTGCTCATACTCCTCATAGGCTTCTTGAGGAGTTTCTGGATGAGACCTATAACCATGGGTGGGTCCCCGCGGGGGTGCCCATCATTGTTCCTGGGAGTGGCCTCCCGCTCAGGTCTAGGAGGTCTCGGAGGTAGCACTTGGTAAGGTCATGGGGACCTATCTCGCACCAAGGGGTTGCGCCTCTCATACACTTCTACTTTATGCGCACGAGGGGTTGGGACCTTCTCAGGCACAGTGTTATGAAGCAATTCGGTTGTCTGACGCTGAATGCGCTCTTTGCTAAGGTGATACAGATGCTCTAACTATTGTTGATCTTGCCTGAGCTGCATGATTTGCGCTTGGCGGGTGGCATGTCTGGAAAATTCCAAGTCAATTTGTTCCACCGTCTCATGTTTAGGAAGCCTAGATGCCTCTCCTACATGTCTATCTCGGTCATGGTGATCCGAGACCCCTATGGGTTGCTTTCCTCTATCGAGGTTAGCGGCATTCACCCGAGGCTCTGGCCTCAATGGGTGATCCTGATACATAGCAGGTGTGGAGGTGCATCGCTCCCACTGTGTACTACTCTTGAGGAACGTGGTGGTCTTCCTCGTACTCCCTTTCGTATGTGTGAAGGGTGTGGGGAGAATTGTCTTGCCCTGTCTGGAGAGCCTTGTGCTCTAGATTTTGTCTAGTGTTTCTAACAGTAATAAGGGGTAAAGGAGGGATGACGAAATCATGTGGCCCCTCCTTATGGACCCTATGTTGCTCTAGCACTTCATCACTAGGCCACTCATAACGAGCATCTAAGGGAGGCCTCCTTTCTATGTTGAGTGCCACGTGTAGGTTCTCCTCTTGAAAGGATCTATGCTTAGTGGGGGTGCCCCTCAAAGAGGTGCCTCTATAGTCCTATTCTGTGATGGCATGATGTGGACTATCTTGTGTGTTAGGCCACCAAGGCGGGATGACCAAGTCCTCAGGACTATATCGGAGGTGACTTGTCCCCCTTTGTGCACTCTCTGCAGCTCCTGCCCGTGATTGGGCTCGGCTATGGGTGTACACCATGGTGATGTTTTCCTACAAGATGCATAGATTTTTATCTCTTTTTATGATTTTTATGCTACACTAAATAGAAGGGAAACACACACAAAGCAATGATTATCTCGTTTAAAGATTAAAAGTGTGCCCTAAATCTGGTTTAGTGTGTTTTGATTTTTTGTTTTGAAAGCTTTTGTAAAGAACATTTAAATGCAATATGATGGCTCTTATGACTCCCAAAAATGGTCGCCCCTTCGATATACCATTGCAGGCCGATATACCAACCTCTCTATATACCCGCCCTTACGTGAGGGAAACTATTGGTACGTGAGAGCAGATGGTACGTGGAACATAGGCGGTACGGAAGGGGAATCACTCTATTTATGACACCTACCATAGAAGACTTATCCTCATGCACTGGGAATCACCCCCACTACACTTGGTCAGCTTTCATCAGGATTTACGTCTAGCAATAGTCACGATCGGGGTTATGTATGCAATATCTCAAGCCAAGGTGGTGATGAAATCCACCGTTGGTCTTGCTCAAGGGTTGGGGTTTTACGACCAACTCCTTGTTGTTTTAAATTACCACATGGTGTGTGGGGTTCTTTTTAAGTTGCATAAATGAAGGAAACAAGCATTCAAACTCTCCTATGCAAGCAAATAACCAGAGAACAGAAAACAGAAAGCAAAAATTGACAGAAGGTGTTTAAGACCCCTACCTCTTCTCTGCCCAAATCGGATGTCTCTGAATTTCTGCCCTAAAATTGCACAGAGAGCTATTCATCCTGGGGTGAGATGAATAATAGATATGTATTCATTCCAGGGTAGGACGAAGTCCTATTCATCCTTGGGTAAGACGAATTCCAGCTCTGTACTCATCATAGACTGAAACGAACAGTAGTCCAACGTTTGAAAACTTGGTACCTGTAAGCAAAAACAAGCAAATTTTGATCAGAAATTTAATCTTAAAATCAAGGGACAGAGGTCCCACCGTGATCGCCACTGAAAGCATGAGGATACGAAAACAAAAAGGAAAATGCCAAGTACGATGCGTGTAAAACCAAACTTAACGCTAAAAGCCTATATATTGAAAAATGCATGAAAGGAAAGGACATAAACGAATCGACACAAGATAAAAGCAATATGGAATACAGCCCTCTTTATTGATATGCTTTTAAATTCATGTTACAATACGTCTCCTTCCCTTTTAGGGGATAGGAGCGTTAAATATGTTTCTTATCACATCCATGGATAGCAATCCTTCTTCCGCGTGCCCACATGTAAGATGGGTGGACCAAAACATCACCACCACTTGTGTATATGAGTTTTGACTCCTTACTGCTCCTCTGATGTCGAAGACCTACATTCAAGGAAACAGAAAATATCAGTAGCACCTGCAGATAGAATAGAACATGTATTTCCCAAGGCCTACTGTTAGTGTATGCATGAAAATATTAAAATGATAACCAAATAACATCAGAATGACCTAAAAATTTGACAGAAGCATGAATATGTTACCAAGAAGCCACTACAAAAGGAACAGTCAGGAAATTCCTCATAGATTTGTATTCGCTTCGGGGCGGGACGAATAAACCTACAACAAATTGTTAGAAAGCACCCTCTTCAATGTCCTATCCAGGAAGCTCCAAATGACCTACAAAGTTGGGGTTAGCTAATTGGGGGTATTTTGGGAAGACCCAGAAGGTCATATTTCTCCAATTTGGCCTCTATCACCCATATTTCAATGATGCCATCTACAAGTTAGTAAAGGCGAGAAATGATAAAAGCATGATCAAAAATTCTCAGAATGAAGTGAAATTTAAACTACAGCATATTTAAATAACCTAGAATAAGATGCAAAAGAAAAATCAAAGAAATCTACCACATATTTCTAATCACTCCGGGTGGGGCGTTTAGAACTACGACAGTTTGGGGGGCGCCCGAGGGCAGGACGCCCACCGTTTGGGACTCTGTTTCAGCACCAATCCACTTGGGATGGGTCCAAAACCTCTTATGGGGTGTTTTCAAAAAATTTTGTGGGATATTGTGGCCAAATGTTTAGGTTTGGGCTCGAATTTGCGCTTCCAATAACCACCCTATGACCTCCCTTCCAAAAGAGATCAAGGATGTGAAAGGCACAAATCAAAAGGTATTGTGTGGATGTAAAATGGCAGCACTTCATTGCTCAAAATGCTACCTCTCTCTCTATATTTTGGGTGAGAAGACTCACCAATTTATAGACCTAGGGTCTCTCTATTTGAATGCGCATGCGAGGGCGCCACTGGAGTTGCATGTCCTATTTTGGGAAAAATATTATTCCCTGATTTAGAGTCTCCTTGCATGAGGCCTCCAAAATCAAAGACATGCATGACTGAAGTCTCTCTCCTTGATTTGAAGTCGTTCCTCGCAATTGCATGGCCTAAAGCTGCAGTTAACTGGCGGACTTGTCGAGGTTTGACTTTTTTGCCAGTCAAACCTTCTATTCGCCTCACCCTGGGGCGAATGCTGATAATCATCCCTGGGTGGGATGAATACCAGTTTGTATTCATCCCAGGGTGGGACGAGTAGGGAGCAAAGTGCCAAAAGGTGCCAAATTGACCTTTGACCTTCCAAACTACTTTTGGGAGTGGTTAGGACCACTGTTTAACCTCTGGGGGCTGCCCTAGGGGCTGTGTGTGTCAATGCGATCAGCGCTTGTTGTCACATAATCGGATTGGTGTTGTTTTGGTGTCTACAGAATTATGTATTGTAACCATAAGATAAAATTAAATGTGTTGGCAGTAGATCCTAGTATTATGTGTTTGGTTCCCTATATGTTCAGTATCTTCTTGAGTTCTTGTTGTTTTGCTTTCATTTTTCCCTTTTTGGTACTTCAGTTGTGTTTTTCTTTCTCCTTATGTTTCTTGTGGCTTCTGTTTAGTTGTTGCTCTAGTTTAGTTGTTGTTCAAGATAATCCTGGATGAATTATCTATTTCTAATTAGCTTTCAAGATCCTTTTAAATTCTTTTTACAAATCAAATATTAAATATAAAACACTTGAAACCAAAACAAAATATACACTAAAAATTGTTCTTTCAAGACATGCGTAAGCAAAACAAAAAAAAATCACTAAAAGAAATAATAGTTTAAATATGCAAAATCATTGCGTTATCTAATGTTCTTCTCAAAATCATTACTAAAATCATGGCAGAAAGGTTGAAGCCTCTTTTGCATAAGATTATTTCCCTAGAGCAAGGGGGTTATGTGGAAGGACATCAAATAGTAGATGAGATAGTTCTTGCTCAGGAAGCCATCCATTCCATGGATATGCAAAATTCTCCTTCCATGTTCATTCGGTTAGAATTATCCAAAGCTTATGACAGAGTGGATTGGCACTTTCTCATCAAAGTTTTGAGGCAATTTGGTTTCTCTAAGGATTGGATGGATTGGATTATGGGATGTATCTCTTCAATTTCCTACTTAGATCTTATCAATGGCAGGCCTTCTCAGTATTTCCCAGCTTCTAGAGGTATTAGGCAAGGTGACCCGCTATCCCCTTATTTATTCATCATTCTTGTTGAATGCTTGGGTAGGACTATAACCAAGAAGAGGGAAAACAAGACCCTTGAGGGAGTTACCATTGCTCATGGAGCTAGACCTATCTCTCATCTTCAATTTGTGGATGACTCTACTCTTTTAGGTAAAGCTACAGTTAAGGAAGCTTCTAATATTAAGCAAATCATTAGTTGTTTTTCTAAGGCTACTGCGCAGTTGATCAATGAAGACAAATCTAAAGTTATTTTCTTTCAATTCTCTACTAGACAGTAATCCATGGTCTTGGATAAATTAATATATAACAAGACCTCTCTTCCAATCACTTATTTAGGTATTCCCATAAATATTCAAAGGCAGAAAAATAAATATTGGAATTGGTTGTTGGACAAAGTCAAGAAGAAAATTGGAAAGTGGACCAACAAGTGGCTTTCTTCTGGGGGTAGAATCACCTTGGTAAAATCAGTCCTTCAAGTTATTCCTATTTATGTTTCTTCCATTTTGAATATCCCAAAGGCTATTCTTCGAGAATTGGATCAAATTAGTCATTGTTTCCTTTGGAGTGGTACTAAGGAGAAAAGAAAATGGGCCTTGGTGAAATGGGATGCTTTATGTCTTCCTAAGAGTGAAGGGGAGTTAGTATTCCGGTATTCAATTAATAACAACAAAGCTTTAGCTACTAAATTATATTGGATGATGTTGCATAACCCCAATGCTCTTTGGGCCAATAATCTCCGTGCTAAATATGCTGAGAACAAAAGTCCTGAAGACTTTGTTCGCTATAAACTTCCTACCAAAGGTTCTTCCATTTTAGAAGTTCTTAAGATTGGTGAGGATTTGATAAAGAAAAAATTATTTTGGATCATTCATAATGGTCAACATGCAAATTTTTGGACAGATTATTGGGATGGTCACAAGCCTTTGATAACTCAATTTCTTGATTGGAGGCCTTGGATGGAGGAGCTTCACCGAGCTAATTGGATAAAGGTGGATAATTATTATCGGTACCATACTGGTAATTCAAAGGTTGGTAGATATTGGATCCCTATTGAGGACTGGCCTATTCAAATCCCAGAAATGCAAATACAAGATATCCAAGGCATCCTTCATATGAGATCCCTCTCTTGGTCCCATGAAAAAGATTGTTTTGGATGGAACAACACTACTAAGGGTGAGTATTTAGTTACTCAAGGTTATTTTACCTTATGCCATAATAATCCCAACCATTCTTCTGACATATTTTCTTGATTGTGGGCTTAAAATCTCTGGCCTAAGGTGAGGTTCTTTAATTGGCTTTTATTGCATCATAGGGTTCTTACTGGTGAGCAACTTATGAAGTGTGGTTTTCATGGTCCTTTTAGATGTGAAATGTGTGAAGAGAATGTAGAAAATATCAACCATATTTTTATTGAGTGTACTTTAGCCTCTGAGCTATGGAGGAGAATGGCCACTTTACTTGGCTTACAGTGGTCCAATTTTTTTACTTTTGAACAACTTTGGAGGGATTGGCCTAATCAAGAGGGTGTTGATCATTTTATTAGGCAGTTAGTTTGGATGGGTTCTACCATTCTTATTTGGAATATTTGGAATGAAAGGAACAGTCAAATTTTTAATCAAGATAAGAAGTATATTCACTATATTTGGCAAAATACCATAGCCATCTTAGTTGAATCAGTCCATAAACTCCTTAATCATCCCCAAAACTCCCACCAAATATGGGATCAAGTGATGCAAAGATTAAATATTAAATCTTCTAAGGGCAACCAACTTAAATGGAATGTGAGTATAAGTAAGATGGATAGGACTAGAAATTGGCAACCTCCTCCTAAGGATTTTGGAAAAGTCAATACTGATGGAGCCTCTAGAGGGAACCCTGGAAAAGCCAGTGTGGGAGGAATTGGTAGACTTTCAGATGGCTCCCTGGTTTTTACTTTTGTTGATAATTTGGGTATTCTTTCCAATAACCTTATTGAGGGGTATGGTATCCTCAGAGGACTTCAGGAGGCTACTAAGGTTGTATGGGAAAAGGTGTTTGTTGAGTCTGACTCTCAGCTTATGATTAATCTCTTGAAGACTCCTAAGAATCATAAGGTGGATTGGAGAATAAAAAGAATTATTGAGAAGATTCAGTTAATCCAGATGGTATTTTTGAAATTTTATTACAATAATGTGGTTAGAGATCAAAACAAGAGTGTTGATGATTTAGCTAATTGGACTTTGGACAAAGGTGATCTTACTTGTTATGGCCACCCTCCTATATGGTGGGCTTCTCAAATTAGGGAAGCTCTTCTTTCTATCATTTCTTTGGATGGCTCCAATTTGGAAGGTACCTAGTTTCTTCTCTTTTTTTTTTTTGCTTCTCTTTGGTTCATTTAGTTTTTTTTAGTTCCCTAGCTCATTCTATTCTTTATTTTGTTTCCTCTGTTGATTCTTGCCTTAATAGTCTTCTGGTCTAGATAGGTCATTGTTTTGTTCAAATTTTTTTTCTTTTTTATTTTTTATTTTTTTTGTTTAGTTTTTTAAGGTGGGTGGGTTCTTTTATTTTGTTTTGTTTTTGTGTTCTTTGTGTTGTTTTTTGTTGTTCTTGTGTTTTTGTTGTTTTGTTTTTTTTTTTGTTTTTTGTTATTGTTCTTGTGTTTTTTTCGTTCTTGTTCTTGGGTTTCTCTTTGTTTGTGTTATTTCATGTTTTTATGTGTGAGTGTTTTCTATGTTTTTTGTTTTTGTTTATTGTCTATTGTTGGTTGTTTTTTATTTTTATTTTTATTTTATTTTTTAAAATTTTTTAGGTTTTGGTTGTGTTTATTTTTCATGTTTTTTTGGGTTATGTCTTTGTAGTGTTTTGTTGTTTTTATCTTGTTTGTGTTTTGTTATGTGGTTCTTGTGTTTTTCTATGTGGTTTGTGTTGTGGTTTCTTTTATCTTATTGTGCATGTTTGGTTGTGCTTTTGTTTTTGACACACTCAAGGAGCATGTTTTTTATTTTATTTTATTATTTTTGTTGTTATTTACTTATTTTTAAATTGGTTTTGTGTGTTTGTTTGCTCTTTGAGTATGTCAAAGGTGGTAGGCTAGGTCCGAGTCCTAGGCATTTTTGGTGGAATGGATACCCCTACCTCCTTGGGTCTTACCCGAAAGTGGCATCCCTTTTGGTATGTTTTCCAAAAAAAAAAAATATGCAAATGAATTTTTTATAAAAGCTTTTAGTTTTGAATTCCTTCCTGATACGAAATAACAATAAATTCAGGAGAAATGTTTTTTTTAAATTAAAATTTAAAACGAAATCCTCATGTATAGTTTAAGAGCTTAATATATCATAAACTGACACACAAGCAAATCTATCCGTAAACCAATTTAACTACATTAAAATACTTAGTTAAAGGTATTATTGCTCTCAACAAATCACTTTATTTATTTTTTAATAGTGATAAAAATAAAGTGAAAGTGGTAGACATTTATGAAAAAAGGTAAATGTAACATCTGTGTAATAATATGCATATATTTAGGAATGTATTAAACATAAAATAAAATCATTACATCCTATACAAAAGAGAATTCATGAATGTTGTCTAAATTACTCAAGACTATTCGAATTCAGATACATTTTAGAGCTGAAATGACAGTGTGGAAAATATTTTGAGCTCACAGTGGTAAACATCTTGAGTTGATATGTATTATTGAATTTGATATATCCGTAACATATTTAATATTGAGATATTTGTAAAAGCGGACAAATATTTCGAATTGACAAAATTACAAAATGATAGAAGATTTGTTGGAAAGGAGGTGCTATAAAGTAATTGGTTATAAGTGTTTGGCTTGCAAATGTTCCAGATCTATTTTTTTTTAGATGCATTCTAATTTATGGTTCAATTTTTGGAGCGATATTTGGATAGAACTTGAATTTAGAGGTTAAAATTTGAAAGTACCATTCACACAAATTTAAATGCTAAAATGGAATTAGACCTTAATAGTGTAATGGTAATGACCATCCCTTTCCATGAGGGTTTGAGGGGTGAAAATTGACTTATAAACCATGGCAAGGTGATACCAACTTAAATCAAAGGGACAAATCATCCCTCGTGGTTAGGCAAATATGAACCAACTCAGCCAAACGAGTGTTAGGTTGTGGAATGATATTGGTTAAAATTAAGTTTTTTCTAATTGTATAAATAAAAAGAAAATCAAAAAGCCCAAAAAAAACAAAAAGTCAAGAAAGCAAAAAGGATAAAAAATATAGATTTAAATAAAAAAAAAATATGGTCTATGGTTAAAAAAACTATTGTAATAATTCTATATATTTGAGTATCTTGTTTATGGGAAGTGCATAGGATTGTGCATCTCTTGTAAAGAGAGTAGGAAGCTTGGTATAGAGCTTGATGCAAGGGTGTATGCATGTTAAATTACTGTTAGAGTAATTGTGTGGAGATGCTAGTGTTTTGAAGAGGAATTTGCACTTGGTTGTATTGCAATATTACTCCCTTCAGAGATTGTATTGGTGTTAATACAAATGACTGGTGTTGGGTGAACCACGTTATATGTTGTGTTTTATCTTATCTTGGATGTTTATATTCTTCTTCGGTTGTGGTTAATAGTTTCTGTTGTTACTGATTAAGTTGCTTGCTTCAATAATCTCTTTTGTTTATATAGTGAATCCTAATAATTGGTATCAGAGCGAGGTTGTTATTCAAGATTGAGTGGGATCTTGACTTGAGTGGGAGCTATGGCAGAAGAAGGGAAGTTTAGAGTGGATAAATTCAATGTCCAGAACTATCAGTTGTGGAAGATGTAGATGGCATATGTATCATAAAGATCTCTATCTACCTTTATAAGGTAAATCGAAGCAACCTTTAAGCATATTAAATGAGGAGTGATCTCTTCTAGATAGGAAGGCATTGAGTACTATCTGTTTGTGTCTTGCAGCTTCAATGGCATTCAATATTTTAGAGGTGAATACTATGAAGGATCTTATGGACACACTAAAAAGGTTGTATGAAAATCCCTTGGCTTAAATTAAATCTTTTCTAATGAAATATATTTACAATTTGAAAATTTCAAAAGGTGGATCTGTAGCTGGCTATGTAAATTATTTCAATATGATTGTTAAAAATTTAGCCTCGGTTAATATTAAAATTGAGAAAGAGATGAAGACCATTCTATTTCTTGTGTTCATTACCTGATAGTTGGGAGAGCTTGGTGATGTATATTAGCAATGGTACTATTTTTGGTATTCTTTATTTTTATGATGCAATGAGTGCAGTCCTTAGTCATGAAATGCGAAGGAAGAGCACAAAATAATCATCATCTAGTGTAGCATTGATTGCCATAGAAAAATAGAAGACAAGAGGAGTGAACTCAGGGAACCGTGAAGAGCAAGGTGGATCCAAGTCCAAATAAAATATGGTTTGCTGACATTACGACAAGAAGGGGCATTTGAAGAAATATTATTGGTCTCAAAATGGAGATGGAGGAGAAGCAAACATAGCAGATGAAAAAGAGGATTTGATTATTTTAGCAGTGGAAACTTGGAGACATGTCCAGGAAGATGGACATGGCTCAGGATTTATTGTATAATTTTTTAGGATAGAACACATAATATCGTTATAGCTTTGGATCATTGTGACCCCAAGTTCCTAAGTTGGAAGGTAATTCCACACTTGGGGAGTGTGCTTTAAAAGCTAGTGGCAAAGCCATATTATGTATGTGTATGCTATGGGTCATCCATAGTATGTAGATCTTGCCATGTTGGTGATGTTTGATTCACCATGATACAAAGTAATTTTTGTTGGACATTTTGAGTCCTAAGCTGAAATATTGTCATTGATGTCAATAGAGCAATAAATGTCAAAAGGATCTATGAAGGGTTTTTGTGAAAACCAAGGTAGAGAAAATAAAAGGTTTTATTTAAAACCATGGACAACATATTTGATTTGGGTTTTTCTTAAAACCCACATTGGGATTTCGTTTCATCAAAAAAGGTGCCCCGGTCATGGAGTTATTTGAGTTTTAATGTTTGGTTTAAATTTTAATTATTTAAAATTTAAATTCAAATTTTAATGGAAATTTTCCCATCGACATCATCATGCAAATAAAATTTTAATATTTCCAACGACATCTTCAAAGTGTTATTAAACAATATATAAAGGGGTGGCAATCCTTGCTCTCGTGTGTTAATTGCCTTGGAAATTTGAAAGAGCTCATGCAAATTGTTGAAAAGGAAGCAGCGAAGAAAGCACAACAATTTGGAAATATCAAACATGGTATGAGGCATGGCGTATTGGCGTATCAATTTTTCTAAGTCTATGGGTAGCATAAATATCAGGGATCTAATCCCCTTGACGGTAATGTGTGGGAAGTGCTTTGGCGCTTTGTCCTTTGTGACAGGCAGAGGAAGATTAAAGGTCCTTTTGGCCTTTTCTTTTCCAACGAGCACTTTGGATCGGTTGGAATATTAGCCGTGGATAAGACGCTCACGGTGTGTGGCAAACAAGGGTTCGAATCCCCTTGAGAGGTATTTACTTTTTTGCCTTTAATAATTTTTATTAGCCCTAAAGTTTGGAGTTATAAGATATTTAATGAGAATTAAATTTTATCATTAGGGCTGTGATTATTATTGCAAAAGCATATTTGATTTATGTTTTATTTGGATGGAAATGGAGAATTGATTTTAGGATAAATAAGGAGTTGTTGTTAAAGTTATTTTGAGATATTTATTGTGGGTTATTCTTAATAAGGATTTTTATTAAAATAGATTTTGGTGGATGTGTTTATGAAGTTGGAGTGAAAAGGGTGTAAACTAAGTTATGCTTTTATTGTGATTATTTAAAATACCACTAACCCTTATTAAAATTGAAAAGGAAAGTTGTGATTAAGTATGGCAGATTTTATGGACAACTTATTCACATCAAAAAGGTATGGGCACATTCTCCTATTGATTGTTTGTGGTGGCTGATTTCTAAAATATCATTAGAGAGAAAAGGATTGATTATGATTTCCTTTGTGAATATGGTTGGTTGAATGCTTTATGGTTTTCTGATTTGTGAGTTGTATCTAAATCTTGTTTCATTAGCATTGTTGTTAAAGCCCATTGATGATGAAATGAACTTGAACATGATCTATAAAATAACATGAGTATTATTGTTATATGAGACTTGAGATAAAGCATTGTTGTAAACATTTTGAGTTGGTTGATACATGCTTGAACTAGGGTTTGTGAGAAAGAGTTGTTCCATGATGTGATTGGTTGAGTTGAGTTGGTTAAGCCTAGTCAAGTGGATGTGTGAAATGGTTGTTCAAGTTCCATAAAACAAACTATTCTATATTCTGATTTGAGTTGAGATTGAGATTGAAGAATAGGACATATTGAGTCTCTAACAATTCTCTTTATGTTTCTATTGAGTTGAGATTGGGATTTGAGTATAGAACATATAGAGTCTCTAACAATTCTCTTTATGCTTCTATTAAGTTGAGATTGGTATTTGAGTATAGAACATATAGAGTCTCTAACAATTCTCTTTATGCTTCTATGAGATTGAATTGAGATATTGATTGTACTTTGAGTATAGAACATATTGAGTCTCTAATAATTCTCTTTATGATTCTATGAGATTGAACAAGTTCTATGTGAGCATTTTAAGCAGATTTGAGACAAATCTTTGAGAAGGCTTGTGGACTATTTTGAGTTATACTTCCGTGAAAGCTTGCTTGAGCAGATTTGAGCAAACCCAAGAGAGGACTTATTGAGCAAATTTGAGCAAGTCCAAGAAAGAACTTATTAAGCAAATTTGAGCAAGTCCAAGATAGGACTTATTGAGCAGATTTGAGCAAGTCCAAGAGAGGACTTATTGGGCAGATTTGAGAAAGTCCAAGAGAGGACTTATTGAGCATATTTGAGTAATTCCTAGAGAGGACTCATTGAGCATATTTGACCAAGTCCTAGAGAGGATTTGTTGAGAAGATTTAGACAGGTTTTGTGTAAACCTATTAAGCAGATTTAGATAGGTTTTTGGGTGAAATTGTTGAGCATATTTGAGTAGGCTCTGAGTGAACCTATTGAGAAAAATTGTACTATATCGATTGTATTGTGTTTAGTGCAATAGATTGAGCAGAACTATTCTTGATCAACTGAACTATGTTTGGTACAATATTGAGACAGAGCTTTGGAGGTGATAGATTATAGAGGATAGAGTCTCAGTGGATAGATATCTAGCAGCTAAGACAATTGAAGACAAGATCTGAGTGAGAAGTCTTCAAGTGGAGAGATATCCACCAGTCAGTGCAGCATAGAGATAAAGTCTTCTAGAAGATCACTAGCCATAGCAAAAGGGGAAAGAGTTCTCCTATGGAAGATATCCACGAACTTAAGATTAGGAGATCAGCATATCCTTTGTACCGAGTTCCATAAACATTATAATTTGGGAAGGATTCCCAAGATATCATTTGAGAAATATTTAGAAGGAATATTTTCTCTGTTGAGGTAGCCCGCATTGGGTGAACCATGTTAAAATTTGTGTCTCTATTGTGTATGGTATTTTCTACATTACTTTGATTACTGCTATTGATACCGCTATCTACACATTGCATAATATTGATTTGAGAAGAAAAGTAAAAATTGGTTTTATACTGTTCACCCCCCCTCTCAGTATAAGCTTGTGTTCTTCAATTGGTATCAGAGCGGGTTCCTTCAGAAGAGTTTGACAGCTTGAAGGAAAAGCGGTCTAAGAACACAATGGATAAAAATGATCAAAAGAATGAGGTCTTCAATAATACAGTAACAATATTTTATGGAAGTGACATCCTATATTGGTGTGTGCTGGTGAGATTTCACCTGATGGTACTTGGCAATGAAGTTTGGGATGTAGTGGAATTTGGGTATAATTCATAAATTAATCCTCCTACAGATAAGAAAGGTAGGTTTCTCATGCATGAAAATTCAAGAGCTATGAATGCAATTATAAGAGGATTACATAGATCAGAATCTATGAAGGTAATGGAATGTAAAACAACAAATGATATGTGGGAACTCTTGCAAACCATATATGAAGGAGATAAAAGTGTTAGGAAAGAAAAGATGAGAAATCTCAAAGGAGAATTTCAGAATCTAATAATAAGGGATGATGAAAGCATTCGTGACTATCTCAACAAGGTTGATGAACCTATACATGATATGAAAGGTCTTGGAATGAAGGTTGATGAATTTAATGCTTACAACAAGATCTTGAGGACTCTTCCAAAAATGTATAGCAAAAATATTTCTGCCATAGAAACATAAATTGATAGTGATAATATAACAAGAAATACTTTTCTTGGTATGATTACAACTTTGAGATAAGAACAAAAGATCCTATTCCTCCAAAAGAAATTGCATTCAAAGTGGACATTAAGAAAAAGGGTAAGACATAATCAAGCAATGAATCTTCTAGTGATGAAGAAGCTAACTATGGTAGAAGAGATAAAGGGTTCAAAAGACCAATAGATATGAGATCTTTCAAATGCTTTAATTGTGGTACGTTTGGACATTTGCAACAAAATGCAAAGAGCTAAAGATCAACAATGATGAAGAAAAATAGGATCACAGGTACAGGGAATCTGAAAATTACAGGTACCAAAAGAAAAATAGGGATGGACAAAACATGCAAGGGAAGAAGTTCTTCCAAAGGCAAAAGAGAAGCAACTATGCGGATAATACAAGTAAGTACCAAATTGATAGTGATGCTAACTTTTCAGACAATGATAGAGATAAAGTATTGTTCATTGTTAAGGAAAAAGATAAAGTTAAGAAAAAGACTCCAGTTATTCTCAAGTGTTTTAGATGTGGTAAATTTGGACATCTTGAAGATGATTGCACAAGAGATGGTTATAGTTTTAGTGATGATGATTTTGAATATGCACTTGATAGATCAAATGATAATATTCTAATGGCTTTAGAAGATAAAGAATTGAGTGATCCTATAGAAAGCAATTCGAAAGAAAGAAATGATATGGACAAAGGCAAAAAAATAGAGGACTACTCAATAGAGAATGGTTATGATATCCAAGGTGAACTTATCTATGCTCTTGACATAGTGAAGAAGGTAATAAAACAAAACTCTAAGCTTAAAATTTAGTTTAAATAATGTGATGAAGAAATATTATTGATCATAGAGGACTTAGAGAAGTCAAAGGCCAAGGCAAGTAAGTTCAGAGAAAAGTTAGAAGCAAAAATCTTGGAATGTGAGAAGTTAGCACAAGAAGTTGCTACTCTAAAGAAATATTTACAGGACTCCAAGATCGAGATGAAGAGTTTCACAAATAGCTCTAAGAACATAGATAAGTTCATTTGTGGACAACAAAGAACATCATGTTCAACAGGTCTATATTTTGGAAAGAAACAAGAAAAGGCAAAGTCTACTTCAAGTGTTGAAGAAGAAGAAACAACATCAGAAGAAGATACTTCAGAAGAGGTATTCTTAGATGTAAGTGAAAGTGAAACTTCTAAGGATGAGTCAGATTGCAGTGAGTCCAACAGGGACAATGGGTAAAGAAGATACAGATGGAACAACAATCAGAATAGGAGACCATTGAGGTCTAGGCAAGGAATATTCAATGGGAGATGCTTCTCATATCACAGGTTTGGGAACATGGCTTCACAGTGCAGGACACATGAAAGACAGGTATATGGAAGAGAACAAATTTTCCAAGGATATTGTTATTCATGTAATGAGTTTGGTCATAAGGCAATAAATTGCAAGATTCATGATAGAAGACGATATGGCTTCACCAGGATAAATCCTAAGACTATTGGACATCCAAGGAATAATAATATTAAGTGTTATAAGTGTAATAATGATGGTCACATAACACAATGGTGTAGAGAAAATATTCCAAAAATAGGTATGAACATGAACATGAACATGAATATGAACATGAACAGGAACAGGAATATGAACAAAAATAAGAAGATGAACAGTAATAGAGACTCAGAAAAGAAAATATACTTAGAAAAGAATGAGAACAAGAAAAAATACAAGAATAGAAACATGGATGAAAATAAGAACACGAACAAGAACAAGTACAAGCATAGGAACAGGAACAGGGATGATGACTCGAAAAGAAACAGTGAGAGAATTCAACAAAAATAAAAAGGAAAAGACAAAGGCAGAGAACAGTTCTTTTGGGGAGTAGAAATACTCCCACCCCAAAATTAACCACCTCATATGGAGGTGGGGAGGGGATAAGCTATGAGGTTTAATTATTAGCCTTGAGCCCCAAAGGTGACCCTTTGCCATTGATGTCAAATGGGGAGATATTTGTGTATTATGGGGAGATTTTTTGGATATGAGGAGAGATTTGATATCTAAGAGAGTATTGAGCCAGGGGGAGCAAAGCCCCAAGGGGAGAAAAAAAGAAGTTCAAAATTCAGTAAAAGGATTTGGGTTGCCATCAATGACAAAGGGGAATATTATTGGCCATTTTGAGTCCCTAAGCTAAAATGTTGTCATTGATGTCAATAGAGCAATAAATGTCAAAAGGATCTATGAAGGGTTTTTGTGAAAACCAAGGCAAAGAAAATAAAATGTTTTATTTAAAACCATGGACATCATATTTGATCCAAGTTTTTCTTAAAACCCACATTGGGCTTTCGTTTCGTCAAAAAAGGTGCCCCGGTGATGGAGTTATTTGAGTTTTAATGTTTGGTTTAAATTTTAATTATTTAAAATTTAAATTCAAATTTAAATGGAAAATTTCCCGCCGACGTCATCATGCAAATACAATTTTAATATTTTTCCGATGTCTTCAAAGTGTTATTAAACACTATATAAAGGGGTGGCAATTAAACCAAATAATCATCCTTGCTCTCGTGTGTTAATTGCCTTGGAAATTCGAAAGAGCTCGTGCGAATTGTTGAAAAGGAAGTAGCGAAGAAAGTGTAGCGATTTCAAAATCTCAAATGTGGTATGAGGTGTGGCACATTGGCGTATCAATTTTGCTAAGACTCTGGGCAACACAAATATCAGGTATCGAATCCCCTTGATGACAATGTGTGGGAGGTGCTTTGCTACTTTGTCCTTTACGATAGGCGGAGGAAGAATAAATGCTCTTTTGGCCTTTGATTTTCCAATGAGCTCTTTGGCTCATTTGGAATATTAGCCATAGCTAAGACGCTCACGATGTGTGGCGGACAGGGGTTTGAATCCCCTTGAGAGGTATTTACGTTTTTGTCTTTAATAATTTTTATTAGCCCTACAGTTTGGAGTTATAAGGTATTTAATGGGAATTAAATTTTATCATTAGGGCTGTGATTATTATTGCAAAAGCATATTTGATTTATGTTTTATTTTTATGGAAATGGAGAATTTATTTTAGGAGAAATAAGGAGTTGTTGTTAAAGTGATTTTGAGATATTTATTGTGGGTTATTCTTAATAAGGGTTTTTATTAAAATAGACTTTGGTGGATGTGTTTATGAAGTTGGAGTGAAAAGGGTGTAAAATAAGTTATGCTTTTATTGTGATTATTTAAAAGACCACTAACCCTTATTAATATTGAAAAGGAAAGTTGTGATTAAGTGTGGCTGATTTTATGAACAACTTATTGGCATCAAAAAGGAATGGGCACATTCTCCTATTGATTGTTTGTGGTGGTTAATTTCTGAAATATCATTGGAGAGAAAAGGATTGATTATGATTTCCTTTGTGAACATGGTTGGTTGAATGCTTCAAGGTTTTCTGATTTTTGAGTTGTATCTAAACCTTGTTTCATTAGCATTGTTGTTGAAGCCCATTGATGATTAAATGAACTTGAACATGATCTAAAAAATAACATGAGTATCATTGTTATGTGAAACTTGAGATAAAGCATTTTTGAAAATATTTTGAGTTGGTTGATACATGCTTAAACTATGGTTTGTGAGAAAGGGTAGTTCCTTTATGTGATTGGTTGAGTTGAGTTGGTTAAGCCTATTCAAGTGGATGTGTGAAATGGTTGTTCAAGTTCCATAAAACAAACTATTCTATATTCTAATTTGAGTTGAGATTGAGATTGAAGAATAGGAAATATTGAGTCTCTAACAATTCTCTTTATGCTTCTATTGATTTGGGATTGGGATTTGAGTATAGAACATATAGAGTCTCTAAAAATTCTCTTTATGCTTCTATGAGATTGATTTGAGTTGAGATTAATATTTAAGAATATGACATATTGAGTCTCTAACAATTCTCTTTATGCTTCTATTAAGTTGAGATTGGGATTTGAGTATATAATATATAGAGTCTCCAACAATTCGCGTTATGCCTCTATGAGATTTAATTGAGATATTGATTGTACTTTGAGTATAGAACATATTGAGCCTCTAACAATTCTTTTTATGATTCTATGAGATTGAACAAGTTCTATGTGAGCTTGTTAAGCAGATTTGAGATAATTCTTTGAGAAGGCTTGTGGACTGTTTTGAGTTAACCTTTTGTGAAAGCTTGCTTGAGCAGATTTGAGAAAGTCCAAGAGAGGACTTATTGAGAAATTTTGAGCAAGCCCAAGAAAGGTCTTATTTAGCAGATTTGAGCAAGTGCAAAAGAGGACTTATTGAGCATATTTGAGCAAGTCCAAGAGAGGACTTATTGGGCAGATTTGTGCAAGTCCAAGAGAGGACTTATTGAGCATATTTTAGCAAGTTCTAGAGAGGACTCACTAAGTAGATTTGAGCAAGTGCTATAGAGTATTTTTTGAGCAAATTTAGACAGGTTTTGTATGAACCTGTCGAGCATATTTAGATAGGTTTTTGGGTGAACCTGTTGAGAATATTTGAGCAGGTTCTGAGTGAACCTATTGAGAAAAATTATACTAGATCGGTTATACTATGTTTAGTGCAAGAGATTGAGCATAACTGTGCTAGACCAACTAAAATGTGTTTGGTACGGTATTGAGATAGAGCTTTGGAGGTGACAGAGTATAGAGGATAGAGTCTTAGTGGATAGAAATCCAGCATCCAGGACAATTGAAGACAAGATCTGAGTGAGAAGTCTTCAAGTGGAGAGAGATCCACCATTCAGTGCAACATAGATACAAAGTCTTCTAAAATATCACTAGCCAGAGAAGAAGGGGAAATAGGTCTCCTGTGGAATATATCCACGAAATTGAGATTAGGGGATGAGAATATCCTTTCGACCGAGGTCCATAAACATTATAATTTGAGAAGGATTCCCAAGAGATAATTTGAGAAATATTTAGAAGTTTCTCTATGGAGGTAGCCCACATTGGGTGAACCACGTTAAAATATGTGTCTCTATTGTATGTGGTGTTTTGTACATTGCTTTGATTACTTCTATTGATACTGGTATCTATACACTGTATAATATTGATTTGAGAAGAAAAGTAAAAAGTGGTTTTATACTATTCACCCCCCACCTCTTAGTATAAGCTTGTGTTCTTCAATTGGTATCAAAGCGGGTTCCTTCAGAATAGTTTGACAACTTGAAGGAAAAGCGGTCTAAAAACACAATGGATCAAAATGATCAAAATAATGAGACCTTCAATAATATAGTACGAGTATTTGATGGAAGTGACTTCCTATATTGGTGTGTGCTGATGAGATTTCACCTGATGGTACTGGGCAATTAATTTTAGGATGTAGTGGAATTTTGGGTACAATTCAAAAATTAATCCTCCTATAGATAAGGAAAGTAGGTTTCTCATGCATGCAGATTCAAGATCTATGAATTCAATTATAATATGATTACGTAGATCATAATCTATGAAGGTAATGGAATGCAAAACAACAAAATATATGTGGGAACTCAAACCATATATGAAGGAGATAAATGTGTTTGGAAAGCAAAGATCAAAAATCTCAAAGGAGAATTTGAGAATCTAATAATGAGGGATGATGAAAGCATTCATGACTATCTGAACAAGGTTGATGAACCTATACATGATATGAAAGGTCTTGGAATGAAGGTTGATAAATCTAATGCTTACAACAAGATCTTGAGGACTCTTCCAAAAAGGTATAGTGAAAATGTTTCTGCTATAGAAACATAAATTGATAGTGATAATCTAACAAGAAATACTTTGCTTGGTATGCTTACAAATTTTGAGATAAAAACAAAATATCCTATTCCTCCAAAAGAAGTTGCATTCAAAGTGGACAGTAAGAAAAAGGGTAAGAAGACATAATCAAGCAATGAATATTCTAGTGATGAAGAAGCTAACTATGGTAGAAGAGATAAAGGGTTCAAAAGACCAATAGATATGAGATCTGTCAAATGCTTTAATTGTGGCAAGTTTAGACATTTGCAACAAAATGCAAAGATCCAAAGATCAACAATGATGAAGAAAAATAGGATCACAGGTACAGGAAATCTAAAAATTATAGGTACCAAAAGAAAAACAGGGATGGACAAAACAGGCAAGGGAAGAAGTTCTTCCAAAGGCAAAAGAGAAGCTACTATGCGGATAATACAAGTAAGTACCAAATTGATAGTGATGCTAGATTTTTAGACAATGATAGAGATGAAGTCTTGTTTATGGTTAAGTAAAAAGATAAAGTTGAGAAAAAGACTCTAGTTATTCTCAAGTATTTTAGATGTGGTAAATTTGGACATCTTGAAGATGATTTCACAAGATATGGTTATAGTTTCAGTGATGATGATTTTGAATATGCACTTAATAGATCAAATGATAATCTTCTAATGGCTTTAGAAGATAAATAATTGAGTGATCCTATAGAAAGCAATTCGAAAGAAAGAAATGATATGGACAAAGGCAAACAAATAGAGGACTACTCAATAGAGAATGGTTAGGATATCCAAGGTGAACTTATCTATGCTCTTGACATAGTGAAGAAGGTAAGAAAACAAAACTCTAAGCTTGAAATTAAGTTTAATGAATGTGATGAAGAAATATTATTGATCATAGAGGACTTAGATAAGTCAATGGCCAATGCAAGTAAGTTCAAAGAAAAGTTAGAAGCAAAAATTTTGGAATGTGAGAAGTTAGCACAAGAAGTGGCTACTCTAAAGAAATATTTACAGGACTCCAAGATCAAGATGAAGAGTTTCGCAAATAGCTCTAAGAACATAGATAATTTCATTTGTGGACAACAAAGAACATCATGTTCAACAGGTCTAGGTTTTGGAATGAAACAAGAAAAGGCAAAGTCTACTTCAAGTGTTGAAGAAGAAACAACATCAAAAGAAGATACTTCAGAAGAGGTATTCTCAAATGTAAGTGAAAGTGAAACTTCTAAGGATAAGTCAGATTGCAATGAGTCCAACAAGGACAATGGGCAAAGAAGATACAGATGGAACAACAATAATAATAGGATACCAATGAGGTCTATGCAAGGAAGATTCAATGGGAGATGTTTCTCATATCACAGGTTTGGGCACATGGCTTCACAGTGCAGGACACATGAAAGATAGGTATATGGAAGAGAATAACTTTTCCAAGGATATTGTTATTCATATAATGAGTTTGGTCATAAGGAAATAAATTGCAAGATTCATGATAGAAGAGGATATGGCTTCACCAGGAGAAATCCTAAGACTATTGCAAATCCAAGGAATAATAACATTAAGTGTTATAAGTGCAATAATGATGGTCACATAACACAATGGTATAGGGAAAATATTCCAGAAACATGTATGAATAGGAACAGGAATATGAACATGAACATGAACATGAACTGGAATATGAACATGAACAGGAACAAGAATATGAACAGAAATAAGAATATGAACAAGAATAGAGGCTCAGAAAAGAAAAGATACTGAAAAAAAATGAGAACAAGAATAGGTACAAGAATAGAAACATGGATGAAAATATGAACAAGAACAAGAATAGGTAGAAGAATAGGAACATAAACAGGGATGATGACTCAAAAAGAAATAGTGAGAGAATTCAGCAAAAAGAAAAAGGAAAAGACAAAGGCAGAGAACAGTGCTTTTGGTGAGTAGAAATACTCCCACCCCAAAATTAACCACCTCATGTGGAAGTGAGGGAGGGGCTAAGTGTAGACACCAAAACAGCACCAATCCGATTATGTGACTACAAACACTGATCGCATTGACACACACAGCTTTCAGGGCAGCCCTCAGAGGTCAAACAGTGGTCCTAGCCACTTACACAGCAGTTTAGAAGGTCCAAAGTGAACAAAGCAAAGTCGGTCGTTTTAAAGCCTTAAGCAAGAACAAGCCTTTATCAAAAGCAAGCCTTTATCAAAATAAAGCCTCGGCCGAAGTGTCGCGATATCGCAAGTACAAGCAACCAGTACGGGCCTGGGAGAATATCTGGTGCAAAATGTTGTAGCAACGCCCGCGCTAGAAATAGTGCAGGACATGGGGAGACCTCGCCTTCCCATAGGGACAATTGTTCCTTTAGGTTACCCACCAAACCAGACAAATTTTGTGTATGGGGGCCTTGATCATGGTGTAGAACCATGCAAGCAAAAGGACGAGGACAAAGAGCCTTTTGCTGAAAATATCAATTATTTATTGAACCCAGACTTCGCTTTGAGATATCTAGGCCAATGCAATTGGCACGGATATGGGTTAGGCAGGTATGAGCAATGGGTGCGTGTCCTTTTCCAGCCAAGATATCAAATGCCTTATGATAAGTCAGGAGTAGGGTTCAACCACCCCCTGCCCTTAGAAATCTTGGTAGAAAATATGCAAGGCCTAGAAATAGGCAACAAGGGGGAATTAGCACCAGATCTTTATGCCAACCCAAATACAGAATATACATTGGGATATTACCTCCCATGGTCAAAAAACACCCTTGGCAACATCAGTAATCCCCCTCTTTTGCAAGAGTGAGGTGAAAGTTCGGATATTAATCCCCAAAGAGAACATAAACGGTGTCCGGAAATCTTTTTGAAGCTGTTCCCCTTAGAGGTTCCAGTTGATTCAATACAGTGTCAAGAGAATCAGGTCCCTCCACCAAGAGTGGAACAACCGCAATGGGACCAGATTAATTTGCTGGAACAAGGAGAACCCTCAATGTCGCAAACAGTTTCTGAAGAGAATGAACATTTTTGGATCTTCAAAAATGATTCAGAAGATGAGACTGAGATGATCTATCTTAGACATGCGTGACGGAATAATCACCCTTTAACTCATGAATATCTGATGGGACAGATGGGCATAAGGTTAGGGCATGAATGGTGGGTAGACCCAGCGGGGTGGGACCAAGTGTTGGATCCATGGCTCCAAATTCAAGATGAGCACCGTCCACCCCGAGACCCTATCATGACATCAGTGTCGAGGGAAGACCTCGTCTTCCTATCAACACATAGGGCTGATCCATTCATGCCCGTCCCTACAGAGCCAGATCCAGAGCATAGGGAGCATCTAGAATGTTCGAGTTATCACACCCGTGGTAATGGAGACCAAATTCATTTCATCCACATGATCTCCATTGATTTGACTGCACCCATCCGCAATCCGGCCGATCTAGCATGGTCATTGCATCTAGACATAGATGCCATCGACTGGGATCATGTCAATTCATCGCTCTCCCCATCATAGTATTGGCCTTTCGATGAAATGCCTCATTTTACCCCAGGGACAACTCAGGATATTTTTCAAGCTGAAGAGGGACCCGAGGTTCCAAACGTAGATCTAAACTTAGCTAATGATATCCATTTGATCCCAACTCCACATCAGCTGGAGGACGGATCCCACATGTCAGTCGAGGAAACGACTGACGTCTATTTTTACGTTTATGTTTGCAGTTAACAGTATTTAAATAGAATATGCTTTCTGTTCACATTATCACGCTATCGTGAAATGTCTTTATCGTAACACAGGTGCTACTAACGAATCTGTCGTTTCTTTGTTCGCAGGAGGAGCAGCAAAAGTTAAGGACTCATCCACACTAGCGGCGGCAATGTCTTGGCCCGCTCATTTTAAATGTGGGCACGCAAAAAGAGGAACATTAAGTCTTGACTGTAATCAAATTATTTTAACGCTCCTAGCCCCTGAAAAGGGAGGAGGCATCTTTGTAATCGAGATCAGGAGAGTTTAATAAAAGGGCTGTGTTTTCTCCATTTTCTTGTATCTCATTGTAATGCGTCTCTTTCATTTCATGCATTCTACATTTTTAGGACTTAAGCGTATTTGATTTTGAATACATCGCAAGTAGTGTTTCCTTTGCCCGAAATCTCATGATTTCACTAAGCTAAGATGTTTAATTCTTAGCCTCGAGCCCCAAAGGTGACCCTTTGCCATTGATGTCAAAGGGGGAGAGATTTGTGTATTATGGGGAGAGTTTTTGGATATGAGGAGAGATTTGATATCTAAGAGAGTATTGAGCCAGGGGAAGAAAAGCCCCAGGGGGAGCAAAAAAGAAGGTCAGAATTCAGTAAAAGGATTTGGGTTGCCATCAATGACAAAGGGGAATATTATTGGACATTTTGAGTCCCTAAGCTGAAATGTTGTCATTGATGTCAATAGAGCAATAAATGTCAAAAGGATCTATGAAGGGTTTTTGTGAAAACCAAGGTAGGGAAAATAAAAGGTTTTATTTAAAACCATGGACAACAGATTTGATTTGGGTTTTTCTTAAAACCCACATTGGGCTTTCGTTTCATCGAAAAAGGTGCCCCGATGATGGAGTTATTTGAGTTTTAATGTTTGGTTTAAATTTTAATTATTTAAAATTTAAATGGAAAGTTTCCCGTCGACGTCATCATGCAAATACAATTTTAATATTTTTGTCGACGTCTTCAAAGTGTTATTAAACACTATATAAAGGGGTGGCAATTAAACCAAATAATCATCCTTGCTCTCGTGTGTTAATTGCCTTGGAATTCGAAAGAGCTCGTGCGAATTGTTGAAAAGGAAGCAGAGAAGAAAGCGCAACGATTTGGAAATCTCAAACGTGGTATGAGGCGTGGTGCATTGGCGTATCGATTTTGCTAAGACTGTGGGCAGCACAAATATCAGGGATCGAATCCCCTTGACGGCAGCGTGTGGGAAGCACTTTGGCGCTTTGTCCTTTGCGGCAGGCGGGGGAAGATTAAAGGCCCTTTTGGCCTTTGCTTTTCCAATGAGCGCTTTGGCTTGGTTGGAATCTTAGCCATGGCTAAGACGCTCATGGTGTGTGGCGGACGGGGGTTCGAATCCCCTTGAGAGGTATTTACGTTTTTGCCTTTAATAATTTTTATTAGCCCTAAAGTTTGGAGTTATAAGGTATTTAATGGGAATTAAATTTTATCATTAGGGCTATGATTATTATTGCAAAAGCATATTTGATTTATGTTTTATTTTGATGGAAATGGAGAATTGATTTTAGGAGAAATAAGGAGTTGTTGTTAAAGTGATTTTGAGAGATTTATTGTGGGTTATTCTTAATAAGGGTTTTTATTAAAATAGACTTTGGTGGATGTGTTTATGAAGTTGGAGTGAAAAGGGTGTAAATTAAGTTATGCTTTTATTGTGATTATTTAAAAGACCACTAACCCTTATTAATATTGAAAAGGAAAGTTGTGATTAAGTGTGGCAGATTTTGTGGACAACTTATTGGCATCAAAAAGGTATGGGCACATTCTCCTATTGATTGTTTGTGGTGGTTGATTTCTGAAATATCATTGGAGAGAAAAGGATTGATTATAGTTTCCTTTGTGAAGATGGTTGGTTGAATGCTTCAAGGTTTTCTGATTTGTGAGTTGTATTTAAACCTTGTTTCATTAGCATTGTTGTTGAAGCCCATTGATGATGAAATGAACTTGAACATGATCTAGAAAAGAACATGAGTATCATTGTTATGTGAGACTTGAGATAAAGCATTGTTGGAAACATTTTGAGTTGGTTGATACATGCTTGAACTAGGGTTTGTGAGAAAGGGTTGTTCCTTGATGTGATTGGTTGAGTTGAGTTGGTTAAGCCTAGTCAAGTGGATGTGTGAAATGGTTGTTCAAGTTCCATAAAACAAACTATTCTATATTCTGATTTGAGTTGAGATTGAGATTGAAGAATAGGACATATTGAGTCTCTAACAATTCTCTTTATGCTTCTATTGAGTTGAGATTGGGATTTGAGTATAGAACATATAGAGTCTCTAACAATTCTCTTTATGCTTCTATGAGATTGATTTGAGTTGAGATTGAGATTTAAGAATAGGACATATTGAGTCTCTAACAATTCTCTTTATGCTTCTATTAAGTTGAGATTGAGATTTGAGTATAGAACATATAGAGTCTCTAAAAATTATCTTTATGCTTCTATGAGATTGAATTGAGATATTGATTGTACTTTGAGCTTAGAACATATTGAGTCTCTAACAATTCTCTTTATGATTCTATGAGATTGAACAAGTTCTGTGTAAGCTTGTTAAGCAGATTTGAGACAAGTCTTTGAGAAGGCTTGTGGACTATTTTGAGTTAAGATTTTATGAAAGCTTGCTTGAGAAGATTTGAGCAAGTCCAAGAGAGGACTTATTGAGCAGATTTTTTGAATTTGACAAGACTTATTGAGATATTTGAGCAAGTCCAAGAGAGGACTTATTGAGAAGATTTGAGCAAGTCCTAGAGGAGGACTTATTGAGCATATTTAGAGCAAGTCATAGAGAGAACCTATTGAGCAGATTTAGAAAGGTTTTGTGTGAACCTATTGAGAAGATTTAGACAAGTTTTGTGTGAACCTGTTGAGCATATTTGAGCAGGTTCTGAGTGAACCTATTGAGAAAAATTGTACTAGACCGATTATACTATGTTTAGTGCAAGAGATTGAGCAGAACTATGCTAGACCGACTAAACTATGTTTGGTATAGTATTGAGATAGATCTTTGGAGGTGACAGAGTATAGAGGATAGAGTCTTAGTGGATAGAGATCTAGTAGCCAAGACAATTGAAGACAAGATCTGAGTGAGAAGTCTTCAAGTGGAGAGAGATCCACCAATCAGTGCAACATAGAGATAGAGTCTTCTAGAAGATCACTAGCCAGAGTAGAAGGGGAAAGAGTTCTCCTATGGAAGAGATCCACGAACTTGAGATTAGGGGATCAACATCTCCTTTGGACCGAGGTCCATAAACATTGTAATTTGGGAAGGATTCCCAAGAGATCATTTGAGAAATATTTAGAAGAAATATTTTCTCTATGGAGGTAGCCCACATTGGGTGAACCATGTTAAATATGTGTCTCTATTATGTGTGGTGTTTTATGCATTGCTTTGATTACTACTATTGATACTACTATCTATACACTACATAATATTAATTTGAGAAGAAAAGTAAAAAGTGGTCTTATACTGTTCACCCCCCCTCTCAGTATAAGCTTGTGTTCTTCAATTGGTATCAGAGCGGGTTCCTTCAGAAGAGTTTGATAGCTTGAAGGAAAAGTGGTCTAAGAACACAATGGATCAAAAGGATCAAAATAATGAGGCCTTCAATAATATAGTACCAGTATTTGATGGAAGTGACTTCCTATATTGGTGTGTGTTGATGAGATTTCACCTGATGGCACTTGGCAATGAATTTTGGGATGTAATGGAATTTGGGTACAATTCAAAAATTAATCCTCCTACAGATAAGGAAGGTAGGTTTCTCATGCATGCAAATTCAAGAGCTATGAATGCAATTATAAGAGGATTACGTAGATCAGAATCTATGAAGGTGATGGAATGCAAAATAGCAAAAGATATGTGGAAACTCTTGCAAACCATATATGAAGGAGATAAAAGTGTCAGGAAAGCAAAGATCAAAAATCTCAAAGGAGAATTTGAGAATCTAAGAATGAGGGATGATGAAAGCATTCATGACTATCTCAACAAGGTTGATGAACTTATACATGAGATGAAAGGTCTTGGAATGAAGGTTGATGAATCTGATGCTTGCGACAAGATCTTGAGGACTCTTCCAAAAAGGTATAGTGAAAAATTTTTTGCCATAGAAACATCAATTGATAGTGATAATCTAACAAGAAATGCTTTGCTTGGTATGCTTACAACTTTTGAGATAAGAACAAAAGATCATATTCCTCCAAAAGAAGTTGCATTCAAAGTGGACAGTAAGAAAAAGGGTAAGAAGATAGAATCAAGCAATGAATCTTCTAGTGATGAAGAAGCTAACTATGGTAGAAGAGATAAAGGGTTCAAAAGACCAATAGATATGAGATCTATTAAATTCTTTAATTGTGGCAAGTTTGGACATTTTTCAACAGAATGCAAAGAGCCAAAGATCAACAATGATGAAGAAAAACAAGATCACAGGTACAGGGAATCTAAAAATTATAGGTACCAAAAGAAAAATAGGGATGGACAAAACAGACAAGGGAAGAAGTTTTTCCAAAGGCAAAAGAGAAGCTACTATGCGGATAATCCAAGTAAGTACCAAATTGATAGTGATGCTAGATTTTCAGACAATGATAGAGATGAAGTCTTGTTCATGGTTAAGGAAAAATATCAAGTTAAGAAAAAGACTCCAGTTATTCTCAAGTGTTTTAGATGTGGTAAATTTGGATACCTTGAAGATGATTGCACAAGAGATGGTTATAGTTTCAATGATGATGATTTTGAAGATGCACTTGATAGATCAAATGAGAATCTTCTAATGGCTTTAGAAGATAAATAATTGAGTGATCCTATAGAAAGCAATTCAAAAGAAAGAAATGATATGGACAAAGGCAAAAAAATAGAGGACTACTCAATAGAGAATGGTTATGATCTCAAAGGTGAACTTATCTATGCTCTTGACACAGTGAAGAAGGTAAGAAAGCAACACTCTAAGCTTGAAAGTCAGTTTCAAGAATGTGATGAAGAAATATTATTGCTCATAGAGGACTTAGAGAAGTCAAAGGCCAAGGCAAGTAAGTTCAGAGAAAAGTTAGAAGCAAAAATCTTGGAATGTGAGAAGTTAGCACAAGAAGTGGCTACTCTAAAGAAATATTTACAAGACTCCAAGATCAAGATGAAGAGTTTCACAAATAGCTCTAAGAACTTGGATAAGTTCATTCATGGACAACAAAGAACATCATGTTCAATAGGTCTAGGTTTTGGAAAGAAACAGGAAAAGGCAAAGTCTACTTCAAGTCTTGAAGAAGAAGAAACAACATCAGAAGAAGATACTTCAGAAGAGGGATTCTCAGATATAAGTGAAAGTGAAACTTCTAAGGATGAGTCAGATTGCAGTGAGTCCAACAGGGACAATGGGAAAAGAAGATATAGATGGAACAACAATCAGAATAGGAGACCAATGAGGTCTAGGCAAGGAAGCTTCAATGGGAGATGCTTCTCATGTCATAGGTTTGGGCACATGGCTTCACAGTGCAGGACACATGAAAGATAGGTATATGGAAGAGAACAAATTTTCCAAGGATATTGTTATTCATGTAATGAGTTTGATCATAAGGCAATAAATTGTAGGATTCATGATAGAAGAGGATATGGCTTCACCAGGAGAAACCCTAAGACTATTGCACATCCAAGGAATAATAACATTAAGTGTTATAAGTGCAATAATGATGGTCACATAGCAAGATGGTGTAGAGAAAATATTCCAAAAATAGGTATGAACAGGAACAGGAATATGAACATGAACAGGAATAGGAATATGAACATGAACAGGAACAGGAATAGGAACATGAATAGAAACAAGAAGATGAATAGGAACAGAGACTCAAAAAAGAATGAGAACAAGAACAGGTACAAGAATAGGAACATGGATGAAAACAAGAATGAGAACAAGAATAGGTACAAGAACAGGAACATGGATGAGAACAAGAACAGGAATAGGAACAGGGATGATGACTCGAAAAGAAATAGTGAGAGAATTCAGCAAAAAGAAAAAGGAAAAGACAAAGGCAGAGAACAGTGCTTTTGGGGAGTAGAAATACTCCCACCCTAGAATTAACCACCTCATGTGGAGGTGGGGGAGGGGCTAAGCTAAGAGGCTTAATTCTTAGCCTCGAGCCCCAAAGGTGACCCTTTGCCATTGATGTCAAAGGGGGAGAGATTTGTGTATTATGGGGAGAGTTTTTGGATATGAGGAGAGATTTGATATCTAAGAGAGCATTGAGCCAAGGGGAGCAAAGCCCCAAGGGGAGAAAAAAGAAGGTCAGAATTTAGTAAAAGGATTTGGGTTGCCATCAATGACAAAGGGGAGATTGTTGGACATTTTGAGTCCCTAAGCTGAAATGTTGTCATTGATGTCAATAGAGCAATAAATGTCAAAAGGATCTATGAAGGGTTTTTGTGAAAACCAAGGCAGGGAAAATAAAAGGTTTTATTTAAAACCATGGACAGCATATTTGATCTAGGTTTTTCTTAAAACCCACATTGGGCTTTCGTTTCATCAAAAAATGTGCCCCGGTGATGGAGTTATTTGAGTTTTAATGTTTGGTTTAAATTTTAATTATTTAAAATTTAAATTCAAATTTAAATGGAAAGTTTCCCACCGACGTCATCATGCAAATACAATTTTAATATTTTTGTCGACGTCTTCAAAGTGTTATTAAACACTATATAAAGGGGTGGCAATTAAACCAAATAATCATCCTTGCTCTCGTGTGTTAATTGCCTTGGAATTTGAAAGAGCTCGTGTGAATTGTTGAAAAGGAAGTAGAGAAGAAAGTGTAGTGATTTGGAAATCTCAAACGTGGTATGAGGCATGGTGCATTGGCGTATCAATTTTGCTAAGACTATGGGCAGCACAAATATCAGGGATCGAATCCCCTTGACGAAAGCGTGTGGGAAGCACTTTGGCACTTTGTCCTTTGCGGTAGGCGGAGGAAGATTAAAGGCCATTTTGGCCTTTGCTTTTCCAATGAGTGCTTTGGCTCGGTTGGAATATTAGCCATGGCTAAGATGCTCACGGTGTGTGGTGGATAGGGGTTCGAATCCCCTTGAGAGGTATTTATATTTTTGCCTTTAATAATTTTTATTAGCCCTAAAGTTTGGAGTTATAAGGTATTTAATGGGAATTAAATTTTATCATTAGGGCTGTGATTATTATTGCAAAAGCATATTTTATTTATGTTTTATTTTTATGGAAATGGAGAATTGATTTTAGGAGAAATAAGGAGTTGTTGTTAAAGTGATTTTGAGAGATTTATTGTGGGTTATTCTTAATAAGGGTTTTTATTAAAATAGACTTTGGTGGATGTGTTTATGAAGTTGGAGTGAAAAGGGTGTAAATTAAGTTATGCTTTTATTGTGATTATTTAAAATACCACTAACCCTTATTAATATTGAAAAGGAAAGTTGTGATTAAGTGTGGCAGATTTTATGGATAACTTATTGGCATCAAAAAGGTATGGGCACATTCTCCTATTGATTGTTTGTGGTGGTTGATTTCTGAAATATCATTGGAGAGAAAAGGATTGATTATAGTTTCCTTTGTGAAGATGGTTGGTTGAATGCTTCAAGGTTTTCTGATTTGTGAGTTGTATTTAAACCTTGTTTCATTAGAATTGTTGTTGAAGCCCATTGATGATGAAATGAACTTGAACATGATCTAGAAAAGAACATGAGTATCATTGTTATGTGAGACTTGAGATAAAGCATTGTTGGAAACATTTTGAGTTGGTTGATACATGCTTGAACTAGGGTTTGTGAGAAAGGGTTGTTCCTTGATGTGATTGGTTGAGTTGAGTTGGTTAAGCCTAGTCAAGTGGATGTGTGAAATGGTTGTTCAAGTTCCATAAAACAAACTATTCTATATTCTGATTTGAGTTGAGATTGAGATTGAAGAATAGGACATATTGAGTCTCTAACAATTCTCTTTATGCTTCTATTGAGTTGAGATTGGGATTTGAGTATAGAACATATAGAGTCTCTAACAATTATCTTTATGCTTCTATGAGATTGATTTGAGTTGAGATTGAGATTTAAGAATAGGACATATTGAGTCTCTAACAATTCTCTTTATGCTTCTATTAAGTTGAGATTGGGATTTGAGTATAGAACATATAGAGTCTCTAAAAATTCTCTTTATGCTTCTATGATATTGAATTGAGATATTGATTGTACTTTGAGCTTAGAACATATTGAGTCTCTAACAATTCTCTTTATGATTCTATGAGATTGAACAAGTTTTGTGTAAGCTTGTTAAGCAGATTTGAGACAAGTCTTTGAGAAGGCTTGTGGACTATTTTGAGTTAAGCTTTTGTGAAAGCTTGTTAAGCAGATTTGAGCAAGTCCAAGAGAGGACTTATTGAGCAAATTTGAGCAAGTCCAAGAGAGGACTTATTGAGCAGATTTGAGCAAGTCCAAGAGAGGACTTATTGAGAATATTTGAGCAAGTCCTAGAGAGGATTTGTTGAGCAAATTTAGACAGGTTTTGTGTGAACCTATTGAGAAGATTTAGACAAGTTTTGTGTGAACCTATTGAGCAGATTTGAGAAGGTTCTAAGTGAACCTATTGAGCAAAATTGTACTAGACCGATTGTACTATGTTTAGTGCAAGAGATTGAGCAGAACTATGCTAGACCGACTAAACTATATTTGGTACAGTATTGAGATAGAGCTTTGGAGGTGACAGAGTATAGAGGATAGAGTCTCAGTGGATAGAGATCTAGTAGCCAAGACAATTGAAGACAAGATCTGAGTGAGAAGTCTTCAAGTGGAGAGAGATCCACCAGTCAATGCAACATAGATATAGAGTCTTCTAGAAGATCACTAGCCAGAGTAGAAGGGGAAAGAGTTCTCCTATGGAAGAGATCCATAAACTTGAGATTAGGGGATCAACATCTCCTTTGGACCGAGGTCCATAAACATTGTAATTTGGGAAGGATTCCCAAGAGATCATTTGAGAAATATTTAGAAGAAATATTTTCTCTGTGGAGGTAGCCCACATTGGGTGAACCACATTAAATCTGTGTCTCTATTGTGTGTGGTGTTTTGTGCATTGCTTTGATTACTACTATTGATATTGCTATCTATACACTGCATAATATTGATTTGAGAAGAAAAGTAAAAAGTGGTCTTATACTATTCACCCCCCTCTCAGTATAAGCTTGTGTTCTTCAATTGGTATTAGAGCGGGTTCCTTCAGAAGAGTTTGATAGCTTGAAGGAAAAGCGGTCTAAGAACACAATGGATCAAAAGGATCAAAATAATGAGGTCTTCAATAATACAGTACCAGTATTTGATGGAAGTGACTTCCTATATTGGTGTGTGCTGATGAGATTTCACCTGATGGCACTTGGCAATGAAGTTTGGGATGTAGTGGAATTTGGGTACAATTCATAAATTAATCCTCCTATAGATAAGGAAGGTAGGTTTCTCATGCATGCAAATTCAAGAGCTATGAATGCAATTATAAGAGGATTACGTAGATCAGAATCTATGAAGGTGATGGAATGCAAAACAACAAAAGATATGTGGGAACTCTTGCAAACCATATATGAAGGAGATAAAAGTGTCAGGAAAGCAAAGATCAGAAATCTCAAAGGAGAATTTGAGAATCTAAGAATGAGGGATGATGAAAGCATTCATGACTATCTCAACAAGGTTGATGAACTTATACATGAGATGAAAGGTCTTGGAATGAAGGTTGATGAATCTGATGCTTGCGACAAGATCTTGAGGACTCTTCCAAAAAGGTATAGTGAAAATTTTTTTGCCATAGAAACATCAATTGATAGTGATAATCTAACAAGAAATGCTTTGCTTGGTATGCTTACAACTTTTGAGATAAGAACAAAAGATCCTATTCCTCCAAAAGAAGTTGCATTCAAAGTGGACAGTAAGAAAAAGGGTAAGAAGACAGAATCAAGCAATGAATCTTCTAGTGATGAAGAAGCTAACTATGGTAGAAGAGATAAAGGGTTCAAAAGACCAATAGATATGAGATCTGTTAAATGCTTTAATTGTGGCAAGTTTGGACATTTTGCAATAGAATGCAAAGAGCCAAAGATCAACAATGATGAAGAAAAATAGGATCATAGGTACAAGGAATCTAAAAATTATAGGTACCAAAAGAAAAATAGGGATGGACAAAACAGACAAGGGAAGAAGTTTTTCCAAAGGCAAAAGAGAAGCTACTATGTGGATAATCCAAGTAAGTACCAAATTGATAGTGATGCTAGATTTTCAGACAATGATAGAGATGAAGTCTTGTTCATGGTTAAGGAAAAATATCAAGTTAAGAAAAAGACTCCAGTTATTCTCAAGTGTTTTAGATGTGGTAAATTTGGACATCTTGAAGATGATTGCACAAGAGATGGTTATAGTTTCAGTGATGATGATTTTGAAGATGCACTTGATAGATCAAATGAGAATCTTCTAATGGCTTTAGAAGATAAATAATTGAGTGATCCTATAGAAAGCAAGTCAAAAGAAAGAAATGATATGGACAAAGGCAAACAAATAGAGGACTACTCAATAGAGAATGGTTATGATCTCAAAGGTGAACTTATCTATGCTCTTGACACAGTGAAGAAGGTAAGAAAGCAACACTCTAAGCTTGAAAGTCAGTTTCAAGAATGTGATGAAGAAATATTATTGCTCATAGAGGACTTAGAGAAGTCAAAGGCCAAGGCAAGTAAGTTCAGAGAAAAGTTAGAAGCAAAAATCTTGGAATGTGAGAAGTTAGCACAAGAAGTGGCTACTCTAAAGAAATATTTACAGGACTCCAAGATCAAGATGAAGAGTTTCACAAATAGCTCTAAGAACTTGGATAAGTTCATTCATGGACAACAAAGAACATCATGTTCAATAGGTCTAGGTTTTGGAAAGAAATAGGAAAAGGCAAAGTCTACTTCAAGTCTTGAAGAAGAAGAAACAACATCAGAAGAAGATACTTCAGAAGAGGGATTCTCAGATGTAAGTGAAAGTGAAACTTCTAAGGATGAGTCAGATTGTAGTGAGTCCAACAGGGACAATGGGCAAAGAAGATACAGATGGAACAACAATCAGAATAGGAGACCAATGAGGTCTAGGCAAGGAAGCTTCAATGGGAGATGCTTCTCATGTCACAGGTTTGGGCACATGGCTTCACAGTGTAGGACACATGAAAGATAGGTATATGGAAGAGAACAACTTTTCCAAGGATATTGTTATTCATGTAATGAGTTTGGTCATAAGGCAATAAATTGTAGGATTCATGATAGAAGAGGATATGGCTTCACCAGGAGAAACCCTAAGACTATTGCACATCCAAGGAATAATAACATTAAGTGTTATAAGTGCAATAATGATGGTCACATAGCAAGATGGTGTAGAGAAAATATTCCAAAAATAGGTATGAACAAGAACAGGAATATGAACATGAACAAGAATAGGAACATGAACAGAAACAAGAAGATGAACAGGAATAGAGACTCAGAAAAGAAAAGAGACTCAGAAAAGAATGAGAACAAGAACAAGAACATGGATGAAAAAAATAATGAGAACAAGAACAGGTACAAGAATAGGAACATGGATGAGAACAAGAACAGGAACAGGAACAGGGATGATGACTCGAAAAGAAATAGTGAGAGAATTTAGCAAAAAGAAAAAGGAAAAGACAAAGGCAGAGAACAGTGCTTTCGGGGAGTAGAAATACTCCCACCCCAGAATTAACCACCTCATGTGGAGGTGGGGGAGGGGCTAAGCTAAGAGGCTTAATTCTTAGCCTCGAGCCCCAAAGGTGACCCTTTGCCATTGATGTCAAAGGGGGAGAGATTTGTGTATTATGGGGAGAGTTTTTGGATATGAGGAGAGATTTGATATCTAAGAGAGCATTGAGCTAGGGGGAGCAAAGCCCCAGGGGGAGCAAAAAAGAAGGTCAGAATTCAGTAAAAGGATTTGGGTTGCCATCAATGACAAAGGGGGAGATTATTGGACATTTTGAGTCCCTAAGCTGAAATGTTGTCATTGATGTCAATAGAGCAATAAATGTCAAAAGGATCTATGAAGGGTTTTTGTGAAAACCAAGGTAGGGAAAATAAAAGGTTTTATTTAAAACCATGGACAACAGATTTGATCTGGGTTTTTCTTAAAACCCACATTGGGCTTTCGTTTCATCGAAAAAGGTGCCCCGGTGATGGAGTTATTTGAGTTTTAATGTTTGGTTTAAATTTTAATTATTTAAAATTTAAATTCAAATTTAAATGGAAAGTTTCCCGCCAACGTCATCATGCAAATACAATTTTAATATTTCCATCGACGTCTTCAAAGTGTTATTAAACACTATATAAAGGGGTGGCAATTAAACCAAATAATCATCCTTGCTCTCGTGTGTTAATTGCCTTGGAATTCGAAAGAGCTCGTGTGAATTGTTGAAAAGGAAGCAGAGAAGAAAGCACAACGATTTGGAAATCTCAAACATGGTATGAGGCGTGGCGCATTGGCGTATCAATTTTGCTAAGACTATGGGCAGCGCAAATATCAAGGATCGAATCCCCTTGACGATAGTGTGTGGGAAGCGCTTTGGTGCTTTGTCCTTTGCGACAGGCGGAGGAAGATTAAAGGCCCTTTTGGCCTTTGCTTTTCCAATGAGTGCTTTGGCTCGGTTGGAATCTTAGTCATGGCTAAGACGCTCATGGTGTGTGGTGGACGGGGGTTCGAATCCCCTTGAGAGGTATTTACGTTTTTGCCTTTAATAATTTTTATTAGCCCTAAAGTTTGGAGTTATAAGGTATTTAATGGGAATTAAATTTTATCATTAGGGTTGTGATTATTATTGCAAAAGCATATTTTATTTATGTTTTATTTTTATGGAAATGGAGAATTGATTTTAGGAGAAATAAGGAGTTGTTGTTAAAGTGATTTTGAGAGATTTATTGTGGGTTATTCTTAATAAGGGTTTTTATTAAAATAGACTTTGGTGGATGTGTTTATGAAGTTGGAGTGAAAAGGGTGTAAATTAAGTTATGCTTTTATTGTGATTATTTAAAAGACCACTAACCCTTATTAATATTGAAAAGGAAAGTTGTGATTAAGTGTGGCAGATTTTATGGACAACTTATTGGCATCAAAAAGGTATGGGCACATTCTCCTATTGATTGTTTGTGGTGGTTGATTTCTGAAATATCATTGGAGAGAAAAGGATTGATTATAGTTTCCTTTGTGAAGATGGTTGGTTGAATGCTTCAAGGTTTTCTGATTTGTGAGTTGTATTTAAACCTTGTTTCATTAGCATTGTTGTTGAAGCCCATTGATGATGAAATGAACTTGAACATGATCTAGAAAAGAACATGAGTATCATTGTTATGTGAGACTTGAGATAAAGCATTGTTGGAAACATTTTGAGTTGGTTGATACATGCTTGAACTAGGGTTTGTGAGAAAGGGTTGTTCCTTGATGTGATTGGTTGAGTTGAGTTGGTTAAGCCTAGTCAAGTGGATGTGTGAAATGGTTGTTCAAGTTCCATAAAACAAACTATTCTATATTCTGATTTGAGTTGAGATTGAGATTGAAGAATAGGACATATTGAGTCTCTAACAATTCTCTTTATGCTTCTATTGAGTTGAGATTGGGATTTGAGTATAGAACATATAGAGTCTCTAACAATTCTCTTTATGCTTCTATGAGATTGATTTGAGTTGAGATTGAGATTTAAGAATAGGACATATTGAGTCTCTAACAATTCTCTTTATGCTTCTATTAAGTTGAGATTGGGATTTGAGTATAGAACATATAGAGTCTCTAACAATTCTCTTTATGCTTCTATGAGATTGAATTGAGATATTGATTGTACTTTGAGCTTAGAACATATTGAGTCTCTAACAATTCTCTTTATGATTCTATGAGATTGAACAAGTTCTGTGTAAGCTTGTTAAGCAGATTTGAGACAAGTCTTTGAGAAGGCTTGTGGACTATTTTGAGTTAAGCTTTTGTGAAAGCTTGCTTGAGCATATTTGAGCAAGTCCAAGAGAGGACTTATTGAGAAGATTTGAGCAAGTCCAAGAGAGGACTTATTGAGCAGATTTGAGCAAGTCCAAGAGAGGACTTATTGAGCAGATTTGAGCAAGTCCAAGAGAGGACTTATTGAGCATATTTGAGCAAGTCCTAGAGAGGATTTGTTGAGCAGATTTAGATAGGTTTTGTGTGAACCTATTGAGAAGATTTAGACAGGTTTTGTGTGAACCTGTTGAGCAGATTTGAGTAGGTTCTGAGTGAACCTATTGAGAAGAATTGTACTAGACCGATTGTACTATGTTTAGTGCAAGAGATTGAGCAGAACTATGCTAGACCGACTGAACTATGTTTGGTACAGTATTGAGACAGAGCTTTGGAGGTGATAGAGTATAGAGGATAGAGTCTCAGTGGATAGAGATCTAGTAGCCAGGACAATTGAAGACAAGATCTGAGTGAGAAGTCTTCAAGTGGAGAGAGATCCACCAGTCAATGCAGCATAGAGATAGAGTCTTCTAGAAGATCACTAGCCAGAGCAAAAGGGGAAAGAGTTCTCCTATGGAAGAGATCCACGAACTTGAGATTAGGGGATCAACATCTCCTTTGGACCGAGGTCCATAAACATTGTAATTTGGGAAGGATTCCCAAGAGATCATTTGAGAAATATTTAGAAGAAATATTTTCTCTATGGAGGTAGCCCACATTGGGTGAACCACGTTAAAATTTGTGTCTCTATTGTGTGTGGTGTTTTGTACATTGCTTTGATTACTGCTATTGATACTGCTATCTATACACTGCATAATATTGATTTGAGAAGAAAAGTAAAAAGTGGTCTTATACTGTTCACCCTCCCTCTCAGTATAAGATTGTGTTCTTCAATTTTGAGGATGTTGTTATTATTACTGATTTATGATAGAGATATTGTGTGTTGCTTGTTGATCATAGGATAAAAGTGCATGGATGACACTATTCTGGTGTGATGGTTCAGAGCATGGTTACAACAATCTTGAGGAGTTGACATTCCTTGTTTGGATTGAAGATGTTCTTTGGTGGATGTAACAATGGTAGAGTTGTTGTGGATCAGTCTCCAAGTGGGATATTGTTAGGTTGTGGAGTCCGATCTTGGCTAAAATTAAGTTTTTTCTAATTTTATAAAGAAAAAAAAAGCAAAAATCCAAGAAAGCAAAAAATGATAAAAAAGATAGATTTAAAGATAAAAAAACATGGTCTATGGTTAAAAAAACTATTGTAATAATTCTATATATTTGAGTATCTTGTTTATGGGAAGTGCATAGGATTGTGCATCTCTTGTAGAGAGAGTAGAAAGCTTGGTATAGAGCTTGATGCAAGGGTGTTTGCATGTTAAATTACTGTTAGAGTAATTGTGTGGAGATGTTGGTGTTTTGAAGAGGAATTTACAGTTGGTTGTGTTACAAGATTACTCCCTTCAGATATTGTATTGGTGTCAATACAAAGGACTGGTGTTGGGTGAACCACGTTATATGTTGTGTTTTATATTATCTTGGATGTTTATATTCTTCTTCGGTTGTGGTTAATAGTTTCTATTGTTACTGATTAAGTTGCTTACTTCAAGAATCTCTTTTGTTTATATAGTGAATCCTAACAGCGGGCAATAAGTTTTTACATTGCTGGGAGAATGAAAGGTTTAGGGAAGGGCAATCACCTATTCAACCTCTCTTTAAGCATCAAAGACCATTCACCTTGGCACGGAGAGCATGGGAAATAAGGGGTTTGCGATAGGTTAAAGTAAGGAGATACACGTTGACATCTTAGGCCGAAAACTCAGAACAACAACACAAAAAATAAAATAATATAAAGGTTTTCACTGCATGTCAAAGGATGACACAGGCTGAAATCATGGTAAATAATATAAAGTTGATCGAGAATATTTTCCCAACCTGGATCCCTCTTGTGACGAAATGTGATGAAATCTCTCCCTGAGTGTTCGTTTCTTTCTTTGTTTGTAAATCACCACTTCTATTATTTTTCCAAGAGGAAAATAATTCCTCTTCACCTTTTTCTTTACCCTATTAAAATGGGAAATTCATCTACCCAAGTCCAAAAGTTTCATTTTTGACATAAATGCCATTTACCAAAAGTTATGCTATGCTTACCAAAGGCAACCACAAAGGGAATATTTTTTAATTTAAAATAATTCTTTTCCCTTTCAAAATATCTTTCCCATAAATAAAATATGTTTTTACATTTATTTAATTTATAAAGATAAAATTATTCAATTCCTTTATTTGCTTTGAAATAGGTAGAGCTATTATTTTATCTACTTTTATAAAATATGAAGCTATTCATTTCTTTATATAATTAAAAGGTAAAAGAGAGAATTAAAATAGAACTTCAAAGTATTAGTATTTATAATATTAAATTCAATTTAATTCAAACCATAAAGGTTATTGATCATTCCTTATTCAAATAAAATACCTATACTAATATTAAACATTAGTATGGTATTTAAGTGAACTATAAATTAATGTAACCTATGTATCTATTAGTCCTTTATGAAGGGAAATTTTTACCTAATCCTTTTACACACAACACATATGTAAACAAAAGCAAGAAATCAAGTGCATCAAACAAGGTGGGTGATTTATGGTAGACCCAATCACCTATCCTAGCCGAGGACTTACGGTAACTTCTAGGTTATCAACTTTGGCTCTAGATGGTTGGATTTTCCATGATCACCTCAAAAGCAAGAATGAGGGTGGTCATTTAGGTTACCCTAATTTGCCTTAATTTGTTAGAATTTCACAATAATAGATATGCAAAGCATTATACAAGAGATTAAGAGAAGAGAGAATTGATTGATTTATACCAAGGATCAACTCTATATAAATAGCAGAGTTGATCATTGAGAGTCATTGGATTGCAACTCATCAGACCTGATGAAGACACCACTGAGAGCTCTTCTGACACATGGAGGAGTGGAAACTCAAGTGTTTATCCTAGTGGAACTTAAAATAATATTCTCTTATTATAACACCCTCCCTTAAGTGATACTAGGGGAGATTTTTACAAATGAGTCCCAGCAACAAGGCCTGATTAGGTACTCATATAAAATATAGATAGTTGGTGGAAAAAACCCCTGTGGGAAAAACCAACTATTACCTCTTCGTTTTTAAGTGATGGTAAAAACCCAGTGGGAAAAGCCATCAATCAAAATGAAGAAGTATGAAAGAGGATTGTCTTGAGGTGGCGAAGATTGCCCTCTTTTGCAAAAGAAAGATGAGTTCCGGTAATAAGGCCTGATTAGGTACTCATATACAATATAGATAGTTGGTGTAAAAAAACCCTGTGTGGAAAAACCAACTATCACCTCTTCATTTTGAAGTGATGGTAAAAAACTAGTGGGAAAAGCCATCAATCAAAAGGAAGAAGTATGAAAGAGGCTTGTCTTCGAATGGTGAAGATTGTCCTTTTATACAAAAGAATGATGAGTCCAAACAACAAGGCCTAATGAGGTACTCATGTACAATATAATGAGAGGTGGAAGACCTCTATGTCAATGCAACTGTAATACTCCAAGTTTTTCTCATAACTGAAGGTAACGCAAAGAAGGAAATGACTTGGTGAAGATGTCTACAATTTGTGTCTCAGTTGGAATATATTCTAAGTGTATGTCCCCACTCTGAATATGTTGCCTTATGAAGTGCATGTGTATCTCAATGTGATTGGTTCACTAATGTTCAACTAGATTGTGTGCAATATGAATTATGCTTTGATTGTCACACCAAAGAGTTATAGGATGTTTATGGGTGAGCCCTGTATTCTGCCTCTATATAAGATAGGGCTACTACTTGTTGTTTCTTACATAACCAAGCTATTGGTGAGGAACCAAGGCAAAATACATAGCTTAAGGTGGAACATCTATATTCTACTGAATCTGCCCAATCTGAATTTGTGTAGGAAATGATATTCATGGATTTTCCCTTGTAGAAGAGACCAAAGTGAGGAGTGCCCTGCAAGTAACAAAGGATTCTTTTTTTTGCTTGCCAATGACTGAAGTGAGGCTGATAAGAAAATATGGATATGAGGCCAACATCATATGATATATATGGGCGAGTATGAGTAAGGTATAGCAAACTTCCTACAAGCTAATGGTATAGAGTGGCATCACAAAGAGGGGATGAGCAGGAAGTACTAAGATTAATGCCATATTGAAAGGGGGTAGGAGAAGGTTTGCAATATATCATTTTGAATATTTGTATAATATCTAGAGTGTACTTTTATTGGCACAAAGAAATACCTTCATCTGTTTGACTTATTTGGATCCCAAGGAAGTAATGAGCTTTACCTAGATCAGCCATTTCAAATTTTTTAGAGAGGGAGTCTTTTATCATCTGAATGTGAGTCAAGTTACTACCAATGATAAGAATATCATCAACACATATAACAAGAATGGTGATGTTACCTTCATCTCTCCAAATGTAAACTGTGTTATCAGAATCACAAGAAGAAAAACCTATTAAAAGAAGAAATGAGTCTATCTTCTCATACCAAGCTCTAGGGGCTTGTTTGAGGCCATAGAGAGACTTTTAGTTAGCAAAAGACTCATGACTTGGAGTTAGCAATAGTATCAAGAAACATGAGCTAAATTATGATACTCATAACTTGTAGTTAGCAATAGATGTCAATGCTCTAAAAATTTGGAGGCACTACCAATTGGAAAAATCTTTTGAATTAAAAACAAATCACTAGAGTTTAAGATAAGTTTTCACCCAACCATTTTTTGATGTAATATAAAGAAAGTGGATATATTTTGGCTAAATATGACTTTGATATTGAATATATTAAAGTTAAATAGAACAAGATCATTGACGCCTTGAGTAGAAGGCATATAATTACAATTTCCAAGTGTCATATAGACTTAATTAATAAAGTCAAGGAATTGTAACAATTGGTTCGTTATTGCATTGATTGTTGAGCTTGGGTTCAATTAGAACCTAATAAAAGTAGGGATTTTACTATAAGAGATGTTTTGTTATAATAGTAGGGTTATCATACCAAAAATAAAAAATTTAAGGGGTATCACCATGTAGGAAGTACATCATACTCTATATTCTACAAATCCAAGATGGGCAAAACTGAGATAAAACATGAGGAAATACTTTTACTAGTTGGGGATAAAGCATAATATCAATAAATTTGTGGCTAGATGTCTCAAATACCTAAATGTAAAATCTAAACATCAATATCCAACAAGAAAACTCTATTCACATGAGGTATCAAAACACAAGTGACAAGTTATATCTATAGATTTTATTGTAGAACAAGATTCTAACATGATGCTATACTTGTGATGATAGAGAAGTTAGCAAAGGTTATCCACTTTAAATAAGGAAATATCAAGGATGATGCACCCATGCTAGTGAATAATCTTTTCCAAAAAATAATTTTATTGCATGGGTTTCCAAAAATAATTATATTAGATAGAGATTTTAAATTTACATCAAAGTTATGACAATCAAATTGCATGAAGTTTGATTGCACGCTTTGGGCACCAAATTGGCTGACAGTTCCATCTACAAATGGGCAAATAAAGAATATCAATTAAATTCTTGAAGACAGTCTTCAAAAATACTACATGAATAAAAAATCCAAGTAGATTTTACCTATAATAATAGTTATTATGCTTCATTGGGAATGGCTCCATTCAAAACCCTGGATGGGAGAAGATACAAAACACCTCTATCTTGGGGACAATTAGGAATACCGAATGAAAATTGAGTTAGATATTATCAAGGAGATAGAGGAACAATTGAAAATATATGTCAAAGGCTTAAGAAAGCAATTGATAATAAAAATAGCTATGTTGATTTAAAAGAGATCGAGAGAATTCTATATGGAAGATAGAGTCTTCATCAGGGGAAGATTCATTGACCCCTTTGAAATTATAAATAACACTAGTCTTGTGGCCTATAAACTTGCCTTGTTTCCTAGTTTGTCAAAAATCCATGATACTTTCTACATACCCCTACTTAAAAGGTATGTTGCTAAGCTTTCTAATATTCAAAATATCTTGAGTTTGTAGATGTAAAACCCTATGACCATTAAAGTGCAACCTGTTTGGATTTTATGCATGTACTAAGAAAAATTATGTGTACTCTAAAATAGTATAACCTAAAAAATTAATACAAATGACAAAATAAGACCTTTTGACTATCTAAAAATATATACAAATCAATACAAATGACCAAAAACATATACAAATCAATACAAATGACCAAAAACATATACAAATAAATATTCAATATAAAATATAACAAGCACATATACAATGAGCATTTGTTACAACTACCAAACGCATAAATAAATATTTTACAATAAAAAATGGTTTAAAATATAGAAAAACACATTAGTTATTTTTTGTTTTTTTACATCATCCAAAAACAAACACATACATGGAATTATTTTTTAATCATTTAAACATCACATAACCAAATGCATATGCAAACACCACAAGCAACTCGAGCATACAATGTGCAAACAAATATACATAAAAAATTATTGTTATAATTATTTAAATATGCAAACATCACAAACAAATACACTAAACAATTACAAGTTTTTTCTTTATTTTTTATTTTTTATATCCATAAATAAATACATCATCTAAAAAAATATAAGAACAACTAACAATTGTTACAACTATGTAAACTTACAAATAACCAAGAACATACACCAACATAAACAAATATTTTTTGGGCTCTCCTAGCATAGACCCAAGTTCAATTCATGAGAATGGTGATCCCCAATGTGCCTCCACTTTTCATCCTCTTTAAAAAAGAATTACTTTTGTCTTCTTCTTTTTTTAAAATCATCCACGTACAAATGTGTATTGCATATACAAATACACACAATAAATAATTGTAGATGATATAACATCATAGTTAAATAAGCAAGTAGGTATTTTTCAATAAACAAGAAAATATTTAAACAATGAAAAGTTCAATAAAATAACTTCGTTCATTGTTTTTTTAGATCATATACAAAAAAATATATAATGCAAAAAGAAAAACACAATAAAAAATTATCATATAAACAAATATTGCAAATAGTGTAGACAATAAACAAAAAAAATTCATATCTCTTCGTTATTTTTTTTTACATTATTTAGAAAAAAACATACAAAAGACACACAATGAATGAATGTTACAACCTTCTAAATATACCAATAAACAAGTATAAAAAATAAAATAAAATAACCATCCATAAATAAATATATAATACACATAGAATTACAAAGAGTGAATAATTTTTATAATTACACAAATACCGGATAAATCACAAACATACATATACATATCATAAATTAATGTTGTAATCATCCAAAAATACAAATAGCCAAATATATACAATAAAATATAATAATTATCATGTAAAAAAATATAAATAATTGTTATTACTATACAAATACCAAACACAAAACAAACAACTAAATACATTCAAACAAATACATATACAAATAAGTATACATACATATAAATAACCTTACACACATCCAAACATATACAAACAAATACATATACAATAAATAAATATTAAAACCAATTCAACTATACAAACTAAATACATGCAAATACTATTAAACAATTAAAACCAAATAATTAAAACAATAAAATTAACTACTACTATTATAGTTTCATGCATAAACAAATATAAAATACACATAGAATTACATAGAGCCAATATTTTTTATAATTACACACACCAAATACATCACAAACAAACATACAAATACATATCGTAAAAAATTATTATAATCATACAAATAGCCAAATATATACAATAAAATAAAATAATTATCCACAAAAAATATAAATAATTGTTATAACTATACAAACACCAACCACGTAAAAAACAACGAATTGCATACAAAAAAATACATATACAATGTCGTCGGACTGAACGCTTGTCCCTTTCCTAGTGCTTTTAGTGGCGTAAAAGGTTTAAAATGATTGTGCCATGGCGGTTATAGGGGCGGACTACGCGAAGATCTTTGCGGCAGCTTCCGGAGTGGATAGTGTAGAATACTGTGGCGGCCATAAAAGTTACAGCCTGTCGGGATTCGTGGTGGCTACCAATTCCACCATGTTAAAAAAAAAATACATATACAATGAATGATTGTCATAAGTATATAAACATATAAATAACCTTACACACATCTAAACATATAAAAACTAATATATATACAATAAATAAATATTAAAACAAATCTAATTATACAAATTAAAGACATGCAAAAAATATTTCACAATTAAAACAATAAAATTAATTACATCTATTATAGTTCCATGCATGAAAAAATATGAAATACACAAAGAATTACAAAGTCAATAATTCTTAGAATTATACACACCAAATACATCACAAATAAACATACAAATACATATCATAAAAAAAAAAAAGTTGTAATCATCCAATCATACAATAGCCAATAAATACAATAAAATAAACTTATCATCCACAAACAAACATACAAATACATATCTTAAAAAAAAAAGTTGTAATCATCTAATCATACAAATATCCAAATATTTACAAAGAGTCAATATTTCTTATAATTATACACAGCAAATACATCACAAACAAACTTACAAATACATATCATAAAAAAAAAGTTGCAATCATCCAATCATACAAATAGTCAAATATACACAATAAAATAAACTAATTATCCACAAACAAATATAAAATGCAAAAAAAAATATAAATAATTTTTATAGCCAAACACAACAAAAACAACTAAATACATGCAAACAAATACATATCAAAACATATACAAACAAATATATATACAATAAATAAATATTAAAACCAAAACCAATCCAACTATACAAACTAAAGATATGCAAAAAGGTATTTCACAATCAAAACTAAATAATTAAGACAACAAAATTAACTACTAATATTATAGTTCTCTCTTCTACATTAATTACAAAAAAAGTATACATACATGCAAAAAAATATTTCACAATCAAAACCAAATAATTAAAACAATAAAATTAACTACTTCTATTATAGTTCTCTCTTCTAAATTAATTACAAAAAAGTATATATATAATGAATAATTATTATAATTAGTGTTCAAAGCTCCATAACACATCGTCAATCCCCCTATAGAAGAATAGATTGCTTGCTGCCCAAGAAACATAGTAAAGCAAAGGAATGGCATACGAAAGGATTTAAGGAGTTATAATATCCACCTTGGAAAACGTTACAGGGAAGGACTTCATGCAGAGAGTTTTAATATCACTTGCCATAAACTTTCTAAGACATCATTTCTCTCTCAAAGCTCAAGAAACCTCATGCAAGAATTACATCGAAGTGGTTACAAGTTTTATCCTCCACAAGCTTTACACAAGTGCCCACATGAGTGCCCATACGTTAAAAAATGATTAAAGAGTGTTGAACAAAAAATTGGAACATTATAGAAGGAAAGGAGCACTCATTTGTAACAAGTGTGACATGTGTCATAAAGCCCATGATTATTCATCCATAAAAGGTACCCTAAGTCCAAAGTTCAAAAGGAAGAAAAGCACAATCAAAACCATACAAAGTGTAGTATGGAAGGAAGCAAGAAGGAGCATTAAAGGCTCTTGGTATTGAATGTCAAACCATCCTATTTTTATAGCACCTATGTACCAACATTGAAGACAAGCAACTCCAAGGTATATCCGTTGATTCTAGCACCAAAGGTGACATTTATATTGTTGTTATATCTAGCCAAAGAACACACCGAACAATGTGGAGATTTAGAATCCAAAATGTAAGGTTTAATCCCATTTTATTAGTGCTTTCATATTTGGAGATTTAAGGGTTATAAACTAAGGTTAAAACATAGATTTTGAAAGCAAAAGCTATAAGGGATAACTTATCTAATTGAATTAATATTTGCAATTTAACCTAGGAGAAATAAGGAATTCTACTTGGATTAAATTATTTAACATTTTTCAAATATTATTATTTTTCTAATTTTCCAAATTTGGGAGCCACAAGGGTTACTACATCAAATTAATTTATTGGAAATTAGAAATAATCCAAGGAATATAAAAATATGTTATTAGGGTATTTACTAAGGTTGGATAATTATAATTTTTCCTGTCTCAAAACTTCTAAGAAGAGACAAAAGAAATCCAAAATTAAAACCTCTTTGTACTTAGTTCAATTAGGAGTAATAAGATGTTAAGAAGATGATTTTTGATTTACAAAACTTGTACAAAATCAACCAAAAATGAACTATATTTTTACAAAAGCACAATATCATACTCCAAAATCATTAGGGAGTCATAAGGTATTCTACAAAACTTCATTATAATAATATTTTTTTAAGATTATCAAGTAGGGAAGATATAAGCTTTCTTCAAATCCTAAAATTAGGTGTTCATACTCCCATAACTAGGGAGACATAAGGTAGCCTACAAACCTAAGGATTAATAAAGGTTTTATAAAATTTATATTATATACTTCAACTAGGGATCATATATCCTAAAACTTGGGAGCTATAAGGTAGACTACTCTATCCATAAGAATTTAGGTTATACAAATATCTATTGGCATACTTAGCAATGCTCTTAGAAGTGGAATAAGGAAAATACCAATATGGATTAAGAACCTGATGGATTACAATGATGAAAAGGGCAAAGAAACAAAACCAATACAATACAAAAAATAGTTATAAAATCAAAAACTATGTAAAGGAATATTCATCCAATGAATCTAATGAACAAAAATAGGAAAATATTGATCAACAAGACTTTATGCAAAAATGATAGCTTCAATTGTGCACATATGGTTTGAAGACCTTATTAAGAAGATAGACAAACATGATACTCTTAACATTTACTACAAAACTGACAAATCATCTCTATTGTGCACTTATTGCAACCAATATGGTCATGAAAAATGAATTATTTGAGATTCCATCCATGCAAATATTGTGAATGGAACAAATCACTCATATTTATCCTATCACTTTAAATATAGGTACTATAAAGACTATGAAAGAAGATTACTTCAAAGACTAAACTATTACCTTCAAGAACTTATTTCAGATAGATCTAATAACATTGTGCACAAGGTTGATACTTATGAAGGATAGAGAAATAGATCTTACCAAGGTATAAAAGAAGGAAGAATGATAAATTTAGATCCACTCAAGACATGCACTATCATGAGAGCGATGGTCCACCAAATATGCTTGACATCAAGGAGAAAAGAATGGAAAAAGACAAGAAGCCATGACATGAAGATTGAAGCAACAAAAAAAGAACCAAATCAAGACTGCTCTGAACAAACCAAAGAAGAAGATCCATATTGAATACTAATACCTAAATAATGTAAAATAGGGAGTGTTATAAATAGAGCATATTCCATCATTTGGGTTATGTAAATGTATCTTCTAAGGTACATACTTAGATTACTTTAGGGGCAAGTTATCTAGTTACTTCATGCAATGTAATGAATGCACAAGTGTCAATGTGCAAGCTGCATATGTGCAATTTGTACCTTGCACAACTAGGTAGAGTGTTGGCCAAGGAACTTGTGTTCCTATATAAGGAAGACCTCATTGTTAGATAGATATAGATCCAAGGGATATAGTCAGATAGTGTAGCTTAGGGGATAGTACAATTATGTATACTTCGCCATCTATTGGGGATGGGTGCAATGTAGTTCAATAGCTTTATTAATGGAGTGTTCATTTATTCCATAGTTACATTGAATTATTTTATATGATTTCTATTTATAGTATATTTCAATCATCTAGCAGATTTACTTTCTTTCATATTATTCTGCATCTTGTGATTGTTATCTCCAAATGCTCATTACATCAAAAGCTAACAAGACCTTGTACTCAATGGATGTTGAGGAAGGAGTTTGCTATTGGTCCCTCCATATGGTAGGATATCCTAGTTTCGATGGGTTGTTAGGGGTGGGTTAGTTGATAAATCTAGCTTCTTTGGCTATGATGGACCCCAAGGTTTCAAAGCTCCTTTTTTTGATGGGTTATTTTGGAAGATCCTTATTCTTCATGGACTATTGTAAATATTGGGTTGTGTTTAGGTTGGATCTTCATTTTTTGTGGAATTTTTGTTGGTTTCAACTGGTGGTTGATGAAATAAAATTGAGTTCTAAAAGAAGAAAAAAATATAAAACCCTAAGAGCGCTTAGAAAAAAAATACAATCCTACCCAATAGGAGAAACCAACCATGGAACCTAGCTTTTCGAAGACACAGTACAACTTCCACCATCTTTTATGATTACCACCTATGCGTTTTCATGGTTTACGTGAGGTACAATTACCTTAGAGCAAAGACCGAGCCTCGGATCACGTACATTTGTTATGTTTTAAATGTCACATCGTCTAACTCATGTACAAAGAAAAATTATAGTGTCCAACTCACATTATGTAGGGTAGGTTCAATGACCTTAAATATCACAATGGCTACCATGCTTTTTCTTTCGTCTGTAATCATGTAAAATTTATATTTATTACACCAAGATAAACATATCTTGATTTATTTAGGAAAGTGGCCCCCTGTGAATAATATATATTTTTTATTACATTGTGTTGAAGTTAGTGATAAAGATAGTATTATAATCAAGTTTTATCGTCTTTCTAAAAAATCATATTTAATATCTTATATTATTATTTAGTTATCTTATTTTATTTTATATTTATAATAGGATAGTGTGAAAAACCTTTATGACTGACGCTCAAGGCTACGCATTCCCATCCCAACCATTAGCCCTTGTAAGGTCGAGAGTTAAGCTTATTAATAAGGGGTTAAGATAGAGATCTAAGCTTATTAATAAGGGATAAACACACTCTCATACACACAACCACCCCTTCAGTTAAGCTTATCAATAAGGGGTTAAGACTGATATATAAGTTTATCAATAAGGGATAAACACACAGCCATAAAAACACCCACCCATCTATTATAGTTCCCTCTTCTACATCATATAATGAATAATTGTTATAAGTACAAAAGCAAACAAAAACAAACACACACAAAATTTAGAAAAAAAAAGAAGTTAAAATAACACAAATTAATAGTCTTAACATCGACAATGTCAAAGGTCATATGGAACAATCTAATAAAGGGCAACAATAGAATTTTCTACTTCAACCACTCTTCTATATCACTTATAAATAAATAATTGTTTCAAGCACACAAATAATTAAATAAACATTAATTATTTATTTTTCTTAATTTTTTTATTACTCAGAAATATTTGTTGAGGTGTATTTGTTTATTTGTGTGGTATAATATATTTATGTATGCTTAAATGATGTAGAAAAGAAAATCTAAATGAAAACGTAAAAAAATTTTGTTTTAACCACTTCTTTTTATTATATATTTTTAAATGATTTTTTATATACTTGTATAGTCATCACTAGTAGTTACCTCAAAACATGCAACAATATAATGTTGGTAAACATAATAATTTTATCAAACCAATTTTAATTATTTAACCACTTTTAAAATATGCTATAAAAATTGTTCTTAAACATTTTTTGCTAAATAAATAAAATATATATAATACTTTGAATATAAAAAAAACATTAAATGTAGCATGCCCTTTTTTTCTAGAAAAACATCTCATCTTTTATGAGCAATATCCGATATAGATGATTCGTAGACCAATTTATGTAAATTCTAAAGGGCTTTAAAATGAGTGCTCATATTAAATAAATTGAATAGTATTGAGAGAGATACGATCTTTTGAAGACATCCATTTAGAACAAGGGCAATGACAAATTTTTAAGTAAAAACAAAAAAACAAAATTGTAAATATCTATCAAAAAATGTTTGGATGATGGGAAGAGCAACAAAGAGCTAGGGAAACAACGAAATAAGATATTTAATCTAGTCTTAGAAATTTTCAGCTAAGATATACTCTAAATTTTAGTAGATATTATCTAGCTATAATTTACTTCCCATTAACCAATTTAGAGTTAAATCCTTTGAAATATCTCTACTAGTAGAAGTTAAGGAGGACCTCACAGAGCAATGATCCTTGTTGCTCTAAGATAAAACAACCATTGGTAAATTTAATGGGTCTTAGCCAAGGGTTTCAACTTTAAGAAAATTGATTGATATGAGATGGAAGTCTCTAGGAGTGAATCTAACCTTTCTTTCTGATGGGGAGCCAAAAATCGCTCAGCCCAAATCCTCAAACTCTCATTCATTAAACTTAAAAAAAATTACAATACTAGCCTCGTAGGCGTAGTTTCTTGATTAGAGCAGCACTTCCCTTGATGGGGAGCTCATATTCACCACCTGCTTTTATTACAATGTCTGGTTTTTTTTTTCTATTTTACAGCATTTCTCCCCCTGGAAGAAAAACAGCCGAAACAGGTCTAGAATGGCCCTCTTGCCTTCAGCTCTGCAACTCTATCTCAGCAGTTTTTTGACCCCTTGTGCATGCCTTTGCTTCCCCTTTTAAAATATCTGGGTTTTTTTCAAGGTACCGACCCTCTAGGCCATTAATGACCCACCTGGAAGAATACATCCTCAAAATCTGAAAAGTCGGCTCTTCCCCCAGCCTTCGTGACTGAACCTTCACATCTTTTACCCTAACTGGCAACTGCCACCGGGTCAACCATGGAAACACGCATTGATGAGCCGTCTGAACGTCTTTGACCTCTGGGCACAACATTCGAGTGGCCGCCATGCTCAACAAGCTTACCGAGCAAGAAATCATGCATTAATGAGGCCTTTGACTGCCTTGGGAAACACCGTCTGGGAACGCATGCCTTTTCGAATCGTGAACTAGCAGTATGTCGCGATATCGCGATATTTTTCTTCCTCACTGCATTTCTCTTCTTTGGGTCGCAATATCGCGATAGCTTTGCTCTCTGCTTTCTCTCTCTGTTTCGGGTCACAAAATCGTGACATGTCACGATATCGCGACAGCTTTGCCTTTCGCTTTTGCTCTCTACTTCGGGTCGTGAAATCGTGATAGTTTCTTTCTGCTTCTTCGGTCACGATTTCGTGACATGTCACGAAATCGCGACATTTTTTCTCTGGCCTTTCCTGTCTTCTTTTGATCACAATTTCGTGACATTTTTCTTCAAACGCCCTCTCTCTCCTGTTTCGGTTGCGATTTCGCGACATGTCGCAAAATCGCGACATTTTCTTCGGGCACCTTCCCTCTCCTTCTTCAGTCGTGATTTCGCGACATGTCACGAAATCACAACATTGTTTTGTTTTATGCCTTATCTCTCCATCCTGAGTCGCGAAAACATGACATGTCGCGATATCGGAACACTTTTCCTCTCTTGCGCCTTTTCTCATCCTTGTCACGAAAACGCGACATGTCGCAATATCGCGACACTTTTCCTCTCCTGCACATTTTCTCGTCCTTTGGTCGCGATATCGCAACACTTTCTCTCTCTTGATCCTCTTCTCGTCTTCTGGTCATAAAAATGTGACATGTCGCGATATCGTGACACTTTTTCTTCTTTGCCGACATGTCGTGATATCGCGACACTTTTTTTTCTTTGTGGTATTTTGCCTTTCGTTGGATGCTCCTGCATCAGACAACCAAGGTGGATTGAGAAGTGACCTTCACTTCTTCTCCTCTGGTTCAAGCCCTCTGCGTAGCTCCTCTTGCAGGGCCTGAACTTGCCTCTACAAAGCTCTGAAATCTTCTGCTGGCACCATATTTCTTCCACCACCATGATTTCTTCGTAGAGGCATTCTGTTTGTTTCTCTTACAACCCTTCCATAGATCCTGGCGCAAGCTGCCTCACTTTCGACGATCTGCTCACACACTCAGGAAATCCCACTCTTTCACAGATCCTTGTGCAAACTGCCTCACTTTAAATGATCTGCTCATACACTCAGGAACTCCCGCTCTTCCACAGATCTTGGTGCAAACTGCCTCACTTTCGACGATCTGTTTACACACTCAGGAACTTCTGCTCTTCCACAGATCTTGGTGCAAATTGCCTCACTTTCGATGATCTGTTTACACACTCAGGAACTCCTGCTCTTCCATAGATCCTGGTGCAAACTGCCCCACTTTTAGTGATCTGTTTACACACTCAGGAACTCCCGCTCTTCTACAAATCCTGGTGCAAACTGCCCCACTTTTGGTGATCTGTTTACACACTCAGGAACTCTCGCTCTGATACCACTTGATGGGGAGCCAAAAAATTTCTCAGCCCAAATCCTCAAACTCTCATTGATTAAACTTAAAAAAAATTACAATACTAGCCTGCAGACGTAGTTTCTTGATCAGAGCAGCACTTCCCTTAATGGGGAGCCCAGATTCACCACCTGCTTCTATTACAATGTCTGGTTTTTTTTTTCTATTTTACAGCATTTCTCCCCCTAGAAGAAAAATAGCCCAAACAGGTCCAGAATGGCCCTCTTGCCTTCAGCTCTACAACTCTATCTCAGCAATTTTTTGACCCCTTGTGCATGCCTTTGCTTCCCCTTTTAAAATCTTTGGGTTTCTTTCGAGGTCCCGACCCTCTAGGCCATTAATGACCCACCTAGAAGAATACATCCTCAGAATCTAAAAAGTCGGCTCTTCCCCCGCCCTTCGTGACTGAACCTTCATATCTTTTACCCTAACTGGCAACTGCCACCAGGTCAACCGTGGAAACATGTATTGATGAGCCGTCTGAATGTCTCTGACCTCTAGGCATAGCATTTGAGTGGTCGCCATGCTCAGCAAGCTTACCGGGCAAGAAATCATGCATTAATGAGGCTTTTGACCGCCTTGGGAAACACCGTTTGGAAACGCGTGCCTTTTCGAATCATGAACCAGCTGTATGTCACGATAAGATGGGATATACGAAAAAATAATACCCCAATTAGAGTCCAACAAAAACTTATGTATAAAACTACATCAAATACTTACAAATGTATATAGATGAGGATTGTTTTCAACTAAAAATATAGGTCAAGACAAATGAAAGTAAATATGTTTTACTAGATAACAAGAGGTTGTTACATTTAAGCAAGCCCAAAAATATCGAAAACCATACATAACATAAACAAATATATAGTCCATAGATAACCTATTAATTGTGGCTACAAAGCATATAGATAATCAAATAAGTTACAAATTAAAAAAAATTAAAAAAATAGAAATAAAGAAAAACAATGAAACTACTACTCTTCTTTTACTTATATATATATATATATATATATATATATATATATATATATATATATATATATATATACTTCAAAAACTTATTCACACTCAAATGGAATACATGCATACATATCATAAGCAAAATAAGTATCCAATCTAGAAATAATAACCATAAATGTTTATTATAATTAAAAAATCCCATAAATAGTCATTATAAGTATAAAAGATAAAGCAAAAATTCTAACATCCACAAGGACATACGCCACTTGAGACTACCCTTGTTTTTATTTTACTATAAAAAGGAAATGATTTTAAAAATATAGAAAATCAATGAAACTACTACCCTCTTACTTTTCTATATCATTTATATATAAATACATTATATATATATATATATATATATATATCTATTCTCCATATTAAATACTTAAAAAAAATATTTCTTCACACTCAAATGATGAAATACATGCGTAAATATTATAAACAAAATAGACATCCAATCTAAAAATAATAGGCCATAAATATTTAAGATACTTATAAATCCCACCATACTTCATTACTAAAACATGGTTTACAACCTTACACCTACAAGATTAGAACCTTGAGCCTCTATTCAAAGTTCCAAAATCTCCACCATACATCAAAATACAATTGATTAAAATAATAAAATTATTACCTCTCTAATCTCTTTTTTCACGTGATCTATACATAAACATATAAATAAAGTAAACAAACACAAAGGTTGTAAATCATGCTTTAGTAGTGAAGTGTGGTTCAATAACCATATAGTGGATAAAACAAGGGTAGTCTCAAAGATTAGAACCTTGACCCTCTATTCAAAGTTCCAAAATCTCCATCATACATCAAAATATAATATTAAAAAAAATAAAATTATTACCTCTCCAATCTCTTTTTCATATGATCTATACATAAACATATAAATAAAATAAACAAACACAACTCTTAATAAATATTTCATAATCAAAAGTAAATAGTCAAGAAACAAACTAGATCAATACATGTACAATGAATAATAGTTACAATTAAAAATATATACAAATGACAAAAAACATATACAAATAAATATTCAATACAAAATATAACAAGCACATATACAATGAACATTTGTTACAACTACCAAACGCATAAATAAATATTTTACAATAAAAAATGGTTTAAAATATAGAAAAACAAATTAATAATTTTTTATTTTTATTTTACACCATCCACAAACAAACACATACATGGAATTATTTTTTAATCATTTAAACATCACATAACCAAATGCATATGCAAACACCACAAGCAACTAGAGTGTACAATGTGCAAATATTGTTATAATTATCTAAATATGCAAACATCACAAGGAAATATGCTCAACAATACAAGTTTTTCCTTTATTTTTTATTTTTTATATCAATAAATAAATACATCATCTATAAAAAAAATATATGAACAACTAATAATTGGTATAACTATGTAAGCCTACGAAAAACCAAAAACATGCACCAACATAAACAAATATTTGTTGGGCTCTCCTAGCATAGACCCAAGTTCAATTCATGAGAATGGTGATCCCCAATGTGCCTCCACTTTTCATCCTCTTTAAAAAAAGAATTACATTTTTTTTTTAAATCGTCCACAAACAAACGTATATTGCATATACAAATACACACATTAAATAATTGTAAATGATGTAACATAATAGTTAAATAAGCAAATAAGTATTTTTCAATAAACAAGAAATTATTTAAGAATGAAAATTCCAATAAAATAACTTTTTTTTTTTTTTTTTTTGTAGGTAAAAATTATATTAAAAGCGGGTTTTGAAAGGACCCCAAAATCTTTTTACAAGTCAAACGACCAAACCAAATGTCAAGAACAATCAATTTGAAGAATCTTGCCCAGCAGAAAATAGACAGTTTGGAAAAACCCACCCAACGGGAAAAGAAAATTTTGAAAAATCTCGCCTAGCGGGAAACCACAAAATCTGAAAAATCCTTCCCAACAGGAAACCACCAAATCTGAAAAATCCTGCCCAACGGGAAGCAGCCAAAAACCACCAGGTTGGAAATCCCGCCCAACGGGAAAATCGATAGATTGGAAAATCCAGCCCAGTGGGAAACCACCAGTTTTGAAAAATCCCGCCCAACGGGAAACCACCAGTTTTGAAAAATCCCGCCCAACGGGAAAACATGCAGGAAACATACAGGATGACGAATTTGAAAATCCCGTCCAACGAGAAGCAACGGAAAACCACAAGATTGGAAATCTCACCCAGCGGGAAAACTAGAAGATTTGAAAATACCGCCCAACAGGAAATCTCGTCCCACCCAGTAGGAAAACCGGAAAATAAATGGGATTGAAAAATCCTATCTAGGAGGAAAACCAACAAGAATAGAAAATCTTGCCTAGCAGGAGAACTAGCAGAAGAACAGGTTTGGGAAAATGCAGCATTGGAATCCCGCTAACAGGAGTACGAGGAAGCCAGAAGGATTCAGGGAAAACAAATGCAGGCACAAATAAAGGATCTCATAAGCCACAAAGGACCAGGGACCCACTATCCTTGTTCACAAACAGTTACAAGGAAGAGGAACTGGGACTTGGAACAACTTAGAAACAAGAAAAGACCCCCCCCAAGGCCAAGAACAAGATCTGAGAGTCCACCAACAAGTAGGACCAGAAAGCAGAATCCCTTGAACAAAAATTGAAACAAAAACCTGCAAAGCCTAGGAAGAAAGCAGCAGCAGACTCAAATATGGGATTTTTGAAAACCTAAACTGAGGGATCTAGGGGTTTGCATGCATAGATCACCAATCCCCCCAAGATCGAGACATGCAGCAGAAAATCCAAAGCACCCAAGCAAAAAGGACTAGGAATCCCCATCCTTGCACACTAACAACTTCAGAGAATTGGGATTGGGGCTAGAAACAACTCAAGCACAGGAAGAGCCAACAAACAACTAAATACATTCAAACAAATACATATACAAATACCAAACACAAAAAAAACAACTATATACATTCAAACAAATACATATACAATGAATGATTGTTATAAGTATACAGACATATAAATAACCTTACACACATCCAAACATATACAAAAATATATATACAATAAATAAATATTAAAACCAATTCAACTATACAAACTAAATACATGCAAATACTATTTAACAATTAAAACCAAATAATTAAAACAATAAAATTAACTACTAATATTATAGTTTCATGCATAAATAAATATAAAATATACATTGAATTACATAGAGCCAACAAATAGAAACTGAGCAGTTAGAAAGACGACAAAATCGACAATATCATGAGGTTTTTCTGTCCAAGGACCTTGCAATAGACGATGATTTTTTTTAAAATAGGTTATAAATGAAAAAAAAAAAAAGTGCCATATCGCATCCGAAAAATGGATATTTGTGCTAAGGGGTAGTTATACTTCAAAAAGTCCAGTTATTATATTTATGATGTGAGTTTATAAAATAATTAAACTTTAAGTATAGAAAAAAATAAAAGTATATTTATAAAGTAAATATTTTAGAATTTTTAAGGTATTTAATTAATTTAAACATAATTGAAAAGACTTGCATAAATATTTTCATAGTCATCATGATTGTATAGCTCATTGTATTTCATTAACATGTATAGCAATTATGAAATGAATGATAAAATAAAATTAATTATTATTTAAATTTAATTAATCAAATATCATATTTAAAATTCAAAATATATTCAATTGAAATGTTATAAACATAGGAACTGAAATTAAAAATAATAAAAAGATTCATTTACTGATAAATTTATAATTTCATTGAAATTTTAAACAAAGTTTATATTCTAAAATAGGTAGAAAAATGATTATTGTTGACCATACACAGTAATTGATATTGTTAAATTCTAGGCTTCATCAAATTTTTTAATTGAATTTATAAATAGTAAATAAATATATCACAACACACAAAAAAAACACACCTTCGAGGAGATTTATGGCTATCTCCACAAACGTTTGGAGAGGGTCTTGTAACCCCTCCCCTTTAAAATATAAATTTTATTAATATTGATTGTGTTGATCTCAAATTACAATTAAGAATTCTAATATCAAAAAACAACATAATAAACTCATCTTGATCTTATTTTTCAACCTTTAAAAAAAAAAAAAACCTAAGCAAATCTATGCTCATCTACATTCTATTTCTCAACCTTTAAAGAGAAGATATAAATGAATCTTACTAATATAATTGTTAATCTATTCTAATACCATCATGATATACATGATGTATTTGTATTACTAAAATAAAAAAACAAATATACAAAATGAACAAAAATATAATTAATTCTAATAAAAATATTATAATATATAAAATATGTAATAGTTTTCTTGTTCGCCTCCACTAAGGTTAAGGTTGATGATGCAGATGCAGATGCCACATCAAGGTGGTGATCATCACTTTTCTTGTTCAGCTCCCTTGAAGGTGATGATGCAGACGCCCCATTAATAAGGTTGTTGTCCACCTGAAACGATATTTATAACACATTAAGCATACAGTGAACATTCACTTAGAACCATACACATAATATCAGGCCCAGGTAGCAAAATTAATACTGCCTACCTCATTTGTACTGGGCAATATTGACAGGATGCTCCTCGAGGGGGTGTCCGCAGTTGTATTCTGTCTACAAACGACTGATAGCTTTTCAACTCTCTCCTCCACCCTTTTGAAATGCCCACTTTGGAGATCACAAACTCCACCTAGTGTTGTCATTCCTGATTCTCCCCATTTTTGGTATACTGCTTCCTGCAGTACATAAGCATGCAACATCTTGATAACCAATCTACAGATCTTTTAACAAAATATCATATTAACCAACATATGCAAATATAATAGAAATAGTAGCAACATCTTTTGAGCAATGTACTCCATCACATCCCTCAACAATATCTCATTTCCACTATTGAATAGAACATACAACTCAGTTGTAGACAATGAGCAACCCCCATTAACCTATCCAAAAATTTTATTAAAAAAAGTGCAAATACTAGCAACTTTTGGCAACTCACCTTCCTGGCCTTGCTGTTGTCTTTCGCTCTGGTTATGCTTTTGTAGGAAATTTCAGTTTGCAGCCCAATTTCTTCCTTACCAAATTTGCAAAAGCCTTAACCACAGAGTGACTTTTAATGGACCCTGGAGACAACAGGCATATAGGTAGCAGTGGTAATTTCATTTGCACTTGGCCCAGCTTTCCATAAAACCTTAAATTTACATGTACAGTGCTCCTTACCATCTACCAAACCGTGTTCTCCTATAAACCTGCAACCACACATATTCTCTTACTAACGCATACCATGGCACGACCAAAGGGCGCAGTGGAATATTACTTTGTAAAAAGTCCCACAGGAAATTGATACCGATCACAATTCATACTACTTTAAGCAAACGAAACTTAAATGACATGGTTTACCCCAGACCCCAAAGCAAAGCAGAGCAGAGCAGACTTCTTTAAACGTGCGTGCAGTGCCGTATTGAACAAGCAAAGCTGAGAGATGAGGATGAGCCTCGGATCGCGTGCGTACATTTCTTTATGTCTAGCTCATGTACCGAGAAAAAATCATAACGTCCAGCAGGGTAGGTTCAACGGCTTTCAATGTCACAACTGCTTTTTCTTTCCTGTGTAATCATTAAAATATATCTTTATGTACGGAGAAAAATCCACACTTTCAACGGCTTTAAATGTCACAACGGCTACCGTGCTCGTGCTTTTTCTTTTATCTGTAAAATAATTATATATTATTTACTATTCAAATTGTATGTTCCTTATATTTGCTTGTAATTGTAAAAGTCCTTACGGTTTTACCACAAACAAAAATATAATTTGTTCATTTTTTTTTTTTTTAATAAATTTTTAGGTTAGTTACAGTTTTCACAAGACAACATAAAAACTTAATTTCATATATTCTTTTTGATGTATTAAATAAAATTGAATTTTTTTTCTTCCTTATAGTAAACTATGCTATCAATAGGTAATTATGATTAAACCCATTATTAATTTTTTAAATAAAAATGCAGGCCAACAATAAATTAAGTAAAAGTTTCAGGAATAATATAATAGAAATAGGGAAAATAAAATTCTGATTATCATAGCCACCTGTTGTAGGTGAGTTGGAGAGGAGAGGGCAATCCTCCAAGGGAGGTCCGAGGTTCAAATCTCCACCCTACCAAAAAGTTGAATTGGGTATCCAAAATCCAATTGATAATGTTTGTGCGGGCAGAGTCGAGTGCTCTCGAGTGACTTTGACGGTGTAGAATCCCTTGTTCGTGGTCTCTCAGACCAAGGCGGCCCCGCAAGAGATTTTTCGCTTAAAAAAAAAAAATCTCATTATCAAATAATTGATCTTTAAATAACAAAAAATTGTTATATTAATAGGTTGTACATGAAATTAAATTTAAGACTATATAAAATAAGAAAAACAATATTATATCATTGTATAATTATACATTTTTCTTTGTATTACACTCTATCATAATGCAATTAAATATATGATTAAAAAATACACAAATAAAATGACACTTATCATAATGCAATTTTAAATTGTGTCATCAATAGGTAAGTATCATTAAATCATTTATTAATTTTTAAAATAAAAATACACGTTGCACAATAAATTAAGTAGAAGTTTAAGAACATTATATTTAAGAAATAGGGAAAATAGAATTATCTTTATCAAACAATCAATCCTTAAATAATAAAAAATTGTCAATATTAATTCTTTGAACATGAAATTAAATTTAAGATACTATAGAATAAGAAAACCAATATTATATCATTGCATAATTAAACATTTTTCTTTGTATTACACTCTATCCTAATGCAATTAAATATATGATTAAAAATACATAAATACAATGATATTTATAAAATTTCTTGATATTATGCTTCATGGTTGTACTTGATTTATGTTAAACTTGCACATTAACTTTTCTAATCATAAGATTGAATTTTATTTTGCAAAAATCACTATGCTCCAACTATTATGAAGCTCATCATCAGTGGTTCCTTGCTAAAATTCGCTCCTAGACTTAAGGCATCGACTATGCAACAAGTCTCCACTCATAATTTTATAAGTAGGGTTTCTACTAGAAATGGGGTCACTTACAAAGCAACCTAATAAATTAATCCCCCAAAATATTGTATAAAGTAATGATTTGAAGCTATCTCCTAATTTTGATCTAAATATTTTGGTTGAGATGGATTACAATCATTTTTCTCAAGTATTACAATATTTTTAAAGTAGGGTTACCATCGAATATTTCATGGTTGATTGATATCCACTGGCTGCCCATATCTAGTCTTGGATCCAAGAGGTATGGAAGTTGATAGGCCTTCAAGTTGTTAAAGCTAGGAGTCTCTCTAAGGGTTTTTATTCCTTTTCCTTTGGGCTAGTTGAGTAGACAAAAGTTGTTTGTGAGGTACAAACATGGATTTATTTTCGTAATTTTTTAGTCATGTCTAGTTATGACCCTAACATTATAGCTCATGGTAGAATGTGTCTTCAATACCAAGTGTAGGTTGAATTTTTAGGTTTACCCATTTATTTCGAAAATATTACTCTTCAAGTTTATGAGAATATTGAAGAATTTGTATGTTTTAAAGCTCCTCACTAGTTCTAGCCATGACCATTTCCTAGGGCCTATGTGCAAATTTCGCTTTGCAAAGATCTAAAGGATACAATGCACTTTAGATTTGATGATAAAATTCATCGTTAGAATGTCCAATATGATAATCTTCTAATTCTCTACTTTTGATGTCAAAGTATGGAGCACCAAGTTAAGGCTTTCCTTTGATGAATAGATATTAGGTGAATCCTATGGTGCAAGAAGATTTGGATAGTTTGCAAATTGAAGAAATTAATATTTAGACCTAAGTGGTTGTAGAAAAATTAAATATCAACCTTACGTACTTAAAATTTTTGTAGCTTCTCAAGTCAACAAAAAAATTATTAGGCCTTTCTTAGGTCTGGTGAAACCTTCTAGATCTTAGCCCTAACAAGTCCCTAGGAAATCTCAAATCTTTGTTCCTATTAATGCACAAAGGCATACTTGTCCTAAGTCATTGACTCACTCTAAAATACCCATAGGTAGCCATAGCAAAAAAACAAGAACCCTTATTTTATTGGGGGAATATATGAACCTGCCCAATGGTAGTGATCTTACCTCACTTAATAGGTTTGAGGTACTTTAGGGTGATGATGAAACTGAAGATGTAGATAACGAAGGAGAGGATATAGATACACTTCCTCACACTCCCAAAGATTGTCAATGAACTAGTAAGTTGTCTCTCATGGAATGTCGGGGATCTTTCTAACCTACACAAAAGAAGAATTTTTAAAGAATTTTGTAAAAAAAGAAAAATCTATTTCAATTATTTGTTTTCAAGAAGTAGAAAACATCAAAAAAGAACTAAATATTTTCTCGAGTCTCTTAAAAAATCCTCTATAGTGGTTTAGAAAGAACAACCTAGAGATCATGACACCATGGTCATGCATCCCTGTCTTGACCCAAAATCCAATTCCAAATCCAAGAGCCAAGAACCAAGAGTTAGAACCAATCTAGTGAGTACATCATTGCCAAGTATTCGTAAAAAACCAAATAATGTAATAAGAAAGGGATGTTAGAAAATTATTATTATATAATTTGAGAGAAATTTGAAGATACAAAATAGATATCGTTGATCTTCAATAGAATAGGGAACATCAAATTTCTCTTAAAAATTTAAGACACACCATATTGTATATATGCTTTTACAACTTTTTAATAATCTAATTTTTTTCAAACAAATAAATTATAATATTCCATGCTTGATCCATCATTTATTTAGGTTAGATAATCTAAATATATTTTGGAAAAGTGCCCAAGCTTGACATTACCTCTCTTTTAGCCTCATCAAGATAAGATCTACTTTATCTTATTGGTTATCCACCATGTTGAAATCACAAAAAACTAGCCAGGGGCTATCTAGGAGATTTTGAGAAAGTTGATTTCATAGCTCAACTCTATCCTCAACATAATTAGGAGCATAAACATTAAGGAATACCAACAATAAGTTATCAACAAAAATATAAATTCAAACAATCCTATGGTAGGGTGTTTGACCCGTGATTGACCACCATCCTTACACCATACTATACCCCAAAATTTATATATTCTTATATTGATGATGACTTCACAAGCTACCTATGGACAAACATGGAAAACATGATACTACTACACATCATCAATAATGAAGGTATTGTAGAGGTCTAGAGATGTTTGGTGGCCATGTAGAGGTAAGAGGTCTATGTATAAGATATTGATATAGAAACTATTGTTTAGGGATTCAAATCCATACAACCATTTTTCTAAGTTCTTGCTTTGAAAAAAATAAAGCCAAAACATGAAGAATAAGAGAGAACAAAAATAACTAGGCCAAATGGATAAATATTTAAATTGGCATAAAGGCCAATCCAAAGTCATACGAGGCTTGAGGTCATAGGTTCAATTCCCTACCATATTGTTTTTGCTTCAAACTGTATTTTTTAGGTAAAAAATAGCCTTTATTTTCAATGCATGAAGCAAATAGTAGAGAAGTTAGCTATTTGAAAAACGTATGAATTTTTAAAAGTAAAGGTCAAGGGGTCAAATACCCCAAGAGAATAATTTTTTACTACCCAAGGAAGAACACTATTTCAATTTTGCATTTTTCTATAGTTTGTAAGAAAATAATAAAAAAATTAACTATAGTGAATATTTTTGCAAAATTAAGGGGGGTAGTAATTTTTCTTGTAAAAGGTGCATTTTCAGTTGCTACCTACACCTTCAAAATTTAATTTACTTTTTTTTTTTTTTGCATACCATTCAAACATGTGTTTAGGCACACTAGGAGAATCAATATTTATGACACCTATAGCTTGTGTTTATAAGTAAAGCTATCGTATTGAGATTTTGTGCATATAGCCTAACAAAGTTTCTATAATGATGTCGAGGCATCGAATTTTTAAATCATTCAGGAGATATAAGGTCATATTTTATTGATAATTTAACTCTATAATCATACCCTATTCATCACCATTGCTAGAAAAAAAAATCCTAAAATTGATAAATTTGAGAATATAAGGAAGTTATATCTTCATACAAGGTTTTATTTTTAAGTAGGTGTCACTGATAGGTTGAATCCATTTTTATATTTCCTTGGTACCTCGTATCATTCTCTTTTACATACCTTAAATTATCTCTCACATAAACCATATATATCAGGAGGACTAGCTTCATCCACATACTAACATGTATATAGGAAGGGTGGGTATATAGAAAGGTTCACTATATTACACTAGTCATATATTGAAAAGGGGACAATTTGAGAGTTATATGGAACCCTCATCATGGTTGCACTAAAATTATTTCTTACAAATTCACAACTACTTAAAGGTTCAAAATTTATACCTTAGAAAACTAAGTTGCAAACCATCTTAGTAATTTTGAAACTCTGGTACATTGTCACCAACAAATTCATTAAAAATATAGCAGTGATATTTGATCTACAACAAGATTTTATTGCACAAGTTTTTAAAGAGTTACAAACAGTCTAAGGACATTTCCATTATAAACACAAACAGTCTAAGGAGTACCAAAAATAAGTTATCAACAAAAATATAAACACAAACAGTCCTATGGTAGGGTGTTTGACCCCTGATTGACCACCATCCTTAGGCCATACTATACCCCAAAATTTATATATTCTTATATTGATGATGACTTCAGAAACTACCTATGGCCAAACATGGACAACATGATACTACTACACATCATCAATAATTGAGGTATTATAGAGGTCTAGAGATGCTTGGTGGCCATGTAGAGGTAAGAGGTCTATGTATCATACATTGAGATAGAAACTATTGTTTAGGGAGTCAAATCCATACATCTATTTTTTCTAAGTTCTTGCTTTGAAGAAAATAAATCCAAAACATTAAGAACTAGAGATAACAAGAATAACTAGGCCAAATAGATTAATATTTAAATTGGCATAAATACCAATCCAAAGTCATACAAGGTCTGAGGTCATAGATTCAATTCCCTACCATATATTTTTTGCTTCAAATTGCATTTTTAGGTAAAAAATAACCTTTATTTTTAATGCATGAAGCAAATAGTAGAGAAGTTTGCTATTTGAAAAAAGTATGAATTTTTAAAAGTAAAGGTCAACGGGTCAAATACCCCAAGAGAATAATTTTTTACTACCCAAGGAAGAACACTATTTCAATTTTGAAATTTTTCTTTTAAAAGGCGCATTTTCATTTGCTACCTACACCTTAAATTTTTTTTTTGTAATTTTCATATTTTGCATACCACTCAAACATTTGCTTAAGCATGCTAGTAGCATCGATATCAATGGCGCCCCTAGCTTGTGTTTATAAGTAAAGATATCATGTTGGATGATAGTGGATATCAATGACACCTCTAGCTAGAATAATGTGCAACATGTGCGCCCGTGATATGAATGGTAGTGGATGAAGGCTATGGAAGGAGTGATATTTAGAGTGATGAATTGTTGATATGGGTTAGAAAATTAAAAAGAAGAGGAAGGGTTGGATGTATTCATATGGGAAGTGACATAGACTTGGGCCTAATTATATTGATGAGAATTGTGTATAATATAAGAGGATGATGTAGAAGTGTGTTGACATTGTGATGAATGAGCATTATTGGAAGAAGATAGGTGGTTTGGGTTGGTGACCATTAACACTAGGTCAATTGTGTGTTGTGTGGGAGTGATATTGTAGACACTAAAATCATGTAAATCGGATAAGACTACGATGATGCCACTCTTATCAACATCATATAGTCCCATTGGGAAATCCTCAAGGGTTAATTAGGGGTCCTAAACACTTTTTGAAAGTTTTAAGCCACTTTTAGGAAGTTTTTGTCCATGTATCCATGGTCGTCCCACCCCAGGATGGTCACATTTCATGGTCGTCCCACCCAGGGATGGCCACAAGCAACTATCCCTGGGTGGGATGACCATGGTATAGACCTCCCGAAAAGTCAAGGATGAGACAAATGACAATCAATTTCTATCATTTATCCTGCCCAATGGCTTATGATAGATTGGAAGACTATCTAGGCCATCACAAACTATAAATTAGAGGCTCAAATTGGAGGGCTTTACACCTGCCTCGCATGCCCCAACTTGCTCCTTAACACCTTTTTTCCTCTTGGTATATAAATTGGAGTGATTCTACTCAATTTCAGAGAGAGATCTTTGCAAGTATTTGCCATGAAGTGCTACCGAGATTCACTCTCACCTTTTGCCCTTGTATTTTCCCTTGGAAACTTTATCAATTGAAGGCGTTTTCAAGGCATCCCCAAATACGCACATCCCTTCCAAAACCCATACATTCTTGTGGAACAAAACACCAAATTTGACAACAACATCCCTAGGAGTATTTTATACCATATCCAAGTGGAATTGGTGGCAAAAACCATCCTATTTTGTGGTCGTACCCACATGGGACGGTTAACAGTCCCAAATGGCCCACCCAGGTACGACCATGAATTGGCATATAATTTTGAATTAATTTTAGTATAGATCATTCTTAGAGTATTTTATATGCATCATACTTAAATTTGGTAAAGTTTGGAGCAGTTTTGGACCTTCAATTAGGATTTTTGTGATGATATCTTAATTGGCCCACCTAGGGACAACCATAAATTTTGTTCATAATTTCATTTCAATTTTTGTACATATCATTCTAAAAGTAGATAATATACATCATGTTAAGTTTTGGTATCATTTGGAGTAGCTTTAGATTCTTTATTGCACTTTTTGTATCCATTGTTGCATGTATTTCATTGATATTATCTTAATCTGCATATGCTATTAACCAATTTTAATTTCTTGTGTGTAGGTACAGGTATTCCAGAACATGAGGAAGGAGATAAAGAGTTTAATAAGGATATCTCATCACAACGGTAACAAAAACCCACGCTTCAATCGTGAATGCGAGAAAAAATACTGAAAGTGCACCATAGATTTATGAAAGGATTGGATCCTTCAACATTATAATTGGATTGTATCAATGGAGATCCCTCAAGGGGATATTTTGTAACCTTATATTTGATAAATTAATCAATATAAAGAGAATCCCCCATTTCTTTCAAAAAAATTTCATTTATTTCCTACTTTAATGTCGCTTTTGAATGCTTTATTAGAACAATAGACATAGTTCATTTTCCTTTGTTAGGTGCACTATTTTTTTGCTCTACTGTGGTGATCATAGTGGGACCCTTGTCCCTTTTTGTTTTTGCAATTTTTGATCTTATTTTTTCCCTTTTAATGTTGCAATTTTTGGCTATTATGAAATGAAACAACCCCTGAATTCCTAATTGGAACACCCAGAGATGGCCACAACAACCATCCCACCTGAGGACGACCCCCAAATTTGCAGTCATCCCACCTTAGGACAACCACAAAATAGAGGATTTTCAGCCCAAATTTCTAGAAACAATAGCTTCTTAGACTTTCAAGGTAAGTGCCTAAACCTTCAATTTGCATTAATGTTGTTCAAAAAAATTTAATTCACATTTTCATGTCTTTTCATTGTTGATTGAAAGGTTGATTTTTGCTTTTCCTAAAATTCAAAATAACAAACAAAAGAAAAATAGGAAAAAGAACAGTTTAATTATGCATTTAAATGGTTTGATTGATTGTGACCTACATAAGGGTTAGGTTGTCATATAGGATAAGCATTTTGTAGGTTCCTTATTCATGCTAAGATTTATGAAAGTGAAACGTTTCTTATGCATTTAGTGAAGGTTCATTGAATGCTACTTGGTTTTACTTTCTTTAAGTATAAAAGGAACCACACACACCACATCACAATTTAACATTAGTGAGTTTCATCTCCACCTGATTGCTCACATCCTATGAATCCTATTTTTTTGGCTAAAGTCGGCTCCAAGAACCATCTTAGTCGTGGATAATAGCACACACTCCTATTTGAAGGATGTATAACTATCCATGGTCAATATGGGTGAGGACTGGTAGGACCTGTACTCCCTGATTGGGTATGGTCTTCATATCCATACTTTGGTTGGTTCACGTGATCGAACTTTCATTGTTGGTTGTCAAGCTGCAAGTATACAAGTCAAATCCCTTAAACAAATTGAGAATTACATCAACAATATTTAAATACATGAATTTGAGATATCTTTGAAAACAATAAATCAAAACACACCAAACAACTTAGGGATTCACATCTAAAACTTAAAGGAGATAATCACATTGTTTTCTTGTGTGTTTATTTGATCATTTGATGGTGTGTTTCTAAAATTTAAAAGAGATAATCAGGTTGTCTACTTTGTGTGTTTCTTTATTGTTTGAGTAATCAACATAAAATCCTCCTATATGGGACCAAACCCTAAAAACAAATTGCTACTTTTTGATTTTGCATCCAACGAATCAAAAATCATTCAAATCAAAGCTATAATGAAAAAGTTATGTTGGTTTTATGATTACTCTATTTTTGAGTGATTTTAAAACCAAAAATAGGAAAAATTGCACTAAAATGGTTATAAAAAGTCCTAGACAATCCCACAATTTTCCAAATTTATTTTTTTGTCTTAGTTAGCTCCTTGTGCATCCCTCACAACATTTTTGAGGCCTGGCTCCACATTTTTTTTAAATTCCTAAAATTAGGCATTTCTCCACGAGCCTTGGTTGGCCAAATATTCCAAAAATACAAATTTTTGCTAGGAAGTCATTTTTGGAGCCCTAGCCCATTGTGTTCAGCTCATCACACTGATCATTTTGATATACAACACCCATAACCATTTTGGAAGTCAAAATTTTCTATTATGGTCGAGGGACCCCTCTTTTATGGATTTGGTCCAAATGCGGTTGAAAACAAGACCTCCAATTCAGAGAGAGAATCAAGCTCCATAACCATCGAATATATCCAAATAATTCCAGAGGACATACCCATCCCTAAATGATATTCCAGGTTTTATTATAACAACAATAACATCTCTAGGGAGGCAAACCTTCAAGATATCCCTACTAGGGAAGCATCCATAGGACCTCTAGGAAACCTTCCTGACTTGGAAACCCTGATGGAGTTCTATATAGTGAATAATCTACCCAATGAGGGGTCTAGTAGGTCAATATCATGGATTCACACCCCAGATTGCTCTATACATCAATAGAAATATGAACATGAGAGTACACCATGGCCTAACCCCAAATGAGCAAACCACCTCGTTTGATCGAATAAGTCACCCGCATACTCCTCACAGAGAGCACTCAACATGCACACATCATGCTTCTGCACAACCTGCATATATAGATATTACAAATAAACCTAAATATGAGTCTTTCCTTATAGTTTAGGGAGAAGACCCAAGTCATCCTCCTACTCGTGAAGAGTACTAGGTGCGACCACATTGTGGCTCTACGTCATCGAACTATACAAAGTCAAATCATAAACAGGGGTATCATGTCAATGAAACCTTTAGGGAGCATGGAAAATAAGAAATAGATCCTACTAGTGGGGAAATATATGATAAACCCATCTGTATTTCAAATACGAGGGCACATAAACCCCATATAAATGAGCAAAAAGATCATACTCATCAAGCACTTAGGCTAAATCTTAATAGGAAATAATGTATAGATCAAATCCAGTTGGATCAACAAAATTTAAATAAACAATGGATGGACTCACAATGAGCACACCTACAAATTTTGTATCAACTAAAGATACAAGAACAACAAAAGATACAACAAGAGCAATTACAAAATGTATTATATGAAGTGGTGCTTACACCTAGCACCTATAGGATGAAACAACATGCAAGGTGTAGCACAGGGGTGCAGTATTCCCAATTGGAGGTGATTATCTAGGGCTAGGAATGATCAATGTACAAATTTCCACTCGGTTTCCAAATCATATAACCGTACAGTCTTCTGAACTACCCTTCGATGACAACTGAATAGCTTGTACGAATGTCAAACTTCCACACTGTACGATCCCAAATCATACAGTGGCAAGGTTGTATGCTTTTACCCTTATCCAAATTGACATATTCAGTTTTGGAGGCTGACGTAAATAGTTTTGTAACCATTCAAGTTGATTCCCTCAAACTGCCAAATAGGGTAAGTTTATCTCCATAGCTCCATTTACCAAATCGGGTAAGTTTTCCTTGTACGATTTATACAAACTTTGGTGTATGATTTACATGAAATTAAGGTATATTTAGGTGCCAAATCAGATGCTCCAATGCCTCAATCTCTTAGGGATGTTTTGTAATGGTTTAATATATCAATCAATCCATTCTCCATGACATGCAAAACATCTTAACAGGTCTTGGGAGAGATTTCATTCCGCTAATTACATGTAGAAATTGTACAATAGGGTTCATGAAATATTCCTCAATGTTTCCATGCTCATAGATCATTCCTCAGGTTTCACCAATGCTAATATTTGTCAAGAAGTTGCAACAATGCATAAAACTAAGCTAAAATAATTACCAAAAAACACATGCAATCTATATTTCACCATAACTCATTATCCATCATTGTCAAGATCGTACGCAACTTGTAATAACAAGTTTATATTCCATTATGTCATCCATAGCATTACAAAAAGGTTGTTCTATCAATATATTGCAATAACTCAGAAGTAAACTAGCTATTACAACTAGTAAGTACTGTCTTCATATCTATCAACAACCAGACCTATGAATTTGAAAAGGAGGCCTTATATAATGTTGCCTAGGCTATTCCAAAGTAGTTTTTGAGGCAATTAGTTATTTACAACTGCCCATCCATAACATAATGCATAAAATTAGACTTTTACTAAGTCTAAAACCTTATTTTAGCAAACTCATGCACCATTTTATCCTAAAATTACATTTCCTGTGTATTTCATTACATTTTGGTGTGCCTTGTATGGTTTTCTCCTGCCTTTTACAGTTTGGTTTCCTGGTTGTATAGTTTACCTCTTCGATTGTACGATTTGCCCCTACCTGTATGGTTTACCAAATATTTTTGTAAACTGTCAAAATGGAGCAAATCCCTTGATCATTTTCTCTTCTTTTGGGAGAAGGATTTTCTGCCTACATCTGCCCCCCCTTTACTTTGGTCGGTGTCTTCACCGACTGTCCTTTCTACTTTTATTGAGATTCATAGCCTGTAATTATCTCCTGTAAGTCAGATACTTTAGCCTGGATAATTGCACATTCTTTCTTCAACTTGGCTACGTAGCCTCCCATTTCCACTGCTTTCGCCCCATGGAAATTGGCCTTCTCTTTAGCAGTCTTCAGGAATTCCATCATTTGCTTTTCTCGATCAGTTTCACTCCTTTTCAATATTTCCTGCAAGTGGGATTATGTTTGGGCTGCCACCTAAAGTTCTTCATTTATCCTAGTGATAGTCTCTAGGTGGTGATGAATATCTGCCTCCAAGGCATGAACAGTCTCATATCTAGCCTTCAACTGTACTTGCTTTTCCAGGACTAATTCATTATATCTCTTATTTTCCTTTTGGAGTTCTTCAATTTGTTTGGCCTATGTTGTCACTTGCTCATTCTTCTCAGCCAACTATGCTACCATCTGTTCATCCTTTACCTTGAGTTGTACCTCCAACTTCTTAATCCTATCTTCTGCTATTTGGGAGATTTATCACTTCTCTTATTCAAGCACACTAAATTTGGTATCTGACTCATTCTTTATGCTTACCATATCTTCCTCTAGTTTCTTTATCTTCTCCTCTACTGTAGCCTTATACTTCTATAATTCTTCCTCAATTACAATCAATTCAGTTTGAGTGGCTTCTCTCTCCCCTCTTTGAGTTTCCTTAATCTGATAAAAATGCTCCAATCCAATGCTCAACCACTCTATCCAATGTGTGAGAAATTTCAACTTCCTCAGAGTGATAGCTAAATTTGTAGTGGGCCTCTTGTACTCCAAGTATCTCATGTTCACTGGACAAGTCGGGTGACTAGTTCTATCCAAGTACAATCTCGAATGCTGCCTATAGTTGGTCATCACTCCTTTCGACAAGTCATCTCTTTCCACCATTGTAGTTACCTCCTCCTTAGGTAACTTCCATGGGTGTTGTACATGAATATCCATGATTCTTCTTGTATGCTCCTTGTTGCTCACCCATTCTATTATTTTCTCCAGCTCGAGAGACACTTGTTCTTCCCACAGTTTTAATTTTCCCATGCGTCCAACACAAAAGTATAATTTGGCACTGGTTATGGCATCGCCTATCTGTGAGAATAAATGTTCCACATCATCTTATACTCCACTTGCCTCCTCTTCTATTTCAATTCTACCAAACTGTGGTACCTTCAAAAGGTAGCTTGTTCTCATTCTCCATTGTTCCTCTTTTGTATGAGTTTGTTATTCTTCTTCTTTCATGTGGTGGCTAGAGCTTCCCCCAAGCTCTCGAAGTGCTATCATTGTATTTATCTTTTCCTGATGTGGAGTCTACTTTATGATATTTTTCTCCTCCTCACTATCTTCTATATTCACAACCTCTTATTGAGATTGTTATTATTCTGTCTATTCTTGGGCTTTTATGGTTTAGTAGAGCCCATTTGTTGCTTCTCTATTCCTGTTTGGGCTACTTATTGTTCTACACTACCCTCATTTTGTTGTTCTATACTTAAAATTTCTATAGCTTCTTAAGTCAACAAAAAATTATTAGGCCTTTCTTAGGTCTAGTGAAAACTTCTAGATATTAGCCCTAACAAGTCCCTAGGAAATCTCAAATCTTTGTTCCTATGAATGCACAAAGGCATACTTTTCCTAAGTCATCAACTCACTCTAAAATGCCCATAGGCCATATAAAAAAATAAAGAACCCTTATTTTGTTGGGGTAATATATGAACTTACCTCTAGGTAGTGCTCTTGCCTCACTTAATAGGTTTGAGGTACTTTAGGGTGATGATGAAGCTGAAGATGTAGATAACGAAGAAGAGGATATAGATACACTTCCTTACACTCCCAAATATTGTCAATGAACTAGTAAGTTGTCTCTCATGGAATGCCAAGGATCTTTCTAACCTACACAAAAAAAGAATTGTTAAGGAATTTTGTAAAAAATGAAAAATCTATTTCAATTATTTGTTTTCAAGAAGTAAAAAACGTAAACAATGAACTAAATATTTTATCAAGTCTCTTAAAAAATCCTCTATAGTGGTTTAGACAGAACAACCTAGAGATCGTGATGGTGCACCATGGTCATGCATCCCTGTATTGACCCAAAATCCAATTCCAAATCCAAGAGCCAAGAACCAAGAGTTAGAACCAATCTAGTGAGTACATCATTGCCAAGTATTCCTAAAAAACCAAATAATATAATAAGGAAGAGATGTTAGAAAATTATTATTATATAATTTGAGAGAAATTTGAAGATACAAAGTATATATCATTGATCTTCAATAGAATAAGGAACATCAAATGTCTCTTAAAAATTTAAGACACACCATATTGTATATATCCTTCTACAACTTTTTAATAATCTAACTTTTTTCAAACAATTAAATTATAATATTCCATGCTTGATCCATCATTTATTTAGGTTACATAATCTAAATATATTTTGGAAAAGTACCCAAGCTTGACATTCCCTCTCTTTTAGCCTCATCAAGATAAGATCCACTTTATTTTATTGGTTATCCACCATGTTGAAATCACAAAAAACTAGTTAGTGCCTATCTAGGAGATTTTGATAAAGTTGATTTCATAGCTCAACTCTATCCTCAACATAAATGGGAGCATAAACATTAAGGAATCCCAACAATAAGTTATCAAAAAAAATTTAAATACAAACAGTCCTATGGTAGGGTGGTTGACCCCTGATTGACCACCATCCTTACGCCATACTATACTCCAAAATTTATATATTCTTATATTGATGATGACTTCACAAGCTACCTATGGCCAAACATGGAAAACATGATACTACTACACATCATCAATAATGGAGGTATTGTAGAGGTCAGATGCTTGGTGGCCATGTAGAGGTAAGATGTCTATGTATCAAACATTGAGATAGAAACTATTATTTAGGGAGTCAAATCCATACACCCATTTTTCTAAGTTCTTGCTTTGAAAAAAATAAAGCTAAAACATGAAGAACAAGAGAGAACAAGAATAACTTGGCCAAATGGATTAATATTTAAATTTATTCTCTTGGAGGATTTGACCCCATATTGTTTTTGCTTCAAATTGCATTTTTAGGTAAAAAATAGCCTTTATTTTTAATGCATGAAGCAAATAGTAGAGAAGTTTGCTATTTGAAAAAAAAAATGTTTTTTAAAAGTAAATTTCAAGGGGTCAAATCCTCCAAGAGAATAAATTTTTACTACCCAAGGAAGGACAGTATTTCAATTTTGCAATTTTCTATAGTTTGTAAGAAAATAACTAAAAAATTGACTATAGTGAATATTTTGGCAAAATTAAGAGGGGTAGTAATTTTTCTTTTAAAATGTGTATTTTTAGTTGCTACCTACACCTTCAAAATTTAATTTACCTTTTTTTGTAATTTGCATACCATTCAAACTTGTGCTTAGGCACACTAGTAGCATCAATATTGATGACACATATAGCTTGTGTTTATAAGTAAAGTTGTTGTATTACGATTTTGTGCCTATAGCCTAACAAAGTTTCGATAATGATGTCTAGGAATCGACTTTTTAAATCATTCAGAAGATATAATGACATATTTTCTTGATAATTTCACTTTATAATCATATCCTATTCATCACCATTGCTAGAGAAAGAAACCAAAAATTGAGAAATTTGAGAATATAAGGAAGTTATATCTTCATACAAGGATTTCTATTTAAGTAGGTGTCACTGATAGGTTGAATTTATTTTTATATTGGCTTGGTACCTCGTATCATTATCTTTTACATACCTTAAAGTATCTCTCACATAAACCATATATATCAGGAGGACTAGCTTCATCCACATACCAACATGTATATAGGAAGGGTGGGTATATAGAAAGGTTCACTATATTACACTAGCAATATATTGAAAAGGGAACCATTTGAGAGTTATATGGAACCCGCACCATGGTTGCACTATAATTATTTCTTACAAATTCATAACTACTTAAAGATTCAAAATTTAGACCTTAGAAAACTAAGTTGCAAACCATCTTAGTCATTTTGAAACTCTGGCACATTATCACTAATAAATTCATTCGACATATACAGTATGGAGATGCATAATAAAAGATTGATGATGCAAATACTAGAGCATTGATTATCATCGTCCTTACCATAAAAAATGTTATACAACCACATATTTTAGAGGTATGAACATCCAAGAAGACATGAGACATACTTTCTACAATCTAGAAATGGAAAAATAAACCAACAATACTTCACCTTTAGTCTTTACTCTGCACATTGAGAGCCCATGATGGAGAATTCATTGAGGTTTTTCTTAAAAAAATTATAAAATTGAAATCTAGATTAAATGCCATGGGGAAAATAGTGGATAATAAGCTCTTAGTACCAATCATACTTAGAGCTCTACCATATTTATTTTGAATGTCAATCACTTCCTTGTAAGTCTCAAATAAGAAGGTATTCTTTGATGAGTTGGTAAATATGCTTCAATAGGAAGAAGCAACCAACAAGTTGAGGGATCAATTGACCAACAATGCATTCATTTTCAATAAATTTGGGGAAAATAATTCATAATAGGGTCCTCCCCATCATCATCATCACAGAAACACCTTTATAAATAAAATATGTATTGTCATATCTCTGTTAAAGAAGGACACAATACAAATAGTTGTTGGTACAAGTCTCATTAGAATAAGACATAGTATAAACCTTGTCCCATGTAAAAGTGACAACAAGAGCATGTTGTATATGAAGAATCGAATTCAAAATTTGAATGGACACTTTAGATGGTAATGTCCAAGGCAATATCACAACCAATGGATGATATTTGATATATTGATTCATTTGCTAGCAAGTACATGATTAGGGACAACATTTGGTTTGACTCATTACAAGCCAAATATGAGAAACCAATAATCATTTTCAATGATAAAACCTATTATGGAAAAGGAATCTAAGATATTTCTCTCAATATTCTAAGAGGTAAATGCACAATTAAAAAGGTATTATATGTACTCATATTGACAAACAACTTATCGTATATTCCAAAAGTTTTGGATTACAACATGGTGATCAAATTTCAAGTTATTAATGGCAATAAGAAATGTTTTATCACCAAAAATGGTAATATTGTGGCCACTAATTTCTACAAGAATGGTATATTTACATTCAATATCATATCCTCTTCTAATATTGCATTATCAACAACCATGATAGATGCTACTTCCTTTTAGCATCAAAGGTATGGTTATTTAAGTTCTAGATACTTAATCTGGATACATGGTGTTAGACCTACCAAACCTTTTATCCACATTGCCAATATGCTCAAGTTGTTTAGTAGGGAAGCAACATAAAGTACCTTTTAAGTTTAGCACTTGTAGAGCTAAAGGACCGTTGGATGTAATACACACTGATCTATGTCAATCTATGCCAACCAGTTTTGATGGATGAAGATACTTTTAGCTATTTATAGATGACTAATCATAGGAAACATGGGTGTATTTCTTGCAACTGATATCCAATATGCTCAAGTATTTCTTGTGCTTCAAAAAGTGTGTAGAAATATAACTAGGTGTTCTATTCAAGTTATCCTCTCCAATCGAGGGGGACTATACATCCAATGAATTTTCAATATTTCTCATACATAATGAGATAAATCGATAGCTCACTACAATATACACTCCAAAACATAATAGGGTTACCAAGAGGAACCATTCCATCATGGAAATGGTTGGTTACATGCTCACAAGAGCTAACTTAGAGTATGTTGGAGTATATTACATTATTTGGTACATGCTAATGTACCACCTTGGATACATGATTGTAAATATTAGATTAGATGTATGTCCTAGATTAGAGTCTGAGTAAATATTTCATGTAATATAATAATTTGCAGAAAATAAATAAGTATCATGTAATTAAGTGTGCAAGTGTTGTGAGTGTAAATGTGCACAAGTTTCCATTATGTAAGAGTGCACATGTGTCCTTAGAATAGGAAAGTGAAGAGTTTCAAAGAAGAGTGAAGGTCAAGAGTGTTCCATATGAAGAGTCACATTCTATTATATATTTGTGACTAAGCATTGTAATGTACGATAAGAGAGATCGAAAATGTATTGCACATAACATGCATTAGTAGACCTTTATTCTATATCATTTTCAATATTTTTTTGAGTTTCTTATGTGACTATTTTGTGAATTTTTTTTTATGTTATTTTTTAGTTATACTTGTGTAAACTATTGCCATTATCGAGTCTTTTATATTACAACTTTATATTTTATTTTGTGGTTATTGAAATTAAGTGTTGAGCATCAAAAGCTAGCAGTGATATCTGATCTACAACAAGGTTTTCTTGCACAAGTTTTTAGAAAGTTACAAATAGTCTAAGGACATTTCCATTGGTCAAGGAGAAACCAATCAAGTTGAGTATATTACCACTAGATTAAAAAACCAGTGAAGACAGGTATTTCCATTGGATAAGGAGAAACCCGTGAAGTTGAATATATTACCTCTGGATAAGAAATACCAGATAAGATAGTATTTTCACTATGTTGAAGAAAAACTAGTGAAGGCAAGAAATTAATACCACTAGGTTGAATGACAACAAGTAAAGATTAATATTTGAAAATTTTAGATAGATTGAGTTTACCTATTCCAAGAATAAATTAATAATAGAAGGTAATATACAACATAGTTTTTACCACTAGATTGAAAATAACTAGTGAATATTATTGATTTTAGAACTTTAGAGAGTTGGATGTATTTGATTGTTTTTTTCTCTAAGATATTATTGTAAAAACCGATTTTTGAATTACAGCAAAAGAGTAAACATTGAACCTACGAAAAAGGTCCCATTAAATATGAATATTATAAAATTGAATAAAGAGGTCCCATAGAAGATTGGAGAATGGAATATTAAGGAAACCCAAGAAAGAAGTCCCGTAGGAGATTGGAGAATTGCAAAAGAGGAGACCCAAGAGAAAAGGTACTATAATATATTGAAAAGATAAGAAATAAAGAGGCTAGAGAAGACTTATAGTACAATTGGAGAAAGAGGAGATCCAAGAGAAGAGATCCAATAACATATTGAAAAGATAAGAAAGAAAGAGGTAAGAGAAACCCTATTGGAAAATTAGAAAAGTGGTCATTGAAGAAGTTTTTTGAAGAAAGTTCAAGTTAGAAGATTGCAATAAATAAGAAGCTCCTAAAAAGAGGTAATCACATCAAATTTGGAATAATCATCATTATCCAATGATAATCCCATAAGGATTTGTGAAACTTATTGAAGGAGAGAAGAATTTGCAAAAATATGGGGGCATGGAAGCTTGATGGAAATTGGTGATAGGGAACTCCTCAAGAATAGGAGATTTTGATGAGGAAATTGGTGGATTGGTAGATGGATTGGATGATAGTGATAGGAAAATGTGGGTGGAAGGAACCATGGATTCATAAGGATTTGAAATGAAATTGCAATATTTGAATGGTTTAACATCCATCGGTATGCAATGTACATTTCCCTCATGAACGTACTTTAAGCATTGGTGTAGTATTGAAGGGACACATCTCATTTCCCTCATACAAGGTCTTTCAAGGAGTACATTGTACGCCATGGATCCTTCCAGGATGTCGAACATAGTATGCAATGTTTTAACCCCTACTTCAATGGGTAAAACAACAGTGCCAATTGTGGAACACAAAGCATCATTAAATGATTTTAAGATGAATGATGACTTGGTGATATGAGATAGAGGAAGGTTAAAATGATGAAGGGGTAATGTGGTGATGATATTGATAGAGTATCCGATGTCAATTAAAACTCTTTTGAAAGGCTTCTTGTCAATTAGAGCCATGATATGCAATGGAGGGTCTATTGAGTCTAATGAGATTGGCTTAATCTCAAAGTCATAGAATGTGATGGAAGACTACGCATGTTTCAATTCTCCCCACAAAGTTTTTAAAAGCATTAGAATATTGATATTGCAATTCAATGGATTTAAAAATATCCATCAATGCCTCACAATGTGGGGGAGATTGTTGAATTAACTCATAAATTGATAATTTGGCAAAAGACATCTTTAGACTTGTAGTTAACTGACTACTCAATGAGATGACTGGTCATGGAGGGTGATTGACAGGATGAATTGGAGGATTTGATTGAATAGGAATGTGGATGGACAATGAAGGATTAGGAAAAACTTGGATGGGAGGCAATGTGGGAGGTTGTGACACACTTGCTTGAGGTGGTTGCCTTGCATTTTGTTGATTGTTTCTTTGACCTCTAGTGACCACATGGATGGCCCCTACAAACCCTTGTTATTCTTGGACGTGATTGACTTGATTAGGAGGAGTTTTGATTTTGGCCCATCCTATATTTGGTTGCATCTCCTCATGATGAGGAAGTGGTATTTGAAAAATACCAAGGTTTTAATTTTGTTGAGCAAGGGGGTTGTCAAGCTTGATTGTTCCCAAGTCAATAATGTCTTGCACTATGTCTTTAAATGTATGGAAATTTTTAATGTCATGACCATTTTGCCTATGATAAGGATAAAATAAATGTTCTCGATAGTGTTTACTACATTTAGCAGGATCATCCGGTTTGATTTCGGGTAAAGCAAGTTTATTTGTGTCATACAACCTTCGAAAAGGGAAGCATATGACTTGACCAAGGGAGTGTATTTGTGATTTTGTTGGAAAAACTATCGTTGGGGATGGTTTTCTATAGATGACACTATGTTTTGCATGGCTTGAGTTTCTGAGGGTACCGTATGATAACCAATTTATTACGATGGTTGTTGTATTGATTGTTGTTGAGCCATTATCGACTAGCTCATGACCACTTGATTAACGTGATTGGACTGACTGAATGGGGTAGCCTGTGTTTATTGTTTTTGTCTAGAATAATTGTTTTTATATTGGCCTTTATTTTACCATTTCTTTTTCTTAGGCTTAAGTATGCCCTCTTGTATTTTTATTTCCTCAATGACATTAGCCTGAGCTAAATATTCTTCAAATGAACAATAATTCTATAGTTGAAGCATCCAAGAGATGGGTTTTAAACAAATCTTGGTGAATAATTTGATTAGCTCATCCATTGGTAGGGTGAATGGCAACTTGGTAATGAAAACCCTCCAACAGTTTCCAAAATTGTAGATAGACTCATCATCATGTTGTCTTAAAGCATAAACATCAGATAATGAAACTTACTTTCTAACATTTAGGATAAAACGCTCAAAGAATTGGTCAACCAATTGTTCAAAAGTATAAATACTATGATTAGGTAGTTGGTTGTACCACTCTATGGCATCTCCTCATAATGTTTGAGGAAATGTTCTGAGTATGAGAGCATTATCATTTTGGATTATTAAACATGAGTGTACAAATGTGTTCACATGCTCTTTGGGATCCTCATTTCTCTTGAATTTATCAAACTTAGGCACCATAAAATCTATTGAATATGGTGGTGATGGTACTGAAGGATGAATAGCTCGGTTGATTAGTTGATGTAAAGTTAGCTTCTGGTTTGTCAAACTAGGAGTATATTGTATCAACTGATCTATCTATTTTTGCATGGCCTTAATTTGAGAGTGTTCTTTAGGAATATGAAAGCCCTAAATTACCTGATTATTTTGAGGTGGGGTAGCAAAATATTGTGGAGTGACTAAATGATGATGAGATTGGTGATGATGATTAGGCAAATGTGATGGAAATTGATGAAGGGGATATTGATGGTGAAAATATGGAGAATTTTGGAATGAGATCGATGCATGAGGGTTATGGCTGGGTTGGCCAATGGGAATAGGATGGGTATTGGTATGACTTGGCGGATGAACATGTATAGAAACCACAGAAGACTGTGGTATCCATGATGGACCCTGGTTAATGAGGATAGTTTGAGTAGAGTTTGGTAAATGCTTAGGGTTCACTTTCACTTGTTATTGAGTATTTTGACATTGCCTAAGCAATTTGCTCAAATTTTCCCATGCTTCATTAATATCTCTATCATAAGTGGAAGGTATGAAGGTAGATAGTATGGCAAATGTGGCTGGGAAACATGTTACATTTGGTACGGTAACTTGGGATGCTGGAACTTGTGAAGCAGCATTTATGTGTGCTTCATACAAGGGGTTGGTGTAAGTGGATGTGTATGAAGTACTAGGAGCACATGAGGGTTGAATAATGGACATATGAGAGGAAGGTGCAAATGATGCATAAAAAAGAGGGTTAGTGCACATCTGGGCAAATCTAGATGGTGGATAGGAATAAACGAGTTCTTGCTATAAATTAGGATCCTGTCTAGGTGATTTGGGGACTGACTCTAAGACATAGTTAGAAGACTTCATGAGAGCTTCTACTCGTGCCATGTCTATGTTGGTAATGTGGTGATCAATGGTTGGTGAGGTTGACTCTACATGGGGCATAGTCATATGAAAGGTTATGGGTGACAAGGAATGTGAGGGACCTGCAGATAAATCTACCCGTGTCACATTTAGGGAATATACCACAGAAGTGGTGGAGCAGGTGGATGAAGGTTCCATTGAAGTATCTTGATTTAATGCTTTCTTTTGTTTTCTTGTTAAAACAATAAAGCAAATAAACCAAAATACAGATTATGCAGTAAAATAAAACACAAAACTAAAATTTCATAAGAAAAATAAATAATCAATGCTAAGTTTGTTTAAAACATGTGTCTTACCTCATTCATTGATTATCTCATTTAATGTGAATTTATTTTCTTAGGTTTTAATTTTGTGTGTTTCAATGTACTAATCTGAATTAAATGAAGGTAAAAACTATGGCTAAGTAGGGGCAACGAGATTCTTTCTGGTGATGAAATCCAGCAAGTTTGCTCAGGGGTGATCTAATATTTCTAAGGGTAGAGATTGGTGGATGGATATGAAAGCCACCATTATCAAATGTCAAGCAATAGCTGGTGATGAAATCCACCCACTACTATTAAATGAGAAGCGTGCAAAGTGTGATTCTTTTTTAAATTTTTTGATTTGCTATTGTGTGCATATGATGTTAGAAATATAACTACTTTTTATAGTCTAAATCAGAAGCCACTACCCATAATACCAATTTTTCCAAAGGATGTAGAGTACATCGCTTAAGACCCGCTCTAGAAAGCTGGGGGTTCATTTAGTCCTCCATATGGAATCACCCAGGTACGGGGATACATTTGGTATCTAAATATTGTTCCTACTTATACCTATAAAAATAGGAATATCTAACCCTATAATGCAAACTAATTATGCAATTTTTCAATTCACATGAAATCCAAATGCAATATTTTTTAATTTTTGAACACAGCAAAAAATCAAAAACTTCAAATAGAAGGTGTGGATGAATGCAAATGCCTAATTTGAAGCCTAAGATGCAAGCTAGTATGAATATTTTTTCCAGATTAATTAATGATGTTCTTTTTAGCTTAGAAACTTGAAAAAAAATGTAAGATTGCCAAAATACGTAAACAAAAAAGTTAGGGTTTTAATAGTAGACTTACAAAATAGCCTATGTTTCTACTCCAACTCTTTTTAAAACACCTTTGGATGTTTATGAAATGCATCTTGATGTTTTTGGATGACCCACGAGAACCATCGGGCATTTGTGCACCTTTTACAACTTCAATAAGTCCTCAGAAACCCTAACCAGCAAAAAACGCTCAATTCATGACTCAAAAAATCTTACAAAACAAGACAGAAAACAACAAATAAATTAGCAAAGTAAATCAGAAAAATAAACCCTTAGTGGATCCCATTGTAATTGCCATTTATAGAGACAAAAACACAACACCAAATAACAAGATATAAATTGAACTCAAAAGATAATATTGCACAATGAATGATTTTTATGAATGGGGGAAGCCTCAAAAATTCATTCTTATAATAAGAATCTTTGAATTATTTGATACAAATTTTACAATAGCTAGGGTTCTCTAAAACCCTACCAAATAATTTTTGTGGTGTCTCAAAATGCGTCTCTGCTCCCAACAGAAGTGAGTGGGCTTCTAGTTATCTGACGTCGAGCCACTCCAGCTTAAGTAGTTGTCTAATGCTAGTGTAATGCTATCAAATCGACACACAAAAATAAAAAATGAGTTAGTAATAATAATGAGTGCTTCACTATGTGAGACCCTCAAAAATCAAGACTAAACCCTAGTTATGCAATAACAAAATGTGAACAGATTCTAACAACATAATAAAATATAAAAATAATGACTTTGATTTGCCTTTGCTTATCTATCCTTCTCTGATATGATGAAATCTGTTGTAGTGGATTGGTGCAATGATGCCCTAGCATCACCCGAGAGCTAGAAGAAATTTAGATCTCTGGTGTAAAATGCCCACGGGTGCTCGATGACTGCTAAAAATTCCCGTGGGTGCTCGAGAATGGTGGAGGGCACCTAGAGGTGCTTGGAAATAGAGGGGAAGCATCTGAAGGTACTTGGTGGTGACAAAGAGCGTTTGAGGGCATTCAATGGATGAAGGAAAATTTTGCAGAAGCAGATCTAGCTGAGCATGAGGGCATGTTAGGGTTTTAATGACACTAATCATGTGGTTGAGATAAAAGCATATCGGAGGGTGGATATTAAATCTAGGGTGTGGCATGGATTGATTATGGTTGGATGGATAGGATTAAGTGAAATCAGATGGCTAGGATTAATTCACTTATATAAACATATATTTATTAAATATATAAAATATAATATATAAAATATTAATATTTAAATATATATAAAATAAATATATATAAATATATATGAATAATGGGTGAAAATGGTGGGAAAACGAGGATGGATGACAAGTGGCTAGGTTTTGGTGTCTACAAAAATATCACCAAAAATATATTTATTCCATATTTTAAGGTTGGTCTTAATATATATCAGCTTGGATGCCACTTGAGAAATTAGTGGGCCCAAGAAAGCATGGGACACCATTCCTTGATTCTTGTTTCTAGGTTCGAATGTTGCAACCACATAGCCTCAAATTTGAATGGCTTGGGAAAGAAGCTCTAATTTTGAATCTTCTTTAAAATTAAAGGGTTATGGTCTGAGCCTATTTTGGGTAAAGAAAAAAGGACAGCATCCCAAAAAAATGGAAGACCTTCCTTCGAGATTAACACTCTATCCAACTTAATCTGAATATTCTAACTCCCTAACCACATGTTACTCTAGGTATACTTGGACTCTTTCATATCCACGTCCATCAGCTCTTGATTATTAACAAAGGAGGCAAACTCTTCCATGATCCTCATGTACGTTTCAGAACCACCCTTTTTATCAGACAAGTATAGAGGAGTATTAAAGTCTCCTACTAAAACCCAAGCTTCACCTCTAAACACCTCCCTCATTGAGCTCAAAGAGTCCCAAAGGATTGCCCTATCGGGGCCCAAGTTAGGGATGTAAATATTAGATGTAATCCATATGAATCTTGACTCCTTACAACAAAAAAGGATATTAATCACCCTATCATATATCAACAAAATTAATCCATACACCTTAGCCAAGTCCCATAAGTAGAGGAGGCCCCCAAAAGTTCCATTTGCAAAATTTACCACAAAACCAACTTCCTTCTAGATGATATTTTTAGTTATCTATGCATTATGCCTATCCATATTTATCTCCTAAATAAGAATAATGTTCGATCATACCTCTTTCCTAAAGGATGCCAAAACTCTCTTCTTCACAGGACCTTTTAGACCTCTTATATTCCATGAAAGTATTTTTATTTACAAGATTTAGTACATTTTCCCTCATTCGGAGATTGGGGTGACCGACAAAAAGTTTCCATCTTAAGTTGTTTGCTTTTGTTGTCCTTCTCTTTTTCAAAATTTAGCTGATATTGAATTCCATCCATAATATTTGATTCTAGCTCTCAGTTTTGACCACTTTGTTAGAGTCTTTGTCTACTTTTTTATTTACTCTAACGTCTATTTGACATTTTCGAGTGCTTCTAGTCTTGGGTCTAGATTTGGATGCTCCTAAAGAACCCTCACCAAAGCACGAAGAATATTTTAGCTCAAGCAAGGTTGGAGACTCCTACCCAAGGGCTGCAACTTCACTAGGTTTCTAAGGGGAGTTGATTTCCTCTAAAATTACCTCCTGAGAAGCTAGGCATTGATAGGAATTTTGCAAGAATTTCGAAGGAATGAGAGTTTTCATAACTAGGTCTATCATATTTACCTGATTGAGACTCATGTTGGGGCCTTGTTCTATTGAATAGATTATCATTGTATCTATTTCATTAACCTCCACAAAAGGAATTTGATCCACTATCCTTTCTCACATATTTGGTTTATCTAGCACTAAGTGTTTAAATTGAGCTTTCCCATGAGGGACCGCTTGACCCCAACTTAAATCGATTGGATTTTTAGTCTAAGTTTTCCTTAGGTTTCTACCTCTTGGTGCTTTTTGCAGGCACGACCTCGATGAGTGGCTAAATTTCTTGCAAGAAGAACATTTAATTAGTCTATTTTCATAAATGATTGGTTGAAGTTAGGGATCTTGTTTGGAAACAAGTTCAATATGACCTAGTAACTTAGCCTTCGAGTCAGCCAAAACACACATCCTAGCAAAAATCATCCTGGTTTTTACTTTGGTAGTCGAATCAATAAAAACCAATTCCCCAATAGCTTTGACTATGCCCCTCAGAATATATTTATGCCAAATATGGAAGGATAAATCCGAGAATCTCATCCAAAGGGGGGCCAGATTTACATTTTACTTGCTTAAGTTAATAATTGTTTATTATAATATGTGGGTTATAATATTTTGGATATGGTACTACTGATGAACTTTGTGATTGCAAGTACAAGTCCTCATAAAGGAGTGATTAAAGATATATTTATCAAAATAAAAAGAGAAAAAATGACGGTGAACATTTTCAAGTATGGTGAAATCTAATACCAATGGATCAAAGGCAAATAAAGCCTCTCATATAGGTGAATATTTGAATGTGCTATTAAAATTGCTAGATTTATATTATAAAATTGTATTTTGTTTTGCATAAATAAAGAAAGTACTATTTAAGAAAAAGAAATAATAAAGGTAATAATAAAATAGTTTAAAATTTAAAAATATATAAATATATGCATATGGTGCAACTCGTATAGTTATTAAATACATTTATTAAAGCAATAGATAAAATTATTAACTAACCACAAGGCTATGCGATCAGGTGGATAAATGTGTAACAACCCATATCTAACACACCTGGTTTTCCATTCAATTATTGCACACTTAAATCACAAAGTGAAAATTTTGACTAGTTTCAAGATCTAGACATGATATAAGGTGAAAGTTTTAATGGTCACCCAACATTTTATTAGTACGAGAAAAAAAATCCCATGTTTGAGAATATTAACTGTTGCAGATGATCTCCCAAGTGGTCGAGATTGGCCAGATCCCATGGAAAATATACCTTTTGTGAACCTATCCTCTCACCTTAATACCCTAGGTTCACAACTAGGGTTATCCTTTAGGGCCCATAACACCTAGAGGGTGGACGCATAATTTTCTCATCTCTTAGCATGGAGGACTTAGGTTCCTTTGGCCTAATTTTTATCCTAGATTTTAAACATGAAAGGGAATAGCATAAACATACCTTGTGCCAAGTTGAGGGTCCACCTTCCTTGGAGTCAACTAGGGCCCGCCATTACCTTGACTTAGATCCAAGTATCTCTTTTCATGGTATGATTGAAGAGGATTTATCCCAAACCAACTCATCATTAAATATACTAGCGCTAGTGTCTAGTTATCACTTAGTGCCCATATCTTGTTAGTTATTTCTCAACTATACAATGATCAAGGAACCCCTCACCATACTACACACACAATAACCTAAAGGTGACATTTCATACCGCCCCTCGTCACTTGTTCTTGACAAAATGACCTCCCATCCCAGGTTGGTTTGTAATAAAGTGATTGTTCTTGAATCACAATGATTACCCTACCCACAACAATCGGTGTTGGATATTTTAGTGATTGCCCTTCTTGCATTCATTGATATTGGGTGTAAGAATTTTAGTCAATACCCTTCCCACAATCACCTGTATTGGGATGATAAGAATTACAATGATTTTCCTTCTTGCAATCACCTCCTTGAAGAATTTAGATAAGCTAGTTAAATAATCCATCCTTCTTGATGAGAAGGTTTCAGTAAGATTTTTAAAGATGGGCTAATCCAAGGATTTGTAGGTCTTTTAATTGATGTTCCAACTCTCAACCTAATTTACTCATCCACATAAAAAAGAGTTCTTAATATCTTATTCATAATTTAGAAATTTAAAAATAAATAATAATTAACAAATATTATAATCAATAAAAACTATTTCTTAATAATTATAAGTTAAATAATGGTTAACTAACATTATAATCAATAAAAACTATTTCTTCTATTTCAAAATAAATAAGCTTCATTTAATTTCTAAAAGTTTTGAAACATGATTTGAGATGCAAATCACGCATAATAAAGCCTCGTATATCTTCTTATTAAATAATAAGAAAATACTTTATCTCATCTAAATTTTGCACAAACAACTATATGGTAAACTATTTTCCAATCATTTTAAATGATATGACTTTCTTATAGAAGGTATTCACTAACATGTCAAAGGTTAGAGACTTTTATTCAAACCTAAGAATATTCTCTACAAGATTAAAACCCTTGTCAATTTATACATGTTTTCCTTTGGGTTTGATTATATTCTCATAAATCCAATATAAAAACATTAATAAGTCCACAACTTCCTAATATTTAACATTCATAAATTCTATCACCTATCATTTCTATACTTTCTAAAGTATTAAAACATAAACAAATCCACCACTTCATAATATAATGTGTTTATGACATTCTACTTCTATACTTTCCAAGGCATAAAACTGCATCTTTATAAAACATTTATCACTTTCCGTTACTATATAAGCTAATAAATTTCTAATACACGCTAAGCACCTTTTCCATAATTGAATTAATTCGAAAACTTAATCTAATACATGCTAAGGACCTTTTCCATAGCTTGAAGGTGGCGCTATTTTTTATTCTTTAAGTTTAAGAACTGAACAAGTAGATCTGGGTATAATGTGCGTGCTTATTTTATGAATTCGGTCTATCTGAGTGACATTTTAGAGTAGAATTACTAAAGTTATAATTGCATTCACAATGAAACAATTCAGTTTGGGATTAGGCCCTTGGGAAGGGATGTTGTATGTTTGAAAATGTTTGTTTAGGCCCTCTGTTTGTTTAGCTACCGAGGAAGAGACGCTAAATGTTTTAAAATATGGTTATATTTTTCTATGCCCAATTACTTAGATAGCCCAGCTTAACTCTTTCAGATTTTTCCCTTATCTTGGTATGTCCTAGCCATCTTGGGCTACCATAAAGCCATGGATACCACTGTTTTCTAGCAAGTGTGCTATGGATGTCACTATTGTTATGTTATTACGGAGAAAACATTGTTTTAATTATCAATTCTTGCAGGATATGAATTATGTAAACTGTGTTTATTTTTTTAGATGGCCATTTTAATTATGTTTTGGTCAAGCAAGATGCTTTGCTATATGGTTTTTATATATTTGAAGCTACCTCCTAAAGTTTAAATACCGTGATTTCTTTAACCAAAAAACATTTGAGCTAATAGTAGTTCCTCCCTTTGTATTTAGCCGCACCTTTTTGAATGAATGACCTAACCAAAATATAACGTCAAAGTCAATTATCTTCATCTAAGATTATTAAAGCCTGTGGTCATCTTCGTTTATCTGTTTGACATCACCAGGAAGTAAGAACAATCTATAGGAGATTTTTTAATAGCAAATGGTTAAACTTTATTCAGTTAAAAAGAGTTAAATGAGCCAATAAGAATTTATGTTACTACTTTTATGGAAGTTGTTTTAAATGAGCAAATAATTATGTTTTATAAACTATGGTTTTAAAAAGATCTTATCTTATAAATTATACATTTGGTTAAGTAATTTAATATCGCATCATGTTTTTTATAATAAAAAAGCTCTAAATTGTATGTTCCTTAAATTATGGTAAGTGTCCAACGTTTTACTAATCCACCTAGCCCACCTAGCCCTCCCGAACTAAATAATATATTTTTATTATAAAATTATTAAAATAATTATATATTATTTACGAATCAAATTGTATGTTCCTTAAATTATTTACGGTTTTACCACCAAAAAAAATAAAAAATAAAATACTTGTTTATATTTTTTAATTTTTATAATTTTTTAAAGGTTAGTTAAAGTTTTCATAAGACAACCCAACAAATTATTTTCACATATTAATATGTAATCTTTTAATATATGTAATCTTTTTATTTATTATATAAAATTGAATTCGTCCTCTGCCTTATTATAGTTTTCAGTAAACAATTGACCATTCAATATGCACATAGACATAAGCCCATGAGAAGAAATGTTATGCACATTAAATAGATTAATGAGGAAACTTATGATAAATAATTATGTCCCTTATCTCCCTCAAATAAGATGACCTATAACACATCAATAACAACTAAGAAATAATTATAACGAAGATAAATATTTATGCACCTTTAATCACATCAATAGTAGGTAACCAGATCCGTGGTGTGTACAGTGGTGGTGTACAACCTAATGACCAAATTAGCCAGCCAAAATCCCAATCCTCCAACTTTGCATTGAGTTCGAATCCAACATAACATTACTCGAGTTCACGTCCCAGTGCAAAACGTACTGGTCCCAATCAAGCCAGTCTGAATGTTACCCATATCAAGCTTAACAATAGGAGTTCCATCAACTGCTTTAAGACATTTAGAATTTATTTTCTTGGGATAAATCTTAGGTATTCTTAGAGGTTTACAGGAAGCCCTAAGATTAATATTAGCATCAAGGTTATGCATAAGGGGTTGGAATCAAAATGTACTTGTAAAAAAATGGTGAATCCTAATCAAAATAAAGGTGAATCATGGCGAATCCAAAGCAAATCAAATTAATTATCTTCACACCAAAATTTGGGGTATTTAAAGTAATATCATATTTGGGATAATTTTTGATCTATTAAATCACCTTATAACTTCATAAAAACACTACCATTAGATCAGGATTGAAAATATCTTTCCAACGAGTATAAATATGGCTATGTTTAGATATATATTGTGGTGAATTGACCCTAAGAATACAATTGGTCCTGAAAATTTTAGCCGAATGGGCCGACGTCGAGGGTCCTCATATTCGCCAATTTTAAATTTTAAAAATCCTAATATTTGCCCAATTGGCGAATATTCACCACTATGCATAACCCTTATCAGCATTAGGCTGAGGTTATCCACCACGGAGGGCATCCCTAAAATTTATTTTTGGTACTGGTTCTTTAAAATTATTACCCTTGATAGGGGTTTTCATAGTAGATTTATTTTGTGGGTGCACCTTAGCACCAAATTCACTTGATATTTGAGCCATTTTTTTATTATTAGCTTGAAAATTATTTCATGATCTCTTTAATCAATGCCCTAGACACCGTGGAAAGGTATGATTTTAAATTTTCTTTTGTGCAACAAATTAGAAGTCGTTGTCACTCAAGTTCACAACATGAAGATTTGTTGAAAGATAGATTTATAACCCATCTTGGATCCCCTATAATATTTCCTACTAAAATATTGAGTAGAAACTACAAACATATTGGCCGCTAGGGCCTGAAAGCCCCAAAAACTAATCTTTAGAGCTGCTTGCACTTAACCTAGATGAAACCCTAGCATAGTTGCTTGCCAAAAATCTTATTCACACATAGGGATGCGCTAGGATCTGTGTTGCTCCAAATTATCTAAAAATTGGTGGAGACATTCTAGGATTTGACAGGCATCTACCCTCAAAATTTTAGCTCAATCTAAATCCGAATGAGTGAAATATGACTGAAACAAGTTTGGTATTTTAGGCCAAAATTATTGAGATGGGCCCCAAAATATGGTTTTTTTCCACTTATTTGAACCCTTCAAATATTTTAAAATGGTCACAATGAACAGTAATCGATGTCAGCATAATGACATGGTAGTGAAATTTTAAATCAGCACAATGGATGGTGGATGCAGGAATTTAGTGTAAGGATGATGGCAGCAAGTGGGTACAAAATCTTAAAGACAACAGACGAGAGTGGGACAATAGAGTGAGTTAGTGAAACATGGCACATATCGGTGAACACGAGTGTGTGAGGAGGATGAGCAAGGCATGACCACCACATGGATGTAGCTAAATGGATGCAATTATTTTGTGAGCTTTCATGTACTCAAAAGTCGTGTTGTAGACACCAAAATAGCACCAATATGACTATGTGACGACAAGCATCGATTGCATTAACACACACAGCCCCTAGGGCAGCCTCTAGAGGTTAAATAGTGGTCCTAACCACTCCCACAATAGTTTGGAAGGTCAAAGGTCAATTTGGCACTTTTTTGGCACTTTGCTCCCTACTCGTCCCACCCTGGGATGATTACAAAATGGTATTCGTCCCACCCAGGGACGATTATCAGCATTCGCCCCAGGATGAGGTGAATAGTAGGTTTGACTAGCAAAAAGTCAAACCTCGACAGGTCCGCCAGTTAACTATAGCTTCAGGCCATGCAATTGCGAGGAACGACTTCAAATCAAGGAGAGAGACTTCAGTCATGCATGTCTTTGATTTTGGAGGCTTCATGCAAGGAGACTCTAAATCAGGGAATAATATTTTTACCAAAATAGGACATGCAACTCCAGTGGCGCCCTCGCATGCGCATTCAAACAGAGAGACCCTAGGTCTATAAATTGGTGAGTCTTCTCACCCAAAAAGAATAAAGAGAAGGAGCATTTTGAGCAATGAAGTGCTGCCATTTTACATCCACACACACACCTTTTGATTTGTGCCTTTCACATCCTTGATCTCTTTTGGAAGGGAGGTCATAGGGTGATTATTGGAAGTGCAAATCCGGAGCCCAAACCCGAACATTTGGCTACAATATCCCACCAAATTTATTGAAAAAATCCCACAAGAGGTTTTGGACCCATCCCAAGTGGATTGGTGCCGAAATAGAGTCCCAAACGGTGGGCGTCCAGCCCCCAGGCACCCCCCAAACTGTCGCAGTCCTAATCGCCCCGCCTCGGAATGATTAGAAATATGTGGTAGATATCCTTTATGTTATTTTTGCATCTGATTCTATACTTCTTAGATAGGTTGTAATTTAAATTTCACATCGTTTTGAGCATTTTTTATCATGTTTTTATCATTTCCCGCCTTTACTAACATGCAGGTAGCATCATCAAATTCCTGGTGATAGAGGCCAAATTGGGAAAATATGACCTTTTGGGTCTTCCCAAAATACCCCCAATTAGCTAACCCCAACTTTGCAGGTGATTTGGAGCTTCATGGATGTGACATTTGGGACTATGTTTTTTTGACACTTTGTTGCAGGTCTTTTCGTCCCGCCCCAGAGTGAATACGAATATACGATGAATTTTTTGACTATTCCATTTGCAGTGTCTTCCTTGTGATGTTTTGATGCCCCTGTATCTATTTCAGTTATCATTTTATTTATATTTTGCATGTGCTAGTTGAAGGCGTGGGGATTGCATGTTTTATTTTATCTACAGGTGCTACTGATTGTTTTCTATTTCTTTGAACATAGGATATGGACATTAGAGGAGAAGAAAGGAGTCAAGACTCATAAACGCAAGTGGCGGTGACGTTTGGTCCGCCCATTTTACATGTGGGCACGCGGAAGAAGGAATAGCATCCATTGATGTGACAAGAAACACATTTAACGCTCCTAGCCCCTAAAAATGGAGGAGGCGAATTGTAACTAAGTTATGAAGCTTATTAATGAAAAGGGTTGTCTTCCATATTGGCTTTCCATTTGGTTTCGATTCGTTTATGCTCCTTTCTTTTCATGCACTTTCAATTCATAGGGTTTAGCGTTATCTTTTGTTCATTTACATCACATCCAGGATTTTCCTTTTTGTTTCTATATCCTCGTGCTTTCAGTGGTGATCACGGTGGGACATCTGTCCCTTGATTTTAAGATTAACTTTCTGATCAAAAGTTTTTTGTTTTTTCTTGTAGGTACCAAGTTTTTAAACATTGGACTGCTGTTCGTTCCAGTCTGTGACGAGTACAGAGCTGGAATTCGTCTTACCCAGGGACGAATGGGCATTCACCCCACCCTATGATGAATACAATTATGTGATTCGTTTCACCCAGGGACGAATAGCTCTCTGTAAAATTTTAGAATAGAAATTCAGAGACATCTGATTTGGGCAGAGAAGAGGTAGGGGTCCTAAACACCTTCTATCATTTTGTGCTTTCTATTTTTTGTTTTCTGGTTATTTGCTTGCATAGGAGAGTTTGAATGCTTGTTTTATTCATTTACGCAAATTAAAAAGAACCCCCCACACCACGTGGTAATTTAAACACCAAGGAGTTGGTTGTAAAACCCCAACCTTTGAGCAAGACCAACGATGGATTTCATCACCACCTTGGCTTGAAATATTACATACATAACCCCGATCGTGACTATTGCTAGATGTAAATCCTGACAAAAGTTGACTAAGTGTAGCTGGGGTGATTCCCAGCGCATGAGGATAAGTCTTCTATGGTAGGTGTCATAAACAGAGCGATTCCCCTTTTGTACCGCCTATGTTCCATGTACCATCTACTCTCACGTACCAATAGTTTCCCTCACGTAAGGGCGGGTATATAGAGAGGTTGGTATATCGGCCTGACAATGGTATATCGAAGGGGCGACCATTTTTGGGAGTCATAAGAGCCATAATATTGCATTTAAATGTTCTTTACAAAAGCTTTCAAAAAAAAAATCAAAACACACTAAACCAGATTTAGGGCACACTTTTAATCCTTAAACGAGATAATCATTGCTTCAATTGTGTAGACACCAAAACAGCACCAATCCGATTATGTGACTGCAAACACTAATCGCTTTGACACACACAGCCCCCAGGGCAGCCCTCAGAGGTTAAATAGTGGTCCTAACCACTTTTATAGCAATTTTGTAAGGTCAAAAGGCAATTTGGCACATTCAGGCACTTTGCTCAGTATTCGTCTCACCCAGGGACGAATTCATACCTGGGATTCGTCTCACCCAGGGATGAATTCTAAATTCGTCTTTGGTCAGGACGAATTCCAGGTTTAACGGGCAAAAATAAGAATGCCGCCAAGTGGCAGCCAAGGACAGTCAATTATTGCCTCCTATCGTGCATGCGCGTGTAGGTGGGTAGATTGGCAGTTAGAAGACTGTCACAAGGGTAGTCATGGAAGCCCAAGTCAGGGAGGAGTCTCCTCCCTCTTGGGAAGGCATGGCCACCACATGGAATCCCTGCATGCCCCTCCAAAGAGACCCCCTGGGTCTATAAAATGGTGGAATTTCCCACCCAAAAAGGACAATTTGGAGGCATTTTCAAGCAACGAAGTGCTGCCAAATTGAACACCCTATTGCACCCTTTTTTGATTCACCCTTTCACATCCATTAATCTCTTTCGCAATAGAGGTTATTGGGTGGATTTTGGAAGCGTGGATCCGAACCCAAACCCAACATTTGACCACCTTAATCCACCAATTTGTTGACAACTCAATCTAAGAGATTTTGGGCCCATCCCTAGTGGATTGGTGCTGAAATCAAGTTCCAACAGTGGGTGGCCCACTCGGGCACCCTGCACTTTTTGTTAGTTTCATTTTAATCTATTATGTTATCACTTGTTTATCCTACATTACGCTATATGTTGTTTAGATAGTTTACAATCTTGATTTCAGAAGACATTTATCAAATATTATCATGCTTTGTCGATTTTGTGGCCCTCACTAACTTGCAGGTATCTACGTCGAATTCTCGTGGATAGAGGCCAAATTGGGAGAATCAGACCATCTGGGTCGTCCCAAAATGGCCCCAATTACTTAACCCCTATGTCTGTAGATCTTATGGAGGTCCCGAGGTTTGACATTTAGACGACATCACCTCGACTTTTCATCACAGGAGAATTCGTCCCACCCGGGGACGAATTACAGTAGAATTCGTCCTTCCCAGGGACGAATTCCAGTTGAACGCAAATTGGCTGACTATTTCAATGGCGGTGGCCCTCTGGTAAGGTCTTTTGGTCTCTGTCAGATTTGCAGGTGATTTAGATTCATTTTACTCACTGATTTCGATAATATTTTACATGCATCTTTTATTAATTTCAAGGAACAAACTTTTCCTATTTGCAGCAGGTGCTGCTAACGCCTTTGTTGTTTCTTTGAACACAGGATAAGCAGCGAGAAGCGAGGACTCATCAACACGAGCGGCGGCAACACTTTGGCCCGCCCATTTCAAATGTGGGCATGCGGAAGAAGGATTATTGATCACGATTGTAACCAAATCTATTTAACGCTCCTAACCCCTAAAAATGGAGGAGGCGATTTTGTAACCGAGGTTAAAGAGTTAAATAAAAGGGCTATGACTTCTCTAAATTCTTGTATCTCATTTCAATCAATTTGCCTCTTTCGTTTAATGCACTTCACATTTTTAGGACTTAAGCGTTAGTTTGATTTTGAATGCATCGAAATAGTTTTCCTTTCAAAAACTTACGGAATCTTATACTTTCAGATTGTGTGTTTCCCTTCTGTTTAGTGTAGGAAAACATCACCATGGTGTACATCTGTAGCCGAGCCCAATCACGGGCAGGAGCTACAGAGTGCACAAAGGGAGACAAGTCACCTCCGATATAGTCCTGAGGACTTGGTCATCCCACCTTGGCGGCCTGACACACAAGATAGTCCACATCATGCCATTACAGAAAAGGACTATAGAAGCACCTCTTTGAGTGGTACCCCCACTCAGCATAGACCTTTTCAAGAGGAGGACCTACACGTGGCACTCAACATAGAAAGGATACCTCCCTTAGACGCTCGTTATGAGTGGCCTAGTGATGAAGCGCTAGAGCAACATAGGGTCCATAAGGAGGGGCCACATGATTTCATCATTCCTCCTCTACCCCTTATTACTGTTAGAAACACTAGACCAAATCCATAGCATAAGGCTCTCCAGACAGGGCAAGCCAATTCTTCCCACACCTTTCATGAATATGAAAGGGAGTACGAGGAAGACCACTACATTCCTCAAGAGCAATATACAGTGTAGAAGCAATGCGCTTCTGCACCTGCTATGTATCAGGATCACCCGTTGAGGCCAGAGCCTCGGGTGAATGCCGCTAACATCGACAGAGGAAAGCAACCCATAGGGATCTCGAATCACCATGACCGAGATAGACATGTAGGAGAGGCATCTAGGCTTCCTAAACACAAGATGACGAAACAAATTGACTTGGCATTTGCCAAACATGCCACCCGCCAAGCGCAAATCACGTAACTCAGGTAGGATCAACAACAGTTAGAGCATATGTACCGCCTTAGAAAAGAGTGCATTCAACGTCATACAGTCGAATTGCTTCATAACACTATGCCTAAGAAAGTCCTAACCCCTCGCACGCATAAAGTAGAAGTTTATGAGAGGCGCAACCCCTTGGTGCAAGACAGGTCCCCGTGACCTTACCAAGTTTTACCTCTGAGACCTCCTAGACTTGAGCGGGAGGCCACTCCTAGGAACAACGATGGGCACCCTCCACGGGGACCCACCCATGGTCATAGGTCTTGTCCAGAAACTCCTCAAGAATCCTATGAGGAGTATGAGCAAGAAGAAGAGCGGGCCAAAACTCCCTACCAAGGCAGAGGGGCTGCTATCCGGCCACCCCTTTATAGGCCTCAAGTTCCCCCCAACCCACAATGGGAGCTAACTAAGGAGGAAGAGATTAAATCTTCCGATGCATATAAAGCATTGACAGAGCATTTAGAGTCTGTGGAGACCAAGACTTCTGGGCCCCAAAATCCCACTTTACGCCAACTCCACAGTCACCCTGTGCATCCATCAGTGCTGGCACCTCCATACCCTGAACACTTTAAACTGCCCCAGTTGGCACTCTTTAGAGGGGAGAAGGATCCCCAAGAGCACATGACTAGATTCCCGAGCTAATGCTTTGGCATTCAGGACAACGATGCTTTGTTGCTAAGAACATTTATAACCACATTCGTAGGCCCTACCTCGGATTGGTTCACTCAGTTGCCAAAACATAGCATCGGTAACTTGGATCAGCTAGTGGACGCGTTCCTCGAACGCTTTGCCTTCAACACCAAGAAAATGGCGTCACTAAGCAACCTAGCTAGCATCAAGTAGTATGAGGAAGAGACCATGGCGGCATATGGGAACCAATGGAGGATGTTGCTTTCAATGTTGCCCTACCTCCCTCCCATGTTCGACCTAACCCAAATGTTCTCAAAGAGCTATTTAAGATCGATCTCCATGCTATTGCAACTGCAGTAATATGTCACTTTAGAGGAAGCTCTGGCACAAGCTAGAATCATTAAGGAGATCAAGATACAGGATGGCGATATTGCCAAGCCAAAGAAGAAATAATGGTCTAAAAACACCAAAATAGGGACCATGCAACAGAAACCCGCTGCGGTCAATCAGGTTGCTATAAACGTCCCTAAGCCTGCACAAGCAACACAGCCCCAAAAGTCTAACTATCAAGCGGTGCCTCTTAACAATTATGACAGAGAAAATTAGAGGCAAGAACAAAATCAGTAGCATCGCCCTAGGTGACAGTTCACACCTTACACAGAGTCCAAGGACTCCCTGTTTGACCGCTTGTCAGTGGCAAACTTGATCAACCTACCCGAGATTCAAACCATAGACCCCAATGCACCAAAGCCTAAGGGGTACAGGGAAGACCTATACTGTAGGTTCCACAGACGGAAGGGACATGACCTTAATGCATGTTGGAAATTTAAAGGCTTGGTGCAAGACCTAATTGACAACAAGACATTGACAGTGGACAACCCTGTAGCGCCAAACAACCAATAGATGGGAGTCTTCAGAGACCCCCTGCCTGCCCATGAGGCACAGGCAAAACCCCTTCAAGTCAATGAGGTGACACAAAATTGCCCCATGCAGGGGTATGTAGGGATGATAAGCATAGTGACTAGGAACAAGAGGTACCCAAGAGCTGCCCCCGCGGCAGCCACCAGAGAGGTTCCATTGATGTCACAACCTCAACAGGACCCTACGCAACCTCCCCCACCTAGACCAGTGGCCACAATTCAGACTATACTTACCCAAAGTCTAAGGACCACGTCGGTTAGGCTCTCCATATACGAGCTCATTCAACAATCAGCACGCCATCGAGAGGCTCTAATGGAGATATTAAAGGCCATCGAGTTGCAGCCCCACGAAGCAAACTCTTTCAACAACTTTGTGGGACATGTAAAACAATGTACAAAACCAGTCATCACCTTTAGAGAAGATGAATTGAAATCGGTGACTGGTGATGTGGCGGATCCACCCCTGCACGTCATTGCATGGGTCAACGAGATTTCGTATAAGAGGGTGTTGGTGGACACTGGCTTGTCCAGTAATATAATTACAACAGTAGCATTGAAACATCTAAAGTTGTCGACATCTCACATCGTGGCCTCCACCTATACTCTTCGAGCATTCAATGACGCGATATGCTTGACGGTTGGCACAATTGTCCTACCCATCCAAGTGGGACAAAAGACTATTCATACGTTGTGCCACATCTTGGAAGGTGAGATGGCCTATAATATCTTGTTGGGGCGGCCTTGGATCAGGGACATGAAGTGTGTCCCTTCTATAGCTCATCAGTGCTTAAAGTACACATTTGAAGGACAGGTGCATGTAGTCCCGACAGACTTAGAGCCCTTCAAGTATTGCAATATGGTGTAATTCATGCCGCAATCGACCCTTCCATCAACACATTTGGATTTTCAGTTGAATCCATCTAACCAGGGTCCGATTTCGCATGCATCCCCGTTGACAAGTCCATAAAATCCCCAGCTGGGTCCATCTTCCTCATCTGGTCCTTCACCAACAATGCCACCTACGATGGCCACATCGAAGGACAAGGGAAAGAAACCCCTAGAATAGGAACCACCCCTAGTCTCAACCATATCTACCGAAGAGATGCCTAGCAAAATAGAAGTCGAGACGCCTAGTTCACCCTACATGAAGTGGACTCCAAAAGAACTCCCATTCGCTCCCCCTCAACCGCCAACAATCACCGTTGAGATGGCCAACATGGGCCTGGGGGAGTATTTAGTGCAGAACATTGTAGCAACACCCACACTTGAGTCCATGCAGGACATGGGGAGACCTTGCCTCCCCATCGGCACTATGGTTCCTCTAGGATACCCACCAAATCATACAAACTTTGTTTATGAGGGCCTGGATAATGGCATTGAACCTTATATGCAAGAAGACGAAGATGAACCCTTTGCTGAGGACGTCAACTATTTGTCCAACCCAAACTTTGCATTAAGATATCTTGGCCAATGCAATTGGCATGGATATGGGTTGGGCAGGTATGAGCAAGGAGTGTGTGTTCTTTGCCAACCAAGATATCAAATGTCATATGACAAGTCAAGAGTAGGGTTCAACCACCCCTTTCCCCTGGACATCTTGGTAGAGAACATGCAAAGCCTAGTGATAGGCAACAAGGATGGGTTGGCATTAGATCCATATGCCAATCCTAACACAACATATACATTTGGGGATTATCACCCATTGCTAACAACCAACCTTGTTGACCTTAACAACCCTTTCCCTTCGGTCGAAAAGGGAGAAAGTTCGAGGACTCACCTACAAGAGGGATATAGACAAGACCAAGAAGGATCTTCAGAAGATGAGTCGGAGTACGAGGTAGCGCCTTGGGATCCTTTCGAACCTGATAGCAATCATTCACAAGTGACCCCCTTAGATGATTATCAGGAGAGCTTCCTGACAATGTTCCCTTTGAATGCTCCAATTGAGCATATGCCACCTCAAGAGAATCAGGTCCCCCCGTAAAGAGCAAAACAACCTCGATGGGACCACATTAATTTCCTCGAGCAAGATGAGCCTCATATGTCACAAATAGTTGTTGGAGCCAACGAAGGCCTTTGGATCTCTGACAATGATTATAAAGATGAAACTAAGATGGCCTATCTCAATCATATGCGACAGCAACAATATCCATTGGACATAGATGACATGTTTGAAAAACTACACATAGGGCCAAGGCATAGGTGGCACCTAAACCAGGCGCAGTTGGATCGATTACTGCACCTGCCACTCCAGGTGTATAGAGAACATCTTCCACCTGGAGACCCTATAGAGCCATCAGTGCCTCGGGCAGATCCTATCCTCTTGTTCGCACATAGGGCCGATCCATTTGTGCCAGTACCCATAGAGCCAGATCCTGAGCACAAAGATCATCTAGGATGTCCGAGCAGCCACACCCGCGGTAATGGAGACCAAAATAATTTCATCAACATGATCTCCATTGATTTAATCGCCCCCATCCATAATCTAGTCGACCTAACATGGTCATTGCATCTAGACCTAGATGCTATAGACTGGGGTCGCGCTGATGCATCGCCATCCCCATCAGAGTACTGGCCTTGTGGTGGGATGTTCCATTTCACCCTCGGACAGACTCAAGATGTCTTCCATGCTGAAGAGGAACCCGACGTTCCGAACGATGATCTAAATTCAGAAAATGATATACACTTGATCCCAACTCCACACCAGTTGGAGGACGAATCCCACATGTTAGTCAAGAAGACGACTAACGTAGACATCGGTTCAGATCCAATGAATTTGCAAATCATCAAGCTAGGGGTAATTCTATCCCCCGAAGACCAAGCCGACTACATTGCCCTTCTCAAAGAGAAGAAGGAGGTTTTTGCATGGTCCTACAAAGACATGTCGGGACTAGACCCGCAACTAGTCATGCATAATTTTATGCTTGATCCGATAGTCAAGCCAGTAAAGCAAAAACTATGTAAGATGCATCCAACAGTAGCCTTAATGGTCAAATACAAGCTATAAAAGTTGTTGGATGCACAGTTTGCCATCTGCATGGATTACCCACCATGGTTGTCTAACATGGTGCTTGTCAAAAAGCTCGATGGGAGGATTCGCATATGCATCGATTTTTGAGATCTAAATAAAGCGAGTCCTAAGGATGATTTCCCCTTGCCTAGCATCGACACATTGGTAGACGCTACAGTGGGTCATGAAATTCTTTCCCTCATGGATGGTTTCTCAGGATACAATCAGATTCAAATCAATCCCAAGGACCAACTAAAAACGACGTTCACGACGCCTTGGGGGACATTTTGTTATAAGGTCATGCCTTTTGGCCTTAAAAATGCTGGCGCCACCTACCAACATGCCATGACTTACATCTTTCATGATCACATGCATAAAACTTTGGAAGATTACATCGATGATTTGTTGGCCAAGTCTCTTTTACGCCCAGATCATCTCGATGACTTAAGCAAGATCCTCGATTGCCTCATTGAACATAAAGTCAGACTAAACCCTAAGAAGTGCATATTTGGCATCACATCTGGAAAGCTCTTGGGTTACATAGTCTCCAAACGAGGAATTGAGGTAGACCCACACAAAGTCAAGGTAATCCTTGAAATGCTTCCCCCAACTACCATCAAGCAGCTCAGAAGCCTGCAGGGAAATGTCACATCAATCAAGCGCTTCATAGCGTAGCTATCTGACAAGTGTCAACCCATGAATAAATTATTGCACAAGGGGGTAGCATTTCATTGGGATGACAAGTGACAGTCAGCCTTTGATGATATTAAACAATACTTGGCTTCATCGCCAGTATTGGCACCACCTAGACCAGGAGTGTCGTTCTACTTATACATCTTAGCTACTGAGGTGGCATTGGGTGCCATGCTGTCCCAAAAAAATGAACTACACAAAGAACAGGCTAATTACTATCTTAGCCGCACCCTGGTTAGTTATGAACTTAACTATGCATACATTAAGAAGCTCTGCTTGGCAGTGGTTTTTGCTACCAAAAAGCTATGCTACTACATGCTCAACAATACGACGTATGTTGTGTCTAAGGAGAATCCATTGCGATACATGATGAGTCGTACTTATCATAGTAGTCGTACGGTAAAATGGATCATGCTATTGACAGATTTTGACATAGAATTCATTGGACAAAAATCCATAAAAGGTCAAGTCATCGCCGATCAACTAGTAGAGGCTCCTCTTGAAGATGATCAACCTCTGACCGTAGAACTACCTGATGATGGGGTCTTCCATGTTTCGGAATCACCAGATTCTAATGAGCCTGAGTCACAGGATGACATGACCCTATTCTTCAATGGTTCTAAATGTGAGCAAGGAGGTGGCACGGGAATTGTATTCTTCACACCACAAGGGGCTCCAATACATCTATCATTTAAATTAGACTTCCCGTGCACCAACAACAATGTAGAATATGAAGCCTTGCTCATAGGTCTTCAAACAACAGTCACCATGAACATTAAACGTTTAAACATCTTTGGTGATTTGTTGTTAATTGTCAATCAAGTAAAGGGGGTATTCCAATGTAAATGCCCATTCTGCAGGCCTACAAAGCCCTTGTGGACAAATTCTTGGCACAACTTGAATGGTACGACATCGAGGCACTCCCTCAATCATCGAATCATTTTGTGGATACTATGGCCTCCTTAGGGTCACTAATCCTATAAGACCCTTTCGATGAAATGACGACCATTCAGATCCAAACATTATCGCAATCCGTGATGAAGCGAGCAAGCTCTGACCTAACACCAGGAATCCACCTGATCTAGATTGAACCATCTCAGGATAGGTTCTCTCGAATCCATGATTATCTGACTCAAGCCAACTGGGGGTCCTTGTTCTCCCCAACCCCTCTTAATAGCAACACAACGATGTTTTTACAAGTTCTTTCTCGCTCATCTTTTGCTAGGGATGAACTTCAAGAGGGATTGGTCATTCATACAATCGAGGTTTTTGATCAGCAGGATTGGTACACACCCATAAGGGATTACCTCAAGTTAGGTAACCTCCCACTTGGATTGACACAAGCCGCGAAAAGATCATTTAAACAGAAAGCGACAAAACATGTCTTGCTAGGAGATATTTTGTATCGTCGAAGCTATGAGGGAATCCTCCTTCATTGCTTGGACCAACAGGATTTCGCTTGGGCGATCACCCAAGCCCACGATGGTACATGTGGTGGCCACTTTAGCGATATGGCCATCGCAAAGCGTATTCTCTGCATGGGCTATTATTGGCCCTCTTTAGAGCGAGATTGTTGCGCATATGTAAAGAAGTGTGTGAAGTGTCAACACCATGCTAATTTGACACACGTACCTTCTCAGGTCTTACAGCCGATCCAATCGGCTTGGTAATTCTTGCAGTGGGGCTTAGATCTAATCGAAAAGATCTCCCCTGTGTCGTCGGGTCGTCACACGTTTAACATAATAGCCACAGAGTACTTTACCAAATGCTTGGTAATTCTTGCAGTGGGGCTTAGATCTAATCGAAAAGATCTCCCCTGTGTCGTCGGGTCGTCACACGTTTAACATAATAGCCACAGAGTACTTTACCAAATGGGTGGAAGCAATTCTGCTTACCTCTACGACTGGAATCCGCATTTCGGAGTTTATTTTACATAATATCATATGTCGTTTTAGTATTCCATCCAAGATCATCTCGAATAATGGGACATCATTCAAGAATAAATATGTGCGTGCTTTGACAACAAAGTGCCAAATTCAGCACAGTTTTTCAACACCCTATTACCTGCAAGCAAATGGGCAAGTAGAGGTGTCAAACAAAATGCTAGTCGCCATCCTCAAAAAGACCATCGCAGATAGTCATAAAGATTGGCACATTCAAATCCCGCTTGCCCTGTGGGCTTATCGCACTAGCATCCGGACGCCCACTGGGGCAACTCCATTTTCGTTGGTGTATGGCTCCGAGGCAGTCATGCCTCTCGAGTTGGAAATCCCTTCCCTACGCATTTCAATGCAAGAGTTCATTAATGATGACACTGCGCGGCAGGCCCAGTTAGACCAACTTACGTTGCTCGATGAACGACACATCAATGCTCTCGAGAATTTGCATATCTATCAAGAGCGACTTAAGAAAGCATACAACATGAAGGTTCACCTAAGGGACTTTTAGGTTGGTGACTTGGTATTAAAAGAGAACCAACATAATTCTAATTTGCTGCCCCATATAAGGGATAAGTTCACGGCAAACTGGTTAGGTCCTTATGTGATTGACAATAAAATAGGACCTGAAACATACCGACTCGCCTCTCTTGAAGGAATCAAGGAACTAGAACCCTTGAACATCAGTCATTTGAGGCCATTCCACATTTAGAGAGCCATAGGCCCACCCAAAAGCTCCAAGGATTCCCACAATCACTTGGTCAACCCAAAATGCCCCAAAGGTGTCCATAAACCCTTTGGTCAACCCAAAAGCTCCAAGGATTCCCACAATCTCTTGGTCAAACCCAAAATGCCCCAAAGGTGTCCATAAACCCTTTGGTCAAACCAAAAGCTCCAAGGATTCCCACGATCACTTGGTCAACCCCAAAAATGCCCCAAAGGTATCCATAAACCCTTTGGTCAAGCCAAATGCTCCAAGGGTACCCATAACCGCTTGGTCAAAATAAATATTAAAAAATAAGCAAAAACAATAAAATCATCAAAAATAACAAAAAAATTGCATCTCAATTCCATGAATACTTGTAAAAATTAAAATACAAAAATATAAGTTGCATTAGGCATCGCATCCATACATTGCATATTTTTTGGTCATACCTATCCCAAACACCATCAACTGTAATTGCTCGGTAATTCCTTCATTTTCCACATTCCATCCATTTTATAAATCCATACATCTAGAATAACACCATCCCCATTTTTAGCATAGTCAGTTGTCTCCTAATGTATGTAGGATTTTCGTCATTTAGCTGTCTTTAAATTTCTAGCCAAAAACTGTACAAAGTTAAACGGATTTTACAAGGGAAAGTTTTACTTGGATAATGCCTCATTATGTAACATCCCTACACAAGTTAAAACACATAAAATAATTCCCAAGTTGTGTGAACGCAAGAGACACGTACAAAGCAGTCTAAGATACCATAGGTGAAATATTAGCTTGTTCATCCCCCTGTGCGAATGGTTCAAGAGTGCTGAGAATTGACAAAAGGACAAGCTCTTCCCCATCAATTCCCCCTAATCAATAGTGGTTTTCACCACTACCAAAAATCCCAATCCTCGTTGGTCCCCAAAGTTGTAAGGATTCGTACTACACGCCCTTGACAAGGATGGGTAGTCATCCCCAAGGCCTAAAAGGATCAATGCCATTCAAAAGCAAACTCCCAACAAACCATCATCACGAACATATTCAATCACATTTGGTCTCCAAAGTTGTAAGGATTCGTACTACACACCCCTGATAAGGATGGGTAGTCATCCCCAAGGCCTAAAATATCAATACCCTTACTTCATAATATCCCTAATCCCCTTTGGTCTCCAAAGTCGTAAGGATTCGTACTACACGCCCCTGACAAGGATGGGTAGTCATCCCCAAGACCAAAAGGATCAATGCCTTTCATCAGCCAAAAACCTACGAGCTCAACTTTACAACCTAAAATGCACAATCAAATAACAGTGGTTATCACCACTATACAAAATCCTTGCTCAAAAAGAAAAACAAAATAGAAAAATAAACAGTGATTTTCATCATTATGTATACAAGCAAGTATCCTAACACATTGAATAAATAAAATACTCCTAAGCTTGAATCCTTAGAATTCTCAGCATTCGAAAACCATCTAGGTGATCCATTATGGGTTTGATGGACAGCCTACCTGGCAATGGCGGTATCCTAAATGCATGATGATATGTCTATCACATTAGCTTTGCATGTGAGCAGACCAATGTTTACATGTGGATGAGCTAGCTTATGGTACCTTAGATTGTCCCATGGATTAATCTTACTAAATATAAAAACGGAGTTAGTGGAGCTAATTAGGTGATCCTCAGTACAGGTTTGGTTGACAGCCTCTCTGGCATTGGCGGTATCCTGACAAATACCACATAAACAAACTCAATTGCACACACAAGGATGTGAAATAACTTGGTCAAAATCAAGTCTGATTTATACCTTGTTCAAAAGTCTTGCGAGATAAATGTATAGTTTTGGCTAGTTAGTTAAAATATCTGAATCTCAAAAAAGCTTAACTACATTTTTAAACAACTAGTACATTTCATTACATCCATCCCCATCAAAAAATACAAAAACAAAGTTCTCACATGCAAAGTCATTCCACAAAGCCATCACATAAGTACAAAAATCCAGTAAATCTTGTACAGTATATGGTGCCATCGACAAGTTATCAACAACTTATTTCATTCATTCCATATGCATACATCATATAATTAGAAACATCGCATTCATAATACCACATGCATACATCGTCATAAATAACTATGCATAAACATAAAAACAAACCATGACAAGTGTATAAACACAAAGAAAGTCATTTGTATATATATATCATCAAAAATACTCGTAGGCTACAATGAACCGGTCCTCTGACCTCACAACAAAGCAAAACCTCAAAACCCCCCAAGCCTAAGGCATCGGCCACCATGATCACGTAGGATTGGTTCGACAGGAACTACCCCCGGTAGTGTGGGTCCTCTGGGACCCCTCAGGGCGACTGCTACTCGCACCCGCATCACGCCCACTAGCACACCCCTCATCTAATCTCCTACGATGAGACGATGTTGACTGCTCAGTATCGCTGCCCCTCGTCTGACGCAAAGACCCACCTACGGAGGGCTCAGGTATCTGCCCCCCGATGCGGATGATCTCTCCCTCCAAATCCATCCGATGTCGACACCACTCCACCTCCCGTCGATGGTACAAAACTACTACATTATCGCACTGTGCCAATGCCCTCTCCCTCTTCGCTAGCTGCGTCCGTAGAAGATCCCTCTCCCGTGCAGCATTCGTGTCCCCATATTGCCGACGGTATGCAGCAAATGCATTCTCCCACTCAGCCAATTGAATTCGTAGGAGATCCCTCTCCTGTAGAGCCTCCCCTAGCTCCTCATCTCGCCTCTACAGTAGCCCCTCCAATCACGCATTCTTAGCACGTAACCCTGCCTCCATGTCCTCCAAAACTACCTACGACATTGACATCTCTGGAACAGCAACCTGCTCTGGCTCCCACTGCTCGGGACGTCCTACGTCTCCGGCTGATCCGAAACCCCAAAATCCACACCCACATCCTCAACCTCCACCATGTCCGCATCATCCAACGAAACCCCCCAGCCCTCTCCTGGTGCCTTTGCACCCTCCCTGCCTGCTGCAACCGCCTCTGCGCCCCCTATAGGCACCTCGCCTCGCCATCACCGCAAAGTCCACCACTGGTCATACTCAGCGGTAACCAAGACATAATCCACGTCTGAGGCATCAATAGTTGTATCTGAATCCTCACCCAGCGACGCAATGACTGGCCAGACCAGAGTCCTCTCATCCCCCTGACATCGATAGATCAAGGGCTCACCAGGTAACCCCTGGTGCACCCCAAACTATCGTGTCACCCGACCATACGAGAAGAACTCCTGCTCAGTCCCGTGATGCCCAATCAGCCATCGCCCCCTACATACCTACCAGAGCCACTCTCCAGCCTCAGGCCAGGCTGGACAGTCTCGACATAGTGCCCTACGACACCTGCCCACCGTTGACTCTGTCCCTGCTCCTCAGATCGCTGCCATAATGCCCCGTATCCAATCTCTCGATCTACCATCTCTGCCCGAGTCATCCATGGTAACCCCACTTGCCTCTCCACCACTATGTGCTGCCAAGCCCAACACTGCAACAGATAGCTACATGCAATCCCCTTTCGCCTCCGACAGCGGACCTCGTATAGCTCATCATAGAGCTATGCTAGCAGATTCTGTCCCCATCTCATGATCATAGGTGCCTCCGTCGAACACTCCACCAACCTGAACACCACCTTCAGCAGGTTCCACGGGAACCTCGCACCCGAAGAGTCGGGTAGCAGCATGTTGGAAATGAGGCCCATCAGTACTGCATGCCTCACTCCTAACACACCCATCTCTAGCCACCATCGAACAAAAATATCGCCAATTTGGCAGTCACCCTCTCCCCTCTCCATTGGGTTGTCCACACCCAACTCCTCCCCATGCCCGAAGCATCGCATTAGTACAGTTGTCCGCTGATCACGCGACATCATCCTGATCGGTAGTCCATCTATCGAAATCCACAAAATCCGATAGACATCCTCCAAGGTCACTGTCATCTCCCTTGTTGGGAGATGGAAGGTATTGGTTCGGGGTTCCCACAAGTTGATAAGGGCCGTCAGATAGGCCCGATCCCTGACCACAGGCTCTAGTCGAGTCACCTGCTTGAGCCCAAGGGCATCAAGCCATTCCTAGTCAGCCAAAGTCAACGCCTCCCGCGCTTCAGAGAAAACTGTAGGTACACGGTACCGGCTCTTCACAACCTGCAAAAGAAAACAAAATAAAAACATTAAAAAAATGAAAAATTGTACAACAATAACATGAATATACAACAATGCATAACACAATCTACAGCTAACAATAGACAAATAACGAGCAACAAAATACAAAAAAATTCAAAAACAAATTTTCAGTCCCTAGGGTTTTTAACTCTACGTCTACACTGATAAATTAAAAACAAAAAAATTCAAAAATAATTTTTCAGTTCCTAGGGTTTTTAAATCTAATGGTCAACTGATAAATTAAAACAAAAATACAAAAAAATTCAAAAATAATTTTTTTGTTCCTAGGGTTTTTCACTCTAAGTCTAAAACTGATAAATTAAAAAAAAACAAAAAAAAATTCAAAAAATCATTTGTCAGTCCTAGGGTTTTTCACTCTAAGTCTAAAACTGATAAATTAAAAACAAACAAAAAAATTCAAAAAATAACTTTTCAGTTCCTAAGGTTTTTAAATCTAAAACGGTTAACTGATAAGCTAAAAAAAAAAACAAAACAAAAATAAAATAAAATTCAAAAACAATTTTTTCAGTCCTAGGGTTTTTAACTCTACGTCTACACTGATAAACTAAATACACTAAAAACAAAAAAATTCAAAACACTGTTTGTCAGTCCTAGGGTTTTTAACTCTAAGTTTAACTGACAAATTAAAAACAACAAAAAAATTCAAAAAAACGTGTCAGTCCTAGGGTTTTTAACTCTAATTTCAACTGATAAATTAAAAAAAAAACAAACACATTAAAAAACGTTTGTCAGTCCTAGGGTTTTTAACTCTACGTCTACACTGATAAACTACAAACAAAAAAATTCAAAACACTGTTTGTGAGTCCTAGGGTTTTTAACTCTAAGTTCAACTGATAACTTAAAAAACTAAAACATTAAAAAACGTTTGTCAGTCCTAGGGTTTTTAACTCTACGTCTACACTGATACACTAAAGACAAAAAAATTCAAAACACTGTTTGTCAGTCCTAGGGTTTTTAACTCTAAGTTTAACTGACAAATTAAAAACACCAAACAAAAAATTCAAACACAAACAAATTTTTCAATCCACCTAGGGTTTACCCTTAGTCTACACTGACAAACAACAAAACAAATAAAAACAAAAAAAAAGTAATTAAGGTTCAACGACGTTTTTAAACTAGGGTTAACCTAAGTTTTTAAACTAAGTTTTGATTTTTGTTAGACTAGGGTTTCTTTTAGTTTATCACAGATGCCAAATAAACATGGTTTCCACTAGGGTTTCAACCTACGTTTTAACAAAGCCATACAAAACATGTTAGCGTAGTTATGCTATTGTTATTTCATTATTTGTCCTGTTGTGCATTTGTTATTGTTGTTGTAACAATTTGCTATTGTACGCTGGTTGGTTTGGCAACCTCCGACATTTCTTGTTGTTGTAGTCTTATTTAAACTGCACAGACTTCAATAAACAATTGATCCGTTTTTCATTTCATGGCATCAGAGCCAGATTGCAGCAGAGAAGCGTAGGGGAGAGGACGCAAATTTTTTTTCTGCTGTGCAGAGGACGCAAATTTTTTTTCTCACGTCGCGTGCAATCGCGCGACATTCTGTGCAGGTGTTTCTTAAAGAAAAAAAAGGAGCTGCGCGGTTTGCAGCGAGAACCTGCAACCAAAAAAAAAAAAAAAAAAAAAATTATGTGGGAGGACGGAGGACGCAGCGCTGCAGCGCGCCCCCTCTGTTGGAGGACGCAGCGCTGCATGTTGGAGGGCGTAGACGACGTCGCGACGCACAGGACGCAGGTCCGTTCGAGCGCGCATCGCGATGCACAGGACGCAGGTCCGTCCGCGCGTGCATCACGACGCACAGAAGACCCCGTCTGCGATGCAGAGGACGCAAGTCCGTCCGCTTGCGCGTCGCGACAGAAGGGAGGAGGGACGACCCCCCCGCCCCCGTTGAACGCGCTGCACGCGTTCTAAACAGAGCCCCCCCCCGGCTGAACGCGCGCGTGCGCGTCCAACGTACGACCCCCGGTTGAACCGCTACGGACGACAAAGTTTTTTTTTTTAAATAACAAAAAAAAAAAAAGACGCAACGGAGGAAAAACAGAGCACTCGCGGAGCGCGGCACGCAGCGACGACGCGTGACCAAGCAACTGGAGGCCGCAGCAGAGGAGGAGGAGCATCCAAAAGGAGGAGCTCCACTGATCCTTTCGGATCAGCCCGCTGGCTCACGTGGTCGTGAGCCGTGCGATAAGGCTCTGGGAGCCTACAGGTCGGGGGTTCAAATCCCACCGACTCCCCCCTTGCAAAGGTATAATTTTTTTTTTCAAAGTTTTTTTAATTATTATTTTTTAATTAAAATTTTTAATTTTAATTTATTTTTTATAGTTTTTAAACTTTATAAATTAAAATTTAATTTTAATTTATTTTTTCATAAGTTTTAAAACTATATAAATTAAAATTATTTATTTTAATTTTAAATACATAATAATTATTAAAATGCTTTGTTAAAGAGAATTTTTTTTAAGGGGGGATATTTTTTCAAAAAATCAAAGGGGGATGTTAGCGTACTTTAACAACTATTAGACTGTTTTGTCTAATTAGTATTGCTGGTATTTTGTTATACCTGCATCCTGTTGAGATGCGCCCTCTTCGGGCTAATCCAGGAATGCAGTTTGTAATCTCTGTAGTATTTAAACAACTGTTGAATAATAAACAATAGTTCGCTGTTTGACATGCGAAAAAAAAAAAGATTGCAGTGCGTTTTTTTTCTGAACGCAATTTCTCCTACAGTGTGAATTTTTTTTATTTTTTTTTCGCGACTTGATTCCGTCGCGTGAGAGCAGTTGTGGGAGATAAAAAAAAAAAAAAGATATTTTGCAGGTCGCAGGCACGCCGCGCGTGCCCCCCACGTCCCTATCTGCGGACGCGCCTGGAACTGGACGCCGCACGCGTGCAGGAGGCAGTGCGGACGTAGGACGTCCACTGCCCGCGGAGGCGCAACGGAAGGGACGTCCGCGCGGGAGGGACGCACTCTCTTGGACGTTCGCGCGCAGACCTGTGCGCGTCGCTACCCACGCGCATGGGAGCCCTTGGATGGATGCACGGGAGGGACTCAACCCCCCCCCCCCCCGTTGAGAGGATTGTTCGGGCGGATGAAAAAAAAAAGGAATCGTCCGCCCCCCCGTTGAGCGGATTTTCCGGCGCCTGAGCGCGAAAACAAAAAAAAACAAAGGAAATCGCCCGCGGCCCCCCCCCCACCCGCTGAGCGCGGAAATTAAAAAGGGGGGAACGCGGGCGTTGTTTTTTTTTTAATTCTCGGTGCGCGACGAAGCTGCAGCGGCAAGGCCGCGATTTGCAGTGCAGGAACCTGCGGTCGGGCAGCAGCTCAAATACGAAGGGCTCCATTGACCCTTCCGGATCAGCCCGCTAGCTCACGTGGTCGTGAGCCGTGCGGTAAGGCTCTGGGAGCCTGCAGGTCGGGGGTTCAAATCCCGCCGACTCCCCCCTTTCAAAGGTATAAAAAAAATTTCTAAAGTTTTTTTTTAATTATTATTTTTTAGTTAAAATTTTTAATTTTAATTTATTTTTTTTATAGTTTTTAAAACTTTATAAATTAAAATTTAATTTTAATTTATTTTTTTATAAGTTTTTAAAAACTATATAAATTAAAATTATTTATTTTAACTTTAAATATATAATAATTATTAAAATGCTTTGTTAAAAAGTTTTTTTTAAGGGGGGATATTTTTTCAAAAAATCAAAGGGGGAATGTGAGTAATTTTTTGAAAAAGCAATTTGGCGAATTGTAAAAGGTGCATTTTCGACTGTGACCGACACCTTGTGGGTTAATTCTTGTGGGCACTTTTTATGTTGTATGTTGCATATTTCATTTTTTGCACTACTTCATTAAAAGTTAAAAAAAATCAAATACACTCCCTAAGTCCCCGAAATAATTAAAACCCATCCGTGCAATTTATTGCACTGCAGCGTTCGGTATTTGTGATACCTCTGGCCAGCACTTACAGGTAAAGTTGTCGTGATTAGGCTACTGTATCCACCGCCTAATATAGCTGCTACAATGACGTCTCGAGCTTGTTCTCTATAAATCGTCGGGGGAGAGATAAGTTAGCCATTTTTGCATTTTTTTACTCCATCCACTACCCTTTATCGCACTTGTGTTTAGACGTAAATCTCGACGAAGTATTCTTCATAGTGTTTAGGGGAAGTTACGCCCCACGCATGAGGAGAACCTTCTATGGTAGGTGCCATCAACAAGGCGATTCCCTTTCGATACCGCTTATGTTCCACGTATCGTATGATCTCTAAAACTCACCTATAGTCTCCCTCACGTAAGGGCGGGTGATTTTTGTTGATCTTTCTAAATACCTATAGTTTCCCTCACGTAAGGGCGGGTATTTTGTATGGTATAACGGCCTAGCAAAAGGTATATCGAAAGGGGGACCAATTGGTGTTATAAGGAACCTTCACTATGGCCGTTGTTGCAAAGTTGATGACTGATCCTCATCAGTTATTGAAAGGTCCAAATTATACACCATGGAAACATAAGATGAAGGAAATTATCCAAATGAAAGATTTGTGGGATATTGTTACTGGAGTAACAACTAGGCCTTCACCAATAGCAGGATCCACAGGTCCTTCCGCAGATCAGATAGCTTTTGAAAAGAAAGACAGTCGAGCAAAGGTGCTCATTTTGTTTGTTGTTTCAGATGAAGTGCAACCTCATATAGCTGACAAAGCAAGTGGTAAAGAGGCATGGGATGCCCTTAGAACCATTTATGAGGGAAAGAATGATTCAACCATTCTTCATCTTCAACAACAACTTCATAACCTGAGTTTGAGACAGGGTGAAACAGTTGAACTCTTTCTGTACAGAGTGTCTGAATTAAAAAAGAAATTGAATTCTTTGGGAGATACTGTGGACGAAAAGCTTCTCATTTCACTTGTGATGAGAGCTTTACCTTTTTCATTTGATATGTTGATAACCTCCATCCAGGTGTCTCAACGACAAATTACCTACATCGAGTTGGTCAATCTGCTTCAACAACAGGAGGCACGTCAAATTCACAAGGATGATTCTTCCAATACAGCCCTATACACCAACAGCGGTGGTTCTAGGAAGAAAGGTAATGGGCAAAAAGGAGGCAACTTTCGAAAAGAGGAAAATCTCAACGAGATACGAAAGGAAAATGCAAACAACCTCAACAGAAGAAGAGGTGGTGCAAGATCTGTGAGAAAGACAACCATGACACCAACAGGTGTTGGCATAAGAACAAGAAAAAAGGCCAAAACAAACCATAAAATAAAAACAAGCAACCCCAGGTGAATGTTGCTGTTGAAGAATCTGACTCAGATTCTAAATGGGCACACAAGGTGCTCATGACTACCACAGATTCCACACAGAGGGATCCTGTTTGGTATGTCGACATTGGAGCTAGCAAACATATGACTGGCGACAGATCGTGGTTTGAATCATTTGTGGCCAAAGAGGGCAAACCTGTCACCATTGCTGATGATAAAACCTACAGGGTTCAGGGAGAGGGTATAGTTTCAGTCACTCTTCCTGATGGCAAGTGTCAGATTGACAAAGTCCTCTATGTTTCGAGATTGGCTAACAATTTGCTGTCAGTCACACAAATCCTGGATAGAAATATGGTTGTCAACTTTTGTGTTGAGAATGGAAAGAAGTGTTGTACTATTACCAAGAAGGGTAAGCAGATTGCAATAGCTTCATATAAGCATGGCTTATTTGCCCTAGATGCTATCTCTACTCCACATGTTGCCATGACTGTCTCTACCAAGGAGGCAACTTCCCTATGGCACAAGAGATATGGGCATCTTAGTTCTGGCTACTTACTTGAGCTTAGTAAGTATGAGATGGTAAAGGGTCTTCCTTCCATTTCTGCCACATTGCCGATGTGCTCCGATCGCTAGCGGGAAAGCGAGCATAGAGTACCATTTGAGAAGAGCTCAACAAGAGCACGAAAACCTCCGGAGTTAATTCACATCGATCCGTGCGGTCCTTTCACACCCAACAGTTGTGGAGGGAAGAGGTACTTTCAGTTATTCGTAGATGACTACTCACGAAAGATCTGGGTTTTCTTTCTCCAAGTGAAATCTGAAGCTTTCGCATTTTTCCAGCAGTTCAAGAAATTCGTTGAGGAATCAGGAGCTTCTATTAAATCCCTCCGCTCAGATCGAGAGGGGGAGTTTACCTATAATGAATTTTTTGCATTCTTAGATAAGCATGGAATCAAGATACAGTTAACAACTGCCTATACTCAGCAAAATAGAGTTGCTGAGAGAAGGAACCGTTCTATCATGGAAATGGTTCATTGTATGCTCACAGGAGCTACTCTTGGGCAACAATATTGGGCGAAAGCCGTCACCACCTGCAAGATATCTGTTGAATAGGGCACCCACAAAGGCCCTAAAAGGAATGACTCCATAGGAAGCATGGAGTGGTCGAAAACCCTCCATATCTCATCTACGTATTTTTGGATGTCACGCTTTCATGCACATACCAAAAGAGAAAAGGAAGAAGCTAGATGAGAAAACACTGAGATGTATTTTTCTTGGTTATGATGAGCACTCTAAAGGATATCGTTTGATAGATCCTTTGACCAAGAAAATTCATTCTAGCAGAGATGTTGTCTTTGATGAAGCTTTCACATCACAGAGCACATCTAAAGTACACCTAGATATTGTGGAATCTAAGGAAGAGAAGATTCCTTCGTCAACACAGACAGGAGGTCCTTCTACATCTTCTTCAACACCACCGAAGAAGAATCCAAAATGGTGTACAAATACAATCAGAGACGCAAATTTATCCACTCCTCCCAATTTGAACTTGGATAGACCTCGTACATGCAGTATGGCTCAAAATGAAAAAGAAGCCAAAGAAACTGGTGAGGTTGATGATCTTTGTCAATCTTTTGAGAAACTTTCTGTAACTCCAAGTACAGAAGTAGAGGATATGGATATTGATGATGACAGGGCGTTCATGTCTACCATAGATGATCTTGAACTCGCATCGGTGCAAGATGCTCTCGGTGAGCCTCGGTGGAAGGCCGCTATGGATACAGAGTATGAGTCTTTGATGAAAAATAAAACTTGGAAGCTTGTTGATCCGTCGTATGGAAAGAAACCCATTGGTCTGTAAATGGGTATATAAATTCAAGTACAAGGCGGATGGAACAATTGATAAGCATAAGGCCCGTCTTGTTGCAAAGGGCTATGCTCAAAAGGAAGGCATTGACTACGAGGAAACTTTTGCACCCTCACTGCTCGGATGACCACAATTCGGGTTATGTGTGCTATGGCAGCACAATATGGGTGGAAAGTTCACCAGATGGATGTCAAAAGTGCCTTTCTAAATGGTGATCTCCAAGAAGAAGTCTACATGACTCAACCAGAAGGATTTGAAGTGGAAGGCCAAGAGCAGAAAGTTTGCAAATTGGTCAAATCCTTATATGGTTTGAAACAAGCTCCTCGAGCTTGGTATATAAAAATGGACAATCACCTTATGCAGCATGGATTTAAGAGATGTCCATCAGATGCAAACCTCTATTTCAAGAAACAGGGTTCTGAGATAGTGTTGCTTGTACTCTATGTGGATGATCTCGCTCATTACGAGGAGTTCAAAAACTATGATCTCTACTGTCAAAAGAAACTTGTGTAAATCTTTTGAGATAACGAGATCTCGAACTTCTCCATTATTGTCTTGGTCCGGAATTCAGCCGGAAGGAGCACTCCATCAAAGTGTCTCGAAAAAATATGCCAAGACATTGCTTGAAAAATATCTCATGACTGATTGCAAGCCAATGGCAACTCCGATGGAGAATGGACTTCGGTTATCGTGATATGATGATTCACCTCAGGTATATGGTACTCTCTATCGACGATTGATTGGGAGTCTCATATATCTAACCAATACTAGGCCGGATCTCGTATTTGTCTGTCAACTATCTTTCGAGGTTCATGCAGGAGCCTAAGACCACTCATTAGAAAGCAACAAAACGTGTTCTTCACTATGTCCGTGGTACTATGGAATATGGCCTAGAATACAAGAGGAACAACAAATTCTTCTTGCAAGGATACACGGACTCCGACTATGCCGGATCATTTGATGATTGCAAGTCAACTTCTGGATACATTTTTCATCTAGGATCCAGTCCTGTCTCTTGGCACAGCAAGAAGCAATATGTGGTTGCTGTTTCATCAACAGAGGCAAAATATCGCGCCGCACGTGAAGCTGTGTGCGAAGTGATATGGTTATGTCGCATTCTGACAAGTATGGGCCATCCATCAAAATCTCCAATACACTTGTTTTGCGACAATCAGGGTGTTCTGAACCTCGTCAAGAATCCAGTCCATCATGAAAGAACAAAGCACATTGACACACAATGTCATTTCATTCGATATGAAGTTCCAAAGCACCGAATTCAGCTTTAGCACATTCCCACCGATGCTCAAGTTGTAGACATTTTCACTAAGGCACTTGGACGTGTCAAATTTGAATTGTTTCGCAGCTCTCTTTGTATTGCAAAATGATGTAAGGGGATGTTAGTATAGCTAGTAGTCATCCTATTACCCAAATAATGTAATAAGGGGGGATGTTAGCGTAGTTATGCTATTGTTATTTCATTATTTGTCCTGTTGTGCATTTGTTATTGCTGTTGTAACAATTTGCTAATGTACGTTGGTTGGTTTGGCAACCTTCGACATTTCTTGTTGTTGCAGTCTTATTTAAACTGCATAGACTTCAATAAATAATTGATCCATTTTTCATTTCAAAACACAACTTCTTTTTAGGGTTTCATTTTTAATTTGAAAAACAAAATACAAAAGAAAAAAAAACAACTAAATTGCGGTTTTCAAATTGTAACGCAAACAAACAATAAAGAGGAAGAACACTCATTGGTCTCGCTTCGGCTCTGCCGCTTGATGATCCGGTCCATGAACTCATGATGGCAGGAAAAATTTGGCAGCGCTTTGCTTCGCAGAATTGACCTCCTCCTCCTCAGAGCTCCAAATCGCCAGGAAAAATAAATGCAAATGAGCCCAAAACCCAGTTTTGGCCCTTAAATAAGCTTTTTGAGCCTGTAATCGTTCCTCCCTGGGATGAGCGAATGCTTGTCCCACCCTGGGATGATTACTAAACTGGTATTCGTCCCACCTAGGGACGATTACAGAGCAAAAATTTCAAAAACATCAAAAACTGCACCAAAATGCACAAAAAATAGCAATAAAACTGTCCAATGAGAGTGCTTTTGCAACTGACATGCCGAACATGCAAAACAGACGTCGGGGTCACAAATCCTCACTATATTACTCCCTAAGAAGGCTACCATATCTGGACCGCTCCACGGGAGGATGGATTTTTGAGAATTTCATCCCCAAACGATGTCGCAAAACGGGTCAAAACCCAACCAAAAATAGCAATAACATTGCCGAACGAAGGCGCCTTTGCACCTGACCTTCTTGGCATCCAAAATAGACTTTGGGGTCACAAATTTTCACTCTCCTACTCCCTAAGAAGTCTCCCATAGCCAGACCGCTCCACGAGAGGACGAATTTTTGACAATTTCAGTTCCAAAATGCATCACAAAATGGGTTGAAACCCACCAAAAACAAGTCAAAATATTTGGAAACTGCTTACGCATTCAACGGTAAACAACTGAAGGCACCCTTACCTAAGTCATCTTGGGTCAAGCGACTCGTCGCTTTTCTCATGTTGGTCATTCCATCATCGATTCGTCGCTTGAGGGGGTAGTCACACTTAGTCACCAATCAACAAAAACACACCCAATCAAGGAAATAACACGCATTCAAAGGATCATTGACAAATACAATCACGCTCCTGTTTGGGGTAGCAAACAAGCAATAATCACAAGCTGATCAAACACTTGGCATTTGTGAATCATGAACTCAAGGTTTCCATAGACAAAAGGTTGCGCCCTTTGAGTAGTATTGAGAGAGATACGATCTTTTGAAGCCATCCATTTAGAACAAGGGCAATGACAAATTTTTAAGTAAAAAAAAAAACAAAATTTTAAAATATCTATCAAAAAAATGTTTGGATGATGAGAAGAGAAACAAAGAGCTAGGGAATCAACGAAGTAAGATACTTAATCTAGGCTTAGAAATTTTCAGCTAAGATATACTCTAAATTTTAGTAGATATCTAGCTTTAATTTACTTCCCATTAACCAATTTATAGTTAAATCCTTTGAAATATCTCTACTAGTAGAGGTTAAGGAGGACCTCACGGGAGAATGATCCTTCTTGGTCTAAGATAAAACAACCACTAGTAAATGTAATGGGTCTTAGCCAAGGGTTTCAAATTTAAGAAAATTGATTGATATGAGATGGAAGTCTCTAGGAGTGAATCTAACCTTTCTTTAAAAAATTTTCTTACTAGCCATTTTCTATTACATGGAGGAGAGAGAATTCTAAAAGAGGGTCTTTGGTTAATGGGAAGAGCAAGACTATTCATTAATCGTTGGTATGAAGGATTTGTATCTAAAAATGTAAGTTATTCCTAATACCAATCTAGGTCAATATGTAAAAGAAGTAGGCAACACTCCAAGAGAATTATTTCATATTTCAAAACTATATAAGAAAAATGTTTAACTATTTATGCTTAGATATTCATCATCAAAAGAACTTTACCAAAATTAGTCTTTATTAAGTATAGGAATGAGTTGTGGACCCAAACCATGATTATGAATACATATCTCAAATGTAGATGTCATAAGTTGGGATATAAGGAAAAATCATACCCCAATTAGATTCCAACAAAAACTTATGTAGAAAACTACATCAAATACTTACAAATGTATATAGATGAGGATTGTTTTCAACTAAAAAAATAGGTGAAGACAAATGAAAGTAAATATGTTTTACTAGAGAACAAGAGGTTGTTACATTTATGCAAGCCAACAAATATCCAAAACCATACATAACATAAACAAATATATAGTCCATAGATAACCTATTAATTGTGGCTACAAAGCATATAGATAATCAAACAAGTTACAAATTAAAAGAAAAAAAAATAGAAATAAAGAAAAACAATGAAACTACTACTCTCCTTTTACTTTTCTTTATCATATATATATATATATATATTACTTCAAAAAAACTATTCACACTCAAATGAAATACGTGCATACATATCATAAGCAAAATAAATATCCAATCTAGAAATAATAACCATAAATGTTTATTATAATTAAAAAATCCCATAAATAGTGATTATAAGTATAAATATAAAGTAAAAATTCTAACATCCACAAGGACATAGGCCATTTGAGACTACCCTTGTTCTTATTTTACTATAAAAAAGAAATGATTTTAAAAATATAGAAAATCAATGAAACTACTACCCTCTTACTTTTCTATATCATATATATATATATATAATCCATATTAAATACTTAAAAAAAAGTTGTTCACACTTAAATACATGCATAAATATTATAAACAAAATAGAAATCCAATCTAAAAATAATATGCCATAAATATTTATGATACTTATAAAAGCACATAAATGGTCATTAAAAGCATAAAAGATAAAGCAAATCCTAATATCCATGAGCCCGTACGTCATTTGAGACTACCCTTGTTTTATCCACTATATGGTTATCCCACCATACTTCATTACTAAAACATGGTTTACAACCTTGCCACCTACAAGATTAGAAACTTGAGCCTCTATTCAAAGTTTCAAAATCTCCACCATACATCAAAATACAATTGATTAAAACAATAAAATTATTACCTCTCCAATCTCTTTTTTCATGTGATCAATACATAAACATATAAATTAAAAAAATAAACACAAAGGTTGTAAACCATGATTTAGTAATGGAGTGTGGTCGAATAACCATATAGTGGATAAAACAAGGGTAGTCTCAAAGATTAGAACCTTGAGCCTCTATTCAAAGTTCCAAAATCTCCACCATACATCAAAATACAATATTAAAACAATAAAATTATTACGTCTCCAACTCGAGTGCACAATGTGCAAAAATATTGTTATAATTATCTAAATATGCAAACATCACAAAGAAATATGCTAAACAATTACAAATTTTTCCTTTATTTTTTATTTTTTATATCCATAAATAGATACATCATCCATAAAAAAATACATGAACAAGTAATAATTGTTATAACTATGTAAGCCTACCAATAACAAAAAACATACACCAACGTAAACAAATATTTTTTGGGCTCCCCTAACATAGACCCAAGAGAATGGTGATCCCCAATATGCCTCCAATTTTCATCCTCTTTAAAAAAGAATTACATTTTTCTTTTTCTTTTTTTAAAATCATCCACAAACAAATGTATATTGCATATACAAATACACACAATAAATAATTGTAAATGATGTAACATCATAGTTAAATAAGCAATTAAGTGGTTTTTAGTAAACAAGAAAGTATTTAACAATGAAAAGTCCAATAAAATAACTTCGTTCTTTGTTTTTTATATCATATACAAACAAATATATAATGTAAAAAAAAAATGCACAATAAATAATTATCATATAAACAAATATTGCAAATAATTGAGACAATAAACAAAAAAACTTTCATATTTCTTTGTAATTTTTTTTATATTATTCAAAAACTAACATACAAAATACGCATAATGAATGAATGTTACAATCTTTAAACATACAAATAAACAAGTATAAAAAATAAAATAAAATAACCATGTATAAATAAATATAAAGTACACATAGAATTACAAAGAGCCATATTTCTTATAATTACACAAATACCGGATAAATCACAAACAAACATACAAATACATATCATAAATAACTGTTGTAATTCTCCAATCATACAAATAGCCAAATATATACAATAAAATATTATAATTATCCACAAAAAAATATAAAAATGTAAAAACAATATAAATAATTGTTATAACTATACAAATACCAAACACAAAACAAACAACTAAATACATTCAAACAAATACATATACAATGAATGATTGTTATAAGTATACGGACATATAAATAACCTTACACACATCCAAACATATACAATAAATAAATATTAAAACCAATTCAACTATACAAACTAAATACATGTAAATACTATTAAACAATTAAAACCAAATAATTAAAACAAGGGGTCAAGGGGTCAAATCTCCCAAGAGAATAATATTTTAAAAGTAAAGGTCAAGGGGTCAAATCTCCCAAGAGAATAATTTTTTACTACCCAAGGAAGGACACTATTTCAATTTTGCAATTTTCTATAGTTTGTAAGAAAATAACTAAAAATTTGAAAATTAAGGGGGGTAGTAATTTTTCTTTTATAAGGTGCATTTTTAGTTGCTACCTACACCTGTAAAATTTAATTTGCATACCATTCAAGCATGTGCTTAGGCACATTAGTAGCATCAATATCGATGATACCTATAGCTTGTGTTTAGTTGCTACCTAGGCCTTTGAAATATCTCTACTAGTAGAGGTTAAGGAGGACCTCACAAAGCAATGATCCTTGTTGCTCTAAGATAAAACAACCATTGGTAAATTTAATGGGTCTTAGCCAAGGGTTTCAACTTTAAGAAAGTTAATTGATATGAGATGGAAGTCTCTAGGAGTGAATCTAACCTTTCTTTCCAAAAGTTTCTTACTATTCATTTTCTATTACATGGAGGAGAGAATTCTAAAAGAGGGTCTTTGGTTAATGGGAAGAGCAAGACTATTCATTACTCATTGATATGAAGGATTTGTATCTAAAAATGTAAGTTATTCCTAATACCAGTCTAGATCAATATTTAAAAGAAATAGGCAACACTCTAAGAGAATTATTTCATATTTCAAAATTATATAAGAAAAAAATTTAACTATTTAGCTTTACCAAAAGTAGTCTTTCTTAAGTATAGGAATGAGTTGTGGACCCAAACCATGATTATGAATACATATCTCAAATGTAGATGTGATAAGGTGGGATATACGGAAAAATCATACCCCAATTAGAGTCCAACAAAAACTTATGTAGAAAACTACATCAAATACTTGCAAATGTATATAGATGAGGATTGTTTTCAACTAAAAATATAGGTCAAGACAAATGAAATTAAATATGTTTTACTAGATAACAAGAGGCTGTTACATTTATGCAAGCCCAAAAATATCCAAAACCATACATAACATAAAAAAATATATAGTCCATAGATAACCTATTAATTGTGGCTACAAAGCATATAGATAATCAAATAAGTTACAAATTATATATATATATATATATACTTCAAAAAAATTATTCACACTCAAATGAAATACATTCATACATATCAAAAGCAAAATAAATGTCCAATCTAGAAATAATAACCATAAATGTTTATTATAATTAAAAAATCCCATAAATAGTCATTATAAGTATAAAAGATAAAGCAAAAATTCTAACATCCACAAGGACATACGCCACTTGAGACTACCCTTGTTTTTATTTTACTATAAAAAGGAAATGATTTTAAAAATATAGAAAATCAATGAAACTACTACCCTCTTACTTTTCTATATCATTTATATATAAATACATTTTTTTATATATATATTCTCCATATTAAATGCTTAAAAAAAAAAAATTCACACTCAAATGATGAAATACATGTGTAAATATTATAAATAAAATAGACATCCAATCTAAAAATAATAGGCCATAAATATTTAAGATACTTATAAAAACACATAAATGGTCATTAAAAGCATAAAAGATAAAGCAAATCCTAATTTTCATGAGCCCATAGGCCATTTGAGACTACCCTTGTTTTATCCACTATATGGTTATCCCACCATACTTCATTACTAAAACATGGTTTACAACCTTGCCACCTACAAGATTAGAACCTTGAGCCTCTATTCAAAGTTTCAAAATCTCCACCATACATCAAAATACAATTGATGTAAACAATAAAATTATTACCTCTCGAATCTCTTTTTTTCATGTGATATATACATAAACATATAAATTAAAAAAACAAACACAAAGGTTGTAAACCATGCTTTAGTAATGGAGTGTGGTTCAATAACCATATAGTGGATAAAACAAGGGTCTCAAAGATTAGAACCTTGAGCCTCTATTCAAAGTTCCAAAATCTCCACCATACATAAAAATACAATATTAAAACAATAAAATTATTACCTCTCCAATCTCTTTTTCATATGATCTATACATAAACATATAAATAAAATAAACAAATACAACTCTTAATAAATATTTCATAATAAAAAGTAAATAGTCAAGAAACAAACTAGATCAATACATGTACAATGGATAATTGTTACAATTAAAAATATATACAAATAACCAAAAACATATACAAATAAATATTCAATACAAAATATAACAAGCACACATACAATGAACATTTGTTACAACTACCAAACGCATAAATAAATATTTTACAATAAAAAATGGTTTAAAATATAGAAAAACAAATTAATAATTTTTTATTTTTTTTTTTACAACATCCACAAACAAATGCATACATGATTTTTTTTTTAATAATTTAAATATCACATAACCAAATGCATATGCAAACACCACAAGCAACTAGAGTGTACAATGTGCAAATATTGTTATAATTATCTAAATATGCAAACATCACAAGGAAATATGCTAAACAATTACAAGTTTTTCCTTTATTTTTATTTTTTTATATCCATAAATAAATACATCATCCATAAAAAAATATATGAACAACTAACAATTGTTACAACTATGTAAACTTACAAATAACCAAGAACATACACCAACATAAACAAATATTTGTTGGGCTCTCCTAGCATAGACCCAAGTTCAATTCATGAGAATGGTGATCCCCGCCTCCACTTTTCATCCTCTTTAAAAAAAGAATTACATTTTTTTTTTTTTTTAAATCATCCACAAACAAACGTATATTGCATATACAAATACACACATTAAATAATTTTAAATGATGTAACATCATAATTAAATAAGCAAATAAGTATTTTTCAATAAACAAGAAAGTATTTAACAATGAAAATTCCAATAAAATAACTTCGTTTTTTATTTTTTTTTGGTAGGTAAAAATTATATTAAAAGTGGGTTTTGAAATGACCCCATAACCTTTTTACAGGTCAAACGACCAAACCAAATATCAAGAACAATCAATTTGAAGAATCCTACCCAGTGGAAAATAGACAATTTGGAAAAACCCACCCAGCGGGAAAAGACAATTTTGAAAAATCTCGCCAGTGGGAAACCACCAATTTTAAAAAATCCCGCCGAGCAGGAAACCACCAAATCTGAAAAATCCCATCCAACGAAGAGCAGCCGAAAACCACCAGGTTGGAAATCTCGCCCAACGGGAAAACCAGTAGATTGGAAAATCCCGCCCAGTGGGAACCCACCAATTTTGAAAAATCTCGGCCAATGGGAAACAACCAGTTTTGAAAAGTCCTGCCTAACGAAAAAATATGCAAGATGATGAATTTGAAAATTCCGCCCAACGAGAAGCAACTGAAAACCACAAGATTGGAAATCTCGCCCAACGAGAAAACCAGAAGATTTGAAAATCCCGCCCAACAGGAAATCTTGTCACGCCCAGCAGGAAAACCAGCAAATAAATGGGATTGAAAAATCTCATCCAGGAGGAAAACCAACAGGAATGGAAAATCTTTCCTAGCAGGAGAACTAGCAGAAGAATAGGTTTGGGAAATTGCAGCATTGTAATCTCGCTAACAGGAGTACGATGAAGTCGGAAGGATCCATGGAAAACAAATGCAAGCACAAAGAAAGAATCTCGAAAACCACAAAGGACCAGGGACCCACCATCCTTATTCACAAACAGTTCCAGGGAAGAGGAACTAGGACTTGGAACAACTTAGAAGCAAGAAAAGCCCCCCCCAAGGCCAAGAACAAGCTCTGAGAGTCCACCAAGAAGCAAGACCAGAAAGCAGAATCCCTCGAACAAAAACTAAAACAAAAACCTGCAAAGCCTAGGAAGAAAGCAACAGTAGACTCAAATATGGGATTTATGGAAACCTAAACTGGGGGATCTAGGGGTTTGCATCCATAGATCACCGATCCCCCCAAGATCGAGACATGCAACAGAAAACCCAAAGCACCCCAACAAAAAGGACCAAGAATCCCCATCCTTGCACACGAACAACTTCAAAGAATTGGGACTGGGGCTAGGAACAACTCAAGCACAGGAAGAGGCCCCCCCCAAGGCCATGCAAATGCTCAAAGCGTCCACCAAGTACCAGATCTAGCAAAAAAAAAGCCTATGAATAGGAAAACGAACATGGTCTCACCCAAAGGGATGAGACCACCAGCAACCAATGGCATCTCAGAGAGAAAACATGAGCAAAGAGGAAACTGACCCCCCCAGACCAACCTTGATGAAGAGAGAACCTCACGAGATGCACCAAAAATCGAACGAGAACCCAACCTGCAACCACCACAGACCGAGAAAACCCTGGGCACCGAATCCCAGTAACAACCTGCAAAAAAACCCAGAGCAAATCCTGAAGGAGATCAGGGACAGGATCCCAGGAACATGCAGGAAATCCCAGAGGATCCCTAGGAAGCACCAAGCCCGAGATTCAAATGAGGAAACCCCAAAAACTATTGGAAAAGGAGCAAAAATTGGGCAAGGATCTCCCCCCAAGGAGATCATCTGCTACAAACTATTCCCAGAGTGAGATGACCTGGGATGAATCAGGGACTGGGCAAGAACCTGGGAAAGGGGAGTAGGTCCCTCCCCCTCCCATCCTCGGGACCTTGTTCTTTGTTTTTTATATCATATACAATCAAATATATAATGCAAAAAAAAAACGCACAATAAAAAATTACCATATAAACAAATATTGCAAATAATTTGAGAGAATAAACAAAAACAAAATTCATACTTCTTTGTTATTTCTTTTATATTATTCACAAAAAAACATACAAAATACACATAAAACACAACTAATTGCATACAAACAATTACATATACAATGAATGATTCTTTTAATTATTTCTTATAATTACACAAATACAAGATAAATCACAAACAAACATACAAATACATATGTAACCCTTCAATCATACAAAAAACCAAATATATACAATAAAATATTATAATTATCCACAAACAAATATAAAATGTAAAAACAATATAAATAATTGTTATAACTATACAAATACCAAACACAAAACAAACAACTAAATACATTCAAACAAATACATATATAATGAATGATTGTTATAAGTATACAAAACATATAAATAACCTTACACACATCCAAAGATATACAAAAATATATATATATACAATAAATAAATATTAAAACCAATTCAACTGTACAAACTAAATACATGCAAATACTATTTAACAATTAAAACCAAATAATTGAAACAATAAAATTAACTACTACTATTATAGTTTCATGCATAAACAAATATAAAATACACATAGAATTACATAGAGCCAATATTTTTTTATAATTGCACACACCAAATACATCACAAACAAACATACAAATACATATCATAAAAAATATTATAATCATCCAATCATACAAATAGCCAAATATATACAATAAAATAAAATAATTATCCACAAAAAAATATTAAATGCAAAAAAATATAAATAATTGTTATAACTATACAAACACCAATCACATAAAAAAACAACTAATTGCATACAAACAAATACATATACAATGAATGATTGTTTTAATTATTTCTTATAATTATACAAATACATGATAAATCACAAACAAACATACAAATGCATATCATAAATAAATGTTGTAATCCTTCAATCATACAAATAACCAAATATATACCCAGGTGTTGTAGGTAAGTTGGAGAGGAGAGGGCAATCCTCCAATGGAGGTCCCAGGTTCAAATCTCCACCCTACCAAAAAGCTGAATTGGGTATCCAAAATCCAATTGATAATGTTGGTGCGGACAGGGTCGGGTGTGACTCCCGAGTGACTTTGACGATGTAGAACCCCTTGTTCGTGGTCTCTCAAACCAAGGCGGCCCCGCAAGGGGTTTTTCGCTTAAAAAAAATAAAATAAAATAAAATAAAAAAAATAACCAAAAATATACAATAAAATATAATAATTATTCACAAACAAATATAGAATGTAAAAAAAATATAAATAATTGTTGTAACTATACAAATACCAAACACAAAACAAACAACTAAATGCATTCAAACAAATACATATACAATGAATGATTGTTATAAGTATACAAACATATAAATAACCTTACACACATCCAAACATACACAAACAAATACATATGCAATAAATAAATATTAAAACCAATTCAACTATACAAACTAAAGACATGCAAATACTATTTAACAATTAAAACCAAATAATTAAAGCAATAAAATTAACCACTACTATTATAGTTTAATCCATAAACAAATATAAAATACACATAGAATTACATATAGCCAATATTTTTTATAATTACACACACCAAATACATCACAAACAAACATAAAAATACATATCATAAAAAAAAATATTATAATCATCCAATCATACAAATAGCCACATATATACAATAAAATAAAATAATTATCCACAAAAAAATTATAAATATTTGTTATAACTATACAAAAACCAAACACAAAAAAACAACTAATTGCATACAATCAAATACAATGATTGTCATTGTCATAAGTATATAAACATATAAATAACCTTACACACACAAACATATACAAACAAATACATATACAATAAATAAATATTAAAACTAATCCAACTATACAAACTAAAGACATTCAAAAAAATATTTTACAATTAAAAAATAATAATTAAAACAATAAAACTAATTATATCTATTATAGTTCCATGCATAAACAAATATGAAATACACATAGAATTACAAATAGTCAATAATTCTTATAATTATATACACCAAATACATCACAAACAAACATACAAATACATATCATTAAAAAAATTGTAATCATCCAATCATACAAATAACCAAACATATACAATAAAATAAACAAATTTATCCACAAACAAACATACAAATATATATAATAAAAAAAAAGTTGTAATCAAATAGCCAAATATTTACAAAGAGTCAATATTTTTTATAATTATACACACCAAATACATCACAAACATACAAATACATATCATAAAAAAACATAAAAAAAAAAATTGTGATCATCCAATCATACAAAACGCCAAATATATACAATAAAATAAACTAATTATCCACAAACAAATATAAAATGCAAAAAAAATATAAATAATTGTTATAACTATACAAACACCAAACACATAACAAGCAACTACATAAATGCAAAAAAATACATATACAATAAATAAATGTTAAAACAAATCCAACTATACAAACTAAAGATATGTAAACAAATATTTCACAATCAAAACCAAATAATTAAAATAATAAAATTAACTACTTCTATTATAGTTCTCTCTTCTACATTAATTACAAAAAAGTATTTCACAATCAAAACCAAATAATTAAAACATTAAAACTAACTACTTCTATTATAGTTCCCTCTTCTACATTAATTACAAAAAAGTATAAATATAATAAATAATTATTATAACTACAAAAACAAACAAAAATAAACACATACAAAATTTAAAAATTAAAAATTAAAATAACATAAATTAATAGTCTAAACATCGACAAGGTCAAAAGCCACATGTAACAACAATCTAATAAAGACCACCCATAAAATTTCCTATTTCAACGACTCTTCTATATCACTTATAAATAAATAATTGTTACATGCCCACAAATAATTAAATACAAACATATTATTACAATCAAAACCAAAAAGCTAAAACAATAAATACTAATAAAGTTGTTGTTTTTTTTCTTTCCTTTCACATCATCTCTATAAAAAAATAATAAAATAATAAGAAAGCATACAAATAACCATATAAATACACCAATCATAAATAAATATTTAGTTTTCAAACAAAACAAATACAAAAATAAATTGATATAACTTTGATAACAACAAATATAATTAAACACATTTCCAACATATTTTAAAAATAAAAATAAAATCATAAAATTAACAGTATAACTAATTTTTTTTTAACATGCAAATAAACATTCTACAATAAACCCGTATATTTATAAAGTTTAAATAAAACAAAGTCCTCCCTATCAAATTAATAACAATTCATATTTGTACTTACGGCTTCCACATATTTCAAAACTATATAAGAAAAAAAATTAACTATTTATGCTCTGATATTCATCATCAATAGAGCATTACCAAAATTAGTCGTTCTTAAGTATAGGAATGAGTTATGGACCCAAACCATGATTATGAATACATATCTCAAATGTAGATGTGATAAGGTGGGATATACGGAAATATCATACCCCAATTAGAGTCCAACAAAAACTTATGTAGAAAACTACATCAAACACTTACAAATGTATATAGATGAGGATTGATTTCAACTAAAAATATAGGTCAAGACAAATGAAAGTAAATATTTTTTACTAGATAACAAGAGGTTGTTACATTTATGCAAGCCCAAAAATATCCAAAACCATACATAACATAAGCCCAAAAATATCCAAAACCATACATAACATAAACAAATATATAGTCCATAGATAACCTATTAACTGTGGCTACAAAGCATATAGATAATCAAATAAGTTACAAATTAAAAAATAAATAAAAAAATAGAAATATAGAAAAACAATGAAACTACTAGCCTTCCTTTTACATTTCTATATATATATATATATATATATATATATATATATATATATATATATTCAAAAAAATTATTCACACTCAAATGAAATACATGCATACATATCAAAAGCAAAATAAATTTCCAATCTAGAAATAATAACCATAAATGTTTATTATAATTAAAAAATCCCATAAATAGTCATTATAAGTATAAAAGATGAAGTAAAAATTCTAACATCCACAAGGACATAGGCCATTTGAGACTACCCTTGTTTTTATTTTACTATAAAAAAGAAATGATTTTAAAAATTTAGAAAATAAATGAAACTACTACACTCTACTTTTCTATATCATATATATATATATATATATTCTCCATATTAAATACTTAAAAAAAAATTTAAAAATTGTTCACACTCAAATAATGAAATACATGCGTAAATATTATAAACAAAATATACATCCAATCTAAAAATAAGAGGCCATAAATATTTAAGATACTTATAAAAACACATAAATGGTCATTAAAAGCATAAAAGATAAAGCAAATCCTAATATCAATGAGCCCATAGACCATTTGAGACTACCCTTGTTTTATCCACTACATGGTTATCCCACCATACTTCATTACTAATGTTAGCGTACTATTCTGTTCTTGCTTATTTAGCATACTGTTACACTGTTGTAACAGTACTGTTCAGCTGTTACGCCGGATGTGCTATTCCCGGCTATGTAATTCTTATTTAAACGCCTCCTGCTGAATAGAATAACGTTCGCTGGTTTGACATGGCATCAGAGCCAAGTTGCAGGGAATTGTGAGAAGGCGAAGATTGGAGGCGGATGCGCAGTGCGGAAATTTTTTTTTTAATTTTTTTTCGCCGCGTGATTGCAGCTGAGGAGGCGTGCAGCGAAATAAAAAATAATAATTTTTTTTTTTTTTCGCCTCCCGCTAAACGGACGTCCCCGCGCGCAGTTGGAGAAGCGTCCAGGGTACGCGCGCTGACAGACGCAGACGTCTGTCAGCCCTCCGCGCGCTGACGCCGTCTGTCAGCCCTCCGCATGCAAGCGCCGACGCAGGGCCAGCTGTCAGGGCCGACGCAGGGCCGTGCGATGGGAACTGTCGCACCACGCGACAGTGCGACAACAACTGTCGCACTACGCGACAGAGCGCCAGGCCCCTGTCACGCGACAGGCCCGTGCGAGAGGAGGGAACTCCCCCCCGCGTGCGGAAGACGAGGAGGGAACCCCCCCCGCACGCAAGTCACGTCAGGCGGGAATTGGGGAATTTAAAATTCCCTCCCCTCCCGCGCACGCCCAGGCGGGGTATAAACCCCCCCCCCCCCCCGCGCGCAGTGATTCGCGCTGCGGTCGCAAGCCGAGACCGCGTTGCAGAGGAGAAGCAGCAGGGGTTGAAAAAGGAGGGTTCAACTGATCCTTCCGGATCAGCCCGCTGGCTCACGTGGTCGTGAGCCGTGCGGTAAGGCTCAGGGAGCCTGCAGGCCCGCCGACTCCCCCCAAGGTATATTTTTTTTCAAAACGTTTTTTAATTATTGTTATTTTTAGTTAAATTTTTTAATTTTAATTTATTTTTTAATAGTTTTTTTAAACTTTATAAATTAAAATTTATTTTTAATTTATTTTTTTAAGTTTTAAAAACTATATAAATTAAAATTATTTTTTTTTAACTTTAAATAATTAATAATTATTAAACTGCTTTGTTAAAGAAAGTCTTTTAAGGGGGGATATTTTTTCAAAAAATCAAAGGGGGATAGTGAGTAATTTTTCGAAAAATAGCAATTTGGCAAATTGTAAAAGGTGCATTTTCGGCTGTGACCGACACCTTGTGGGTTATTCCTGTGGGCATTTTTTTTGTTGTATGTTGCATATTTCATTTTTGCACTATAACATTAACAATTAAAATCAAAACACTCCCTAAGTCCCCGAAATAATTAAAACCCATCCGTGCAATTTATTGCACCTGCAGTGTTCGGTATTTGTGATACCTCCGCCAGCACTTACAGGTAAAGTCGTCGTGATTTGGCTACTCGTATCCGCCGCCTAATATAGCTGCTACAACGACGTCTGAGCTTGTTCTCTATAAATCGTCGAGGAAGAATAAGTACGCCATTTTTGCATTTTTTTACTCCATCCACTACCCTTTATCGCACTTGTGTTTAGGCATAAATCCTGACGAAGTATTCTTCATAGTGTTTAGGGGAAGTTACGCCCCACGCATGAGAAGAATCTTCTATGGTAGGTGCCATCAACAAGGCGATTCCCTTTCAGTACCGCTTATGTTCCATGTATCGTATGATCTCTAAAACTCACCTATAGTCTCCCTCACGTAAGGGCGGGTGATTTTTTGTTGATCTTTCTAAATACCTATAGTTTCCCTCACGTAAGGGCGGGTATTTTGTACGGTATATTGGCCTAGCAAAAGGTATATCGAAATGGGGACCAATTGGTGATATAAGGAACCTTCACTATGGCCGCTGTTGCAAAATTGATGACTGATCCACATCAGTTATTGAAAGGTCCAAATTATACACCATGGAAACATAAGATGAAGGCAATCCTCCAAATGGAAGATTTGTGGGATATTGTTACTAGAGTAGCAACCAGGCCTTCACCAACAGCAGGATCCATAGGTCCTTCAGCAGATCAGATAGCTTTTGACAAGAAAGACAGTAGAGCAAAGGTGCTCATTTTGTTTGTTGTTTCAGATGAAGGCAATCCTCCAAATGGAAGATTTGTGGGATATTGTTACTAGAGTAGCAACCAGGCCTTCACCAACAGCAGGATCCATAGGTCCTTCAGCAGATCAGATAGCTTTTGACAAGAAAGACAGTAGAGCAAAGGTGCTCATTTTGTTTGCTGTTTCAGATGAAGTGCAACCTCATATAGCTGACAAAGCAAGTGGTAAAGAGGCATGGGATGCCCTTAGAACCATCTATGAGGGGAAGAATGAATCCACCATTCTTCATCTTCAACAACAACTTCATAACCTGAGTTTGAGACAGGGTGAAACAGTTTAACTCTTTCTGTGCAGAGTGTCTGAGATGAAATAGAAATTGAGTTCTCTCGGGAGATACTGTGGACGAAAAGCTTCTCATTTCACTTGTGATGAGAGCTTTACCTTCTTCATTTGATATGTTGATAACCTCCATCCAGGTGTCTCAACGACAAATTACCTACATCGAGTTGGTCAATTTGCTTCAACAACAGGAGGCACGCCAACTTCACAAGGATGATTCTTCCAATACAGCCCTATACACCAACAGGCAGGGTTCTAGGAAGAAAGGTAATGGGCAAAAAGGAGGCAACTTTCAAAAAGGAGGAAATTCTCAACAAGATACGAAAGGAAAAGGCAAACAACCTCAACAGGAAGAAAAGGTGGTGCAAGATCTGTGAGAAAGACAACCATGACACCAACAGGTGTTGGCATAAGAACAAGCAAAAAGGCCAAAACAAACCACAAAATAAAAACAAGAAACCCCAGGTGAATGTTGTTGTTGAAGAATCTGACTCAGATTCTAAATGGGCACACAAGGTGCTCATGACTACCACAGATTCCACATAGAGGGATCCTATTTGGTATGTCGATTCTGGAGCTAGCAAACATATGACTGGCAACAGATCGTGGTTTGAATCATTTGTGGCCAAAGAGGGCAAACCTGTCACCATTGCTGATGATAAAACCTACAGGGTTTCAGGAAGAGGGTACAGCTTCGGCCACTCTTCCCGATGGCAAGTGTCGATTGACAAAGTCCTCTATGTTCCGGGATTGGCTAACAATTTGTTGTCGATCACACAAATCCTGGACAAAAATATGGTTGTCAACTTTCGTGTTGAGAATGGAAATAAGTATTGTACTATTACCAGGAAGGGTAAGCAGATTGCAACAGCTTCATATAAGCACGGCTTATTTGCACTAGATGCTATCTCTACTCCACATGTTGCCATGACTGTCTCTACCAAGGAGGCAACTTCCCTATGGCACAAGAGATATGGGCATCTTAGTTTTGGCTACTTACTTGAGCTCAGCAAGTATGAGATGGTAAAGGGTCTTCCTTCCCTTTCTGCCACATTGCCGAGTGTGCTCGACCGCTAGGCAGGAAAGCAGCATAGAGTACCATTTGAGAAGAGCTCAACAAGAGCACGAAAACATCTAGAGTTAATTCATACCGATCTGTGCAGTCCTTTCACACCCAACAGTTGTGGAGGGAAGAGGTATTTTCAGTTATTCGTAGATGACTACTCACGAAAGATGTGGGTTTTCTTTCTCCAATTGAAATCTGAAGCTTTCGCATTCTTCCAGCAGTTCAAGAAATCCGTTGAGGAGTCAGGAGCTTCTATTAAAACCCTTCGCTCATATCGAGGGGGAGAGTTTACCTCTAATGAATTTTCTGCATTCCTAAATAAGCATGGAATAAAGAGACAGTTAACAACTGCCTATACTCCTCAGCAGAATGGAGTTGCTGAGAGAAGTAATCGTTCTATCATGGAAATGGTTCGTTGTATGCTCACAGGAGCTACTCTTGGGCAACAATATTGGGCGGAAGATGTCACCACTGCAGTGTATCTGTTGAATAGGGCTCCCACAAAGGCCCTAAAAGGAATGACTCCACAGGAAGCATGGAGTGGTCGAAAACCCTCCATATCTCATCTACGTATTTTCGGGTGTCACGCTTTCATGCACATACCGAAAGAGAAAAGGAAGAAGCTAGATGAGAAAACACTGAGATGTATTTTTCTTGGTTATTCTGAGCACTCTAAAGGATATCGGTTGATAGATCCTTTGACCAAGAAAATTCATATCAGCAGAGATGTTGTCTTTGATGAAGCTTTCACATCACAGAGCACATCTATAGTACACCAAGATATTGTGGAACCTAAGGAAGAGAAGATTCCTTCGTCAACACAGACAGGAGGTCCTTCTACATCTTCTTCACCACCACCGAAGAAGAATCCAAAATGGTGTACAAATACAATCAAAGACGCAAATTTATCCACTCCTCCCAATTTGAATTTGGATAGACCTCGTACACGCAGTATGGCTCAAAAGGAAAGAGAAGCCAGAGAAACTGGTGAGGTTGATGATCTTTGTCAATCTTTTGAGGAACTTTCTGTGACTCCAAGTACAGAAGTTGAGGATATGGATATTGATGATGACAGGGCATTCATGTCTACCATAGATAGTCTTGAACCTGCATCAGTGCAAGATGCTCTCAGTGAGCCTCAGTGGACGACCGCTATAGATACAGAGTATGAGTCTCTGATGAAAAATAAAACTTGGAAGCTTGTTGAATTGTCGCATGGAAAGAAACCCATTGGCTGCAAATGGGTATATAAAGTCAAGTACAAGGCAGATGGAACAATTGATAAGCATAAGGCCCATCTTGTTGCAAAGGGCTATGCTCAAAAAGAAGGCATTGACTACGAGGAAACTTTTGCACCTACTACTCGGATGACCACAATTCGGGTTATGTGTGCTATGGCAGCACAATATGGGTGGAAAGTTCACCAGATGGATGTCAAAAGTGCCTTTCTAAATGGTGATCTCCAAGAAGAAGTCTATATGACTCAACCTGAAGGATTTGAAGTGGAAGGCCAACAGCAGAAAGTTTGCAAATTGGTCAAATCCTTGTATGGTCTGAAACAAGCTCCTCGAGCTTGGTATATAAAAATGGACAATCACCTTATGCAACATGGATTTAAGAGATGTCCGTCAGATGCAAACCTCTATTTCAAGAAACAGGGTTCTGAGATAGTGTTGCTTGTACTCTATGTGGATGATCTGCTCATTACAGGGAGTTCAGAAACTATGATCTCTACTATCAAAAGAAACTTGTGCAAATATTTTGAGATGACAGATCTCGGACTTCTCCATTATTGTCTTGGTCTGGAATTCAGCCAGAAGGAGCACTCCATCAAAGTGTCTCAGAAAAAGTATGCCAAGACATTGCTGGAAAAATATCGCATGATCGATCGCAAGCCAATGGCAACTCCAATGGAGAATGGACTTCAGTTATCATGATATGATGACTCACCTCAGGTAGATGGTACTCTCTATCGACAGTTGATTGGGAGTCTCATATATCTGACCAATACTAGGCCAGATCTCGTATTTGCTGTCAACTATCTTTCAAGGTTCATGCAGGAGCCTAAGACCACTCATTGGAAAGCAGCAAAACGTGTTCTTCACTATGTCCGTGGTACTATGGAATATGGCCTAGAATACAAGAGGAACAACAAATTCTTCTTGCAAGGATACACGGACTCCGACTATGTCGGATCATTTGATGATCGCAAGTCAACTTCTGGATACATTTTTCATCTGGGATCCGGTCCTGTCTCTTGGCATAGCAAGAAGCAACAGGTGGTTGTTATTTCATCAACAGAGGCAGAATATCGCGCCGCACGTGAAGCTATGTGCGAAGTGATATGGTTACGTCGCATTCTGACAAGTATGGGCCATCCATCAAAATCTCCAATACACTTGTTTTGCGACAATCAGGGTGTTCTGAACCTCGTCAAGAATCCTGTCCATCATGAAAGAACAAAGCACATTGACACACAATGTCATTTCATTCGAGATGAAGTTCCAAAGCACCGAATTCAGCTTCAAGACATTCCCACCGATGCTCAAGTTGCAGACATTTTCACTAAGGCACTTGGACGTGTCAAATTTGAATTGTTTCGCAGCTCACTTTGTATTGCAAAATGATGTAAGGGGATGTTAGTAGTCTAGTATAGCTATTAGTTATTACATTACCCAAATAATGTAATAAAGGGGGATGTTAGCGTACTATTACTGTTCTTGCTTATTTAGCATACTGTTACACTGTTGTAATAGTACTGTTCAGCTGTTACGCCGGATGTGCTATTCCCGGCTATGTAATTCTTATTTAAACGCCTCCTGTTGAATAGAATAACGTTCGCTGGTTTGAAAACTAAAACATGGTTTACAACCTTCCCACCTACAAGATTAGAACCTTGAGCCTCTATTCAAAGTTTCAAAATCTCCACCATACATCAAAATACAATTGATTAAAACAATAAAATTATTACCTCTCCAATCTCTTTTTTCATGTGATCAATACATAAACATATAAATTAAAAAAACAAACACAAAGGTTGTAAACCATGCTTTAGTAATGGAGTGTGGTCGAATAACCATATAGTGGATATAACAAGGGTTGTCTCAAAGATTAGAACCTTGAGTCTCTATTCAAAGTTCCAAAATCTCCACCATACATCAAAATACAATATTAAAACAATAAAATTATTACGTCTTCGAGTGTAGAATGTGCAAAAATATTGTTATAATTATCCAAATATGCAAACATCACAAAGAAATATGCTAATCAATTACAAGTTTTTCCTTTATTTTTATTTTTTATATCCATAAATAGATACATCATCCATAAAAAATTATATATGAACAAGTAATAATTGTTATAACTATGTAACCCTACCAATAACCAAAAACATACACCCAAGAGAATGGTGATCCCCAATATGCCTCCACTTTTCATCCTCTTTAAAAAGAATTACATTTTTCTTTTTCTTTTTTTAAAATCATCCACAAACAAATACATATTGCATATACAAATAAGCACAATAAATAGTTGTAAATGATGTAACATCATTGTTAAATAAGCAAATAAGTATTTTTCAGCAAACAAGAAAGTATTTAACAATGAAAAGTCCAAATAATTGTAAATGATGGAACATCATTGTTAAATAAGCGAGTAGGTATTTTTCAATAAACAAGAAAATATTTAAACAATGAAAAGTCCAATAAAATAACTTCATTCTTTGTCTTTTTAGATCATATACAAACAAATATATAATGCAAAAAGAAAAGCACAATAAAAAATTATCATATAAACAAATATTGCAAATAATTGAGACAATAAACAAAAAAAAAATCATATTTCTTTGTTATTTATTTTTTATATTATTCACAAACAAACATACAAAATACACACAATGAATGAATGTTACAATCTTCAAAACATACAAATAAACAAGTATAAAAAATAAAATAAAATAACCATGTATAAATAAATTTAAGTACACATAGAATTACAAAGAGCCAATATTTCTTATAATTACACAAATACCGTATAAATCACAAACAAACATACAAATACATGTCATAAATAACTGTTGTAATCATCCAATCATACAAACAACCAAATATATACAATTAAATATTATAATTATCCATAAATAAATATAAAATGTAAAAACAATATAAATAATTGTTGTAACTATACAAATACCAAACACAAAACAAACAACTAAATACATTCAAACAAATACATATACAATGAATGATTGTTATAAGTATACAAACATATAAATAACCTTACACACATCCAAACATATACAAACAAATACATATACAATAAATAAATATTAAAACCACTTCAACTATACAAACTAAAATACATGCAAATACTATATTAAACAATTAAAACCAAATAATTAAAACAATAAAATTAACTACTACTATTATAGTTTCATGCATAAACAAATATAAAATACACATAGAATTACATAGAGCCAATAGTTGTTTATAATCACAAACCAAATACATCACAAACAAACATACAAATACATATCATAAAAAAATATTATAATCATCCAATCATACAAATAGCCAAATATATACAATAAAATAAAATAATTTTCCACAAAAAAAAAAAATTAAATGCAAAAAAATATAAATAATTGTTATAACTGTAGACACCAAAACAGCACCAACCCGATTATGTGATTGCAAACACTGATCGCTTTGACAAACACAGCCCCCAGGGCAGCCCTCAGAGGTTAAACAGTGGTCCTAACCACTTTCATAGCAATTTTGTAAGGTCAAGAAGCAATTTGGCACACTTGGACACTTTGCCTAGTATTCGTCTCACCCAGGGATGAATTCAAAATAGAATCCGTCCCACCCCAGGACGAATTTTGAATCCGTCCTTGGGTGGGACGAATTCTAAGCTTAACGGGCAAAAAGGCAAATGGTGCCAAGTGGCAGCCCAGAACAGTCAGTTAAGGGCTCCTACCTTGCACGCATGTGTAAGTGGACAGAGGGGCCATTAGAGGACTGTTACAAAAAGCATTTATCAAAGTTCAAGTCAATGGAAGACTCCCCTCCCTCATGGGAAGACAAGACTGCCACATGGCGCCTATGGCCAACACTTGGCTTTTGTGCTTCCCTCCCAAAAGAGACCCCTTGGGTCTATAAAAGGTGGGACTTTTCTCACCCAAAATAGATAGGTTGAAGGAGTGTTCAAGCAACGAAGTGCTGCCAAATTGAAGACTCACTTGCATCCCTCTTTGTTCACCTTCCTACATCCACCAATCTCTTTTGCAAGGGAGGTTGTTGGGTGGCCTTTGGAAGCTCGAACCTTACTCAAATCCGACGCATGGACATCTGAACCTACTAATTCGTCGACCCCCCAATCCTAAAAGGTTTTGGGCCCATCCCCAGTGGATTGGCTCCAAAATCGAGGGCCAACTGTGGGAGGCCCACTTGGGCACCCCCGCACCTCCCAAGTCCTAATTTTAGTTTTTGAGCACTTTAGATTATTTTTTAGATTGCATTCTGTGTTACTAGGTCTGATTAGTCCATAATTGCAATTTTGTAACTTTTGGGCAGATTTTAGGATGTTTTGTATTGCTTTGTCGTTTCGCTAACTTGTAGGTGTCAAAGTCAAAATCCCGAGGGTGGAGGCCAAATTGGGAAAATCCGACCATCTGGGTCGTCCCAAAATGGCCCCAATTACCTAACCCCCTATCTGCAGGCATTTTGCAAGACCCGGGATCCGACATTGGAGCAGCAGCAGGTCGGTTTCTCCAACTCAGAAGAATTCGTCCCACCCAGGGACGAATTACAGTCAAAATTCGTCCTGCCCAGGGACGAATTCCAGTTTAAGGTGGATGGGCTAGCTGCCTCAGTGGCAGTGGCCTTCTGGTGACTTTTCTTACCTTCTGTCAAGTTTTGAAGCAATTTGGATTCACTTTTTTTCACTGTTTCAGGCAAATATTCATATGCATATTTCGTTGGTTTTAGAGAGAGAATGCTTTTCATTTGCAGCAGGTGCTACTGACGCCTTGGTCATTTCTTTGTTCGCAGGAGAAGCAGTAGAGGCGAAGAACTCATCGACATCAGCGACGACATCATCTTGGCCCGCCCATTGCAATCGTGGGCACGTGGAAGGAGGAATCATTCAGCGATTGTAATCAAACTCTATTTGCGCTCCTAGCCCCTGAAAAGGGAGGAGGCATCATTGTAACGGAGATCAAAGGAAATTAATGAAAGGGCTGTGTTTTCTTTATCTGATTGTGTCTCTTCCAATGTGTCTCTTTTTCGTTTCATGCAATTTACATTTCTAGGACTTAAGCGTACTTAATTTTGAATGCAATCGCACTTGGTGTTTCTTTTGACCGGAATCTCGTGCTTTCAGTGGCGATCACGGTGGGACCCTGTTCCCTGGTTTTTAAAATCACAGAAACTAATTAACTTTTTGTGTTTGTGCTTGACAGGTACATCTTTTCTTGTTGCAGACTGCTATTCGTCTCTGACTGCTACGAATTCTTAACTGTAATTCGTCTGACCCTGAGACGAATTCAAATTCGTCTCTGGGAGGGACGAATTCTTTCTGCAATTCGCCTCCCGAGGGACGAATTCTCGTCTCATGGATTTTCGAGCAGAAATTCGGAGACAACGAGAGCGAGCAGAGAAGAGGTAGGGATTTTCATGATCTCTCGTTATATTTTTTATGTTTCTGTTTCTGTTTCTTTAATTGTTTTCATTTAATCTTGCATTGCATTAGGAAAAGTCATGTATGCTAGTTTCATTTTGTTGGATAAAACGAATCCCACACACATCACAAAACAATCTTAAACCAAGGAGCTGGTCGTAAGACCCCAGCCCTTGATCAAGACCATTGGTGGATTTAATCACCACCTTGGCTTGATTTGCATCCATTTCCCGATTGTCAACTGTTGTTAGGCGTAAATCCTGACGAAGACAGACCGAGCGTAGCTGGGGTGATTCCCATGCACGCGAGGATAAGTTTTCTATGGTAGGTGCCATTAACAGGACAATCCCCCTTCCGTACCGCCTACGTACCACGTACCTTCTGCTCTCACGTACCTATAGTCTCCCTCTCGTAAAGGTGGGTATATAGAGAGGTTGGTATATCGGCCTGGCTGGTATATTGAAGGGGCGACCTTTTGGGAGTTATAAGAGCCTACATAATGCATTTAAACGTTCTACAAAACCTACAAAACACCAAAATGCACTAAACCAGTCTAGGGCACACCAAGAATCCTTAAAAGAGATAATCACGGTTTTGTGAATGTGTGTGTTTAATTTTGTTTAGTGTAGACAAAAAAAATCATTAAAAACAAAGATAAAAAAATCTACGCATTTTGTCATTTTCTCCAAAAAGCTCCAAGGATTTCCGTAATCGCTTGGTCACTCCAAAATGTCCCAAAGGTTTCCATGAACCCTTTGGTCAACCCAAAAGCACCCCAAATGTGCCCACAAGTGATGCAGGACCATCCAACAAAAAATGGGAAATCTTGTATTTTTCTCTAAATTTTAGTGCATCTTGCCGGGGCCATAACTTCTCAACCGTAGCTCCGTTTGACACGAAATTTTACAGGGAGTTGGTTGGGATAATTTTAAACGAATACAACTCTTTAGAGTTGTATTTTCCCAGAAATCCAGTTTTCGGGGCCAAATTCCATCATCTAGTGCCCCGAAATTAGGTTCTAAAATTGTGTGCCCAATTTTTTGCACTTTTTGAGCTGTTCGGATGTCAATATCTCCTAATGTATTTAGAGTTAGGACTTGAAACTTCATTTTTGTCTTATCTATTATAAGAGGGATGCGCACACCAATTTTGGGCCCCATCTGACTCATTTTCAATTTTAGGGCTTTTTAGAGAGACATCGCCATGGTGCTAACCCGTAGCCAAGCCCAATCACGGGCGAAGGCTATGGGGGGTGTCCCGGGAGGCACGAGTCACCTCCGTTACAATCCCAAGGATTTGGTCATACCACCTTGGTGACCTAACACACAATGCAGTCCCCTCCACACCTTAAAGGAAAGAGACTACAGGGACACCTCTTCGAGGAGCACTCCCTGTTCAACATAGCACTTATCACACACCCTTCCATGAGGGGTACAGTCATAGGAGAGCTCCCTTAGATGATCGCTATGAGCGGTCACCGCACGATGAAGCGCTAGGTCAACATAGGGTTCAACGGGAGGAACCACATCATTACACTACCCGTCCTTCACCCCCTCTAGTTGTCGGGACTACAAATACAAATCCAGAGCACAAGGCTCCTCAAAGGGAGCGGGCCAACTCCACCCGTTCCTTTTTCATTTATGAAAGAGAGCACGAGGAAGACCTCTACCTTCCTCGAGAGCAATATACAATGCGAGAGCAATATGCTTCCGCACCTGCTATCTATCGAGGAACACTCACCGAGGCCAAAGCCTCGAGGGAATGTTGTTACCCCCAATAGAGGGAGGTCGCCTATAGAGATCTTGGATCACTACGACCGAGATAGATATCTAGAAGAGGCATCTAGGCCTTCTAGACATGAAGCAATGAGAGCTCCGTTAGATGCTCGCTATGAGCGGTCATCGCGTGATGAAGTGCTAAGTCAACAGAGGGTTCGATGGGAGGAACCACATGATTACATTATCCCTCCTTCACCCCCTCTAGTTGCCAGAACTACAAAGACAAATCCATAGCACAAGGCTCTTTGGGTAGGGCGAGATAGCTTCGTCCATCCCTTTTCCACTTATGAAAGAGAGCACGAGGAAGACCTCTACCTTCCTCGAGAGCAATATACAGTGCGAGAGCAATACGCCTTCGCACATGCTATCTATCAAGACCACTCACTGAGGCCAAAGCCCCGAGAGAATGCTATTAGGACTTGAAACTTCATTTTTGTCTTATCTATTATAAGAGGGATGCGCACACCAATTTTGGGCCCCATCCGACTCATTTTCAATTTTAGGGCTTTTTAGAGAGACATCGCCATGGTGCTAACCCGTAGCCAAGCCCAATCACGGGCGAAGGCTATGGGGGGTGTCCCAGGAGGCACGAGTCACCTCCGTTACAATCCCAAGGATTTGGTCATACCACCTTGGCGACCTAACACATAATGCAGTCCCCTCCACACCTTAAAGGAAAGAGACTACAGGGACACCTCTTCGAGGAGCACTCCTGTTCAACATAGCACTTATCACACACCCTTCCATGAGGGGTACAGTCATAGGAGAGCTCCCTTAGATGATCGCTATGAGCGGTCACCGCACGATGAAGCGCTAGGTCAACATAGGGTTCAACGGGAGGAACCACATCATTACACTACCCGTCCTTCACCCCCTCTAGTTGTCAGGACTACAAATACAAATCCAGAGCACAAGGCTCCTCAGGCGGAGCGGGCCAACTCCACCCGTTCCTTTTTCATTTATGAAAGAGAGCACGAGGAAGACCTCTACCTTCCTCGAGAGCAATATACAATGCGAGAGCAATATGCCTCCGCACTCGCTATCTATCGAGAACACTCACCGAGGCCAAAGCCTCGAGGGAATGTTGTTACCCCCAATAGAGGGAGGTCGCCTATAGAGATCTTGGATCACTACGACCGAGATAGATATCTAGAAGAGGCATCTAGGCCTTCTAGACATGAAGCAATGAGAGCTCCGTTAGATGCTCGCTATGAGCGGTCATCGCGTGATGAAGTGCTAAGTCAACAGAGGGTTCGATGGGAGGAACCACATGATTACATTATCCCTCCTTCACCCCCTCTAGTTGCCAGAACTACAAAGACAAATCCATAGCACAAGGCTCTTTGGGTAGGGCGAGATAGCTTCGTCCATCCCTTTTCCACTTATGAAAGAGAGCACGAGGAAGACCTCTACCTTCCTCGAGAGCAATATACAGTGCGAGAGCAATACGCCTTCGCACATGCTATCTATCAAGACCACTCACTGAGGCCAAAGCCCCGAGAGAATGCTACTACCCCTAACAGAGGGATGTGTCCTATAGAGATCTTGGATCACTACGACCAAGATTTTTATCTAAGAGAGGTGTCTAGGCCTTCTAGACATGAGGCGATGGGACTAACTATCGTAGAATCTGTTGAATATATCACACATCTCAAGCAACTCACGCAACTTGAGCTTGAACGACTACCGTTAGAGGAACCGTACCATATTAACGAAGAGCACCTTCAGCGCCAAAAGGATGAGCTATTCCAACACACTATGCAAGAAAGGACTCCAACCCCTCACATGCATAAGACAAAATATTTTGAGTGGCACAACCCATGGGGGGAAGATAGGTCATCGCGACCTCATCAAAAGCTACCCCCAACACCTCCTAGACAGGAGCGGGAAGCTACTCTCTCGATTCCTGAAGCACCACCCCCGACGCCTCCTAGACATGAACGGAAGGCCGCTCCTATAACCAATGACGGGTGCCTTCCTCAGACATCCACCCAGGCTTATGAGCCACCCATAGAAATTCATCAAGAAGCCTCTAAGGAATCAGAGCGCGAAGAAGAGCGGGATGAACTGCCCTACCAAGGCATGGGGGGTGCCATCTGGCCACCCCTCCATAAGCCCCCAACCAGAGAGGAGGAACTCAAATCTCTCGATACATGCAAAGTGCTAGAGCACTTAGAGTCGGTACAGACCAAGATTTTGGAGCTCCCAAGGCCCAACTTACATGAAGCTCCTTTCAAAGAGGATCAACCTTTAACCATAGGGCTACCTGATGATGCAGTCCTCCATGTCTCAGAATCTCCAGATTCTAATGAGCTGTACTCACTAGTTGAAAGTGAAGATGAAACAGAGATAGCCCACAGCAATCACATGCGACAACATCGGCATCCCATAAAATTTGAAGAAGCATGTCAACAGATAAACATAATACTAGGGCATGAGTGGCGTGTTAACCCACAGCAGTGGGACCAAGCATTACATCCGCCACGTTGGGCACACAAAGAGCAACTTCCACCAAGAGACATCATAGCAACATCATTGCCGCGGGCGGACCCTGTCCTCATCTCCGTGCATAGGGATGATCCATTCATGCCCATACCTCTAGAGCCAGATCCGGAGTGCAAAGACCATCAAGCTGGGGGTACCTCTATCCCCTAAAGAACCATAATTCAAATCCAAAAAGCTCCAAGGATTATCGCAATCTCTTGGTCACCCCAAAAAGCTCCAAGGATTATCGCAATCACTTGGTCAAAACCAAAAAGCTCCAAGGATTATCGCAATCTCTTGGTCACTCCAAAAGCTCCAAGAATTATCGCAATCTCTTGGTCACCTAAAAAGCTCCAAGGATTATCGCAATCTCTTGGTCACCCTAAATGCTCCAAGGATTATCGCAATCTCTTGGTCAACCCAAAAAGCTCCAAGGATTATCGCAATCTCTTGGTCAACCCAAAAAGCTCCAAGGATTATCGCAATCTCTTGGTCAACCCAAAAAGCTCCAAGGATTATCGCAATCTCTTTGTCAACCCAAAAAGCTCCAAGGATTATCGCAATCCCTTGGTCACCCAAAAAGCTCCAAGGATTATCGCAATCTCTTGGTCACCAAAAAGCTCCAAGGATTATCGCAATATCTTGGTCACCCAAAAAGCTCCAAGGATTATCGCAATCTCTTGGTCAACCCAAAAGCTCCAAGGATTATCGCAATCTCTTGGTCAAACAAATCAATAAATTCAACAAAAACAAAACAACAAAAATCAACAAAAACAACAAAGATTTGCATCTCAATTCTAGGCATACTCGAATTCATCAAAATCGACAAAAACACCATGCATAAATTTTACCACACTACAGTCAGTGGTCTGGGAATGTACTAAGAGTTTCAGTGATTCAGTCATCATTTTCCTCTTTAGCCATGTAGTGTACCAAGTCGAACAGATTTTACGAAGGTAGAGTCATACTTGAAATACACCTTGTTACGTAACATCCCAACACAAATCAAACATTAAAATTCCCAAAATTGTGTGAACGAAAGACGAAACCTGCAAAATAATCTAAGTCACCACAAGCGAAACGGTTATCTTGCTCATCCCCCTGTGCGAATGACCCCTAGAATGCTGAGAGATGGCAAAAGGACAAGCTTCCTCCCTACCCAATTCCCTAAGAATCCCTAAAGTTCTAAATAGTTGCAAAACACAAAAATTTGCAAAATGTCAAAACTCTAAATTTGACAAACTACAGTGCAAACATCAAAAGGCACAAACAACAGTGATTTTCATCACTCCATATCCCCAATCCCTTGCTCGAAAGAAAAAAAAATCAAAATAAACAGTGATCTTATCACTACAAAAGAGCAAGTATCCCAATACAATTGAAAAAAAGAAGGGAGTTGACCTTGAATCCCTGGAACTCTCAGAGATTCTCGTAGGTCATAAGGCAAGCTTCAATACCAACTCTGATAATGTAAGTAAACCTCCCGCATGACGATATATCTCGTCACATTAACTTGCGTACGGATCAATGTTTGCATGTGGATGAGCTAGCTTATGGCATCCTGGATTACACCGCAGATTAATCTTAGTACATACAACAAAGGAATTCGTGGAGCTAATTAGGTGATCCTCAAGACAGGTTCGGTTGAAAGCCCACTCGACACTGGCGGTATCCTAACAAATACCACTAAATGAACTCAATTGCACACACAGGGATGTTAAATAACTTGGTCAAAAACAGGTCCGATTCATACCTTGTTCAAAAGTCTTGTAAGATAAAATACAGTCATGGATGGTGAGTTAAAACTGACTGAATCTCAGAAAATCTTACATTCATTCCAAAACCAACTGTGCTACTTTTCATCCTTACAATACCATCAAAAAAATACAAAAAAAAAAAGAAAAACCACATGTATACATACAAAGTCATGCATCGCAACAATCGCCTAAAAACAAAATAAAAGAGTTCTAAACAATCCTTGGTGCCATAGCCAAACATCACAAACCCCATTCATCCATTTCATATCTGCATATCACATATAAATCAAAACCGTTTGCATTCATTATAGCATATGCATCCATCAAAATAAATCAACATGCAACATCCATATTCATCAACCATCATGCACAAGATCAAAGAAAATCAAAACAACAAAAACAACAAATAAATGCAAAATAAAAACAAAAAGCAATAAACATTGCTGGACACAAGTGCTCTTGCACTTAACCTCTTGGCATAGCAAAATTGATGTCGGTGTTTACATTGTCACTATCCTACTCCCTAAAAATGCTACCATAGTCGGACCGCTCCATGGGAAGACGGATTTTCGACAATTTAATCCCCAAATGGTGTCACAAAAAAAAAAAAAAAAAACTACAAAATTCAACAAAAACACAGCAAAAAAAAAACATTGCCGGACATAAGTGCTCTTGCACTTAACCTCTAGGCAAAGAAAATCGATGTCGAGGTCCAAATTATCGCTCTCCTAGTTCCCCAAGAAGGCTATCATAGCCGGACCGCTCCACGGGAAATAAGTCTTCAACGATTTCACCTCATTATGACATCACCAAAAGGGTTAACACCCACCAAAAATAGGTCCATATGTTGGAAAAATTGCACACGCTTAACGGTAAACCCTCTAAAGGCACACCTGCACAAGTCATCTTGGGTCAAGCGACTCGTCGCTTTGCTCACAAAGGTCATTCCCTCATCGATTCGTCGCTTGAGGGGGTAGTCACACTTAGTCACCAATCAACAATCACACACCCAATTAAGGAAATCGACATGCATTCAAAGAATCATTGACAAAGACAATCACGCTCCTGCTTGGGGCAGTAAACAAGCAACAATCAAATCAATCAAACACTTGGCATTTCGTGAATCATGAACACAAGGTTCCCCCTGAGGATAAAAACGCCCTTCACTTGTTCATGATCGATCAATGTCCGAGTTCAAGTCGCACCTCACCAAAACAAAGTTAATACTTGAAATCAAATTCCTTAGCTCGTCGAAGCAAGGATTCAAGAATGCATGCCCTTTCCATACTTGGGGCATCAAAAGTTGGTTAGGTTACCAAGAAACCCTAATCATTAGTGCTTTGGTTATCTATTTTTGCTCAAGATCGCATCACCCGCAGCGCTTCCCAAAAAGGGGCATCTCGTAAACACCAAAACAACGACCAACCTGATTATGTGATTGCAAACACTGATCGCTTTGGCAAACACAGCCCCCAAGGCAGCCCTCAGAGGTTAAACAGTGGTCCTAACCACTTTCATAGCAATTTTGTAAGGTCAAGAAGCAATTTGGCAAACTTGGACACTTTGCCCAGTATTCGTCTCACCCAGGGACGAATTCAAAATAGAATCCGTCCCACCCCAAGACGAATTCTGAATCCGTCCCTGGGTGGGACGAATTCTAAGCTTAACGGACAAAAAGGCAAATGGTGCCAAGTGGCAGCCTGTAACAGCCGCTAAGGGCTCCTACCTTGCACGCATGTGTAAGTGGACAGAGGGGCCGTTAGAGGACTCGTTACAAAAAGCATTTATCAAAGTTCAAGTCAATGGAAGACTCCCCTCCCTCATGGGAAGACAAGATTGCCACATGGCGCCTATGGCCAACACTTGGCTTTTGTGCTTCCCTCCCAAAAGAGACCCCTTGGGTCTATAAAAGGTGGGACTTTTCTCACCCAAAATAGACAAGGTTGAAGGAGTGTTCAAGCAACGAAGTGCTGCCAAATTGAAGACTCACTTGCATCCCTCTTTGTTCACCTTCCTACATCCACCAATCTCTTTTGCAAGGGAGGTTGTTGGGTGGCCTTTGGAAGCTCGAACCTTACTCAAATCCGACGCATGGACATCTGAACCTACCAATTCGCCGACCCCCAATCCTAAAAGGTTTTGGGCCCATCCCCGGTGGATTGGCTCCAAAATCGAGGGCCAACGGTGGGAGGCCCACTTGGGCACCCCCGCACCTCCCAAGTCCTAATTTTAGTTTTTGAGCACTTTAGATTATTTTTTAGATTGCATTCTGTGTTACTAGGTCTGATTAGTCCATAATTGCAATTTTGTAACTTTTGGGCAGATTTTAGGATGTTTTGTATTGCTTTGTCGTTTCGCTAACTTGCAGGTGTCAAAGTCAAAATCCCGAGGGTGGAGGCCAAATTGGGAAAATCCGACCATCTGGGTCGTCCCAAAATGGCCCCAATTACCTAACCCCCCTGTCTGCAGGCGTTTTGCAGGACCCGGGATCCAACATTGGAGCAACAGCAGGTCGGTTTCTCCAACTCAGAAGAATTCGTCCCACCCAGGGACGAATTACAGTCAAAATTCGTCCTGCCCAGGGATGAATTCCAGTTTAAGGTGGATTGGCTAGCTGCCTCAGTGGCAGTGGCCTTCTGGTGACTTTTCTTACCTTCTGTCAAGTTTTGAAGCAATTTGGATTCACTTTTTTTCACTGTTTCAGGCAAATATTCATATGCATATTTCGTTGGTTTTAGAGAGAGAATGCTTTTCATTTGCAAGCAGGTGCTACTGACGCCTTGGTCATTTCTTTGTTCGCAGGAGAAGCAACAGAGGCGAAGAACTCATCGACATCAGCGACGGCATCATCTTGGCCCGCCCATTGCAATCGTGGGCACGCGGAAGGAGGAATCATTCAGCGATTGTAATCAAACTCTATTTGCGCTCCTAGCCCCTGAAAAGGGAGGAGGCATCATTGTAACGGAGATCAAAGGAAATTAATGAAAGGGCTGTGTTTTCTTTATCTGATTGTGTCTCTTCCAATGTCTCTCTTTTTCGTGTCATGCAATTTACATTTCTAGGACGTAAGCGTACTTAATTTTGAATGCAATCGCACTTGGTGTTTCTTTTGACCGGAATCTCGTGCTTTCAATAACTATACAAACACCAATCACATTAAAAACAACTAATTGCATACAAAAAAATACATATACAATGAATGATTGTTTTAATTATTTCTTATAATTACACACATACATGATAAACCACAAACAAACATACAAATACATATCATAAATAAATGTTGTAATCCTTCAATCATACAAATAACCAAATATATACAATAAAATTTAATAATTATTCACAAACAAATATAAAATGTAAAAAAAATATAAATGAGTGTTCTAACTATACAAATACCAAACACAAAACAAGCAACTAAATACATTCAAACAAATACATATGCAATGAATGATTGTTATAAGTATACAAACATATAAATAACCTTACACACATCCAAACATATACAAACAAATACATATGCAATAAATAAATATTAAAACCAATTCAACTATACAAACTAAATACATGCAAATATCATTTAACAATTAAAACCAAATAATTAAAACAATAAAATTAACCACTACTATTATAGTTTCATGCATAAACAAATATAAAATACACATAGAATTACATATAGCCAATATTTTTTTATAATTACACACACCAAATACATCACAAACAAACATAAAAATACATATCATAAAAACAAATATTATAATAATCCAATCATACAAATAGCCACATATATATACAATAAAATAAACTAATTATCCACAAACAAATATAAAATGCAAAAAAAATATAAATAATTGTTATAACTATACAAACACCGAAAACATAACAAACAACTACATACATGCAAACAAATACATATACAATAAATAAATGTTAAAACTTATCCAACTATACAAACTAAAGATATGTAAAAAAATATTTCACAATCAAAACCAAATAATTAAAATAATAAAATTAACTACTTCTATTATAGTTCTCTATTCTATTAATTACAAATAAGTATTTCACAATCAAAACCAAATAATTAAAACAATAAAATTAACTACTTCTATCATATTTCCCTCTTCTACATTATCTACAAACAAGTATACATATAATGAATAATTACTATAACTACAAAAGCAAACAAAAATAAACACATACACAACATTTAGAAATAAAAAATTAAAATAACATAATTTAATAGTCTAAACATCCACAAGGTCAAAAGCCACATGTAAAAACAATCTAATAAAGACCACCCATAAAATTTCCTATTTCAACCATGCTTCTATATCACTTATAAATAAATAATTGTTACAAACACACAAATAATTAAATATAAACAAATAATTACAATCAAAACCAAAATATAAACAAATAATTACAATCAAAACCACATGCTTCTATATCATTTATAAATAAATAATTGTTACATGCCCACAAATAATTAAATATAAACAAATTTTTACAATCAAAACCAAAAATCTAAAACAATGAAGACTAATAAAGTTGCTGCTTTTTTTCTCTCCTTTCACATCATCTCTATAAACAAATAATAAAATCATTTATGGTCAAATAATAAGATAATAAGAAAACATACAAATAACCAAATAAATACACCAATCATAAATAAATATTTAGTTTTCAAACAAAACAAATACATAAATAAATTGATATAATTTTGAAAACAACAAATATAATAAAACACATTTCAACATATTTTAAAAATAAAAATAAAATCAGTATAATTAATTTTTTTAACATAGCAAATAAACATTCTACAATAAACCAGTATATTTATAAAGTTTAAATAAAACAAAGTCCTCCTTAGCAAATTAATAACAATTCATATCTGTAATTATGGCTTCCACCTTCTGCAATGAGTAGAAGCCACCTTCTGCAATGAGTTACACTTTGCTCGCTCTCTACTTCCTATGACGATAACTATCTATTGCCCTCATATCAATAACTGAAATTAAACACTAAAATCATAAATAGAGTATCATGGGAACTTAAATATAAATATCTCGTCCACCTTCAATAAGGTTTTAAAAAAAAAAAAAAAAACAATGCACAAGTGAGAAGGCTCGTGGGGCTCATTTACGTGGTGTCATGCTGAAAATGAACAAGCATAACCATCATGATTGTATAGTTCATTGTATTTCATTAACAGGTATAACATGTATAGCAATTATGAAATGAATGATAAAATAACATAAATTATTATTTAAATTTAATTAGTCAAATATAAAATTTAAAATTTAAAATCCATTTAATTAAAATTATGAAATGAATGAGAAAATAACATTAATTATTATTTAAATTTAATTAATCAAATATCATATTTAAAATTCAAAATATATTCAATTGAAATGTTATAAAACTGAAATTAAAAATAATAAAAAGAATCATTTACTAATAAATTTATAATTTTATTGAAATTTTAAATAAAATTTATATTCTAAAACATGTCGAAAAATGATTATTGTTGACCATACACAGTAATTGATATTGTTAAATTCGAGGCTCCATCAAATTTTTTAATTGAATTTATAAATAGTAAATAAAAATATCACAACACACAAAAAAACACACCTTCGTGAAGATTTATGGCTATCTCCACAAGAGTTTGGAGAGGGTCTTGTAACCCCTCTCCTCGAAAACATAAATTTTATTAATATTGATTGTTTTGATCTCAAATTACAATTAAGAATTCTAATATCAAAAAAACAACATAATAAACTCATCTTGATCCTATTTTTTCAACCTTTAAAAAAAAGACCTAAGCAAAATCTAAATGAATCTTACTAATATAATTTTTAATCTATTCTAATACCAATATGTGGTCATGATATTCACAAATATACAAAATCAACAAAAATATAATTAATTCTAATAAAAATATTATAATATATAAAATATGTAATAGTTTTCTTGTTCGCCTCCATTAAGGTTAAGGTTGATGATGCACAGATGCCACATCAAGGTGGTGATCATCACTTTTCTTGTTCAGCTCCCTTGAGGGTGATGATGCAGACGCCCCATTAAGAGGGTTGTTGTCCACCTGAAACGATATTTATAACACATTAAGCATACAGTGAACATTCACTTAGAACCATACACATAATATCAGGCCCAGCTAGCAAAATTAATACTGCCTACCTCATTTGTATTCTGTCTACAAACGACTGAAAGCTTTTCAACTCTCTCCTCCACCATTTTGAAATGCCCACATTGGAGATCACAAACTCCACCTAGTGTTGTCATTCCCGATTCTCCCCATTTCTGTTATACTGCTTCATGCAGTACATAAGCATGCAACTTCTTGAAAACCAATCTACAGATCTTTTAACAAAATATCATATTAACCAACATATGCAAATATAATAGAAATAGTAGCAACATCTTTTGAGCAATGTACTCCATCACATCCCTCAACAATATCTAGAACATACAGTTGTAGACAATGAGCAACCCCATTAACCTGTCCAAAAAATTTATAAAAAAAAGTACAAATACTAGCAACTTTTGGCAACTCACCTTCCTGGCCTTGCTGTTGTCTTTCGCTCTGGATATGCTTTTGTAGGAAATTTCAGTTTGCAGCCCCAATTTCTTCCTTACCAAATTTGCAAAAGCCTTAACCACAGAGTGACTTTTAATGGACCCTGGAGACAACAGGCATATAGGTAGCAGTGGTAATTTCATTTGCACTTGGCCCAGCTATCCATAAAACCTTAAATTTACAGGTACAGTGCTCCTCACCATCTACCAAATCGTTTTCAACCTGCAACCATCTACCAAATCGTTTTCAACCTGCAACCACACATATTCTCTTACTAACGCATACCATGGCACGACCAAAGGGCTCAGTGGAATATTACTTTGTAAAAAGTCCCACAGGGAATTGACACCGATCACAACTCATACTACTTTAAGCAAACGAAACTTAAATGACATGGTTTACCCCAGACCCCAAAGCAAAGCAGAGCAGAGCAGACTTCTTTAAACGTGCGTGCAGTGCCGTATTGAACAAGCAAAGCTGAGAGATGAGGATGAGCCTCGGATCGCGTGCGTACATTTCTTTATGTCTAGCTCATGTACCGAGAAAAAATCATAACGTCCAGCAGGGTAGGTTCAACGGCTTTCAATGTCACAACTGCTTTTTCTTTCCTGTGTAATCATTAAAATATATCTTTATGTACGGAAAAAATCCACATTTTCAACGGCTTTAAATGTCACAACGGCTACCGTGCTCGTGCTTGTGCTTTTTCTTTTATGTGTAAAATAATTATATATTATTTACTATTCAAATTGTATGTTCCTTATATTTGCTTGTAATCGCAAAAGTCTTTACGGTTTTACCACAAACAAAAATAGAATTTGTTCATCTTTTTTTATTTTTATAAATTTTTAGGTTAGTTACAGTTTTCACCAGACAACATAAAAAATTAATTTCACATATTCTTTTTGATGTATTAAATAAAATTGAATTCTTTTTCTTCCTTATTATAGTAAACTATGTTATCAATAGGTAATTATGATTAAACCCATTATTAATTTTTTAAATAAAAATGCAGGCCAACAATAAATTAAGTAAAAGTTTAAGGAATAATATAATAAAGAAATAGAGAAAATAAAATTCTCATTATCAAATAATCAATCTTTAAATAACAAAAAAAATTGTTATATTAATAGGTTGTACATGAAATTAAATTTAAGATAATATAAAATAAGGAAAACAATATCATATCATTGTATAATTAAACATTTTTCTTTGTATTACACTCTATCATAATGCAATTAACTATATGATTAAAAAATACACAAATAAAATGACACTTATCATAATGCAATTTTAAATTGTGTCATCAATAGGTAAGTATGATTAAATCATTTATTAATTTTTTAAATAAAAATACACGTGCACAATAAATTAAGTAGAAGTTTAAGGAACATTATATTTAAGAAATAGGGAAAATAGAATTATCTTTATCAAACAATCAATCCTTAAATAATAAAAAATTGTCAATATTAATTGTTTGAACATGAAATTAAATTTAAGATGCTGTAGAATAAGAAAACCAATATTATATCATTGCATAATCAAACATTTTTCTTTGCATTACACTCTATCCTAATGCAATTAAATATATGATTAAAAACACATAAATACAATGATATTTATGAAAATTCTTGATATTATGCTTCATGATTGTACTTGATTTATGTTAAACTTGCACATTAACTTTACTAATCATAAGATTGAATTTTATTTTGGAAAAATTGCTATGCTCCAACTATTATGAAGCTCATCATCAGTGGTTCCTTGCTAACATTCGCTCCTAGACTTAGGCCTCGGCTATGCAACAAGTCTCCACTCATAATTTTATAAGTAGGGTTTCTACTGGAAATGGGGTCACTTACAAAGCAACCTAATAAATTAATCCCCCAAAACATTGTATAAAGTAATGATTTGAAGCTCTCTCCTAATTTTGATCTAAATATTTATGTTGAGATGGATGACAATCATTTTTCTCAAGTATTACAATATTTTTAAAGTAGGGTTACCATCGCATATTTCATGGTTGATTGAGATCCACTGGTTGCTCATATCTATTCTAGTATCCAAGAGGTATGGAAGTTGGTAGGCCTTCAAGTTGTTAAAGCTAGGAGTCTCTCTAAGGGTTTTTATTCCTTTTCCTTTGGGCTAGTTGAGTAGACAAAAGTTGTTTGTGAGGTACAAACATGGATTTATTTTGGTAATTTTTTAGTCATGTCTAGTTACGACCCTAACATTATAGCTCATGGTAGAATGTGTCTTCAATACCAAGTGTAGGTTGAATTTTTAGGTTTACCCATTTATTTTGAAAATATTACTCTTCAAGTTTATTAGAATCTTGAAGAATTTGTATGTTTTAAAGCTCCTCACTAGTTCTAGCCATGACCATTTCCTAGGGCCTATGTGCACATTTCTCTTTGCAAATATCTAAAGGATACAATGCACTTTAGCTTTGATGATAAAATTCATCGTTAGAATGTCCAATATGATAATCTTCTAATTCTCTACTTTTGATGTCAAAGTATGGAGCACCAAGTTAAGGCTTTCCTTTGATGAATAGATATTAGGTGAATCCTATGGTGCAAGAAGATTTGGATAGTTTGCAAATTGAAGAAATTAATATTTAGACCTAAGTGGTTGTAGAAAAATAAAATATCAATCTTTTGTACTTAAAAGTTTTGTAGCTTCTCAAGTCAGCAAAAAAATTATTAGGCCTTTCTTAGGTCTAGTGAAACCTTCTAGATCTTAGCCCTAACAAGTCCCTAGGAAATCTCAATTTTTTGTTCCTATTAATGCACAAAGGCATACTTATCCTAAGTCATCGACTCACTCTAAAATACCCATAGGTAGCCATAGCAAAAAAACAAGAACCCTTATTTTGTTGGGGGAATATATGAACCTGCCCAATGGTAGTGATCTTGCGTCACTTAATAGGTTTGAGGTACTTTAGGGTGATGATGAAGCTGAAGATATAGATAACGAAGGAGAGGATATAGATACACTTCCTCACACTCCCAAAGATTGTCAATGAACTAGTAAGTTGTCTCTCATGGAATCTCGGGGATCTTTCTAACCTACACAAAAGAAGAATTGTTAAGGAATTTTGTAAAAAAAGAAAAATCTATTTCAATTATTTGTTTTCAAGAAGTAAAAAACGTAAAAAATGAACTAAATATTTTCTCAAGTCTCTTAAAAAATCCTCTATAGTGGTTTAGACAGAACAACCTAGAGATCGTGACACCATGGTCATGCATCCCTGTCTTGACCCAAAATCCAATTCCAAATCCAAGAGCCAAGAACCAAGAGTTAGAACCAATCTAGTGAGTACATCATTGCCAAGTATTCCTAAAAAACCAAATAATGTAATAAGGAAGGGATGTTAGAAAATTATTATTATATAATTTGAGAGAAATTTGAAGATACAAAATAGATATCGTTGATCTTCAATAGAATAGGGAACATCAAATTTCTCTTAAAAATTTAAGACACACCATATTGTATATATGATTCTACAACTTTTTAATAGTCTAACTTTTTTCAAACAATTAAATTATGATATTCCATGCTTGATCCATCATTTATTTAGGTTAGATAATCTAAATATATTTTGGAAAATTTCCCAAGCTTGACATTCCCTCTCTTTTAGCTTCATCAAGATAATATCCACTTTATCTTATTGTTTATCCACCATGTTGAAATCATAAAAAACTAGCTAGGGGCTATCTAGGAGATTTTGAGAAAGTTGATTTCATAGCTCAACTCAATTTCAGAGAGAGATCTTTGCAAGTATTTGCCATGAAGTGCTGTCGAGATTCACTCTCACCTTTTGCCCTCGTATTTTCCCTTGGAAACTTTATCAATTGAATGTGTTTTCAAGGCATCCCCAAATATGCACATCCCTTCCAAAACCCATACATTCCTATGGAAAAAAACACCAAAATTGACAACAACATCCCTAGGAGTATTTTAGACCAGTTCCAAGTGGAATTGGTGGCAAAAACAATCCTATTTTGTGGTCGTCCCCACCTGGGACGGTTAACAGTACCAAATGGCCCACCCAGGGACGACCATGAATTGGCATACAATTTTGAATCAATTTTAGTATAGATCATTTTTAGAGTATTTTATATGCATCATACTTAAATTTGGTAAAGTTTGGAGCAGTTTTGGACCTTCAATTAGGGTTTTTATGATGATATCTTAATTGGCCCACCTAGGGATAGCCATAAATTTTGCTCATAATTTCATTTCAATTTTTGTACAGATCATTCTAAAAGTAGATAATATATATCATGTTAAGTTTTGGTATCATTTGGAGTAGCTTTAGATTCTTTATTGCACTTTTTGTATCCATTATTGCATGCATTTTATTGATATTATCTTAATCTGCATATGCTATTAACTAATTTCAATTTCTTGTGTGTAGGTACAGGTATTCCAACACATGAGGAAGGAGCTAAAGATTTTAATAAGGATATCTCATCACAACGGTAACAAAAACCCACGCTTCAATCATGAGTGCGAGGAAAACACTGAAAGTGCACCATAGATTTATGAAAGGATTGGATCCTTCAACATTGTAATTGGATTGTATCAATTGAGAGCCCTCAAGGGGATATTTTGTAACCTTATATTTGACAAATTAATCAATATAAATAGAACCCCCCATTTCTTTCAATTTTTTCATTTATTTCCTACTTTAATGTCGCTTTTGAATGCTTGATTAGAACAATAGACATAGTTCATTTCCCTTTTGTTAGGTGCACTATTTTTCTGCTCTACTGTGGTGATCATAGTGGGACCCTTGTCCCTTTTTATTTTTGCAATTTTTGACCTTATTTTTTCCCTTTGAATGTTGCAAGTTTTGGCTATTATTAAATGAAACAACCCCTAAATTCCTAATTGGAAAACCCAGGTATGGCCACAGATACCATCCCACCTGGGGATGACCCCCAAATTTGCAGTCATCCCACCTTAGGAAAACCACAAAATAGGGAATTTTCAGCCCAAATTTCTAGAAACAGTAGCTTCTTAGACTTGCAAGGTAAGTGCCTAAACCTTCAATTTGCATTAATATTGTTCACAAAAAGTTTAATTAACCTTTTCATGTCTTTTCCTTGTTTATTGAAATGCTTATTTTTGCTTTTCCTAAAATTCAAAATAACAAACAAAAGAAAAATAGGAAAAAAAACAGTTTAATTATGCATTTAAATGGTTTAACTTATTGTGACCTACATAAGGGTTAGGTTGTCATATAGGATAAGCATTTTGTAGGTGTCTTATTCATGCTAAGATTTATGAAAGTGAAACGTTTCTTATGCATTTAGTGAAGGTTCATTGAATGCTACTTTGTTTTACTTTCTTTAAGTATAAAAGGAAACACACACACCTCATCACAATTTAACATTAGTGAGTTGGAATTTCATCCCCAAACACTAATAGAGATCAATGACGGTGGGTTTCATCTCCACCTGATTTCTCACATCCTATGAACGCTATTTTTTTGGCTAAAGTCAACTCCAAGAACCATCTTAGTCGTGGATAATAGCACACACTCCTATTTGAAGGATGTATCACTACCCATGGTCAATATGGGTGAGGACTGGTAGGACATGTGCTCCCTGATTGGGTATGGGATTCATATCCATACTTTGGTTGGTTCACGTGACCGAACTTTCATTGCTGGTTGTCAAGCTGCAAGTATACAAGTCAAATCCTTAAACAAATTGAGAATTACATCAACAATATTTAAATACGTGAATTTAAGATCTCTTTGAAAACAATAAATCAAAACACACCAAACAAATTAGGGATCCACATCTAAAACTTAAAGGAGATAATCACATTGTTTGCTTGTGTGTTTCTTTGATCGTTTGATGGTGTGTTTCTAAAATTTAAAAGAGATAATCATGTTGTCTACTTTGTGTGTTTCTTTATTGTTTGAGAAATCAACATAAACTCCTCCCATATAGGACCAAACCCTAAAAAAAAATTGCTACTTTTTGATTTTGCATCCAACGAATCGAAAATCATGCAAATCAAAGCTATAACAAAAAATTTATGTTGGTTTTATGATTACTTTATTTTTGAGTGATTTTAAATCCAAAAATAGAAAAATTGCACTAAAACGGTCATAAAAAGAGCTAGACAATCCCAAATTTTGCCAAATTTATTTTTTTGTCATAGTTAGCTCCTTGTACACCCCTCACAATATTTTTGATGCCTGGCTCCACATTTTCTAAAAATTTCTAAAATTGGGCATTTCTCCACGAGCCTCGGTTGGCCAAATATTCCAAAAATACAAATTTTGACTAGGAAGTCATTTTTTGGAGCCCTAGCCCATTGTGTTCAGCTCATCACACTGATCATTTTTATATACAACACCCATAATCATTTTGGAAGTCAAAATTTTCTATTATGGCCGAGGGACCCCTCTTTTATGGATTTGGTCCAAATGCGATTGAAAACAAGACCTCCAATTCAGAGAGAATCAAGCTCCATAACGAGTGAATATATCCAAATAAGTCCAGAGGACATGACCATCCTTGAATGATATTACAGGTTTTATTATAACAAAAATACCATCTCCAGGGAGGCAAACCTTCAAGATATCCCTACTAGGGAAGCATCCATAGGTCCTCTAGGAAACCTTCTGACTTGGAAACCCTGATGGAGTTATATATAGTGAATAATCTACCCAATGAGGGATCTAGTAGGTCAATATCATGGATTCACACCCTAGATTGCTTTATACATCAATAGAAATATGAACATGAGAGTACACCATGGTCTATCCTAGATGAGCAAACCACCTCGTTTGATCGAATAAGTCACCCACATATTCCTCACAGAGAGCACTCAGCATGCACACATCATGCTTCTGTATGACCTGCATATATACAGCTTACATATAAACCTAAATGTGAATCTTTCCTAACAGTTTAGGGAGAAGACCCAAGTCATCCTCCTCTTGAAGAGTACTAGGTGCGACCACATTGTGGCTCTACATCATCAAACTATACAAAGCCGAATCATAAACCAGAGTATCATGTCAATGAAACATTTAGGGAGCATGGAAAACAATAAATAGATCCTACTAGGGGGGAAAGATATGATAAACCCATCTGTATTTCAAATACGAGGGCACACAAACCCCATATAAATGAGCAAAAAGATCAAACTCATCAAGCACTTAGGCTAAATCTTAATAGACAACAACATATAGATCAACTCCAATTGGATCAACAATATTTAAATCAACAATGGATGGAATCACAATGAGCACACCTACAAAGGTTGTATCAACTAAAGATACAAGAACAAAAAAAGATACAACAAGAGCAATTGCAAAATGTATTATATGAAGTGGTGCTTACACCTAGCACCTATATGATGAAACAACGTGCAAGGTGTAGCACAGGGGTGTAGTATTCCCAGTGTGAGATTATTTTCTAGGTCTAGGAATGATCAATGTATGAATTTCCACTCGGTTGCCAAATTGTATAACCATACAGTCTTTTGAACTACCCTTCGATGACAACTGAATAACTTGTACGGATGTCAAACTTCCACACTGTACGATCCCAAATCATACAGTGGTAAGGTTGTACGCTTTTACCCTTAGAAAAACTGACATATTCAATTTTGGAGTCTGTCGTACACAGTTTTGTAGCCATTCAAGTCGATTCCCTCAAACTGCCAAATCGGGTAAGTTTATATCCATAACTCCATTTACCAAATCGGGTAAGTTTCCCTTGTATGATTTGTACGAACTTTGGTGTATGATTTACATGAAATGAATGTACATTTAGGTTCTAAATCAGATGCTACAATACCTCAATATCTCTTAGGAATGTTTGTAATGGTTTAATATGTCAATCAATCCATTCTCCATGACATGCAAAACATCTTAACAGGGCTTGGGAGAGATTCCATTCAACTAATTACGTGTAGAAATTGTACAATAGGGTTCATGAAATATTCCTCAATGTTGCCATGCTCATAGATCATTCCTCAGGTTTCACCAATGCTAATATTTGTCAAGAAGTTGCAACAATGCATAAAACTAAGCTAAAATAATTACCAGAAAACACATGCAATCGAGATTTCACCATAACTCAGTATCCATCATTGTCAGGATCGTATGCAACTTGTAATAACACATTTATATTCCATTATGTCATCCATAGCATTACAACAAGGTTGTTCTATCAATATATTGAAATAACTCAGAAGTAAACTAGCTATTACAACTAGTAAGTACTCCCTTCATATCTATCAGTAACCAGACCTATGAATTTGAAAACGAGGCCTTATATAATGTTGCCTAGGCTATTCCAAAGCATTTTTTGAGGCAATTAGTTATTTACAATTGCCCATCCATAACAGAATGCATAAAATTAGTCTTTTACTAAGTCTAAAACCTTATTTTAGCAAACTCATGCACCATTTTATCCTAAAATTACATTTCCTGTGTATTTAATTATGATTTGGTGTGTCTTGTATGGTTTTCTCCTACCTTGTACAGTTTGGTTTCCTAGTTGTATAGTTTACCTCTTCGATTGTACGATTTACCCCTACGTGTATGGTTTACCAAAGCTTGTGCAAACTATCAAAATGGAGCAAATTCCTTGATCATTTTCTCTTCTTTTGGGAGGAGGATTTGTTGCCTACATCTGCCCCCCCTTTACTTTGGTCGGTCCTCACCGACTGTCCTTTATACTTTGATTGAGCTTCATAGCCCGTAATTATCTCTTGTAAGTCAGATACTTTGACCTGGATAATTGCACATTCATTCTTTAACTTGGCTACGTAGCCTCCCATTTCCACTAGTTTCACCCAATGGAAATTGACCTTCTCTTTAGCAGTCTTCAGGAATTCCATCATTTTCTTTTCCCGATCAGTTTCACTTCTCTTCAATATTTCCTACAAGTGGGCTTCTGTTCGGGCTGCCACCTGAAGTTCTTCATTCTTCCTAGCAATAGTCTTTAGGTGGTGATGAATAGCTGTCTCCAAGGCATGAACAGTCTCATCTCTAGCCTTCAACTGTACTTGTTTTTCTGAGACTAATTCATTATATCTCTTATTGTCCTTTTTGAGTTCTTCGATCTGTTTGGCCCGTGTTGTCACTTGCTCATTCTTCTCAGCCAACTGTGCTACCATTTGTTCATCCTTTACCTTGAGTTGTGCCTCCAACTTCTTAATCCTATCTTCTGCTATTTGGGAGATCTGTCACTTCTCTTCTTCAAGCACACTAACTTTGGTCTCTGAATCAGTCTTTATGCTTACCATATTTTCCTCTAGTTTATTTATCTTCTCCTCTACTATAGCCTTATACTTCTGCAATTCTTTCTCCATTACAATCAATTCAGTTTGAGTCGCTTCTCTCTCCCCTCTTTGATTTTCCTTAAGCTGATAAACATGCTCCAATCCAATGCTCAACCACTCTATCCAATGCGTGAGAAAGTTCAACTTCCTCAGAGTGATAGCCAAATTTGTAGTGGCCCTCTTGTACTCCAAGTCTCTCATGTTCATTGGACAAGTCGGGTGACTAGTTCTATCCAAGTACAATCTCGGATGCTGCCTACAGTTGGTCATCACTCCTTTCGACAAGTCGTATATTTCCACCATTGTAGTTACCTCCTCCTTAGGTAACTTCCATGGGTGTTGTACATGAATATCCGTGATTCTTCTTGTATGCTCCTTGTTGCTCACCCATTATGTTATTTTCTCCAGCTCGAGTGACACTTTTTCTTCCCATAGTTTTAATTTTCCCATGCGTCCAACACAAAACTATAATTTGGCACTGGTTATAGCATCGCCTATCTGTGAGAATAAATATTCCACATCATCTTCTACTCCACTTGCCTCCTCTTCTGTTTCAATTCTACCAAACTGTGGTACCTTCAAAAGGTAGCTTGTTCTCATTCTCCGTTGTTCCTCTTTTGTATGAGTTTGTTCTTCTTCTTCCATGTGGTGGCTAGAGCTTCCCCCAAGCTCTCGAAGTGCTCTCACTATATTTATCTTTTCCCGAGGTGGAGTCTGTTTTACGATCTTCTTCTCCTCCTCACTATCTTCTATATTCACAACCTCTTATTGAGATTGCTATTGTTCTGTTTATTCATGGGCTTCTTATGGTTTAGTAGAGCCCACTTGTTGCTTCTCTATTCCTGTTTGGGCTACTTCTTGTTCTACACTACCCTCCTTTTGTTATTCTATACTTAAAAGTTCCGTAGCTTCTCAAGTCAACAAAAAAATTATTAGACCTTTCTTAGGTCTAGTGAAAACTTCTAGATCTTAGCCCTAACAAGTCCCTAGGAAATCTCAAAGCTTTGTTCCTATGAATGCACAAAGGCATACTTGTTCCAAGTCATCTACTCACTCTAAAATGCCCATAGGTAGCCATAGAAAAAAAGAAAGAACCCTTATTTTGTTGGGGGAATATATGAACTTGCCCAATGATAGTGCTCTTGCCTCACTTAATAGGTTTGAGGTACTTTAGGGTGATGATGAAGCTGAATATGTAGATAACGAAGGAGAGCATATAGATACACTTCCTCACACTCCCAAAGATTGTCAATGAACTAGTAAGTTGTCTCTCATGGGATGCCAAGGATATTTCTAACCTACATAAAAGAAGAATTGTTAAGGAATTTTGTAAAAAAAGAAAAATCTATTTTAGTTATTTGTTTTCAAGAAGTAAAAAATGTAAACAATGAACTAAATATTTTCTCAAGTCTCTTAAAAAACCCTCTATAGTGGTTTAGACAGAACAACCTAGAGATCGTGATGGTGCACCATGGTTATGCATCCCTGTCTTGACCCAAAATCCAATTCCAAATCCAAGAGCCAAGAACCAAGAGTTAGAACCAATCTAGTGAGTACAACATTGCCAAGTATTCCTAAAAACCAAATAATGTAATAAGGAAGGGATGTTAGAAAATTATTATTATATAATTTGAGATAAATTTGAAGATACAAAATACATATCGTTGATCTTAAATAGAATAGGGAACATCAAATGTCTCTTAAAAATTTAAGAGACACCATATTGTATATATGCTTCTACAACTTTTTAAAAATCTAACTTTTTTCAAACAATTAAATTCTAATATTCCATGCTTGATCCATCATTTATTTATGTTAGATAATCTAATTATATTTTGAAAAAGTGCCCAAGCTTGACATTCCCTCTCTTTTAGCCTCATCAAGATAAGATCCACTTTATCTTATTGGTTATCCACCATGTTGAAATCACAAAAAACTAGCCAGGGGCTATCTAGGAGATTTTGAGAAAGTTGATTTTATAGCTCAACTCTATCCTCAACATAATTAGGAGCATAAACATTAAGGAATCACAACAATAAGTTATCAACAAAAATCTAAATAAAAACAGTCCTATGGTAGGGTCGTGTTTGACCCTTGATTGACCACCATCCTTACACCATACTATACCCCAAAATTTATATATTCTTATATTGATGATGACTTCACAAGCTACCTATGGCCAGACATGGAAAACATGATACTACTACACATCATCAATAATGGAGGTATTTTAGAGGTCTAGAGATGCTTGGTGGCCATGTAGAGGTAAGAGGTCTATGTATAAGTTATTGAGATAGAAACTATTGTTTAGGGAGTCAAATCCATACACCCATTTTTCTAAGTTCTTGCTTTGAAAAAAATAAAGCCAAAACATGAAGAACAAGAGAGAACAAGAATAACTAGACCAAATGGATAAATATTTAAATTTGCATAAAGGCCAATCCAAAGTCATACGATATTTGAGGTCATAGGTTCAATTCCCTACCATATTATTTTTTGCTTCAAATTGCATTTTTAGGTTAAAAAAAAACCTTTATTTTTAATGCACGAAGTAAATAGTAGAGAAGTTTGCTATTTGAAAAAAAGGACATTATTTCAATTTTACAATTTTCTTGTAAGAAAATAACTAAAAAAATTTGACTATAGTAAATATTTTGGTAAAATTAAGAGGGGTAGTAATTTTTATTTTAAAATGTGCATTTTTAGTTGCTACCGTGTTTTTTCTTTCGTGTGTAGTCATGTAATATATATATATATATATATATATATATATATATATATATATATATATATATTAAATGAAAGATCGTTTACTTCATTAATATCAAAACAAAAATGTACAAAGCATCCGCCCGAAGGCTAAAGACTACAGAATATATATATCAATTATATAAACAAAGATTATAAAAACTAGAACTACGAACAACTACCCAGCAAAACCCATTACAAAATATCTTTATCATCCCAAAACCCAAGGCAGCAACAGGAAGGAACCTCGGATCTGCATAAAAGAAACTATAAGCTGCGATCATTTTTGGCATTGTAATTTGAAACAAACATCTGAAGATAATGCTGAATCAAAAGCACCTGAGAATAGCCATCAATCTGAAAATGAAGCTTTTGAAGATGAGGAAAGAAAAAAAAATTCTTTGATCTGAATTTAAACTTGTAAAATATATATTTTTCGTTCACTGATATATCATTTATTTTCTTGCGACGGTTATTAGTCCATTTATTTTCTTGCGACGGTTATTAGGCCCTTTCAGAAGAATAAGCACTTCAGTTTTAATGATGTTAAGCCTCGGTTGTAATTAGGAATTTGAAATTAAATTGACAAGTAATTTGTCATTTATAAGTTTATAAGTGGAGATTAAGATATGAAAACAAGACATTTCACTATGATTTTACGGTTGTTATTAATAAATTTATTTCTATTAATTTTCATGCATGGAATTAAAAAAATGTTTATGATGAATAATTTAACATGTCATTAATAAAAATTATTCACTTGCTCTCCAACTCCTCTACATGAACCGATAACTTATATTTTATTACACCAAGATAAACATATCTTGATTTCTTTAGCAAAGTGGTCCCATGCAAAGAATAATTAACTTTTATTGTTCTTATAACACATCAGATTTAATATCTTATTATTATTTATTTAGTTTTTGATAAATTATTTATTTATCTTTAGCCCAACTTCTTACCAATCCACCTAGCCCTTGCAAACATTTATTTATCTTATTTTATTTTATATTTATAATAGGGTAGTGGGAGAAACCTCTATGACGGATGCTCAAGGCTATGCATTCCCATCCCAACCATAATAAGAGGTAGGTTAGTTACAGTTTTTATAAGACAACACAACAAATTAATTTCACATATTAATATGTAATCTTTCTTTTGATTTATTATATAAAATTGAATTGGTCTTCTGCCTTATTATAGTAAACAATGTTATCAATAGGTAAGTATGATTAAACCATTATTAATTTTTTAAATAAAAGTGCACCCCAACAATAAATTAAGTAAAAGTTTAAGGAATATTATAATTAAGAAATAAGGAAAATAAAATTCTCATTATCAAATAATCAATCTTTAAATAACAAAAAAATGTTATATTAATAATTTGTACATAAAATTAAATTTAAGACATTATAAAATAAGAAAAATAATATTATATCATTGTAAATTTAAACATTTTTCTTTGTATTACACTCTGTCATAATGAAATTAAATATATGATTAAAAATACACAAATAAAATGACGCTTCTGAAATTTTAAACTTTGTCATCAATAGGTAAATATGATTAAACTGATTATTAATTTTTTAAATAAAAAAGGACTTGCACAATAAATTAAGTAGAAGTTTAAGGAATATTATATTTAAGAAATAGGGAAAATAGAATTCTCTTTATCAAATAATCAATCCTTAAATAATAATAAAATGTTATATTAATTGTTAGTACATGAAATTAAATTTAAGATAATATAGAATAAGAAAACCAATATTATATCATTGTATAATTAAACATTTTTCTTTGTATTACACTCTATCCTAATGCAATTAAACATATGATTAAAAATACATAAATACAATGACACTTATGAAATTTGTTCATATTATGCTTCGTGGTTGTACTCGATTTATGTTAAACTTGCATATTAACTTTTCTACTCATAAGCTTAAATTTTATTTTACAAAAATTTCTATTCTTAAGCTATTATGAAGGTCATCATCAATGGTTTCTTCCTAACATTCGTTCCTAGACTTAGGCCTGAGCTATGCAACAAGTCTTCACTCATAATTTTATAAGTAGGGTTTCTACTGAAATGGGACCACTTGCAAAGCAACCTAATAAATTAATCCCCCAAAATGTTGTATAAAGTAATGATTTGAATCTCCCTCCTAATTTTGATCTAAATATTTTGGTTAAGACAGATTACAATTATTTTTCTCAAGTATTACAATATCTTTAAATTAGGGTTACCATAGTATATTTCATGGTTGGTTGAGATCCACTGGCTGCTCATATCCAGTATTGGATCTAGGAGGTATGGAAGTTGTCAGGCCTTCAAGTTGTTAAAGCTAGGAGTCTCTCAAAGGATTTTTATTATTTTTCCTTTGGGCTAGTTGAGTAGACAAAAGTTGTTTTTGAGGTACAAAAATAAATTTATTTTGGTAAATTTTTAGTCATGTCTAGTTATGACCCTAACATTATAGTTCATGGTAGAATGGGTCTTCAATACTAAGTGTAGGTTGAATTTTTAGGTTTACCCATTTATTTCAAAAATATTACTCTTCAAGTTTGTGAGAATATTGAAGAATTTGTATGTTTGAAAGCTCCTCACTAGTTCTAGCCATGATTATTTCCTAGGTCCTATGTGCACATTTCACTTTGCAAAGACCTAAATGATACAATGGACTTTAGATTTGATGGTAAAATTCATCGTTAAAATATCCAATATGATAATCTTCTAATTCCCTACTTTTGATGTCAAAGTATGGAGCACCACGTTAAGGCTTCCCTTTGATGAATAGATATTAGGTGAATCCTATGGTGTAAGAAGATTTGGATAGTTTGCAAATTGAAGAAATTAATATTTAAATCTAAGTGGTTGTAAAAAAATAAAATATCAATCTTTCGTACTTAAAAGTTCTTTAGCTTCTTAAGTCAAAAGAAAAATTATTAGGCCTTTCTTAGGTCTAGTGAAACCTTCTAGATCTTAGCCCTAACAAGTCCCTAGGAAATCTCAAAGATTTTTTCCTATGAATGCATAAAGGCATACTTGTCCTAAGTCATCCACTCACTCTAAAATACCCATAGGTAGCCATAGAATAAAATCAAGAGCCCTTATTTTGTTCAAGAAATATATGAACGTGCCCAATGGTAGTGCTCTTACCTCACTTAATAGGTTTGAGGTACTTTAGGGCGATGATGAAGCTAAATATATAGATAACAAAGGAGAGGATATATACACACTTCCTCACACTCCCAAATATTGTCAATGAACTAGTAAGTTGTCTCTCATGGAATGTCGAGGATCTTTCTAGCCTACACAAAAGAAGAATTGTTAAGGAATTTTGTAAAAAAAGAAAAATCTATTTTAATTATTTGTTTTCAAGAAGTAAAAAACGTAAACAATGAACTAAATATTTTCTCAAGTCTCTTAAAAAATCCTCTATAGTGGTTTAGACAGAACAACCTAAAGATCGTGACACCATGGTCATGCATCCCTGTCTTGACCCAAAATTTAATTCCAAATCCAAGAGCCAAGAACCAAGAGTTAGAACCAATCTAGTGAGTACATCATTGCCAAGTATTCCTAAAAATCCAAATAATGTAATAAGGAAGGGATGTTAGAAAATTATTATTATATCATTTGAGAGAAATTTGAAGATACAAAATACAGATCGTTGATCTTCAATAGAATAGGGAACATCAAACGTCTCTTAAAAATTTAAGAGACACCATATTGTATATATGCTTCTACAACTTTTCAATAATATAAATTTTTTCAAACAATTAAATTCTAATATTCCATACTTGATCCATCATTTATTTCGGTTAGATATTCTAAATATATTTTGAAAAAGTACCCAAGCTTGATATTACCTTTCTTTTAGCCTCATCAATATAAGATCCACTTTATCTTATTGGTTATCCACCATGTTGAAATCACAGAAAACTAGTTAGAGACTATCTAGAAGATTTTAAGAAAGTTGTTTTCATAGCTCAACTCTATCCTCAACATAATTAGGAGCATAAACATTAAGGAATCCCAAAAATAAGTTATCAATAAAAATCTAAACACAAACAGTCCTATGATAGGGTGTTTGACCCCTGATTGACCACCATCCTTACGCCATACTATACCCCAAAATTTATATATTATTATATTGATGATGACTTCACAAACTACCTATGGCCAAACATGGATAACATGATACTACTACACATCATCAATAATGGAGGTATTGTAGAGGTCTAGAGATGCTTAGTGGCCATGTAGAGATAAGAGGTCTATGTATCAGACATTGAGATAGAAACTATTGTTTAGGGAGTCAAATCCATACACCCATTTTTCTAAGTTCTTGCTTTGAATTAAAAAAGCCAAAACATGAAGAACAAGAGAGAACAAGAATAACTAGGCCAAATGGATTAATATTTAAATTGACATAAAGGCCAATCCAAAGTCATACAAGGTTTGAGGTCGTAGGTTCAATTCCCTACCATATATTTTTTTATTCAAATTACATTTTTTAGGTAAAAGTAGCCTTTATTTTTAATGCATGAAGCAAATAGTAGAGAATTTTGTTATTTGAAAAATGTATGAATTTTTAAAATTAAAGGTCAAGGGGTCAAATCCCCCAAGAGAATAATTTTTTACTACCCAAGGAAGAAAACTATTTCAATTTTGCAATTTTCTATAGTTTGTAAGAAAATAACTAAAAAATTTGACTATAGTGAATATTTGGCAAAATTAAGGGGGGTAGTAATTTTTCTTTTAAAAGGTGCATTTTTAGTTGCTACCTACACCTTAAAAATTTAATTTACTTTTTTTTTTGTAATTTGCATACCATTCAAACATGTGCTTAGGCACACTAGTAGAATCAATATTGATGACACCTATAGCTTGTGTTTATAAGTAAAGTTATCGTATTGAGATTTTGTGCCTATAGCATAACAAAGTTTCTATAATGATGTCGAGGCATCAAATTTTTAAATCCTTCAGGAGATATAAGGTCATATTTTCTTGATAATTTCACTCTATAATCATACCCTATTCATAACCATTGCTAGAAAAAATCTTAAAATTGAGAAATTTGAGAATATAAGGAAGTTATATCTTCATACAAGGATTTCTCTTTAAGTAGCTATCACTGATAGGTTGAATCTATTTTTATATCTCCTTGGTTCCTCATATCATTCTCTTTTACCTTAAAGTATCTCTCACATAAACCATATATATCAAGAGTACTAGCTTCATCCACATATCGACATGAATATAGGAAGCGTGGGTATATAGAAAGGTTCACTATATTACACTAGCAATTTATTTAAAAGGGAACCATTTGAGAGTTATATGGAACCCTCAACATGGTTGCACTATAATTATTTCTTACAAATTTACAACTACGTAAAGGTTCAAAATTTAGACCTTAGAAAACTAAGCTGCAGACCATCTTAGTCATTTTTAAACTCTGGCACATTGTCACTGATAAAGTCATTTGACTTATAGAGTATGGAGATGCACAGTAAAATATTGATGATGAAAATACTAGAGAATTGATTATCATCATCCTTTCCATAATAAATGTTATACAACCACACCTTTGAGAAGTATGAACATCCAAGAAGACATGATACATACTTTCTACAATCTACAAATGGAAAAATAAACCAACAATACTTCACCTTTAGTTTTTACTCCGCACATTGAGAGCCCATGATAGAGATTTCATTGAGGTTTTTCTTAACAAAATTATAAAATTGAAAGCCATATTAAATGCCATGAGGAAAATAGTAGATAATAAGCTCTTAGTACACCTAGGTGTTGTAGGTGAGTTGGAGAGGAGAGGGAAATCCTCCAAGAGAGGTCCCAGGTTCAAATCTCCATCCTACCAAAAAGTTGAATTGGGTATCCAAAATCCAATTGATAATGTTGGTGCGGGCAGGGTCGGGTGCGACTCCCTGGTGACTTTGACGGTGTAGAACCCCCTGTTCGTGGTATCTAAAACCAAGGTGGCCCCACAAGGGGTTTTTCGCTTAAAAAAAATAAAATAAAATAAGCTCTTAGTACCAATCATACTTAGAGCTCTACCATATTTATTTTGAATGTCAATCACTTCCTTGTAAGTCTCAAATAAGAAGGTATTCTTTGATGAGTTGGTAAATATGCTTCAATAGGAAGATGCAACCAACAAGTTGAGGGATCAATTGATAAACAATGCATTCATTTTCAATAAATTTGGGTAAAATAATCCACAATAGGGTCCTTCCCCATCATCATCATCATAGAAACACCCTTATAAATAAAAGAGGTATTGTTATATCTCTATTAAAGAAGGACATAATACAAATAGTTGTTGGTACAAGTCCATAAACCTCAACAAAATAAGACATAGTATAAACCATGCCCCATGTAAAAGTGACAACAAGGGTGTGTTGTATATGAATAATCAAATTCAAAATTTGAATGGACAGTTTATGTGGTAATGTCCAAGGCCATATCACAACCAATGGATGATATTTGATATATTGATTCAAGTGCTAGCAAGTATATGATTAGGGACAATGTATGGTTTGACTCATTACAACCAAATATGAGAAACCAATAATCATTTTCAATGATAAAACCTATTATGGCAAAGGAATCAAAGATATTTCTCTCAATATTCTAAGAGGTAAATGCATAATTAAAAAGGTATTATATGTATCTAGATTGACAAATAACTTATCGTATATTCCAAAAGTTTTGGATTACAACATGGTGATCAAATTTCAAGTTATTAATGATGCTAAGAAGTATTTTATCACCAAATATGGTAAGACTGTGGTCACTAATTTCTACAAGAATGGTATATTTACATTCAATATCATATCCTCTTCTAATATTGCATTATCAATAACCATGATAGATGCTACTTCCCTTTAGCATCAAAGGTATGGTTATTTAAGTTATAGAGACTTACTCTGGACACATGGTGTTAGACCTACCAAAACTTTTACCCATATTGCCAATATGCTCAAGTTGTTTAGCAAGGAAGCAATATCAACTATATTTTAAGTTGAGCACTTGTAGAGCTAAAGGACCATTGGATGTGATACACACTGGTCTATGCGGATCTATGCCAACTAGTTTTGATGGATGAAGATACTTTTAGCTATTTGTAGATGACTAATCATAGGAAATATGGATGTATTTCTTGCAACTAATATCCAATATGCTCAAGTATTTCTTGTGCTTCAAAAAGTGTTTAGAAATAAAACTAGGCATTCTATTCAGTTTCTCCTCTCCAATCGAGGGGGACTATACATCCAATGAATTTTCAATATTTCTTACACATAATGAGATAAATAAATAGCTCACTACAATATACACTTCACAACATAATAGGGTTACCAAGAGGAACCATTCCATCATGGAAATGGTTGGTTACATGCTCACAAGAGCCAACTTAGAGTATGTTGGAGTATATTACATTATTTACTACATACTAATGTACCACCTTGGATACACAATTGTAAATATTAGATTAGATGTATGTCCTAGATTAGAGTGTGAGTAAATATTTCATGTAATGTAATAATGTACAGGAAATACATAAGTATCATGTAATTAAGTGTGCAAGTATTGTGAGTATAAATGTGCACAAGTATCCATTATGTAAGAGTACACAAGTGTCCATTATGTAAGAGTGCACAAGTGTCCATTACGTAAGAGTGCACATGTGTCCTTAGAATAAAAAATTGAATATTTTCAAAGGAGAGTGAAGGTCAAGAGTGTTCCATATGAAGAGTCACATTCTATTATATATTTGTGACTAAGAATTGTAATGTACGAGAAGAGAGATCAAAAATGAATTGCACATAACATGCATTAGTAGACCTTTATTCTATATCATTTTCAATATTTTTGTGTTTCATATGTGACTATTTTGTGAATTATTTATGAAGTTATTTTTTAGTTATACTTGTGTAAACTATTGCCATTATTGAGTATTTTATATTACAACTTTATATTTTATTTTGTGGTTATTTAAATTAAGTGTTAAGCATCAAAAGCTAGCAGTGATATCTGATCTACAACAAGGTTTTATTGCATAAATTTTTAAAAAGTTACAAACAGTCTAAGGATATTTCCACTGGTCAAGGAGAAACCAATGAAGTTGAGGATATTACCACTAGATTAAAAAACCAATGAAGATAAATATTTCCATTGGATAAGGAGAAACTAGTGAAGTTGAAGATATTACCTTTGGATAAAAAATACCAGAGAAGATAGTATTTCCACTATGTTGAAGAAAAACTAGTGAAGAAAAGAAATTAATACCACTAGGTTGAATGACAACCAGTGGAGATTAATATTTGAAAATTCTATATAGATTGAGTTTACCTATTCCAAGAATAAACTAATAATAGAAGGTAGTCTACAACATTGTTTTTACCACTAGATTGAAAACAACTAGTGGAGATTATTGATTTCAGAACTTTGGAGCTTTGGATGTATTTGATTGTTTTTTTCTCTAAGATATTACTGTAGGAATTAATTTTTAAATTACAACAAAATAGTAGACATTGAAGATTAAGGAGGCCTACGAGAACTAAATGTTTTCTCAAGTCTCTTAAAAAAACCTCTATAGTGGTTTAAACAAACCACCCTAGAGATTATGATGGTGCACCATGGTCATGCATCCCTATCTTGACCCAAAATCCAATTCCAAAGCCATGAGCCAAGAGTTAGATCCAATCTAGTGGACACATCATTGCAAGGTATTCCTAGAAAATGAAATAAAGTAAAAAGAGAGGGATGTTAGAAAATTATTATTACATTATTTGAGAGAAATTTGAATATACGAAATAAAAATCATTGATCTTCAATAGAATAGGGAACACCAAATATCTCTTAAAATTTTAAGAGACACCATATTGTATATATGCTTCTACAATTTTTTAATAATCTAACTTTTTCAAAAAATTCTATTCTATTCCATGCTTGATCCATAATTTATCTAGGTTAGATAATCTAAATAAATTTTGGAAGAGTGCCCAAGCTTGAAATTCCCTCTCTATTAGCTTCATAAAGATAAGATCCACTATCTTATTAGTTATCTACCATGTTGAAATCATTGAAAACTAGCCATGGGATATCTAGGAGATTTTTTGTAGCTCACTCTATCCTTAGCATAATTAGGGGTATAAACATTAAGTAATACCAATATCAAATTATCAATAAAAATATAAACACAAATGATCCTATGGTAGGGTATCTAACCCCTGATTGACCACCATCCTTATGCCATACTATATCCCAAAATTTATATTCATATTGATGATGACTTCACAAACTACCTATGGCCAAACATGGACAACATTATACTACTACATATCATCAATAATGGATCCATTGTAGAGGTCTAGAGATGCTTGGTGGTCACGTAGAAGTCCATGTTTTAGGCATTGATATAGAAGCTATCATTTAGGGAGTCAAATATATACACCCATTTTTTTTCTTGCTTTGAAGAAAATAAAGCTAAAACATGTAGAACAAGAGAGAACAATGAGAACAAGGATAACTAGGCCAAATAGATGAATATTTTAATTGGTATCAAGGCCAATTCAAAGTCATATGAGGTTGGAGGTCATAGGTTCAATTCTCTGCCTTATTTTTTGCTTTAAATTATATTTATTAGGTAAAAAACAACCTCTACTTTTAATGCATGAAGCAAATAGTAGAGAAGTTTGCAATTTCAAACAAGTTATAAATTTTTAAAAGTAAAGGTCAAGGGGTCAAATCCTCCCAAGACCACAATTTTTTATTATACAAGGAAGGACATTATTTTAATTTTGCAATTTTTTATGGTTTGTAAGAAAATAAGTAAAAAATTGACTATAATGAATATTTTGGCAAAATTAAGGGGGGTAGAAATTTTTCTTTTAAAAGGCACATTTTTAGTTGCTACCTACACTTTCAAAATTTATTTATTTATTTTTGTAATTTTGATATTTTGCATACCACTCAAACATGTGCTTAGACACGCTAGTAGCATCGATATCAATAAGGCCTCTAGCTTGTGTTTATAAGTAAAGCTATCATGTTGGATGATAGTGGATATCAATGACACCTCTATCTAGAAGAATGTGCAACATGTGCACTAGTGATATGAATGGTAGTGGATGAAGGGTAAGTTATGGAAAGAGTGACATTTAGAGTGATGGATTGTTGAGGTGGGTTAGAAAATTAAAAAGAAGAGGAAGGGTTGGATGTGTGCAGATGGGAAGTGACATAGACTTGGGCCTAATTATATTGATGAGAATTGTGTATAATCTGAGGATGATGTAGAAGTGTGTTGACATTGTGATGAATGAGCATTATTGGAATAAGATAGGTGGTTTGGGTTGGTGACCATTAACATTATGTCTATAGTGTGTTGTGGGGGAGTGATATTGTAGACACTAAAATCGTGTAAATCAGAGAAGACTGTGATGATGACACTCTTATCGATATCATATGGTCCCATTGATAAATCCTTAAGGGTTAATTATGGGTCCTAACCACTTTTGGTAAGGTTTAGCCCACTTTTGGGAAGTTTTGGGCCATGTAGCCATGGTCGTCCCACCTCGGGATGGCCACAGTTCATGGTTGTCCCACCCAGGGATGGCCATAAGCAACCATCCTTGGGTGGTAAAACCATTGTATAGACCTCCAAAAAATTCAAGGATGAGACAAATGACAATCAATTTCAATAATTTATCCTACCCAATGACTTATGACAGATTGGAAGACTATCTAGGCCATCATAAACTGCAAATTGGAGGCCCAAATTGGAGGCATCTTCCACCCAATGCATGTCAAGGGTTTTTACAAGTCGTGACACCTGCCTTGCATACCCCAACCTACTCCTTAACCCCTTTTGCCCTCTTGGTATATAAATTGGAGTGATTCCACTCAATTTTAGAGAGATCTCTTTGCAATTATTTTCCATGAAGTGCTACCGAGATTCACTCTCACCTTTTGCCCTCATATCTCCAAATATGCACATACCTTTCAAAACCCATCTATTCCTATGAAAAAAAACATCAAATTTGATAACAACATCCCTAGGAGTATTCTAAACCAGATCCAAGTGGAATTGGTGGCAAAAACCACCCTATTTTGTGGTTGTCCCTACCTAGGATGGTTAATAGTCCCAAATGGCCCATCCAGGTATGACCATGAATTGGCATATAATTTTGAATCAATTTTAGTATAGATAATTCTTAGAGTAGTTTATATGCATCATACTTGAATTTGGTAAAGTCTGGAGCAGTTTTGGACCTTCAATTAGGGTTTTTGTGATGATAGTCTTAATTGGCCCACCTAGGGATAGCCATAATTTTTGCTCATAATTTCATTTCTATTTTTGTACAGATCATTCCAAAAGTAGATAATATACATCACATTAAGTTTTGGTATCATTTGGAGTAGCTTTAGATTCTTTATTGCACTTTTTGTATCCATTATTGCATGCATTTCATTGATATTATCTTAACTTGCATATGCTATTAACCAATTTTAATTTCTTGTGTGTAGGTACAGGTATTACAGTACATGAGGAAGGAGCTAAAAAGTTGAAGAAGGATATCTCATCATAACGGTGACAAAAACCCATGCTTCAATCGTGAGTGCAAGGAAAACACTGAAAGCGCACCATAGGTTTATGAAAGGATTGGATCCTTCAACATTGTAATTGGATTGTATCAATGGAGATCCCTCAAGGGGGCATTTTGTAACCTTGTATTTGACAAATTAATCAATATAAAGAGAACCCTCCATTTATTTCAAATATTTTTAATTTATTTCCTACTTTAATGTCACTTCTGAATGCTTGATTAGAACAATATATGTAGTTCATTTACCTTTTTTAGGTGCACTATTTTTCTACTCTACAGTGTGATCACAGTGGGACCCTTGTCCCTTTTCATTTTTGCAATTTTTGAACTTATTTTTGCCCTTTTAATGTTGCAAGTTTTGGCTGTTATGAAATGAAACAACCCCTGAATTCCTAAATGGAACACCCAGGGATGGCCACAACAACCATCCCACCTAGGGATGACCCCCAAATTTGCAATCGTCCCACCTTAGGACGACCACAAAATAGGGGATTTTCAGCCCAAATTTCCAGAAATAGTAGCTTCTTAGACTTGCAAGGTAAGTGCCTAAACCTTCAATTTGCATTAATGTTGTTTAAAAAAAGTTAAATTCACATTTTTATGTCTTTTTCTTGTTGATTAAAAGGTTGATTTTCACTTTTCCTAAAATTCAAAATAACAAACAAAAGAAAAATAGGAAAAAGAACAGTTTAATTATGCATTTAAATGGTTTGACTATTTGTGACCTACATAAGGGTTAGTTTGTCATATAGGATAAGCAGTTTATAGGTTCCTTATTCATGCTAAGATTTCTGAAAGTGAAATGTTTCTTATAAATTTAGTGAAGGTTCATTGAATGCTACTTTGTTTTCCCTTCTTTAAGTATAAAAGGAACCACACACACCACATCACACTTTAACATTAGTAAGTTGGAATTTCATCTCCAACCACTAATAGAGATCAACAAAGGTGGGTTTCATCTCCACTCGATTTCTCACATCCTATGAACCCTATTTTTTTGGCCAAAGTCGGCTCCAAGAACCATCTTAGTCATGGATAATAGCACACACTCCTCTTTTAAGGATGTATCACTACCCATGGTCAATATGGGTGAGGACTGGTAGGACCTGTTCTCCCTAATCGGGTATGGGCTTCATCTCTATACTTTGGTTGGTTTACGTGACCAAAATTTCATTACTGGTTGTCAAGCTACGAGTATACAAGTCAAATCCCTTAAACAAATTGAGAACTACATCAACAATATTCAAACACGTGAAAATATATCTCTTTGAAAAAACAAATCAAAACACACCAAACAGCTTAGGGATTCACATCAAAAACTTAAAGGAGATAATCACATTATTTGCTTGTGTGCTTATTTGATCGTTTGATGGTGTGTTTCTAAAATTTAAAAGATATAATTATGTTGTCTACTTTGTGTGTTTCTTTATTGTTTGAGTAATCAACATAACCTCCTCCCATATAGGACCAAACCCTAAAAAAAAATTGCTACTTTTTGATTTTGCATCCAACGAATCAAAAATCATGCAAATCGAAGCTATAACGAAAAATTTATGTTGGTTTTATGATTACTCTATTTTTGAGTGATTTTAAAACCAAAAATAGAAAAAAAAATTGCACTAAAATGGTCATAAAAAGCCCTAGACGATCCCAAAAAATACCAAATTTGTTTTGTTGTCTTAGTTAGCTCTGTGTGCACCCCTCACAATATTTTTGAGGCCTGGCTCCATATTTTTTGAAAATTCCTAAAATTGGGCATTTCTCCACGAGCCTCGGTTGGCCAAATATTCCAAAAATACAAAGTTTGGCTAGGAAGTCATTTTTTGGATCCCTAGCCCATTGTGGTTAGCTCGTCGCACTAATCATTTTGATATACATCCATAACCATTTTGGAAGTGAAAATTTTCTATTATGGCCGAGGGATCCCTCTTTTATGGGTTTGGTCCAAATGCGATTGAAAACACGACCTCCAATTCAGATAGAGAATCAAGCTCCATTAGTAGTGAATATATCCAAATAACTCCAAAGGACATGCCCATCCTTGAATGACATTCCAGGTTTTATTAGCAACCCCCATTAATAATAGTATAAATATTAGCAACTTTTGGCAACTCACCTTCTTGGCCTTGTTGTTGTCTTTCGCTCTGGATATGCTTTTGTAGGAAATCTCTACGAATATGCTTTTGTAGAAAATTTCAATTTGTAGCCCAATTTCTTCCTTACCAATTTTGCAAAAGCCTTAACCACAGGGTGACTTTTAATGGACCCTAGAGACAACAGAAATATGTTCTCACAGGTAGCAGTGGTAATTTCATTTGCACTTGGCCCAACTTTCCATAAAATCTTAAATTTACATGTATAGTGCTCCTCATCATCTATCAAACCGTGTTCATTCCTATAAACCTGCAACCACATATTATCTTACTAATGCATACTATGGCACTATAAAATGTCGTAGTGGAATATTGCTTTATAAAAAGTCCCATAAGAAATTGATACCGATCATAACTCATACCACTTTAAGCAAAGGATCAGTAAAGCATGGATCTTAAATGACATGGTTTACCCCAAAACCCAAAGTAGATCAGACTTCTTTAAACATGCGCGTAGTTTCGTATTGAACAAGCAAAATTGTTTAGCTAAAATACAGAGATGAAGTGTGAGAGGTCAATGAAGAAGAGAGAGCTAAGGATGAGCCTCGAGTCGCGTACATTATTTATGTTTTAAACGTCACATCGTCTAGCTCATGTACCAAGAAAAATCATAACGTTCAACTCACATTATGTAGGGTAGGATCAACAGATTTAAATATCACAATGGCTATCATGTTTTTTCTTTCCTGTGTAATCATGTAAAATATATCTTTATGTACGAAGAAAAATCATATTATATAGGGTAGGTTCAATGTATTTAAATGTTACAATGGTAGAGATAGATTTGTGAATCAAGAGCGATGGTGGAGATAAAATGTCATGATGGTGATGGTGATGGTAGGATCTAAAATGCTAGAGCAATGAATGGAGGATTTGGTCTAGGTAAGAATGGTACCATTGATGGTGAAGTAGGATCCCTAAAAATGCCCCACGTGGGTTCCTAAGACAAGGAGCCTCCTAAAAAAGGCCCTACTAAGGGCCCCATAAACCCTGGTGGGTCGTCTTATGCGTAGGTTACGACTGGTGAGGTGATCTCTCCAAAAACCCCAGATGGCCACCTAACTCAGGAAAGATTGAGTATTATCATCCTAGAGGAGGTTTTTTCCAACTATGTTTCAAATAATTCTTATTCCCTAATTGGGAATTTTGTTAGGGGGCAACCAGATATGGAGATAATAAGATGATGTACCTTTTCCAAATGGAAAACCTTAAGAACTATGGAGATCATCGCCCTCTTCAGGGGGTTCTTTGTCATCAAACTAGGCAACCATGATGATGCAAGTCGCATACTAACAGGAGGGATCTGGTTCCTAGGTAGGAGGATCTTGTTTCTTTGATGATGGTTGATAGATTTCAATCCAAATACCTAAAGTATCAACTTTTCTCCCATCTATATCTACATCTTATATCTATCATTCCATCTATGGCAAGAGGAAGTCTTCAAAGTTATTGCGAGAATAGTTGGTGAGCTGGTGGCTATTGATTCTGCAACTAAAGCAGGTTCTAGAATGGTCCAATGTGGATAATCTTGATTCAGAGCTACTGTCCTTTGTTAACCTAATTTTGAGGTCCTTTAGATGGTGCCAACCGCTAGAATACAAAAATAAACCAGCCTTTTGTGTCTAGTGTCACATGCAAGCCACCTCAAAAATTAGTGTCCTCTCCTCAAAACTAAAATTACAGAGGAAACCAAGGATCGATTTCATCCACCTTGAAACTATAATTTAAAGAATGGGAAATCGAGATTTAAACCAAAGGAAAGATAGGTCCTCAAAAGACAAAGGGAAACAAATCATCGATCCTCCTCCAGTCCCGTAATCTCAACAAGTATGTCCACCACCTGTGACTAATCATGTTTCCCTTGAGGGTATTGTAGTCCCCCCTTCGACCTATCCCACTCCCCCTCCTCACTATGACCCTTCCCATGAGGGATCAACAAAAATAGTTCTGTTTGAGTCCCCTTACAAATTAGGTCCCTCCCTCCCCCCGCTGGAAACCTCTAGTCCAACATCCATCCACTCTGATGATGAAAGCGAGGGAAGTCATGTTCCATCCTAGTCTGCTCCATAAGGCTTCAACCCCAAAAGTACCCAAAGCAAGAAATATCTTACCAAATTTGGAAATAACAATAAAAGAGGAAGGTCATCCCTTGGCGAACAGGGAAGGAAAGAAGCCGAAGATGATATAGCAAACGACTTTCAAGCCACCCTATTGTCGGACTTCTTCAATCTAATAAGAGATGAACCAAAAAAATCCAAACCTCCTTCTCAGCGGGGGAAGGGAGGTAATAAATCCATCAAAAAGGTTTAAATTAATATCCTCACTTCGAATGTGAGAGGGTTCAATGGGATCCCCAAGAGATGGGCAACCGTAAATCTAAGGAAAGATTATAATCCCACAATACTTATCTTGCAAGACACTAAAGTAGATAATATTTCTTCCTCCAAAGTTGCCAAAGCAATATGGAACAAAAGTGAATTTGTCTTCACTCCTACCTAAGGAACGTTCGGAGGGTTGTTATGCATATGGGATCTGTCCAAAGTAGAGGGAAGACTCATATCCTCCTTCAGTAGAATCATCAACATGTTATTCCACTGCAAAACTAGTAATACTTGGATCATTTCCAGTGTTTATACCCCTAATAACCCTCTTAAAAGAGTCTCGCTATGGAACTCGATTAGCCATATGAGAAACTCGTTCAAAACCATCCCCTGGATCCTCGTAGGAGATTTTAACAACCTCTTATTCCCATCTAACAAGAAAGTAGGTAACACCCTGCTTACCAGAAGCATGGAGGAACTAGGGGAATTCATTGATGCGAATGAACTTATGGATGTCCAGCTGAAGGGGGGCAAGTTCACTTAGAGTAATAGAAGGGCTAGAAAAAATCTCATCCAGGTCAAATTGGATAGGGTCATGCTATACAAAGAGGCTATCTCTGTGTTTGGGGATGCCACCCTCAAATCACTCCCTAAAATAAGTTTTGACCATAGTCCCCTTCTGTTTGAAGCTTCCAAAGCTCTCTCTTTCAAAAGGCCCTTTCACTTCAAGGTGATGTGGTTCTACCATCCACATTTTAGGAATCAAGTATCCCAGTGGTGGAAACAACCCTTCATAGGGTCCCCATCTGGCCAAATCTACCAAAAACTCAGATTTATCAAGGAAAATCTTAGGACATGGAATAGGGAAACCTTTGGCAACATTTTTGAAAGCAAACAAATAATTAAAGAGAAGCTAGAGATAATAGAACAACAATTTCAAGAAGGAATCCAAGATAGTAACACCAGAGTTGAAGAGAGCAAGCTCCTAGCAGAGTTCCACAACATCTTGGCAAGAGAGAAAACATATTGGAGGTAAAATTTGTGAGCCCTATGGCTCGGGTATGGTGACTCAAACACAAAATTATTTCATGCATCCACCCAGAGAAACATGAGTACTAATAAAATATCAGAGCTCACCTATAGAAATGGTAGGATTACAAGGGATATTTCTGAGATTCAGGATGAATCTGCCAACTTCTTCCAATCCCTCTTGGGCATCTCCTCTGTGGGCTCTCCCAGGAGGCAAAGGCTCTCTTGGACAATATCTCCCACTCCATTTCTCCTTCCACTAATGAAATGCTCATTAGTCCCCTAGCAAATGAAGAGATCAAAGGAGCCATATTCTCTATGCAGCCTGACAAGGCTCCCAGACCCGATGGATTCCCTCCGCACTTCTTCCAAATGTTTTGGGACTTGATCGAACCTAAGGTGTGTGTAGCGGTTAGAGATATTTAGTCATCCAAGGCAATTATCCAAGGGATCAACTCAACCTTCATTGCCATGGTTCCCAAAGTGCAAGCCTACAAATATTTATCTGACTTTATCCCTATCAACCTCTACAACGTCCTCTACAAAATCCTTACCAAAGCTCTAGCTAACAGGATCAAGGGGATCCTCCCTCTCATCATTGATCCCTATCAGGGTAGTTATATCAAAGGGAGAGGTATTATAGACGGGGTGATCACCATCCATGAAAGCTTACATTCTGCCACCTTAGCCAGGAGACCAACTTTTCTTCTTAATCTAGACATAAAAAAAGCCTTTGATAGGGTCAGTTGAGAGTTTCTCATCAAGGTTCTCCTTAAATTTAGCTTCCACCCGACTTGGGTCGATCTCATCAAAAGGTGCATATCCTCTCCATGGTTCTCTGTCTTATTTAATGGGTCCCTTACTTGAGTTCCAGAGGAATGATATAGGGAGATCCTCTGTCCCCAATTTTATTCATAATCTTGGTCGAGGCTCTAAGGAGGACCATTGCAAGTGCTGGCAGAAGAGAGCTCATCTTTGGGATCAAAAATGTCTCTGGTCTCCACCCAGTCACCCATAAACAGTTTGTTTATGACACTATCTTGGCCACTTTAGCATCCATCGCCCATGCCAAGACCATAAAGCACATCCTTTACCTCTATGAGGATGATGCAGGCCAAAATATCAACCTCCTCAAGAGCAAAATATATCATCAACCCCTCTCATCCCAGGAAAGTTAAGATTACGAGGATCCTTGGGTGATCCTTGGAGGCTCTTCCCACTTCCTACCTTGGTCTTCCCCTATTCTTTGGTAATCCCACTAGGCCCATGTGGAATAATGTCATTGAAATAATCTAAAAAAATCTAGCCTCATGGAAATTCCACTTCCTCTTCCAAGAAGCCAAGGCCACCCTCACTTCGGCCTATCTCTAGAGCATGTCAATTTACTTCATGTCTATCTTTAGAATTCTAGAATTTGTGAGTTCCAATATAGAACAACTCCAAAAGATATTCCTTTGGTTTGAGAGTTAGGACAAGAAGAGACTCCTCTTGGTGGCCTAGGACTTGGTCTATCACAGTAAAAGAAAAGGAGGGATTGAGCTCAAGAAATTATCCCAAATGAATCTCACTCTCCTAGCCAAGCACGCATGGAATGTCTACACCAACAATGACACTGAGTGGGTCGAGATAGTAAAAAACAAATACATTCAAAACCACCATTTCTTGAATGATCAGGGATCCAGTAACGGGTCAGCATTCTAGAAATCCATTAACCAGACCATGGGTTTCATTCAAAAAGACAACATATGGATTCTAGGGAATGGGAACACCATCGACTTCTGGCATGACAAGTGACTTCAAGAGGAACCTTTGAGGGAGAATAGGGAGATGGCGATCCTTAAACCATCCACTGATGTCACCATGGGGAGTAAGGTTGTAAATTTTATCACCAGCCACAATGGAAGGCCTAGGTGGAGATCCATCAACATGGGCAACTTCCTGCTTCAAGTTGCTGCCCTCTCTAGCTTACTCAATGCAGTCACTATTCCAATGGGAGAGGTAAAGGATAGGCCTATCTAGAGAGGAATTGACGAAGGGTCCTTCTCTATAAAGTCTACCTATTCCTTCCAAGAGCCATCTCAGGGTGCAACCATCCCTTTTAACCTAGTTTAAAGGAAGAAGCTCATCCTCAAACTTAGTTTCTTATCTTGGACAACCATTCAGAACAAGATCCTCACGCTTGAGAACCTGCCCAAAAGAGGGTTCATGATCCCCAACCGTTTCTACCAATTTTTTTCAATTTGAGAGTCTAAGAATCACCTTTTCACCAACTATGCTTTCTCTTCTATAGCCCTCCACCACTTGTTCCAATCCTTCCACATCTAGTGGATCCAACCCAACTCCATCATTGACCTGTTTTTCCAGTGGTCGAACCTATTTAGCAATCCCAAAATCTGATCCCTTTTGTCATTCTACCTCCATCATATGATCTATAAAATCTGGCTGAAGCGCAACTCTAGGGTCTTCTTGTCCTCCCCTAGGGACCCCCTAGTTATGGTCTCCTAGTCCATTGCCTATACTCTTAAAAAAATTTGGGTCATCCCCTATTTCATGGCCCCTATCTAGACTCTCGAGCGTGTCATATTCAAATCTCTTGGCATCCCTGAAGAAGACCCTGGAGCTCATCCAAAGCCCAATCCCAAGGCCAATCTCAAGTGGATGACACCTCCAGAAGGATGGTTCAAGCTGAACTTTGACGGGGCCTCCAAGGGAAATCTTGGGTCTATCGAAGTAGGAGTTATCCGAGACCATGAAGGCAACATGATCCTTAAATTTTTGAAATATCTCAGGTCTCAGACTAACAATGTTGCGGAGGCCAAGGCCCTTTGGAGGGGGCTTGTCTTGCTCCAGGAGGAACCCAAAAGGGCCATCATCGAGGGTGATTCCCTAAATATTATCAACTATATAAGGAATGACAAGACTCCATCTTGGAGAGTCTTCAATAACATCCAAGAATATAAGAAAATCCTCCAAATTTGCTCGTAGATGACCATCTGACATAAGTTTAGGGAGGTCAATCAACTAGCCGATCTCATGGCCAACTTGGTAGCGTCATCAACCTGTCTCAAAATCTGGAGAGAAATCTTTCCCCAAGAAATAACTGATGCAATAAGTCATGACAGGAATAAAATTCAAAATGGTAAGTCCCAATGATGCAAATTTTTCAATTCTAATTGCAGAAGCTTTCATCACCACTAGCGGGTTTTCTGGACCATTATCCCAATGTAGAGGTAGAGGCCATATGTGGATCAAATATGTCACCAAAATCAATATCGGGAGCAGCAAAACATGGTAAAACTAGCACGCTCCCCACTCGACCGAAATAAGGTGTTACCCAGACCTCAAGACCAATGACAGGCGGACCTACCAAGCTGTCGTGCTCCAAGTCATTAGTGCTTGGCTCCTTTCCTGCTATGTGGAAAGAAGCAAGAAGTCAAAAAGGTGCTTATACCGCTGCCCCACTAAGAATGGTATTTTTCCTTGGATTTTACTGCCTTTCCAAGCTGTTCGTTGCTTTTTCCAACATCATCACTCCCCCTCGTAGAGTTTTTTTTGGAAGCTTCCCTACTCCCTCGCACGAGTCTCGATCCTCTGGTTCTTGCACCAAACAAGACTGATCTTGCCACAAATAGGAATATTTGTTCACCTCTTTCCAATCTCCTCCAAGATTCATCCTGTGCCTTCCCCCACCGTAGCTTTGCCCAATCCATGTCCGTCGATCTCGACCTCCCCCTCTTGCCCCTCTCCTTTTTAACCAGCTTTGGCCTCAGGATTTTTGCCTGTGTTTCCCTTGTTTTCCCTACCTCGGCTCTACTGGTTCCCCCCCTCGGATCCCTTCACCTCCTTTTCCTCAGGTTTCATCCCTATCCCCCTACTGTAAGCATGACCTTTGTTGAGCCCGCCTAGTGTGTTCTTGAACCTGCTGCTAAGATCTTTATGAATGCAAAGGGGTTCACCCCCTTCTTGATGAAATTATTTGGAGTTGAAGAAAAAATTACCAAAGATTTTGTTTCCTCGTAGAACTAGGGTGAGGTCGCAGTCCAAGGAGTCCATTTCAATGTGACATTCGAAATACTGGCTGTTATTACTGGCTTTCTGTTGACTGGGCGCTTTATTAGGCATGACAAGCACAATTGGGAAAAAGAGATAGATAAGTTCCATAACAAAGAGAAGAGCTTGGGATGGGACAAGTCCACCTTGCATGTTTCTTCCCTCCTTGCTCCTTGGAATGCTACCATCATCCCCATAATGCAGTTTATCACATGCGATGACCTGGAGAAGCTGTTGTGTAGGTTTCACCTAGCATTTGTCAACCACCTTCGGGACGGTAATACGATCTGCGTCCCTGACTACCTATTGTATTTCCTTTTCCAGCCATTGAAAAATACCAAAAATTGAATGGGAAGACACTACACCAAGGTCTCCTAGAAATTATCTTCAGGTATACTATAAACCATAGACCTCTTATCCACAACGTTAAACGTATCTCTGGTAGTCCCCGTGAAGAGGCTTCCCCTTCGCCTAGTAACCCTGGTGAGTCCCCTAGTGGTCCTGGCCCAATTGGAGGGTGATCCAGGGGTTCCCTTATTAGGAGCGCTAGGTGAGAATAAGAAATGAGCAACTGTTTCAAATAACCCCCCGACGACCAGATCTTTGATCAAGCTTAAAAATCTAAAGTGAAGTCATCCTCCTCCTCCACTCATGTCATATCTGACTTCACTAGCGATAAGGAGGATCATTGTTCATAGATGTTACTCGAGCTAGTGGCATCCACCATTGGCACTTCTATCAAATACCTGCAGGAGGCCTCCAATATGTTGATCCATTATGCTGCAAAGAAAAATGACAATGGCAAAAACTGACAGTCATGAGAACCTTCCTCTGGGGTGATGGAGTAAAGGATGGTTTTGTTTGCTAGTAAAGCGGTTTGGTGTCAGTGGTCGAGAGAGAATTTTTGAACTGTTTTCATCTTGATGGGGTTACCGGTGTCTAAAGGAAACTGTGGTCTGTTGGCAGGTTTCTTTTTACTATTTTTTGTTTTTCCTGTCTTTCAGTGGATCCTTTGTTTTAGTGTTCTTCCCTCTAGTTTTTGAGGTATTGTGGGGTGGATGATAATACCTTTTTGAAAATGTCATCTCTACGTACGGTGGTTTAGCCCAAATGTAATAAGGTTTTGGGTCCCTTTCAAAACCCGCTATAAATACTACTCAAATTAACAAAAACAAATGTCACAACGACTACCATGCTTTTTATTTCATGTGTAGTAATGTAAAATATATCCTTTTTCTTTCACTAATCTATCATTTATTTTCTCGCGACGGTTATTAATCCCTTTCAGAAGAATAAGCACTCTAGTTTTAATGATGTTAAACCTCGGTTGTAATTAGGAATTTGAAATTAAATTGACAAGTAATTTGTCATTTACTGCCCCTGCCCTTATTATAAGTTTATAAGTAGAGATTAAGATATGAAAACAAGACATTTCACTATGATCTTACCATTGTTATTAAAAAAATTGGTTTCTATTAATTTTTATGCATGGAATTAAAAAAACGTTTATGATGAATAACTTAATATTTTATTATTATTATTTATTTAATTTTTTGATATATAGAGAAATTATTTATTTATCTTTAATATCCTCGTAAGTGCCCAATTTCTTACCATTCCATCGGGTAGTGTGAGAAACCTCTATGAGGGTTGCTCAAGGCTGGGCATTCCCATCCCAACCATAACCCCTTGTAAGGCCGAGAGTTAATATTTATCAATAAGGGGTTAAGGTGGAGAGCTAAGCTTGTCAATAAGGGGTAAACATGCAACCATACACACACCCACCCCCTCACACTTGCCCACACCGCTAATTGAACCTTGGATCTCACTTGTAATTTTAAAGGTAAAATGATTCTCTTAAATATCCATCTACCCCCTCACATACTTGTCCACGTAGTGGTTTGAACCCTAGACCTCACTTGTATTTTTAAAGGTAAAATGATTATCTTAAATATCCAAGAGGTTATACATAATTTATTTGATACTTTCGTTTATTTTATTTATTTCTCTATAATCAATAATATATAATTTATTGAAGTTTAATGTACAACTCTATTTTTTATAGGATTTAAATCTTAAATCTTTTAAAATTTTCATTATTAGCTTCAATAAGTCTATAAAAATAATTATTTTATAAATATAAATTTAAAATTTTATTTTTATTGCTTCTTTAATATTTTTTTTTTGGATGAAAAAAAATTATATTAAAATGATTTAATCATACAAAAAAAAGGTGGGTGGAATTAGCACACCACGAGCATACAACCAACACACTAACTGTGTGCTAAACAGCTAGTAGAGCTACCAAAATAACTTACAGAAGTTCACAAGAAAACCAAACAGAGAACTGCATAAAAAACAACTAATAGACTATGCATCATTGTTGTGTAGGGACTATAGGAACATGATTCACTGCACAAGGAGCATTACCCCAATGATCAATAAGGTCCCATAAGTGATGAAGCTCTATATTCACTTTTTCTACTTGCATTGAAATCTGCAACCAACAATCATAGAAAACCTGATACTTATCGGCAAGAGAAAAAGTAGAAGAAGGCTCTTGCCAGCTAAAAATCACTCTGTTGCGAGTTTTCCACAAATGAAAAATAATCTCCACTCTAAAGATATGCCACATAGGAACAAGCTTCTCGGAAAACTCAAGTGGATCCCCTAGCAAAATATTCACCCAAGAACAAGGACCTATCATATATGGTCTGAAAAAGAGAAAATCCACTACCAAGCCTCTTGAGCTCTCACACAAGACCAAAACAGATGATGCACATCCTCCTCTACTCCACAAGATCTGCAGGAAATATCATTCACACCCAAATATCTAAGCCGCTGACCAATAGGAAGCCCTTGAAACAATAAACTCCAAGCAAAAAAGGCTTTCTTAGGTTCAAGATACTTTTCCCAGAGTGTATTAAATCTGAGACTCCATCTAGACTGAAGAGATACTACATCCCACCTAGAATTACGATTCTCAGCCATAGGCACAACAGGGGAAAGCCAAGAGTATCCCAAATGAGGTTTATATTTGGTGAGAGAAACATCTTTGGGCCAAGACCAATCAGTCCACCAAGGTTTCTGATAATATCAAAAAAATTTACCCCAAACAGATAAAGGAGTGAAATTAATAACAACCTCATAAGTAGTCTTATCAGCAGAAGATAAAAAAAAAAAAAATCCTAAAAATTTCCCAAGGTATCCAAGACCTTGAATGAAAATCCATGAAATCAGATAACTGAGCAATACCTCTTTTATAAAATTTCTGAGCATGTATCCACTGGACTTGAGCAAGGGGAGTCCTCTGCAAAGTGATGGTCGAAGACCACCAGACATTAAGCAAAGGTATTGAAGCCTCCAACTTCCCCTTGTGACCTTTCCAAGAAATCCAAGGTTTAATGGCCTCCCAAGCCTTCCAAATTCTTTGCATAACAAAGGACCTAGAAATATTTATTGGAACAGGGGCTATAAGAATGGTTTGCAAATCAAGCCCTTTCCATAGCTTCTTACCAAAAGGAAGCCCCGTGGAGAGGCAGTGATGAATTAAAAGTTTCTAGGATTCCTCCCCCTGTAAAGCTCTCACAATTCATTTAGCACAGAGGGAAAAGCCTTGTCGCTGATAGTCAAACAATCCCATTCCTCCAAATTTTTTAGGAAGACAATAAATATCCCAAGCCACCCTATGAAATCCCTTCTTACCAACAACATTAGACCATAGAAAATCTCGAAGAAACTTCTCCAATTTGGCATAACAAGTCTTGGAAGGGACCCAACAAGGAGAGTAATACACATGAGTAGAGGCCAATACCTTGGAACAAATTTGAAACTTGCCAGCTAAGTATAATTTTTTGGTACACCATTACAAAAGCTTCTTCTCAACCTTTTGAACAACATAATCCCACAAACGGGCAGGAGAACCCAAAAAAGCAAAAGGAATACCCAAAAATTTAAAGGGTTCCCAGGTTGAATCCACTTCCACGGCTTATCAGCTAACCAGGTAAGAATATCTTTTCTAGACTGTCTATAGTAAGAAGTTTTTCTCCATTGAATATTAGAGCCAGAAGCTAAGCAGAATGTATGAAGATAATCTAAAGCATGAGTAACAAAGATCTCATCTTCTACAATAGTCAAGAAATAATCATATGCAAAATGACCATTAATCAACTGCTTGGGGGAGGAAGGGAGATAAATTCCCTTGATCAATCCTTGAGTGGATCTATGAGCTAGAAGATAACCAAAGGCCTCAGCAGCAAGAATAAACAAAGAATGCGCCAATGGAAAACCTTGTCTCTCATGTGAAGCTCTCCACTAAATAAAATTTATAGAAAGGCATTTTCATACAAATAAGGCGAATCCAAGAATTTTTTTTTGAGGAACCTTTTATATACAACATATCCACAACATGTGAGGAGAGAGGTTTGAACCTGGGCCTCTCGATAATTGGAGAGTTTTAACTACCCACTTGCTCTCCAACTCCTCTACATGAGCGGATTGAATCCAAGAATTAACTTCTCATATTTTTATTAATAAGAAGCTATGCCACACTAAGAATAAGAGTTGCTTCCATTGAAAGTATTCTTAGATGAAACTCTTCTTTAATTCTATGGTTTTAAATATAATATTTATGGCTATCACATATGGGATATGGGATTATGTATGTAGTTGATTTATTTTCCAACTTATTTTAAGTACCTTTTAGTTGGTTTGTTTGGTGTAACCAATATTTATAAATATCAAATTAATTAATATGGTTTCAAATGTTATTATTTTGTATTTTTATTGTAAAATCATTAAAATAATTATATATTATTTAGAATTGTATGTTCCTTAAAAATGCTTGTAATCGCAAGCCTTTACGATTTTACCACAAACAAAAATAAAATTTGTTCATATTTTTTTATTTTTATAAATTTTTAAGTTAGTTACAGTTTTAACATGACAACATAACAAATTAATTTCACAAATTAATATATAATTTTTATTTATTTATTATATAAAATTGAATTGGTATTCTGCCTTATTATAGTAAAGGTAAGTATGATTAAACCCATTATAATTTTTTTAAATAAAAATGCATGTCAACAATAAATTAAGTAGAAGTTTAAGGAATATTATAATTAAGAAATAGGAAAATAAAATTTTTATTATCAAATAATCAATCTTTAAATAATAAAAAATTGTTATATTAATAGTTTGTACATGAAATTAAATTTAAGACAATATAAAATAAGAAAAACAATATTATATCATTGTATAATTAAACATTTGTCTTTGTATTACATTATATCATAATGCAATTAAATATATGATTAAAAATACACAAATAAAATGACACTTACGAAATTTTAAACTGTGTCATCAATAGGTAAGTATGATTAAACAAATTATTAAATTTTTAAATAAAAAAACACGTGCACAATAAATAAAGTAGAAGTTTAAGGAATAGTATATTTAGGAAATAGGGAAAATATAATTCTCTTTATCAAATAATCAATCCTTAAATAATAAAAAATTATCATATTAATTGTTTGTACGTGAAATTAAATTTAAGATAATATAGAATAAGAAAACCTTTATATCATTGTATAATTGAACATTTTTCTTTGTATTACACTCTATCATGATGCAATTAAATATATGATTAAAAATACATAAATACTGAAAGCACGAGGATACGAAAGCAAAACAGAAGGGGAAATGCAACGCTAAGTCCTACGAACGAGAATGCATGAAAAGAAGGAAAACCAACGAACTGAAATGAGATTAAAAGCAAGTGTAAAAGTGTGGCCCTTTATTTTATTGATTTTCTCAAAATCGGGTTACAATACGTCTCCTCCCTTTTCAGGGGCTAGGAGCGTCGGACATATTTTGATTACACCATGAATGATATATTCCCCTTTGAGATCTTCCGCGTGCCCACATTGAAAATGGGCGGACCAAACGTCATCGCCGCTTGCGTGAATATGTCTATGGTTCCTTGCTGCCCCTCTGGTGTCGAGATCCTACGTTCAGAGAAACAGTAAACGGTTAGTAGCACCTACGGATGGAGAGAAACATGCGATCCCCAAGGCCTACGGTCAGTGCATGCATAAAATGATTAAAACGATAACTAAAACATATCAGAATGAGCTAAAAATTTGATAGAAGCAATAAAACATTACCAGGAAGCCACTGCAAAAGGAACAGTCCAGAAATCTTGCACAGATTTCTAATCGCTCCGGGGTGGGACGATTAGGACTGTCATAACCTGTCCGAAAGCCACCTCCTAAATGTCTGGTCCAGAGGCCTCCAAAACACCTGCAAAGTTGGGGTTAGGTAAAACGGGGCATTTTGGGATGACCCAGATGGTTGGATTTTGCTAATTCGGCCTCGATTGCCCTGTATTCGATGATGCTCCCTGTATGTTAGCGAAAGCGAGAAATGATAAAATCACAGCCAAAACTTGTCAGAATCACATGAAATTTAAATGACAACATATGTAAGTAACCTAGAATCAAATGCAAAAGAAAAATCAAGGAAATCTACCATAGATTTCTAATCACTTCGGGGTGGGGCGATTAGAACTACAACAGTGCGGGGGGCACCCGGGGGCAGGACGCCCATCGTTTGGGACTCGGTTTCGGCACCAATCCACTTGGGATGGGTCCAAAACCTCTTATGGGGTTGTGTCAAAAAATTTGGTGGGGTATTGTGGCCAAATGTTTGGGTTTGGGTCCGGATTGCGCTTCCAATAATCACCCAATAACCTCCCTTCCAAAAGAGAGATCAAGGATGTAAAAGCACAAACGATGGGTGAGGATGTAATTTGGTAGCACTTCGTTGCTCCAAATGCTCCTCCTTGTTCCTCTTTTTGGGGTGAGAAGACTCACCAATTTATAGACCTAGGGTCTCTCTCTTTGAATGCGCATGCGAGGGCGCCACTTGACTTGCTTGCCCTATTTTGGGAGAAAATATTCTTCCCTGATTTAGAGTCTCCTTGCATGAGGCCTCCATAATCAAGGCATGCATGACTGAAGTCTCTCTCTCTGATTTGAAGTCGTTCCTCGCAATTGCATGCCCTGAAGGTGCAGTTAAGTGGCGGACCTATCGAGGTTTGACTTTTTTCCAGTCAAACCTGCTATTCGCCCCACCCTGGGACGAATGCTGATAATCATCCCGGGGTGGGATGAATACCAGTTTGTAATCGTCCCAGGGTGGGACGAGTAGGGAGCAAAGTGCTAAAAAGGTGCCAAATTGACCTCTGACCTTCCAAAACTACTGTGGGAGTGGTTAGGACCACTTTTTAACCTCTGGGGGCTGCCCTAGGGGCTATGTATGTCAATTCGATCAGTGCTTGTCGTCACATAATCGGATTGGTGTTGTTTTGGTGTCTACAGATGCCCCTTTTTGGGATGCGCTGTGCGTGGCGCAGTGCTGAGCAAAAATAGATAACCAAAGCACTAATGATTAGGGTTTCTTAGTAACCTAACCAACTCTTGATGCCCCAAGTATGGAAAGGGCACGCATTCTTGAATCCTTGCTTTTGACGAGCTAAGGAGCTTAATTCAAGTGTTAACCTTTTTCGGTGAGGTGTTACTTGATCTTGGACATTGTTCAATCATGAATAGGCAAAGGGTGCAACCTTTTGTCTGTGGGAACCTTGAGTTCATGATTCTAGAATGCCAAGTGTTTGATCAGCTTGTGATTATTGCTTGTTTGCTGCCCCAAGCAGGGGCGTGATTGTCTTTGTCAATGATCCTTTGAATGCGTGCCATTTCCTTGATTGGGTGTGTTTTTGTTGATTGGTGACTAAGTGTGACTACCCCCTCAAGCGACGAATCGATGAGGGAATGACCGACATGAGAAAAGCGATGAGTCGCTTGACCCAAGATGACTTGTGTAAGGGTGCCTTCAGTTGTTTTTCATTGAATGCTTATGCAGTTTCCGAACATTTTGACCTATTTTTGGTGGGTTTGAACCCTTTTTGTGACGCATTTTGGAGCTGAAATTGTCAAAAATTCGTCCTCCCGGGGAGTGGTCCGGCTATGGTAGCCTTCTTAGGGAGTAGGATAGTGACAATTTGTGACCCCAACGTCTGTTTTGGATGCCAAGAATGTCAGGCACAAAGGCGCCTTCAGTTCGGAATTATTGCTATTTTTGGGTGTGGTTTGTTTGACCCTTTTTGTGACCCTTTGGGATGAAATTCTCAAAAATCCGTCCCCCCGGGGGTCCGGATATGGTAGCCTTCTTAGGGAGTAGGATAGTGATATTTGTGACCCCAACTTTTTATGCCAATTTGTCGGTTAGCTATTTTAATATTTATTTTTTTGTGCATTTTGGTGCGTTTTGTTGTTTTTGAATTTCTTGCTCTGTAATCATCCCTGGGTGGGACGAATACTAGTTTAGTAATCATACCAGGGTGGGACGAGTGCTAACTAGAGCGCTCATCCAGGGGGAACGATTACGAGGCCTAAAAGCCTATTTAAGGGCCAAAACTAGGTTTTGGGCTCATTTGCATTTGTTTTTCCTGGCATTTGAGAGCTGTGAGGAGGAGGTCGAGTTCGCGTAGCGGAGCGCTGTCAAATTTCTCGGACACCATGAGTTCATGGACTGGATCATCAAGTGGTGGAGCCGAAGCGAGACCGGTAAGTGATCCTCCTCTTTGTTTGGTTTGTGTTACAGTTTAAAACCGCAATTTTTTTTCTTTTGTATTTTGTTTTTCAATTTAAAAATGAAAACCCTAGTTAAATGTTTGTTGTGTGTGTGAATTTTTGTTTTGTAAGCTAAAAAAAGAAAAAGAAAACCCTAGTCTAAACTAAGATTGAAAACTTAGTGTAAAAACATGTTTTTATATTGTTTTTTGTTTTTATCATTTTTAAACGAATGTTAAACCCTAGGAAAAACTTTATGTTTGTTATTTTTTAGTTTATATAAATGAAAACCCTAGGTTAATTTTTATTTTTGTTTAACTAGAGTTAGAAACCCTAGTTGTTATTTTGTTTATTTTTTTTTGTAGTTTAAACCCTAGGTTAAAATTTGATTTTTGTAAACTAGGTAAAACCCTAGGTTGTTTGTAATATTTTTTTGTTTTGTTTATTTATCAGTTTAAACTAGAGTTAAAAACCCTAGGAACTAAAATTGTTTGTAATTTTTTTGTTTTATTTATCAGTTTGATACTAGAGTTAAAAACCCTAGACGACAAATTTTTTTGTTTGTTTTTTATTATTTATTAGTGTAAACTTTTTTTAATGTTTTTGTACATTATTAAATTTTTTTGTTTATAGACATTTTGTATGTTTGTTTTAGTGTTGTACTGTTGTTTGTTTTATTTTGTCATGTTTTAATGTTTTTGTTTTGTTTTCTTTTACAGGTTGTGAAGAGCCGATACCGTGTGCCGACGGTGTTCTCTGAAGCATGGGAGGCGCTGACTGTGGCTGACTAGGAGTGGCTTGATGCCCTTGGGCTCAAGCAGGTGACTCGGCTAGAGCCTATGGTGGGGGATCGGGCCTATCTGATGGCCTTGATCAACTTGTGGGATCCCCGAACTAATACCTTTCATCTCCCAATAGGGGAGATGACGGTGACTCTTGAGGATGTCTATCGGATTCTATGGATTCCGATAGATGGGCTTCCGATTCGGACTACGCCACGTGATCAGCGGACTGCTGCCGACACGGTGCTTCGAGCATGGGGTGGAGATGGGGGTGGATAGTTCGAGTGGAGAGGAGAGGGGATTGCCTGATTGGTAGTATCTTGGTGCGGTGGTGGCTAGAGAGGGGCGTGTTGGGGGTGAGGCATGCATTACTGATGACCCTCATCTCCAACATGTTGCTGCCCGACTCCTCAGGTGCGAGGTTCCCATGGAACCTGCTGGAGGTAGTGTTCAGATTGGTCGAGTGTCCGACGGAGGCACCCTTGATTATGAGGTGGGGACAGACGCTTCTAGCACAGCTTTATGATGAGTTGTACGAGGTCCGCTGTCGGAGGTGAAAGGGGATTGGGTGTAGCTACCTATTGTAGTGTTGGGGGTGGCAGCACATAGCTGTGGAGTGGCCATAGGGTTTGCCATGGACCACTCGGGTAGAGATGGTTGATAGAGAGATAGGGTATGTGGCTCTGTGGTGGCGGTCTGAGGAGCAGGGGTAGAGTCGACGGTGGGCAGGTGTCGTAGGGCACTATGCCGATGCCTTCGCTCGGCTTGCTCCAGGGGAGGTGTTCTGGTGCCCATACCGGGACTGTCCAACCTGGCCTGAGGCTGGAGAGTGGCTTCGATGGGTGCACAGGGGGAGATGGCTGATCGGGTGGCACAGGACCGAGCAGGAGTACTTCTCGTACGTCCGAGTGACGCGATAGTTTGGGGTGCACCAGGGGTTGCCTGGTGAGCCCTTGATCTATCGACGTCGGGGCGACGAGAGGACTCTGGCCTGGCCGATCATCGAGCCGCTTGGTGAGGAGTCGGATCCTATGATCGATGTCCCTGACATGGACAACATCGGGGCGACCGTTGAGTATGACCAATGGTGGACATTATGGCGGTGGTGAGGTGAGGGGCCTCTAGGGGGTCTAGAGGTAGCACAGGTGGTGAGGGTGCAGAGGCATCGAGAGAGGGTTGGGGGGCTCCGCTCGAGGATGCGGACATGGTGGAGGTTGACAACTTTGGGGGGATGATTTTGGGATTTTAGAGCAGTCGGATACGTAGGACGTCCCAGAGCAGTGGGAGCCGGAGCAGCCTGTCGTCCCGGATATGCCTATGCACCAGGCAGTCCCGGAGGGTGTGGAGGTGAGGCATCACGCTGAGATAGCATGATTGGAGGATCTACTTTGAAGATGGGATGAGGAGCTTGGGGAGGCTCTATAGGAGAGGGATCTCCTACGGACTCAATTGGTGGAGTGGGAGAACGCATTTGTTGTGTACCACCGGTGGGATGGGGACATAGATGCTGCATGAGAGAGGGATCTCCTACGAACTCAGTTGGCATAGCGCGATGATGTAGTGGCTGCGTACCATCGATGGGAGGTGGATTGGTTTCGACATCGGATGGATTTGGAGGCAGAGATTATCCACCTCGATGGGTGGTTACCTGAGCTCCCTAGAGGTGGGTCTTCGCATCGGATGAGAGACAATGATACTGAGTAGTCAACATCTTCTCATCATAGGTGGCTGGATGAGGGGGGCGCTAGTGGGCGTGATGCGGGGGCTAGCAGCAGCCACCCTGAGAGGTCCCATAGGACCCACACCATGGGGGTAGTTCCCGTCGCACCGATCCTGCATGATCATGGTGGCCGACGCCCTAGGCTTGGGGGTTTTTGAGTTTTTGCTTTGTTTTGCGAGGTTAGAGGACCGACTTATTGTAGCCTATGGGCATTTTGATGATATATATATACATGACTTTCTTTTTGGTTATACACTTGTCATGATTTATTTTTTTTTTTATGCACATTTATTTATGATGATGTATGCATGTGTTATTATGAATGCGATGTTTCTAATTATATGATGTATGCATATGGAATGAATGAAATGATTTGTTGATAACTTGTCGATGGCACCATAGACTGTACAAGATTTACTAGCTTTCTATACTTATGTGATTGCTTTGTGGAATGACTTTGCATGTGATAATTTTGTTTTGGTATTTTTCGTATTTTTTGATGGTGATGTAAGTAATGAAATGTACCAGTTGTTTTAAAATGTAGTTAAGGTTTTCTGAGATTCAGATGTTTTAACTAACTAGCCAAGACTTTACATTTATCTCACAAGACTTTTGAACAAGGTACGAATCAGACTTGAGTTTGACCAAGTTATTTCACATCCTTGTGTGTGCAATTGAGTTCGTTTATGTGGTATTTGTCAAGATACCGCCAGTGCCAGATAGGCTGTCAACCAAACCTGTACTGAGGATCACCTAATTAGCTCCACTAACTCCATTGTTGTATTTAGTAAGATTAATCCATGGGACAATCTAAGGTACCATAAGCTAGCTCATCCACATGCAAACATTGGTCTGCTCACATGCAAAGCTAATGTGATAGACATATCGTCATGCATTTAGGATACCACCATTGTCAGGTAGGCTATCCACCAAACCCGTAATGAGGATCACCTAGATGGTTTTTCGAATGCTGAGAATTCCAAGGATTCAAGCTCAGGCGTCTTTTAGTTGCTCAACTTGTTGGGATACTTGCTCTCATACATAGTGATGAAAATCACTGTTTATTTTTCTCTTTTGTTTTTCTTTTTGAGCAAGGAATTTGAATAGTGGTGATAACCACTGTTATTTGATTTTGCATTTTAGGTTGCAAAGTTGAGCTCGTAGGGTTTTGGCTTATGAATGGCATTGATCCTTTTGGCCTTGGGGATGACTACCCATCCTGTTCAGGGACGTGTAGTACGAATCCTTACGACTTTGGGAACCAAAGGTGATTGGGGATGTTATTATGTAAGGGCATTGATCTTTTAGGCCTTGGGGATGACTACCCATCCTTGTCAGGGGTGTGTAGTACGAATCCTTATGACTTTTGGGGACCAAAGGTGTTTTGGGGATGTTTGTGATGATAGATTGTTGGATTTTGCTTTTGAATGGCATTGATCCTTTTAGGCCTTGGGGACGACTACCCATCCTTGTCAAGGGCATGTAGTACGAATCCTTACGACTTTGGGGACCAAAGGTGTTTTGGGGATATGATTGATAGTGGTGAAAACCACTGTTTATTATGGGGGATGGATGTGGAAGAGCTTGTCCTTTTGTCAATTCTCAGCATTCTTGAACCATTCGCATAGGGGGATGAATAGGCTAACCTTTCACCTATGGTACCCTAGACTGCTTTGTAGGTTTCTCTTGCGTTCACACAACTTGGGAATTATTTTATGTGTTTTAACTTGTGTAGGGATGTTACGTAACGAGGTGTGATCCAAGTAAAACTCTCCCTTTGTAAAATCTGTCTGACTTTGTACAGTTTTTGGCTAGAAATTTAAATACAATTGAATGACGAAAACCCTAAATACATTAGGAGACAACTGACTATGCTAAAAATGTGGATGGTGTTATTCTGGATGGATGTGTTTATAAAATGGATTAAATGTGGAAAATGATGGAATTGCCTAGCAATTACAGTCTATGGTGCTTGTGACATGTATGACCAACAAATATGCAATGTATGGATGCGATGCCTAATGCAATTTATTATATTTTTGTATTTTGATTTTTAAGAGTATGCATGGAATTGAGATGCAATTTTTTTGTTATTTTTGATTATTTTATTTTTTTGTTTGTTTTTTAATATTTGTTTTTGACCAAGCGATTGTGGGAACCCTTGGAGCTTTTGGTTTGACCAAAGGGTTTATGGATACCTTTGGGGCATTTTAGGTTGACCAAGCGATTGTGAGAATCCTTGGAGCATTTTGGTTTGACCAAAGGGATTATTGATACCTTTGGGGCATTTTTGGGTTGACCAAGCGATTGTGGGAATCCTTGGAGCTTTTTTTTTGACCAAAGGGATTATTGATACCTTTGGGGCATTTTAGGTTTGACCAAGCGATTATAGAATCCTTGGAGCTTTTGGGTTGACCAAGGTGATTTATGATAATCCTTTGGAGCATTTTAGGTTGACCAAGTGATTATAGGAATCCTTGGAGCTTTATTTTTGGGGTGGGCTATGGCTCTCTAAATGTGGAATGGCCTCAAATGACTGATGTTCAAGGGTTCTAGTTCCTTGATTCCTTCAAGAGAGGTGAGCCGGTATGTTCCAGGTCCTATTTTACTATCAATTACATAGGGACCTAACCAATTTGCCATGAATTTGTCCCTTAGATGGGGCGGCAAGTTAGAATTTTGTTGGTTCTCTTTTAAGACCAAGTCACCAACCTGAAAGTCCCTCAGGTGAACTTTCATGTTGTATGCTCTCCTAAGTCGCTCTTGATAGATACGTAAATGCTCGAGAGCATTGACGCGTCGTTCATCGAGCAACGTAAGTTGGTCTAACCGGGCCTGATGCAGTGTCATCATCGATGAACTCTTGCATTGAGATGCATAGGGAAGGTATTTCCAACTCGAGAGGCATGACTGCCTCGGAGCCATACACCAACGAAAATGGAGTTGCCCTAGTGGGCATCCGAATGCTAGTGCGATAAGCCCATAGGGCAAGCGGGATTTGAATGTGCCAATCCTTATGACTATCTATGACCATATTTTTGAGGATAGCGACTAGCATTTTGTTTGATGCCTCTGCTTGCCCATTTGCCTACGGATAATAAGGTGTTGAAAAACTGTGCTAAATTTTGTACTTTGTTGTCAAAGCACGCACATCTTTATTCTTGAATGACGTCCCATTATCCGAGATGATCTTGGATGGAATACCAAAATGACATATGATGTTATGTAAAATAAACTCCGCAATGCGGGGTCCAGTCATAGAGGTTAGCGGAATTGCTTCCACCCACTTGGTGAAGTACTCGTGGCCGTTATGATAAACGTGTGATGACCCGACGATGCAGGGGAGATCTTTTCGATTAGATCTAAGCCCCACTATGAAAATGGCCAAGCCGATTGGATCGGTTGCAAGGCCTAAGAAGGTACGTGTGTCAAATTGGCATGGTGTTGACACTTCACGCACTTCTTTACATATGTGCAACAATCTCGCTCTAAAGATGGCCAATAATAGCCCATGCGGAGAATGCGCTTTGCGATGGCCATACCGCTGAAGTGGCCACCGCATGTACCATCGTGCGCTTGGGTGATCGCCCAAGCGGACTCCTGCTGGTCCAAGCAATGGAGGAGGATTCCTTCATAGCTCCGACGATACAAAATGTCTCCTAGCAAGACATGTTTTGCCGCTTTCTATTTAAATGATATTTTCATGGCGTGCGTCAATCCAAGTGGGAGGTTACCTAACTTGAGGTAATCTCTTATGGGTGTGTACCAATCCTGCTGATCAGAAACCTCGATGGTATGAATGGCCAATCCCTCTTGTAGTTCATCCCTAGAAAAAGTTGAGCGGGAAAGAACTTGTAAGAATAGCGTTGTGTTGCTATTAAGAGGGGTCGGGGAGAACAAGGACCCCCAGTCGGCATGATTCAGACAATCATGGATTCGAGAGAACTTATCCTGAGATGGTTCAATCTGGATCAGGTGGATTCCTGGCGTTAGGTTAGAGCTTGCATGCTCCATCATGGATTGCGATAATGTTTTAACTTGAATGGTTGTCATTTCACCAGAAGGGTCTTGCGGGATTAGTGACCCCAAGGAGGCCATAGTATCCGCAAAATGATTCGATGATCGAGGGAGTGCCTCGATGTCATACCATTCAAGATTTGCCAAGAATTTGTCCACAAGGGCTTTGTAGGCCTGTAGAACTGGGCATTTACATTGGAATACCCCTTTTACTTGGTTGACAATTAACAATGAATCACCAAAGATGTTCAAGCATTTGATGTTCATGGTGATTGTTGTTTGAAGACCTATGAGCAAGGCTTCATATTCGGCATTGTTGTTGGTGCACGAGAAATCTAATTTAAATGATAGAGGCATTGGAGCCCCTTGCGGTGTGAAGAATACAATTCCCGTGCCACCCCCTTGCTCACATTTAGAACCATCGAAGAATAGGGTCATGTCGGCTTGTGACTCAGGCTCATTAGAATCTGGCGATTCTGAGACATGGAAGACCCCATCATCGGGTAGCTCTACGGTCAGAGGCTGATCATCTTCAAGAGGAGCCTCTGCTAGTTGATCGATGATGACTTGACCTTTGATGGACTTCTATCCAATGAATTCGATGTCAAACTCCATCAACAACATGATCCATTTCATCATGCGGCTACTATGATAAGTATGACTCATCATGTACCGCAATGGATTCTCCTTAGACACAACATACGTCGTATTGCTCAACATGTAGTGGCATAGCTTTTTGGTAGCAAATACCACTGCCAAGCATAGCTTCTCGACGTATGCATAGTTAAGTTCATAACTGACCAAGGTGCGGCTAAGATAGTAATTAGCTTATTCTTTGTGTAGTTCATTTTTTGGGCTAGCATGGCGCCCAGTGCCACCTCAGTAGCTGAGATGTATAAGTAGAATGACACTCCTGGTCTAGGTGGTGCCAATACTAGCGGTGAAGCCAAGTATTGTTTGATGTCATCAAAGGTCGATCGGCACTCGTCATCCCAGTGAAATGCTACCCCCTTGTGCAATAATTTATTCATGGGTCGGCACTTGTCAGATAGCTGTGCTATGAAGCGCTTGATTGATGTGACCTTTCCCTGTAGGCTTTTGAGCTGCTTGATGGTAGTTGGGGGAAGCATTTCAAGGATTGCCTTGAATTTGTTTGGATCTACCTCGATTCCTCATTTTGAGACTATGAAACCCAAGAGTTTTCCAGATGTGATGCCAAATACGCACTTCTTGGGGTTTAGTCTGACTTTATGTTCAATGAGGCGATCGAGGATCTTGCTTAAGTCATCGAGATGATCTGGGCACAAAAGAGATTTGGCCAACAAATCATCCATGTAATCTTCCAAAGTTTTATGCATGTGATCATGGAAGATGTATGTCATGGCACGTTGGTAGGTGGCGCCAACATTTTTAAGGCCAAAGGGCATGACCTTATAACAAAATGTCCCCCAAGGCGTTGTGAACGCCATTTTTAGTTGGTCCTCGAGATTGATACGAATCTGATTGTATCCCGAGAAACCATCCATGAGGGAAAGCATTTCATGGCCCGTTGTAGCATCTACCAATGCATCGATGCTAGGCAAGGGGAAATCATCCTTAGGACTCGCTTTGTTTAGATCTCAAAAATCGGTGCATATGCGAATCCTCCCATCAAGCTTTTTGATGGGCACCATGTTGGACAACCATGGTGGGTAATCCACGCAGATGACAAACTGTGCATCCAACAACTTTTGTAGCTCATATTTGACCATTAAGGCTACTGTTGGGTGCATCTTACATAGTTTTTGCTTAACTGGCTTGACTGTCGGATCAAGCGTTAGATTATGCATGACTAGCTATGGGTCTAGCCCCGACATGTCTTTGTAGGACCATGCAAAAACCTCCTTCTTCTCTTTGAGAAGGGCAATGTAGTCGGCTTGCTCTTCGGGGGATAGACTTACCCCCAGCTTGATGATTTGCGAATTCATTGGATCAGAGCCGATGTCTACGTCAGTCGTCTCTTCAACCGACATGTGGGACCCATCCTCCAACCGGTGTGGAGTTGGGATCAGTGGATATCATTTGCTGAATTTAGATCTACGTTCGGAACGTCGGGTTCCTCTTCAAGCATGGAAGACATCCTGAGTCTGTCCTAGGGTGAAATGGAACATCCCACCACAAGGCCAGTACTCGATGGGGATGGTGGTGTGTCAACGTGATCCCAGTCTATAGCATCTAGGTCTAGATGCAATGACCATGTTGGGTCGACTAGGTTATGGATGGGGGCGGTTAAGTCAATGGAGATCATGTTGATGAAATGATTTTGGTCTCCATTACTGGGTGTGGTGACTCGGACATCCTAGGTGATCTTTGTGCTCCAGATCAGGCTCTGTGGGTACTGGCACAAATGGATCGGCCCTATGTGTGAATAAAATGACAGGGTTCTCCCTTGGCACTGATGGCTCTATAGGGTCTCCGGGCGGAAGGTGCTCTTTGTATACCTGAAGTGGTGGGTGTAGTAGTTGGTCCAACTACGCTTGGTTTAGGTGCCACCTATGCCTTGGCCCTATGTGTAGTTGTTCAAACATGTCATCTATGTCCATGGGGTATTGTTGTTGTCGCATATGATTGAGATATGCCATCTCAGTCTCATCTTCATAATCGCTATCAGAGATCCATAGGCCTTCGTTGGCTCCGATAGCTATTTGTGACATGTGAGGCTCGTCTTGCTCGAGCAAATTAATCTGGTCCCATCGGGGTTGTTCCGCTCTCTACGGGAGGACCTGATTCTCTTGAGGTGGCACATGCTCGATTGGAGCATCCAAAGGGAACATTGTCATGAAGCTCTCCTGATAATCATCTATGGGGGTCACTTGTGAATGATTGCTATCAGATTCGAAAGGGTCCCAAGGTGCTACCTCATACTCTGACTCATCTTCTGAAGACCCTTCTTGGCCTTGTCTATATCCCTCTTGTAGGTGAGTCCTCAAACTTTCTCCTTTCTCGATCGAAGGGAAAGGGTTGTTAAGGTCAACAAGGTTGGTTGTTAGCAATGGGAGGTAATCCCCCAATGTATATGTTGTGTTAGGATTGGCATATGGATCTAATGCCAACCCATCCTTGTTGCCTATCCCTAGGCCTTGCATGTTCTCTACCAAGATGTCAAGGGGGAGGGGGTGGTTGAACCCTACTCCTGACTTGTCGTATGGCATTTGATATCTTGGTTGGCAAAGAACGTGCACTCCTTGCTCATACCTGCCCAACCCATATCCATGCCAATTACATTGGCCAAGATATCTCAAAGTGAAGTCTGGGTTGGACAAATAGTTGACGTCCTCAGCAAAGGGCTCTTCATCTTCTTCTTCTTGCATGTAAGGTTCAATGCCATTATCGAGGCCCCCATAAACAAAGTTTGTCCGATTTGGTGGGTAGCCTAGAGGAACCACAGTGTCGATGGGGAGGCGAGGTCTCCCCATGTCCCGCATGGACTCAAGTGCGGGTGTTGCTACAATATTCCACACTAGATACTCCCCAGGCCCGTATTGGCCATCTCAACGGTGATCGTTGGTGGTGGAGGGGGAGGGAATGGGAGTTCTTCCTGGGTCCACTCCATGTAGGGTGAACTAGGCATCTCGACTTCCATTCGGCTAGGCATCTCTTCGGTAGAGATGGTTGAGACTAGTGGTGGTGCCTCTTCTAGGGGTTTCTTCCCCTTGTCCTTCGGTGTGGCCACCGTAGGTGGCATTGTTGGTGAAGGACCAGATGATGAAGATGGACCCGATTGGTGATTTGATGGACTTAACAATGGGGATGCATGCGGAATCGGACCCTGTTTAGATGGATTCAACTAAAAATCCAAATGTGTCGATGGAAGGGTCGATTGTGGCATTAGTTGCACCATATTGCAATACTTGAAGGGCTCTAAGTCTGTCGAGACTACATGCACCTGCCCTTCGAATGTGTACTTTAGGCACTGATGAGCTATCGAAGGGACACACTTCATGTCCCTGATCCAAGGCCGGCCCAACAAGATATTATAGGCCATCTCACCTTCCAAGATGTGGCACAACGTAGGAATAGTCTTTTGTCCCACTTGGATGGGCAGGACAATTGTGCCAACCGTCGAGCATATCGCATCATTGAATGCTCGAAGAGTATAGGTGGAGGCCACGATGTGAGATGCTGGCAACTTGAGGTGTTTCAATGCCGTTGTTGTAATTATATTACTGGACGAGCCAGTGTCCACCAACACCCTCTTATACGGAATCCCGTTGACCCATGCAATGACGTGCAGGGGTGGATCCGCCATATCACCAGTCACCGATTTTAGTTCATCTTCTCTAAAGGTGATGACTGGTTCTGTACATTGTTTTACATGTCCCACAAAGTTGTTGAAAGAGTTTGCTTCATGGGGCTGCAGCTCGATGGCTTTTAATATCTCCATTAGAGCCTCCCGATGGGGCGATGATTGTTGAATGAGCTCATAAATGGAGAGCCTAGCCGACGTGGTCCTTAAACTTTGGGTAAGTCTAGTCCGAATCGTGGCCACTGGTCTAGGCGGGGGAGGTTGCGTAGGGTGTTGTTGAGGTTGTGACGTTGATGGAACCTCTCCTGTGGCCACCGTGGGGGCAGCTCCTGGGTACCTCTTGTTCCTAGTCACTATGCTTATCATCCCTACATACCCCTACATGGGGCAGTTCTGTGTCACCTCATTGACTTGAAGGGTTTTTGCCTACGCATCATGGGCAGGCAGGGGGTCTTTGAAGACTCCCATCTATTGGTTGTTTGGCGCTACGGGGTTGTCCACCGCCAACGTCTTGTTGTCTATTAGGTCTTGCACGAAGCTCTTGAACTTCCAACATGCGTAAAGGTCATGTCCTTTCTGCCTATGAAATCTATAGTACAAGTCTTCCCTATAGCCCTTAGGTTTTGGTGCATTGGGGTCTATGGGTCGACTTTCTGGTAGGTGTATCAAGTTTGCCATGGACAAACGGTCAAACAAGGAGTCTTTGGACTCTGTGAAGGGTGTGAACTATCGCCTAGGGTGACGCTGCTGATTTTTCTCTTGTCGATGATTCTCCTTCTCATAGCTGTCAAGAGGAACTGCCTGATAGTTAGCCTATGAGGGTTGTGTTGCTTGTGCAGGCTTCGGCATGTTTATAGCAACCTGATTGACCGTAGTGGGTTTCGGTTGCATGGTCCCTATTTTGGCATTTTTAGGCCACTCTTTCTTCTTTGGCTTGGCAATCTCGCCATCCTGTATCTTGATCTCCTCAATGATTCTGGCTTGCGCCAGGGCTTCCTCAAGAGTGGCATATTGTTGTAGCTGCAATAGCATGGAGATCGATCTCAAACAACTCTTTGAGAACATTTGGGTCAGGTCAGCCATAGGAGGGAGGTAGGGCAGCTTTGAAAGCAACGTCCTCCATCGATTTCCATAGGCCGCCATGGTTTCTTCCTCATACTACCTGAGGCTAGCTAGGTCGCTTAGTGATGCCTTCTTCTTGGTGTTGAAGGTGAAGCGTTCGAGGAACGCATCCACTAGCTGATCCAAGTTACTGATGCTATGTTTTGGCAACTGAGTGAACCAATCCGAGGTAGGGCCTACGAACATGGTTATAAATGTTCTTAGCAGCAAAGCATCATTGTCCTGAATGCCAAAGCATTGGCTCAAGAATCTAGTCACGTGCTCTTGGGCATCCTCCTCCCCTCTAAAGAGTGCCAACTAGGGTAGTTTAAAGTGTTCAGGGTATGGGGGTGCCGGCACTGATGGATGCACAGGGTGACTATGGAGCTGGCGTAAAGTGGGCTTTTGGGGCCCAGAAGTCTTGGTCTCCATAGACTCTAAGCGCTCTAGCAGCGCTTTATATGCATCGGAGGATTTGATCTCTTCCTCCTTGGTTTGTTCCCATTGTGGGTTGCGGGGAACTTGAGGCCTATGGAGGGGTAGCCGGACAACATCCCCCTGCCTTGGTAGGGCATTTCAGCCCGCTCTTCTTCTTGCTCATACTCCTCATAGGCTTCTTGAGGAGTTCCTGGGTGAGACCTATAAACATGGGTGGGTGCCCGCGGAGGGTGCCCATCATTGTTTCTGGGAGTGGCCTCCCGCTCAGGTCTAGGAGGTCTTGGAGGTAATATTTGATAAGGTCATGGAGACCTGTCTCGCACCAAGGGGTTGTGCCTCTCATACAATTCTATCTTATGCGCGTGAGGGGTTGGGACCCTCTCAGGCATAGTGTTCTGGAGCAATTCGTCTGTCTGACGTCGAATGTGCTCTTTGCTAAGGTGATACAGGTGCTCTAACTATTGTTGGTCTTGCCTGAGCTGCATGATTTGCGCTTGGTGGGTGGCATGTTTGGCAAATGCCAAGTCAATTTGTTCTATCGTCTTGTGTTTAGGAAGCCTAGATGCCTCTCCTACATGTCTATCTCGGTCATGGTGATCCGAGATCTCTATGGGTCGCTTTCCTCTATCGAGGTTAGCGGCATTCACCCGAGGTCCTGGCCTCAGTGGGTGATCTTGATACATAGCAGGTGCGGAGGCGCATTGCTCCCATGCTGTGTATTGCTCTTGAGGAATGTAGTGGTCTTCCTCATGCTCCCTTTCGTATGTGTGAAAGGGGCGGGAGAATTGGCTTGCCCTGTCTGAAGAGCCTTGTGCTCTGGATTTGGCCTATTGTTTTTGATAGTAATAAGGGGTAAAGGAGGGATGACGTAATCATGTGGCCCCTCCTTATGGACCCTATGTTGCTCTAGCGCTTCATCGTGCGATGGCCACTCATAACGAGCATCTAAGGGAGCCCTCCCATCTATGTTGAGTGCCACGTGTATGGCCTCCTCCTGAAAGGGTCTATGCTGAGTGGGAGTGCCCCTCAAAGGGGTGCCTCTATAGTCCCATTCTGTAATGGCATGATGTGGACTATCTTGTGGGTCAGGCCACCAAGGTGGTATGACCAAGTCCTCGGGACTATATCGGAGGTGACTTGTGCCCCTTTGTACACTTTTCGTAGCTTCTGCCCGTGATTGGGCTCGGCTATGGGTGTACACCATGGTGATGTTTCTCTAAATATGTGTACATTTTTATCTTCTTTATGATTTTTTATGCTACACTAAACAAAATGGAAACACACAATCAAAGCAATGATTATCTTGTTTATGGATTAAAAGTGTGCCCTAAATCTGGTTCAGTGTGTTTTGATGTTTGTTTTGAAAACCTTGTAAAGAAATTTTTGTTTGTATATGCAATATGAGGGCTCTTATATCTCCCAAAATGGTCGCCCCTTCAATATACCACTGCCAGGCCATTATACCGAACCTCTCTATATACCCACCCTTACGTGAGGGAGACTATTGGTACGTGAGAGCAGAACAATACGTGGAACATAGGCGGTACGGAAGGGGAATCACTCTATTTTGACACCTACCATAGAAGACTTATCCTCATGCACTGGGAATCACCCCAACTACACTTGGTCAGCTTTCGTCAGGATTTACGTCTAGCAACAGTAGCGATCGGGGTTATGTATGCAAAATTCAAGCCAAGGTGGTGATGAAATCCACCGTTGGTCTTGATCAAGGGTTGGGGTTTTACGACCAACGCCTTGATGTTCAGATTATCTCATGGTGTGTGGGGTTCTTTTTACTTGTGAAAAGAAAGAAAAACATGCAGTAAACTCTCCTATGCAAGCAAAGAAATAGGAAATGACAGAGACAAAAAATAGAAAATGACAGAGGATGCTCAGAACCCCTACCTCTTCTCTGCCCAAACCGGATGCCTCTGAGTTTCTGCTCTGAAACTGCATAGAGAGCTAATCATCCCAGGGTGGGATGAATAACAGATCTGTATTCATCACAGGGTGAGACGAATTCCTATTCATCCCAGGGTGGCACGAATTCCAGCTCTGTATTCATTCCAAGATGGAACGAGCAGCAGTCCAGTGCTTGAAATATTGATACCTGCAAGCAAAAACACACAACTTTTGATCAAAAATTTGATCTCAAAATCAAGGGACAGTGGTCCCACCATGATCGCCACTGAAAGCACGAGGATACGAAAGCAAAACAGAAGGGAAATGCAACGCTAAGTCCTACGAACGAGAATGCATGAAAAGAAGGAAAACCAATGAACTGAAATGAGATTAAAAGCAAGTGTAAAAGTGTGGCCCTTTATTTTATTAATTTGCTCCAAATCGGGTTACAATACGTCTCCTCCATTTTCAGGGGCTAGGAGCGTCGGACATATTTTGATTACACCATGAATGATATATTCCCCTTTGAGATCTTCCGCGTGCCCACATTGAAAATGGGTGGACCAAACGTCATCGCCGCTTGCATGAATATGTCTATGGTTCCTTGCTTCCCCTCCAGTGTCGAGATCCTACATTCAGAGAAATAGTAAATGGTTAGTAGCACCTGCGGATGGAGAGAAACATGCGATCCCCAAGGCCTACGGTCAGTGCATGCATAAAATGATTAAAATGATAACTAAAACATATCAGAATGAGCTAAAAATTTGATAGAAGCAATAAAACATTACCAAGAAGCCACTACAAAAGGAACAGTCCAGAAATCTTGCACATATTTCTAATCGCTCCGGGGTGGGACGATTAGGACTGTCATAAACTATTCGAAAGCCACCTCCTAAATGTCTAGTCCAGAGGCCTCCAAAACACCTACAAAGTTGGGGTTAGGTAAAAAGGGGCATTTTGGGATGACCCAGAAGGTTAGATTTTGCTAATTCAGCCTCGATTACCCTGTATCCGATGATGCTCCCTGTATGTTAGCGAAAGCGAGAAATGATAAAATCATAGCCAAAACTTGTCAGAATCACATGAAACTTGAATGGCAGCATATGTAAGTAACCTAGAATCAAATGCAAAAGAAAAATTAGGGAAATCTACCATATATTTCTAATCGCTCTAGGGTGGGGCGATTAGAACTGCAATAGTGCGGGGCGCCCGGGGGCAGGACGCCCATCGTTTGGGACTTGGTTTTAGCACCAATCCACTTGGGATGGGTCCAAAACCTCTTATGGGGTTGTGTCAAAAAATTTTGTGGGGTATTGTGGCCAAATTTTTGGGTTTGGGTCCGGATTGCGCTTCCAATAATCACCCAATAACCTCCCTTCCAAAAGAGAGATCAAGGATGTAAAAGCACAAACGATGGGTGAGGATGTAATTTGGTAGCACTTCATTGCTCCAAATGCTCCTCCTTGTTCCCTTTTTTGGGGTGAGAAGACTCACCAATTTATAGACCTAGGGTCTCTCTCTTTGAATGCGCATGCGAGGGCGCCACTTGACTTGCTTGTCCTATTTTGGGAGAAAATATTCTTCCCTGATTTAGAGTCTCCTTGCATGAGGCCTCCATAATCAAGGCATGCATGACTGAAGTCTCTCTCTCTGATTTGAAGTCGTTCCTCACAATTGCATGCCCTGAAGGTGCAGTTAAGTGGCGGACCTATCGAGGTTTGACTTTTTGCCAGTCAAACCTGCTATTCGCCCCACCCCGGGACGAATGCTGATAATCGTCCCGGGGTGGGATGAATACCAGTTTGTAATCATCCCGGGGTGGGACGAGTAGGGAGCAAAGTGCTAAAAAGGTGCCAAATTGACCTCTGACCTTCCAAACTACTGTGGGAGTGGTTAGGACCACTGTTTAACCTCTAGGGGCTGCCCTAGGGGCTATGTATGTCAATTCGATCAGTGCTTGTCATCACATAATCGGATTGGTGCTGTTTTGGTGTCTACAAATACAATGACACTTATGAAATTTGTTGATATTATGCTTCGTAGTTGTACTTGATTTATGTTAAAATTTCACATTAACTTTTCTACTCATAAGCTTGATTTTTATATTGCAAAAATTGTTATGCTTCAGCTATTATGAAGGTCATCATCAGTGGTTCCTTGCTAACATTCACTCCTAGACTTAGGCCTTGGTTATGCAACAAGTCTCCACTCATAATTTTATAAGTAGGGTTTCTACTAAAAATGGGATCACTTGCAAAGCAACCTAATAAATTAATCCCCCAAAATGTTGTATAAAGTAATGATTTGAAGCTCCCTCCTAATTTTGATCTAAATATTTTGGTTGATATGGATTACAATCATTTTTCTCAAGTATTACAATATTTTTAAAGTAGGATTACCATCAAATATTTCATGGTTGGTTAAGATCCACTGGCTGCTCATATCTAGTCTTGGAACCAGGAGGTATGGAAGTTGGTAGGCCTTCAAGTTGTTAAATCTAGGTATCTCTCTAAGGGTTTTTATTCCTTTTTTTTTGGGCTAGTTGAGCAGACAAAATTTGTTTATGAGGTACAAACATGGATTTATTTGGGTAATTTTCTAGTCATGTCTAGTTATGACCCAAACATTATAGTTCATGATAGAATGAGTTTGCAATACCAAGTGCAGGTTGAATTTTTAGGTTTACCCATTTATTTCAAAAATATTACTCTTCAAGTTTATGAGAATATTGAAGAATTTATATGTTTGAAAGCTTATCACTAGTTCTAGCCATGACCATTTCCTAGGAACTATGTGCACATTTCGCTTTACAAAGACCTAAAAGATACAATGTCCTTTAGCTTTAATGGTAAAATTCATCATTAGAATGTCCAATATGATAATATTCTAATTCCCTACTTTTGATGTCAAAGTATGGAGCACCAAGTTAAGGCTTTCCTTTGATGATTTAATATTAGGTGAATCCTATCGTGCAAGAAGATCTAGATAGTTTGAAAATTGAAGAAATTAATATTAAACGTAAGTGGTTGTAGAAAAATAAAATATCAATCTTTCATACTTTAAATTTTTGTAGCTTCTCGAGTCAACAAAAAAATTATTAGGCCTTTCTTAGTTCTAGTGAAACCTTCTAGATCTTAGCCCTAACAAGTCCCTAGGAAATCTCAAAGTTTGTTCTTATGAATGCACAAAGGCATACTTATCCTAAGTCATCAACTCACTCTAAAATGCCCATAGGTAACCATAGAAAAAAAACAAGAACCCTTATTTTATTGTGGCAATATATGAACTTTCCTAATGGTAGTGGTCTTGCCTCAATAGATTTGAGGTACTTTAGGGTGATGATGAAACTGAATATTTACATAACGAAGGAGAGGATATAGATACACTTGTTCACACTCCCAAAGATTAGAAATGAACTAGTAAGTTGTCTCTCATGGAATTCCAGGGATCTTTCTAACCTACACAAAAGAAGAATTGTTAAGGAATTTTGTAAAAAAAAAAAATTATATTTCAATTATTTGTTTTTAAGAAGTAAAAAACGTAAAAAATGAACTAAATTTTTTCTCAAGTCTCTTAAAAAATCCTCTATAGTGGTTTAGACAGAACAACCTAGAGATCGTGATGGTGCACCATGGTCATGCATCCCTGTATTGACCCAAAATCCAATTCCAAAGCCAAGAGCCAAGAACCAAGAGTTAGAACCAATCTAGTGAGTACATCATTTCCAAGTAATCCTAGAAAATCAAATAATGTAATAAGGGAGGGATGTTAGCAAATTATTATTATATAATTTGAGAGAAATTTGAAGATACAAAATACAGATAATTGATCTTCAATATAATGGGGAACATCAAATGTCTCTTAAAAATTTAAGAGACACCATATTGTATATATGCTTCTACAACTTTTTAATAATCTAACCTTTTTCAAACAATTAAATTCTAATATTCCATGCTTGATCCATCATTTATTTAGGTTAGATAATCTAAATATATTTTGGAAAAGTGCCCAAGCTTGACATTCCCCCTCTTTTAGCCTCATCAAGATAAGATCCACTTTATCTTATTGGTTATTCACCATGTTGAAATCACAGAAAACTAGCCAGGGGCTATCTAGGAGATTTTGAAAAAGTTGTTTTCATAGCTCAACTCTATCCTCAACATAATTAGGAGCATAAACATTAAGTAATCCCAAAAATAAGTTATAAACAAAAATATAAACACAAACAGTCCTATGGTAGGGTCCCATGATTGACCACCATCCTTACACCATACTATACCCCAAAATTTATATATTTTTATAATGACGATGACTTCACAAACTATCTATGACTAAACATGGACAACATGACACTACTACACATCATCAATAATGGAGGTATTGTATAGGTCTAGAAATTATTGGTGGCCATGTAGAGGTAAGAGGTCTATGTATCAAAGATTGAGATAGAAACTATTGTTTAGGGAGTCAAATCTATACATCCATTTTTTCTAAGTTCTTGCTTTGAAGAAATAAATCCAAAACATGAAGAACAAGATAGAAAAATAATAACTAGGCCAAATGGATTAATATTTAAATTGGCATAAAGGCCAATCAAAAGTCATACGAGGAGCTCATAGGTTCAATTCCCTACCATATTTTTTTGCTTCAAATTACATTTTTAAGGTAAAAAATAACCTTTTTATTTAATGCATGAAGTAAATAGTAGAGAATTTTGCTATTTGAAAAAGTATGAATTTTTAAAATTAAAGGTCAAGGGGTCAAATACCCCAAGAGAACAATGTTTTACTACCCAAGGGAGGACACTATTTCAATTTTACAATTTTCTATAGTTTGTAAGAAAATATTTAAAAATTTGACTATAGTGAATATTTTGGCAAAATTAAGGGGGGTAGTAATTTTTCTTTTAAAAGGTGCATTTTCAGTTTCTACCTACACCTTTAAAAATTAATTTACTTTATTTTTTTTGTAATTTGCATACCATTAAAACATGTTCTTAAGCACACTAGTAGCATCAATATCGATGACACCTATAGCTTGTGTTTATAAGTAAAACTATCATATTGATATTTTGTGCCTATAGCCTAACAAAGTTTCTATAATGATGTCTAGGCATAGAATTTTTAAATTATTCAGGAGATATAAGGTCATATTTTCTTGATAATTTCACTCTATAATCATACCCTATTCGTCACCATTGCTAGAAAAAAATCCTAAAATTGAGAAATTTGAGAATATAAGGAATTTATATCTTCATACAAGGATTTTTCTTTAAGCAGGTGTCACTGATAGGTTGAATCCATTTTAATATTGCCTTGGTACCTTGTATCATTCCCTTTTACATACCTTAAAGTATCTCTCACATAAACCATATATATCAGGAGGACTAGCTTCATTCACATACCGACATGTATATAGGCAGGATGGGTATATAGAAAGATTCACTATATTACACTAGCAATATATTGTAAAGGGGACCATTTGAGAGTTATATGGAACCCTCACCATGGTTGCACTATAATTATTTCTTACAAATTCACAACTACTTAAAGGTTCAAATTTTAGACCTTAGAAAACTAAGTTGCAAACCATCTTAGTCATTTTGAGACTCTAGCACATTGTCACTGATAAATTCATTCAACTTATAGAGTATGGAGATGCACAATAAAATATTGATGATGCAAATACTAGAGCATTTATTATCATAATACTTACCATAACAAATATTATACAACCACACATTTGAGAAGTATGAACATCCAAGAAGACATAAGACATACTTTCTACAATATACAAATGGAAAAATAAACCAACAATACTTCACTTTTAGTATTTACTCTGCACATTGAGAGCCCATGATGGAGAATTCATTGAGGTTTTTATTAAAAAAATTATAAAATTGAAAGCCATATTAAATGCCATGGGGAAATAGTGGATAATAACCTCTTAGTACCAATCATACTTAGAGCTCTATCATATTTATTTTGAATGTCAATAACTTCCTTGTAAGTCTCAAATAAGAAGGTATTCTTTGATGAGTTGATAAATATGCTTCAATAGGAAGAAGCAACCAATAAGTTGAGGGATAAATTGACAAACAATGCATTTATTTTCAATAATTCTGGGGAAAAGAATCCACAAAATGGCTCTTTCCCATCATCATCATCATCATAGAAACACCCTTAGAAACAAAAGAGGTATTGTCATATCTCTGTTAAATAAGGACACAATACAAATAGTTGTTGGTACAAGTTCATAAACCTCATCAGAATAAGATATAGTATAAACCACATCCCATGAAAAAGTTGCAACAAGGGCATGTTGCATATGAATAATCGAATTCAAAATTTGAATGGACACTTTAGGTGGTAATGTCCAAGGCCATATCACAACCATTGGATAATATTTGATATATTGATTGAACTGCTAGTAAGTACATGATTAGGTACAATGTGTGGTTTGACTTATTATAAGCCAAATATGAGAAACCAATAATTATTTTCAATGATAAAACCTATTATGGCAAAGGAATCAAAGATATTTCTCTCAATATTCTAAGAGGTAAATGCACAATTAAAAAGATATTATATGTATCGAGATTGACAAATAACTTATCGTATATTCCAAAAGTTTTGGATTACAACATGGTGGTCAAATTTCAAGTTATTAATGGCAATAAGAAGTTTTTTCTCACCAAACATGGTAATATTGTGGCCACTAATTTCTACAAGAATGGTATATTTACATTCAATATCATATCCTCTTCTAATATTGCATTATCAACAACCACGACAAATGCTACTTCCCTTTAGCATCAAAGCTATAGTTATTTAAGTTCTAGATACTTACTCTGGATACATGGTGTTAGACCTACCAAACCTTTTACCCACATTTCTAATATGCTCAATTTGTTTAGCAGGGAATCAACATCAAGTACCTTTTAAGTTGAGCACTTGTAAAGCTAAAGGACTGTTGGATGTGATACACACTGATCTATGCGGATCTATGCCAACTCGTTTTGATGGATGAAGATACTTTTAGCTATTTTTAGATGACTAATCATAGGAAACATGGGTTTATTTCTTGCAACTAATATCCAATATGCTCAAGTATTTCTTGTGTTTCAAAAAGTGTGTAGAAATATAACTAGGTGTTCTATTCAAGTTCTCTCCAATCGAGGGGGACTATACATCCAATGAATTTTCAATATTTCTCACGTATAATGAGATAAATCAATAGCTCACTGCAATATAAACTCCACAACATAATAGGATTACCAAGAGGAACCATTCCATCATGGAAATGGTTGGTTACATGCTCAAAAGAGCCAACTTAGAGTATGTTGGAGTATATTACATTAGCATGTACGACCTTGGATACACGATTGTAAATATTAGATTAGATGTATGTCCTAGATTAGAATGTGAGTAAATATTTCATGTAATGTAATAATGTGTAGGAAATACATAAGTATCATGTAATTAAGTGTGCAAGTGTTGTGAGTGTAAATATGCACAAGTGTCCATTATGTAAGAGGGCACATGTGACCTTAGAATAGAAAAGTGAAGAGTTTCAAAGGAGAGTGAAGTTCAAGAGTGTTCAATATGAAGAGTCACATTTTATTATATATTTGTGACTAAGCATTGTAACGTGTGAGAAGAGAGATCAAAAATACATTGCACATAACATACATTGGTAGATCTTTATTCTATATCATTTTCAGTATTTTTGTGAGTTTCTTATGTGACTATTTTGTGAATTATTTATGAAGTTATTTTTTAGTTATACTTGTGTAAACTATTGCCATTATTGAGTATTTTATATTACAACTTTATATTTTATTTTGTGGTTATTTAAATTAAGTGTTGAGCATCAAAAGCTAGCAGTGATATCTGATATACAACAAGGTTTTGTTGCACAAGTTTTTAAAAAGTTACAAACAGTATAAGGACATTTCCATTGGTCAACGAGAAACCAATGAAGTTGAGGATAATACCACTAGATTAAAAAAACCAGTGAAGATAGGTATTTCCATTGGATAAGGAGAAACCAGTGAAGTGTAAGATATTACCTCTCAATAAGAAATACCAGAGAAGATAGTATTTCCACTATGTTGAAGAAAAACTAGTGAAGGCAAGAAATTAATACCACTAGGTTGAATGACAACTAGTGAATATTAATATTTGAAAATTTTAGATAGATTGAGTTTACCTATTCTAAAAATAAATTAATATTAGAAGGTAATCTACAACATTGTTTTTACCACTAGATTGAAAACAACTAGTGAAGATTATTGATTTTAGAACTTTAGAGATTTGGATGTATTTGATTGCTTTTTTCTCTAAGATATTATTGTAGGAATTGTTTTTTGAATTACAGCAAAAGAGTAGAAATTGAATATTAGGGAGGCCTATGAGAAAGGTCACATTAAATACTAAATATTAAAAAATTGAAGAAAAATGTCCCATAGGAGATTGGAGAATTGAAGATTGAGGAGATCCAAGAAAGAAGTCCCATAGGAGATTGGAGAATTGCAGAAAGAGGAGACCCAAGATAAAAGGTACTATAATAGATTGAAAAGAGAAGAAAGAAAGAGGTTAGATAAGCCTTATTGTAGAATTGGATAAATAGGAGACACAAGATTAAATATCCAATAACATATTGAAAAGAGAAGAAAGAAAGAGATAAGAGAAACCCTATTGGAGAATTGAAAAAGTGGTCATTGAAGAAGTTTTTTGAATAAAGTTCAAGTTAGAAGATTAAAAGAAAGAAGAAGCTCTTGAAAAGAGATGATCACATCAAATTTAGAATAATCATCGCTATTTGACGATAAGCCCATAAGGATTTGTGAAACTGATTGAAGGAGAGAAGAATTTACAAGAATATTATCAATTTTGAGAAGGGATTTTGAAGACTTAAAGACAAAAAATATTGAATAATAGTCCTTAGAAAATATCAAAGCTTTGTTCCTATTAATGCATAAATGCATACTCATCCTAAGTCATAGACTCATTCTAGAATACCCATAAGTAGCCATAGCAAAAAAGCAAGAACCCTTGTTTTATTGGGGTAATATATGAACCTACCCAATGGTAGTGCTCTTGCCTTAATAGGCTTGAGGTACTTTAGGGTGATGATGAAGCTAAAGATGTAGATAATGAAGGAGAGGATATAGATATGCTTCCTCACACCCCTAAATATTGTCAGTAAACTAGATAAGTTGTCTCTGATGGAATTCCAAGGATATTTCTACCCTACACAAAAGAAGAATTGTTAAGGATTTTTGTAAAAAAAGAAAAATCTATTTCAATTATTTATTTTTAAGAAGTAAAAAAGGTAAAAAATGAACTAAATTTTTTCTCAAATATCTTAAAAAAACTCTATAGTGGTTTAAATAGACCACGCTGAAGATCATGATGGTGTACCATGGTCATGCATCCTTGTCTTGACCCAAAATCTAATTCCAAAGCCAAGAGCCAAGAGTTAGAGCCAATATAGTGGACACATCATTGCCAGGTATTCCTAGAAAACCAAATAAAGTAATAAGGGAGGGATGTTAGAAAATTATTATTACATTGTTTGAGAGAAATTTTAAGATACAAAATAAAAATTGTTGATAGAGAACATCAAGTATCTCTTAAAAATTTAAAAGACACCATATTGTATATATGCTTCGACAATTTTTTAATAATCTAACTTTTTCAAACAATTCAATTCCATTCCATGCTTGATCCATCATTTATTTAGGTTAGATCATCTAAATACATTTTGGAAGAGTTCCCAAGCTTGAAATTTCCTCTCTATTAGCCTTAGCAAGATGAGATCCATTACCTTATTGGCTATCTACCATGTTGAAATAATTGAAAACTAGCCATGGGATATCTAGGAGATTTTTTCATATCTCGACTCTATCCTTGGCATAATTAGGGATATAAACATTAAGGAATCTCAACATCAAGTTATCAATAAAAATATAAACACAAACAATCCTATGGTAGGGTATCTTACCCCTGATTGACCACCATAGAGGTCCATGTGTTAGACATTGATATAGAAACTATTGTTTAGGGAGTCAAATCTATACACCCATTTTTTTCTTGCTTTGAAGAAAATAAAGCTAAAAAATGTAGAACAAGAGAGAACAAGGAGAACTAATCCAAATAGATGAATATTTTAATTGGTATCAAGGCCAATGCAAAGTCATATAAGGTTGGAGATCATAGGTTCAATTCCCTGCCTTATTTTTTTTTAAATTGCATTTATTAGGTAAAAAATAGCCTTTACTTTTAATGCATGAAGCAAATAGTGGAGAAGTTTGCAATTTGAAACAAATTATAAATTTTTAATAGTAAAGGTCAAGGGGTCAAATCTTCCCAAGACCATAATTTTTTACTACACAAGGAAGGACAATATTTTAATTTTGCAATTTTCTATAGTTTGTAAGAAAATAAGTAAAAAATTGACTATAGTGAATATTTTGGCAAAATTAAGGGGGGTAGAAATTTTTCTTTTAAAAGGCGCATTTTCAGTTGCTACCTACACCATCAAAATTTAATTTTTTTTTGTAATTTTCATATTTTGCATACCGCTCAAACATGTGCTTAGATACACTAGTAGCATCGATATCAATGACGCCTCTAGCTTGTGTTTATAAGTAAAGCTATCATTTTGGATGATAGTGGATATCAATGACACTTCTAGATAGTAGAATGTGCAACATGTGTGCCAGTGATAAGAATGGTAGTGGATGAAGGTTAAGTTATAGAAGGAGTGACATTTAGAGTGATGGATTTTTGAGGTGGGTTAGAAAATTAAAAATAAGAGGAAGGGTTGGATGTGTGCATATGAGAAGTGATATAGACTTGGGCCTAATTATATTGATGAGAATTATATATAATATAAGAGGATGATGTAGAAGTGTGTTGACATTGTGATGAATGAGCATTATTGGAAGAAGATAGGTGGTTTGTGCTGTTGACCATTAACATTATGTCTATTGTGTGTTGTGGGGGAGTTATATTGTAGACACTAAAATCATGTAAATTAGATAAGACTGCAATGATGCCACTCTTATCAACATAATATGGCCTCATTGGACAATACTCAGGGGTTAATTAGGGGTTCTAACCACTTTTGGGAAGGTTTACCCCACTTTTGGGAAGTTCTGGGACATGTAGCCATGGTCGTCCCACCCTAGGATGACCATAGTTCATGGTCATCCCACCCAGGGATGGCCACAAGCAACCATTCTTGGGTGTGATGACCATGGTATAGACCTCCAAAAAGTCAAGGGTGGGATAAATGGTAATCAATTTCTGCCATTTATCCCACCCAATGACTTATGATAGATTGGGAGACTATCTAGGCCATCACAAACTACAAATTGGAGGTCTCTTCCACCCAATGCATGGCAAGGGCTTTGACAAGTGGTGGCACCTACCTTGCATGCCTCAACTTGCTCCTTTACCCCTTTTTCCCTCTTGGGCTATAAATTGGAGTGATTTCACTCAATTTTAGAGAGAGCTCTTTGGAAGTATTCACCATGAAGTGCTACCAATATTTACTCTCACCTTTTACCCTTGTATTTTCCCTTGGAAACTTCATCAATTGAAGGTATTTTCAAGGCATCCCCAAATATGTAAATCCCTTCCAAAACCTATCCATTCCTATGAGTCACATCACCAAATTTTATGATAACACCTCTAGGAGTATTCTAGACCAGATCCAAGTGGAATTGGTGGTAAAAATCACCCTATTTTATGATCGTCCCCACCTGGGATGGTTAACAGTCTGAAATGGCCCCTCCAATGATGGCCATGAATTGGCATACAATTTTAAATAAATTTTAGTATAGATCATTCTTATAAAAGTTTATATGCATCATACTTGAATTTGGTAAATTTTGGAGCATTTTTGGACTGTCAATTAAGGTTTTTGTGATTATAGTCTTAATTGGCCCACCCAGGGATGACCACAGATTTTGCTCACAATTTCACTTCAATTTTTGCACAAATAATTCTAAAAGTAGATAATATACATCATCTTAAGTTTTGGTATCATTTGGAATAACTTTAAATTATTTTTTGCACTTTTTGTATCCATTACTACATGCATTTCATTGATATTATCTTGATCCGTACATGCTATTGTAGCGCAAAGGTGTAGTATTCTCAGTGGGGAGGTGGTTTCAAAATCTTAGAATGATCAAATTGCTATTCACAATTTACGGAACAAATCGTACAACCGTACAGTATTTATAACTACCAATATACGACAACTAAACAACTTGTACAGACACCAAATCGTACCACTATACGATCCCAAATCATACAGTGACAGAGCTTGTATGATTTCACACTTATAAATCGGGTAAATTCCCTTATATTGCATAAACTGCCAAATCGGGTAATTATCTTCTATACGATTTGTAAGCGCCCTAGTGCACAATTTGTACAAAAAATAGGTACATACAAGTACAAAATTGGATACTCTATTGGACCAATCTCTCTTAGATAAGTTTTGCAAGGGTTTAATATGGTAATTAATCATTTTCCAATAACATGCAAAGTATATCAACGGGGCTTGAGAGAGTTCTATATCCAATGGCGATGTCAAAAATTGTATAATAGCATTTAACACTTCTCCCTTGATATTATAATAATCATAGATCATTCCACAAAGCTACACCAATGCTGTTTTAATCCAATTCTTCCATAGCAATGTATAAAATAGCCAAAACAATCACAAATAAGTACATGCAATAGAGATAAACTAGAAAATACTATTCAACCATTCTAGGATCATATAATACGTGAGAGAAACCATAAAATATGCTCAACTGTATTATTATTCAACAATTTCAATCAACAATTAGAGATATACAATAACACTTCATAGCCAAAACTTATAGAAACCTCAGACTAACCAGAACATATCAACATATCATAACCAAAATATCAAAATTGAAAATGGGACCTTATATAACTTTTCCCATACTGTTCCAAAGTGGTTCTTGAGGCAATTCATTATTCACAACTGCCCATGCATAACAAAATACATTAATTAATACTTTTACTAAGTCTAACACCTTAATTATCAAAATCATGCACAATTATAACTTAAAATTACATTTCCCATGCATTTCATGTCATTTCATTGCACATTGTATGGTTTGACTTCACCTTGTACGCTTTTCCCTTCATTGCATACAATTTTAAATCAATTTTAGTATAGATCATTCTTAAAGTAGTTTATAAGCATCATACTTGAATTTGGTAAAGTTTGAAGTAGTTTTGGACCCTCAATTATGGTTTTTGTAATGACAGTCTTAATTGGCCTACCGAGGGACAACCACATATTATGCTCATAATTTCATTTCAATTTTTGCATAGATAATTCAAAAATTAGATAATATACATCATGTTAAGTTTTGGTATCATTTGGAGTAGCTGTAGATTCTTTATTGCACTTTTTGTATCCATTGTTGCATGCATTTCATTGATATTATCTTAATTTGCACATGCTATTAACCAATTTTGATTTATTGTGTGTAGGTACAAGTATTTGAGCACATGAGTAAGGAGATAAATATTTTAAGAAGGATAGTTCATCATAGTGATAACAAAAACCCGTGCTTCAATCGTGAGTGCGAGAAAAACACTGAAAGTGCACCATAGATTTATGAAAGGATTGGATCCTTCAACATTGTAATTGGATTGTATCAATTGAGAGCTCTCAAGGGGACATGTTGTAACATTATATTTGACAAATTAATAAATATAAATAAAACCCTCTATTTCTTTCAAATATTTATCATTTATTGTCTATTTTAATGTCACTTTTGAATGCTTGATTAGAACAATAGATGTAGTTCATTTCCCTTTATTAGGTGCACTGTTTTTCCCCTCTACAGATATTAGTTCCCTCAAATGAAGAGAATATAGGTAGAATTATAGGAAAAAATTATACTCATGGTAGAAGAGGTCAGAGGTGGAGGATGGTGATGTGTATAGGAATAAGTTTGCTCTTGGAGAGTTAGTGAGACTATGTGAGCAGGAATGGTAAGTAGGGGTAGGGATGGTCGTGGTGAGCTAGGATGTGGAATACATGATGAAATGGAATCCTAGTTAGAAAAAGGTGATTGGTCATGAAATATAATATTGGTAAAGAGAAGGTAGGTGGCATCAAGATCAATAGGTGTGACCTTAGGATCAGTTGGATAGAGGGGAGTCTCAAGGCTAGGTGATTAAGGAGGGGTGATTGAGTTTAATGGAACTCCAAAAAGGGTGGGTTTTCTTTGCAAATGAGTTCAATGGCACCACAAATCATCCTTTTTTATTAAAATGGACCTCCCAAAAGGGAGGGTTTTCTTTGCAAATGAGTTTAATGGTGACACAAATCATCTCCTTGATTACACAACAAATAATAGGTATGGTTTTGAAGTCTTGTTGCTTGACCTCCTAAGCCTCTATGTTGATACTAGTAATTACACATATACCCACAATAAAAGCATCAGTAGAATATATTGGGCCTTTCAAGATAAGACCCTAAATCATGAAAATGAGAGTTACAAAATGCATTGATATACTAATCAAAAGTTACAAAAACCATGTAAAAAATTATAAGAGGTTGGCTTTGTATATATGTAGTCGCACAAGGTGGTTGTTTATATGGATTTTTATTGCTCCAAATAAGATTAAATATTTTTGGAACCTTCCTTTATTTATCAAGAAACCACCCTCAAAAATTCAAAGTAATTCAAGTTCAAATGAGGAAGTTATACCTAAAATAGTGAGGTTGGTTTTGGCTCCTGTGTGGTCATCCAGGCTGATTGTCTAGCTTTGTTTAGAATTCCAGGGGGGTTGTATCTTTGTGTAGCCATTCTAGGTAGTTTTCTATATATGTAGCTACCCTAGAAGTTTGTCTCTATGTAGCCTTATAGGGTGGTTGGATCTATGTTTTGGTAGGGACTTCAAACTCAAATCTAGACCTTTCTAGAAGTGTATTGAGGCTTCTGATGCAAATTTGATGTTGTTTGATTATCATAGATGAGTATAGCTACAAAAAAATATTACCATGCATTCCAAAGAGGCTCCATGATTTATGGTCTTGAGCTCTCCAAATTAGGTACTTGCATTCACAAATTTAGAGATCCACAAGGAGGGCCAAACAAAATCTAGGTAAAGTTTTGATAGTATCTTGTGTGCTCTCTTGAAGCGAATGAAATGGGAGAATATTTATAATATTTATCAATATTGAGGATAATTATGAGGGGGTGATAGGATGATGTACAAGTGACCTAGATGAGATACGGTAGGAATCTTAAGTTTCTCCACTTGGCTGCTTAGAGAGACAAATGTGCAATATTCTCTATTTGGGCTATGACACACTGTGATGCATTATGACATACCTAATTAATTCTCTTGGGTGGAGATATTAATCACCTACAAAATGGATTGCTTCATTAATTATCTTAGAATATGTAGGAGAGAAGGGAGTAAATGCCAACTAGAGTGAGGTGGACCTAGGTTAAAATAGAGTGATTGTCTCATGATGACCATAGGTTAGGCGTAGGAAGGTGCTTAGAATGGTCAAAGGACCTAGGATAGTCAACATTAATATTTTTAAGGTTGCAATATATTAATTAATATAATTGTACACTGTATTAAATATTATCATTTAACTAGTGCAAATATGACACTTTTTAGGTGTCTACACTTGCATATAGTAACAAGGCTATCCATATCCTACATTTGGATGTATTTTAAGGTATCTAGAATTTTTGTCAAACTCCAATATTATCCAAGGATAATATAATCCATAAGCAACATCTTAGTTTTCATAAGCATATTTTGGACTAGACATAACAATGTATCCTCATGCATAAGTAACACAAAGTGTGTCTATCTATCCTATCTCACCTAGATATACTATGCAAGGACCACTCAATGTTTAGTATAGAAGTCTAGGATTGATGATAAAAACCACTATATCACCACAATTTGTAAATATATAATCGGTCCTAAATATTAATCAAACTTTAGGAGTAGCACCCAAGAGAAAAATCTAAATCCAAAGCCAAGAAACAAAGCTAGAGCCAATCCAGTAAACACATCATTGCCAAGCATTCCTAGAAAACCAAATAATTTAATAAGAGAGGGATGTTAGGTGATTATTATTACATTATGTGAGGGAAAATTGAAGATACAATGTATATAGTGTTGATCTCCAATAGAGGATAATACATTGAATGTCTCTTAAGAATTCAAGAGACACCATATTCTATATATGCATGTACGACTTTTTGATGATTTAATTTTTTCAAAAAATTCAATTAAATTCCATGATTGATCCATCATTTATTTGAGTTAGAAAATATGAATATATTCTAAAATATTTCCCAAGATTGATATTCCCTCTATATTATCCTAATCGAGATAAAACCTATTTTATCTTCTTATCTTCTCAACAACAAGTTATCAACAAAAATTTACACCCAAATTGTCCTATGGTAGGGGTCTAGCCCCTAATTGACCACCATCCCTACAAGATAGGATGCAACACCTGGTGCACCATCATGATCTCTAGGGTGGTGCACCATCATGAAAATACGTCTTAATTATAGAATTATCATAATATTTATTTAGTGGAGAGCTTCACAAGTTTGTGACACGAGAAAAAATGTTAAACAAGTAATAAAAATAAAATTCTATATTCATATACAAAAAGCTTTATCTCCATAAACTTATTGGAGCTAACAATAAAAACTTTAAATAAGAAATATAAGATTTAAACTCTATCAAAATAGAGTTTTACATTATACTTTAGTAATTCATATATATTTTATTATAAATAAATAAATAATATCATCATCTGATGTGGCCTATAAAATTTTGGACATTTAAAAGAACATTTTACCTTTACCTAAAGAACAAGTGAACAATATAGTCAACACAGTCCCTTATAATAATATATTAAATTTAATATTTAAACTTTATTTTAATTTTTGTCGGATTTTCTAGAAACACAAAATGCAATTATAATATATTTCATCCACTACTAGCTATATCATTAACTTCAACACAATAAAAAAATGCATTCTCCACATAGGGGAACACTTTCCTATAAAAATCACGACATGATTATTTTGATATAACAAATATCAGTTCCTATATAGTAAATTTTTCTACCAAGAAATTCTAATTAGTGGTTTTTGACTATGCTAGGTTACTCATCATGACATAATTATATCATCCAAATACTTACAAAATATTTTTAATGGATGCATTAAAATTAGTATTTTGAATAACACGTGTATGTTCTATCATTAAATGTAGGGTTACATTGTTTTTTTTTTTTGAGAAATTTGAAAAAACTTGTATTAAAACAAAGAACATTTACAATATGGGATGAGACTTTTCCTAGCCTTAGTCAGAGAGAATACAAGATTACAACAGTAAAAGAAGATTTGCAATGGAGCCAAATCTCTTAAACCATTACCTAGCTAACAGGGGAGTCGGCGAATCTGACATTCAAGTGTGGAGAGACTCCTTCCCCATTGGCCTAAGGCACGATCCTACAAGTTTCCATGTTTGCACAATGTGATATGTTGCCAGGGGGATCGGTTTGGTCTATTGATGCAACTTGTCGCAAAATCATGACACTTTTTCCTTCTTCTCCTTTGGCCGTGAAAATGCAACATGTCGTGATATCGTGACACTTTTCTCTTTTGGCCGCAAAAATGCAACATGTCGCGATATCGCGACACTTTTTCCTCTTTTGGCTGCGATGTTGCAATATGTCACGATATCGCGACACTTTTTCCTCCTTTGGCCGCGACGATGCAACATGTCGTGATATCGCGATACTTTTTCTCTTTTGGCCGTGATGATGCAACATGTCGCGATATCGCGACACTTTTTCTCTTTGGCCGCGATGAAGAAACATGTCGCGATATTGCAACACCTTTTCCTCCATTGGCCGCGACAATGCAACATGTAGCAATATCGCGACACTTTTTCTCCTTTGGCCGCGACGTTGCAACATTTCGTGATATCGTGACACCTTTTCCTCCTTTGGTCACGACGATGCAACATGTCGTGATATTGTGACCACTTTTCTCTTTTGGCCGTGATGATGCAACATGTCGCGATATCGCGACACTTTTTCTCTTTTGGTCGCGACGATGCAACATGTCATGATATCACGACACTTTTTCTCCTTTGGCCGCGATGATGCAACATGTCGCGATATCGCGACATGTTTTATCCTTTGGTCGTGATGATGCAACATATCGCGATATCGTGACACTTTTTCTCTTTTGGCCGTGACGATGCAACATGTCGTGATATCGTGACACTTTTTCTCTTTTGGTCACGACGATGCAACATGTCGCGATATCATGACAATTTTTCTCTTTTGGCCGCGACAAAGCAACATGTCACGAAATCGTGACACTTTTTCTCCTTTGGCCATGACGAAGCAACATGTCGCGATATTGTGACACATTTTCTCCTTTAGCCTCGACGATGCAACATGTCACGATATCGCGACACCTTTCCTCCTTTGGCCACGACGATGCAACATGTCGTGATATCGTGACACTTCTTCTCTTCTGTCAGTGACATTGCAACATGTCATGATATCATGACACTTTATCTCCTTCGACCACGACGATGCATCTTGTCGCGATATCGTGACAACTTTTTCTCCTTTGGCCGCGATGTTGCAACATGTCACGATATCGCGACACTTTTTCCTCCTTGCTTTCTCCCTTTGCTTTGGACCATGAAAATGCAACATGTCGCGATATCGCGACCTATCTCCTTGTGGTGTTTTTATTTTTCTTTGATCTTTAGCTCATGGGCCTCTTCGGTCTTCATGGAAAACATGCAAAAAAATTTAGTTCTTCTAGTTGGTTCCTCTGGGTGCCTTTACCTTAGGTGGCCCCTACTATTTTTAGGCTATCTTGGTCTGTTGTCGTCGTTCTTCCCCTTTGCCTCCCTCTTCAGAGGCCCACAGATGCTTTGTTCAAGGTTCAGGGACCTTTCAACACCCTGCCTAATCACCTCATCCTCAATAGCCATGTCACTGTGCCACTGAACCCCTACCTTCTTCTCAAGACCCATCTTAGCCGAGAAGTCTGCCACTTTATTTAGATCTCTAATCACATAAACTGGAATCACATCATCTAATTCCCTCCATAATTTCTTAATTTGAGTGACAAGAATCCTCAACCTCCATGTTTTCAAAGCAAAGTTCCTCATGCAATCTAGAGCTCCAACCATTATTTGAGAATCCGATTCTAGAATTATCCTCCTGTGGCCTTGTTTTACTACCCAAATAGAAGCAGATTTGATAGCTAAGGCTTCTACTTCATTGTTTGTGGCTATTCCCAAGCCTTGCATTTCCCAATAGAGCACTGTTCCAACATGATTCCGGCAAACCACTCCAATTCCAGCTCTACCCGAATTGCCTTTTGCAGCTCCATCAGTATTAATTTTAATCTAACCTTCTGGGGGTGGTTTCCAACTAGCTCTGTCCTGTCCCTCTTGCACTTCAACCTCCTTTTCCATTGCCCCAATAACAACCTGATTTTCCTCTTTAGCATAGACTGCCACAGTTTCTGTGACTTTGCTCCAAATGACCTGCCAAACTCCATCTAAAGAAGTAAAAGTTTCTCTAAAAATTCTAGAATTTCTCTCTAACCACACTTGCCACCAAATAAAGTTTAATCCAAGCTCCCAACCAATACAAAGAGCTTTAGATTTAAATCTACCCCTCTTCCATCTTTCCCAAATATTAATTCGATTCAAATCACCATTAACTTGAATTTTATAATATAAAAACCATCTCTCCCAAATTTGGCGCATGAATGGGCACTCAAACATCAAGTGATCAGCTATTTCCTTGCTCTTGTAGCATAAAACACATTGAGATGGACCAATGATTCCTTTACATCTGAGATTATCAAAAGTAAAAATTCCATTATGCATGAACTGCCAGGCAAAAAATTTTACTTTCGGCCAACCCTTGGACTGCCAAATATTTCTCCAATCCTCAACCTGATAAGTATGAGGAGGAGGCTTTGGAAGGATCTTATCATATCTGTACTTCACTATGTAGACACCAAGGCTCCCATATCCCCAAGCTAATTCATTCTCATCGTATCTACCTGTGAGAAATCTTTCTGCCAAGATTTTAGTCATGATGGGTGTCAAATCCGTGTTAGGAGGGAAAACTGAAGGGATTATTTTATTGATAAAAATGTGTTACATATATAGGCAGAAGGCCTATATGATGAACATGACACTTGTCAATGAAACTGAAAAGTGTCAAACTGAAGGCATAGTGCACTTTAACTCTAACATTCCCCCTTAAAGTGCACTATCCTAACTAAAGAAAAAACAAAGCAAGTCAACATTAGGTAACATTCCCCCTTAATGTTGACTTCTCTAAAAAAAATAACCTATCATCCTCTTTTTTTTTTGGTCTAGGCTCATGCTCTTTGCGCTTGGCTCTCCAACTATGAATAATGCTAGATACACTGTGTATACATCTCGGTCTGTTGCCTCAGGGTCAGCCACTTCCACGGGTTTGTTGCCACTGGGTTAGCCGTCTAAGTGCCTCGGGGTCATCATGGGTGCCTCAGGGTCAGCCGCATCTGGGTCTGTTGCCTCTGCAGGTCATCCTCAGAGGATGTTGCCACTTGTAGGTCACTAACTAGATTCACCATGAGTATGAAATCCCTCTTCATGGTGAACTCAATCTAGAAGGTGTCGGTCTCTACCGAAAATGCACCTAATGAAAGGAAAAACGAGCCATATAAGAGTGTCGATCTCTATCGAAAATGCACTCAATACAATAAAATGAGCCATAGATCCAAATAGGAGGAGAGAAGAAGAAAAGAAGAGAATCTTCTGAAGTGTCTTCGTCTGTAGTCTTCAGAAGTAGATCCGAAAAAAAACTTGGATAGAGTCTAGGGTGTCTTTGTCTGTAGTCCCTAGTATAAGTGTCCTTATGGTGACCATGTCATCCCATCGAAATGCATGGGTAACCAGCCGCTGCATTCGCCAAGTGTATAGAAATAGTCACTAGGTACAAGGATCACAAATAAAATTACCTTGGGAGTGTCGGGTACAACCGAGAGTGCACTCCAAGGTAGAAAAACTTTGAGGCTAAAAAACTCAATTGAAACAGCCTCAAAATTACAATTTGACACCACCATTGTGTCCGTCGTGGAAAAACGTTTCCAACGACTATAAATACCCCTATATTCCACCATCAAAGGGCCCTTCATCATGTGGAAAAAAAAAACATCATGCCTATCTAAGGCAGAAAATAGACAACCTCGCTCAATGGCGGCATCGCTCGCAGGCGGAATAAAAAATAGTGTTAAAATTTCCCTCGTAGGGAAATTACATGGGCCATCCATCTTTGAATATAATAAAATGGCTATGAGAGCCTTCCAATCCCACATTCCATGTGGAAACAAATGGCCAAAGAGGCCCATTGGTCCCCTCAAAAAAAAGATTTCTATTTTGAAAAAATACAAGGCCATGTGGGGGAATAAAGTCTCTACATTGAAATAAATAAGTGGCCCCTCCACTTTATAGACTATGTAACAACTTTCAGGTTTCTCGGAGTTCTCACAACTCATCATCGGGAAAAGAAATAAAAATAATAATGGTGATCATCGGGCTCTCCTTTAGTCAAAAAAATGGATGCACGCAGGCGTACCTTCCAACAACACCGTCAGCAGGTAGAGTGCCAGCTGGACACTGGATGGCACCGTCGACGTGATTGCCAGCCCCACAAATAGCACGTGGGTGATGTTGCAGCTGTGCGCGATTGCATGCGATTGAATTGCGGCTAAAAATATGCAAGGCTGGGCGGGCGTAGATCATGGGTAGACAAGAATATTGAGCAGGTAAGGGCCCATTCTCTACTAGTCCCGAAGTAGCAGTAGAAGAACAACCAGAAACAGGTAACTTGGCAAGGGTTCGTTCCTTGCCATCTCGGCAAAGCAAAACACGCTTTGAATTTTAATGGCAACCTCCTAAAAAATAGGACACTCCCCTCCAGTCGCAGGGCGCATGCGAAGTGCTGGTATTGCCCCCTATTCTATTTCCGCTACTCACAGCAGAGCAGAGGAAATAAGAAATAAAGAAGTTCCAGTAATGGAGGCCATGGGACTATCGATAGTGGCAGCAAAGCCCACAATTTCTTCCTGTAATTCACAAACCACAGTAAAATACAGAGATTTTTTGCAAGGTACTGCCCCCTCCTTCTCTCTAAGACCCCAAATCAAAAACCCCACAATATCCTCTGGTACAACATTTTCACACAATGCATTATATGCAAACAGCACTGGTTTTATCGGAGGAAGGAGGCGACCGTCCCGGCTGACGGTGCGGGCTGCGCGAGGGAAGTTCGAGCAAAAGAAGCCCCATGTGAACATCGACACCATCGGGTACGTCGACCACGGGAAGACCACGCTAACGACGGCGCTTACGATGGCGCTCGCCTTTGAGGGTGACAATGCCCCCAAGAAATACGACGAGATCGACACTGTTTCGGAGGAGCGCGCCCATGGAATCACCATAAACACCGCCACCATGGAGTACGAGAACAAAAAATGATGATTTATAGCTTCTGCGACGCTTGCTGGGATAGATCAGGCACATTTATGCTCTTTGATCGATATGGGACTCCTTAGTTCTCCTGTCTCTTAGGATAAATATGTCCACAACCTTCGACCTGCGCAGCAGCCATGGATCTTCACCATTTGCGATGACCTGGACAATATCACGTGCGTCTCAAATGAATTCCTCTTTGGCGATGAATACGGCTTCCCCTGTAGCGCCAAAACTGCTTACCGTGCATTACATAGAGCCCCTGCATTACCTCGCAGAACAGAGCCGAACCCAAACTTGCATTTCAAAAGACGCCAGCCGCGCGCCATAATGTTCTCCACCAATTTGTCTATACTAGTAGTAAACTGGGACACGAAGCCGAAAAAAATAGATAAATATCAATGCCGCACCAAATGATCGATAAACAACATCTTCAGAAAGCCAACTTCGATCCAAGGGTTCCAAGCCATCGATCTCCACGTCGACGGACCGCCCATGGAAGGTCTCGAGATCGAATTCGATTTTGTCGACGATGCAACTTCACAGAAGCTCCTCGACAAATTTCTTGACGCATCCGTATACGACTTTGACTATGAGGAGAGCACCCTCTGGTCACCCCTGTCGCCGTGATTTTACAAATACGTCGTCGGCACTACATTCTTCGAAACCTCCAGCAGAGGTCCAGGAGGATCGTTCTCTACTCCCACTGGTGTCTTTACTTTCCCGGCCACCATTGAGGGAAGAAGTATCCAAAAAACACCAGAAACATGATTGTGCATCAAAAGGAACATTTGTCTCTATTGTTCAACCATGAAATTCAACCAGGGTTTCAGCTTTAAAATGGGAAATTGACGCTGCCAAAGCGCAGATTGAAGACATGAAAAAATGAAGGAAAAGAGTATGCAAGGGCTAGAGACTGAACTAATGGAATTGTGCAGAGGGATACATATGGGAAAAATGGATCTAAAAAAAAAATTGGGGGCAGCCATTAATTTTCAAGCTATCTGGTTTCTGATCCATTTTTTAAAAAATGGAGAGCATACTCCCTAGGCTTTGAAAAAAAATGATTGAAAAATGAGAAAATGAGGGAGAAATGGGGGAGGGAGGATTTCCATGAGGGAAATCCCCCCTCAAGCTCACAAAACTGAAGGCATAGTGCACTTTACCTCTAACATTCCCCCTTAAAGTGCACTATCCTAACTAAAGAAAAAACAAAGCAAGTCAACATTAGGTAACATTCCCCCTTAATGTTGACTTCTCTAAAAAATAACCTATCATCCTCTTTTTTTTTTTTTCTAGGCTCGTGCTCTTTGCGCTTGGCTCTCCAACTATGAATAATGCTAGATCCACTGTGTATACATCTTGGTCTGTTGCCTCAGGGTCAACCACTTCAACGGGTCTGTTGCCACTGGGTCAGCCGTCTAAGTGCCTTAGGGTCATCATGGGTGCCTCAGGGTCAGCCACATCTGGGTCTGTTGCCTTTGCAGGTCATCCTCAGAGGATGTTTCCACTCGTAGGTCACTAACTAGATTCACCATGAGTATGAAATCCCTCCTCATGGTGAACTCAATCTAGAAGGTGTCGGTCTCTGTCGAAAATGCACCTAATGAAAGGAAAAACGAGCCATATAAGAGTGTCGGTCTCTACCGAAAATGCACTCAATACAATAAAATGAGCCATAGATCAAAATAGGAGGAGAGAAGAAGATAAAGAAGAGAATCTTCTGAAGTGTCTTCGTCTGTAGTCTTCAGAAGTAGATCCGGAAACAACATCGGATAGATTCTAGGGTGTCTTTGTCTGTAGTCCCTAGTATAAGTGTCCTTATGGTGACCATGTCATCCCATCGAAATGCATGGGTAACCAGCCGCTGCATTCGCCAAGTGTATAGAAATAGTCATTAGGTACAAGGATCACAAATAAAATTACCTTGGGAGTGTCGGGTACAACCGAAAGTGCACTCCAGGGTAGACAAATTTTGAGGCTAAAAAAACTAAACTGAAACAACCTCAAAATTACAATTTGACACCACCATTGTGTTCGTCGCGAAAAAACATTTCCAACGACTATAAATACCCCTATATTCCACCATCAAAGGGGCCTTCAACATGTTGAAAACAATACCATGTCTATCTAGGCAGCAAAATAAACCTTGCACAATGGCGACATCGCTCTCAGGCGGGAAAAAAATAGTCTTGAACATTACATTGGCCATATTCCGGTCATTTATCACATTTTTAATATTTCCCATACCAATAAAAACAAGTGGTTCCTACCACTTAATAAAAACAATGCCCCAATATAAATGGAATTCCTCCATATTGAAAGAAATATTTTAAAAATAATGCATGTGGGTTGGTTGGCCATTTGAAAAAAATACCCTTCAGTCAGTGTAATGAATGGCAAGGGCACGCAAACAAACACTTCTGGCATGGGAAGTCAGCTTCAACAACTTGCAAAACATTCGAGAGGCCACGTGTTGTGGAAAAACATGATTATGCTTCTGTGCATCTGCTGCGAAAGACACCTCTCTCACACGCCTGGTGTAAATCCGGTCGAACTTCTGCTCAACTTCACCAGCACGCATCGCCCGTCGCAAATGGCGTCTGCTACACTGTTATTTTTGTTGTTGAGTGAAATGGCGTCTGCTATGGCGATGGCATCGATACGCGTGCCCTACGTGCATCAGCATCCGACGGGATTGTCGTCAAACTCTAGGGGAGAGTCTTCCGCCAGGTTACACCCCACTCACTCGGCCACGTGATATGCCCATTACATGCACAATTTCTCCATATATAAACCAGCGGAGCTGTGTTTCAGTTGACGAGATGTTCGCCCATCAAATCAGCATCAACGAATCCGAAACGAGGTGCGTAGCTAAGTCGAACACGTACCACATTCCTCCAGATTCCCAAACATGTACCACATTCCTCCATAGTCCCAGCAGAATTTTCAAAACACGCAGCATAGTACGATGATCATAGCAAGTTATGAAGCAGCCAGAGAGGCCTAATAAAGCAAAAAATAGCAGCGCTCCGCATATTAAAAAATGGATTTCTGTTCTTTGCAAAAAATGGATCCGCTTGTCGCAGAAAAACTACGGTGTAGCATCGTGATTCCTCCTCACGACGACGACCTTCACTTGGAGGAAATCGTGGATCGAAACCAACAGCACCGTTTTGTCTTTCCACATGGATTTATCCCTAAATTCGGGGAGCCTTTCTAGCTCCTTCAATAAAAGAGACCGTGACAATAAAGCCGCCTTCGTCCTTCAAAGATCCACATCCCTTCCACCATGGCTCGAGAAAAATATTCAACTGGTCTCCTAGAGCTTCTTCGTCGTTCGGAGAGCATATGACCGTGTGCTATGGGCCCAAGCAGGTCACCAATGGCTGCGAGATCAAGCCATCTGCCACTGTTAATCACCCCTGCGTCCAGTCACTCAGATCCCTCTCAATAATGTGAACAGGTCTTCCGTCCTTGCCAAGCGTGTAGGCGAGGGCTGAACCCGCGACGCCTGCTCCAACAATGATAACATTCGTTGCTCCTTCTCCTTCATTGACATTACCAGCATTGTTCTCTGCTAATTTTGCTAACGCCTCACTCTGAACATCATGAATTGTCACATCCTCCACCGTCTCCATGCTGGCCACTGATGAGCTCTTTCACATGAATCCTGTGCTTTGATCCGGCGCATAGAAAATAACTCTATCTCTCGCTGGTGTCGATGAGGAGCTCCTGTGATGCAGGCGGGGGCTAGAGGATGGCCGCCGAACATAAACAGCATACATTGCCTCCAACAATGTGACTGTGAGGATTTTCATTTCACGCTCCCACAGAAAATATGACGGCTTTCCTCCTCTACACTCCTCAGCGATGAAACCTCGACAATCGCATGCAGATCTTCTCCTCCGCCTTAAATTCACTGCAAAATTTGCTCTCCCTTCACGCCAATGAAAACAGCAGCAATTTCTTCGATTGCTACGATTACTGCAGGTCCATGATTTTACTGCCAAAGATAGCACCGCCGCTCTAAAAAAAAATCTCCAGTTTCAATTAAGTCACATGGTTCACCATTGTAGCAGAAGCCGCCATAAATTCGGAGCTCCGCCACTGCATCACTGCGATCTGGGATCTACAAACAATAATAATAGTTTCTGGGATGGCCAGCAGCTCCGCGCCTTCCCCCAATCGAACAAGGTACCATTGAAGAGATAACAACAATCCATGAACCCCATTAAGATCTACAAACCCTAAAAAATTAAACTTTAATTTTCTACCATCTGGTTTCTGATCCATCAAATGATGGAGAGCATACTCCCTCGGTAAAAAATTAAAAAATAGGGAAAAAATGAGAGGAGGGAAATGATGAGGGGGGGATTTCCATGAGGGAAATCCCCCCTCAAGCTCACAAGGCCAGAGAAAGCCTGGAGCTCTGATACCAAATGTTAGGAGGGAAAACTGAAGGGATTATTTTATTGATAAAAATGTGTTACATATATAGGCAGAAGGCCTATATGATGAACATGACACTTGTCAATGAAACTGACAAGTGTCAAACTGAAGGCATAGTGCACTTTAACTCTAACAATCCGGAGGGATTGAAATTGGCCACTCATCCAACTTCTTAAACTACTTAAACTTATAATCCTCCAGCTGACTAGTGTTGAAATAACTTTCAATTTGGACCCATCCCTTGGTTTCTATGGTTGTTTTTATTGGTTGCAATTCAGGAAATTCAATAATGATAGGTGGGTATTGATCCCATGAATCTGTCCAAAATCGTGCCTTCTCCCCTCTCCCCACTTTCCAAAATAATCTATATTTTACTACCTGAGATCCTAACTTGAGAGCCTACCACACTAAGGATCCATTACCATCCAAAGGGAAACGAACCACCTCATTTGGGTTTACATGTCCCAAATATTTACTAGTTAAGATTCTACTGAATAAAGAAGTTGGTTGGGAAATCCACCTCCAGTAAAGCTTTCCATCCAAAGCTTTGTTATTTAACTTTGATCTTCTCAGTCCCAAACCTCCTTTTACCTTGGGCTAGCTTACTTTATCCTAACCAACTAAGGCCCATTTCCTCTCTCCTTTTACTCCTTCCCATAAAAATTTTCTAGCCATCTTGTCCAACTCTTTCCATATAGTATGTGGGGCAGCAAGGATAGAAAATTTATAAATTGGCATGGCCTAAATGACTGACTATAAAAAAGTTAATCTACCCTCATAGCTTAACCATTTGTGAGACCAATGATTAATTCTATCCTTGATACAATCCAAAATATTCCTCCAGATATCTATTTTTAGTTTTTTAAAATGCAAAGGGACCCCCAAGTATACCACTAGGAGATAAGTCCTTGTGAATTCCAAGATCTCTAAAACTCTGTCTTGAAGCCTTTGATCAAGATTGAAAAATACCACTTTGGATTTTTTATCATTGATGACTTGGTTTGTAGCCCTGACGTAGACATTAAGTGTATCTCTAATCATTATTGCTTCCCTGAAGCTGGCCACTCCCACCAATCTTGTGTCATCCACAAACTGTAGGTGAGTCAAAACTTCCTCACCCACCTTGATACCTGTTAGCAAACCTTGTTGTCTTCTCCTCAAGATAAGTCTACCCAATCCTTCAGCCAATATGAGAAAAATATCGAGAGAGCAAGGATCTCCTTGACGAAGGCCTCGAGTAGCTCCAAACGGTTGCGAGGGAAGACCCTTGATTAACACTGAGTATGTCGGAGTAGAAACACAACTCATCACCCATTCTATCCAATATTGAGAGAAACCAAAGGCTGCCATCATCTTTGACAAGAAGCTCCACTCCACCCTATCATAAGCCTTTGACATATCTAATTTTATGAACATTCCTCTATTACCAGATGTTTGCATTGAATGGATTGCCTCCTGATCTAGAACCACACCATCCAAGATATGCCTACCCTCTACAAAACCCCCTTGCTCTAAGGAGATAATGTTATGTAGAAGAGGTTTTAGCCGCTCAACCATTACCTTTGTGATTATTTTATATATGACATTGCATAAGGTAATAGGTCTATAATCTGAAATATGTACCCCCTCCTCCCCTTTTGGAATTAAGGTAATGAAAGTATGATTTAATGCTTTAAGCATTCTTTTACTACCTTTGGACTCCTCTATAACAACCATTACATCCTCCTCCAAGTTATCCCAAAAGGCCTAAAAAAACTCAATTGGAAAGCCATCTGGACCTGGAGTTTTTCCGATGCTCATTCCAAAGACTACATTCTTCAGTTCCTCTCTATCAATGGGTTTAAGTAGGGTCCGATTTTCTTCTTCAGAGATAATAGAGGGTATGACAACAATAACTTCTTTTTGAGCCTCTTCATCTTGCACCATACTTTCCTTAAATAGTTTAGAAAAATAATCCATTGAATGGAAATGCATACCTAGAAGTGTATCAAAGGAGTGTCCGTTCTCACCTTGAAGAGCTTCCATGTTATTCATCTGTCTCCTAGCACAAGTAGTCCGATGGAAAAATTTGGTATTTTTATCACCTTCTAATAACCAAGTGGTTCTTGCTCTCTGTTTCCAGTAGGTCTCCTCTTGGTTGTCAATGTCCTCAACCTTTTTACGCAATGCATCATCCTCTTCTTTGAGCTGCTCTGTAATTGTTCCTTCCCTAAAGTGTTTTTGAACCTCATCCCATCTGGCCACCAATGGAGCTCTTTGGACCTGGAAGTCTGTCTTGTTAGCTTGCCTCCATTGTTTCAGTTGAACTTTGACATAATGAAGTTGTTTGTGGAATCTAAACATTGTTGTCCCATATGTTGGGCGACCTTCTTCCCACCACTGTGGAATTTTCTTTCGAAGTTCCTCTTTTTGTAACCAAAAGTTTTCAAATTTAAATGGTTTGAAATGCTACACTGTCTTGATCCCTCCTTCCAACAAAATGGGAAAGTGATCCGAAACTAGACCCTCCAAAATCTGAAATTTTATATTCCATTTTACCAATGCCTCCTCTGAAACCAAAAAACGATCTAAATTCACCTTCCTGCTATGTGGCTCCCTCCTCTTATTAGTCCAAGTGTAATTGGTTCCAGGGCATTTAATATCCACCAAGTGTAATGCCTGGACTTGGGCAATCATAAGTCAATCTCCTGGGTCCAAAATTGGGGTTCCCCCTTCCTGATCTCTAGAGGATAATTTAGCATTAAAATCCCCAGCAATAATCTAGTATAAATCTTCCCTTGAGACTCTCATGTTATGCACAAACTTTCCATTGATGCATCTGACCATCTAGGTTTTGAGCCCCATAAAAATTTGTGATTAAAACATGTTCAGCTGTGATATTATTTCTAAAAAGTGATGTGAGAACACCCCTCCAAGCTATATGTTCTATTGCAGTCCATTCAAGAGAGTTCCAAAGAGTAACTATCCCCCTTGAGGCACCTTGGGCAGCCACTTCCATATGACCAACACCCCTCCAAATTTTGTTAACTATTTTACACATAAGATCTAACGACATTTTTGTCTCCTAGATAAGCAAAAAATATGTTTTACATTTTTCTAAGAGTCTTCGAACAACAGATAGATGGGTTCTACTGTTTAGACCCCTAACATTCCATGATTGTATAATCATTGGTCACCTTGAGAGCAGTAAAAAACTATTGGCCTCACCGATCCTCTAGTGATCAGTTTGTCTCCTTGAACTGCTATCAATTCCTTATTTTATTTTCTACCCACTCCTTGAGATTTGCTATTTCTTGATCTCTTTTCCACCTGAGTTATCCCTAAAGTTGGCCTTTCTCTGTTCTTTTCTGCTATTCCCATGCTGACATCCTTAATTATTGGCTGCTCTTGGTTATGCACTATCAATGCCCCTGCACTCTCTGACTGCGGTAACTCACTGTACTCAACTAACTATTCTATGATGGGGGGAGATGAAAGAGGAGCTTGAACATGGATGTTATTTTCATTATTCTCATCCACTCCTTCCATGAATTGTTCTTCTTGGTCCATTAGTGTCTTAAATATCTCCTACCTATTGGAGGGCTTGAGTTGGGTTTGCTCTTTACCATATTTTTTCTTTTGCCTTCTCCTTATTTTGGGTTGTTCAAAACCATCTCTCTATGCTTCTTTACCCTGAGAACTATTGATTGGTTCTTTTTTTATTGTTGACTTACCCTCCTTAGGAATATTTGACATTCCTAGAGGAGCATCTATTTTTATGTTCATATTATTTGGGCAAGATCAGGCCAAATGCCCATGTTTGCATCTGAAGGGCAATGCCTCATAATCCATTTGTTGAATCCAAGATATTCCTGCAAGTTCAAGTTCCACCTCTGCCGGTAGAGGCTGGCTAAGATCTATTTCCACACATAATCTTGCATAAATAGTTGTGTTTCCTTCTATTGTGTCTTTGGAAACACCCAAATGTCTTCCAAGGGAATTATCGATAATTTCCAATACCTGCTCACTCCAAAACTCCATTGGAAGTGCATACAAATGGATCCAAACCGGGACAGTAGTGGGTTCAATTTGAGGATCAAATCCCACTCTCCAGGGTTGAACAAATAATCCTGTCGGACCATGATTCCTCTTTTTTGATTCGAAAGCCCTATTTTTCATAACTTAATATCCACTTCCTCATCATGGAAGGTATATGTGGAAATTAACTAATAACCATTGGCACAAAATGACAAATTACTTATCAATCTAATTTACAATTCCTTGTTATAACCCAACCTTAAATGCAGGGTTAACATCATTAAGACCAAAGTGCTTTTTTCGTAAATTAATCTCCAATTATTCATTAGAAAATTAAAGGGATATATGGAAAGGTACTAATTAGAATTGGGAGGAAAATAAAAATTAGTGAAAGCAACCATTAACCTTCCTATAAAAAGGGATAAGTTTTACATGATTACACATGAAAGAAAAAGCATAATTTCATATTTTTTGTATCATGTTCGATGTGATTTTTTTGTATGATTTTTTTGAGTAGACATTGTGACATTTAAAGCAAAAGCATCCTTGAGCCAACATTACATAATATGATTTTTCCCTATGGGAGCTAGATGTTATGATTTTTCTCTACATATGAGCTAGACAATATGATATTAAAAGCAAAAGTAATGTTGACATAATGATATATACCCATGCAATGTATGTGACCCAAGGCCAATCGTGAACTCTCTCTCTCTCTCTCATCTTCGTTGATCTCTCAGTTTATATTTGTGTTTTAGGTAAACACCATTAAAAGTTTGAAGAGCTTTCAATCAATTCTAGGTATCATTATTATATCTTTGGTTTAATATGATATTGTACATTTAACAATGTTTGATCCATGGTAATTATAACTTGTGTAACACATGACAATGCCTAGGTGGTAATTGTAAATGATGGAGAAATTGGAAACATCTACTTACCACCATGCACATTAGGTTGATCCCTATCTGCATGTAGGGGATGATTGTATCATTGAAAATCTTAGCAAATTCATGAATGAAGGCTTGTCCCCATGGAGTGCATGAGGATTTCAAGGTGCTTCTCCCTATTGATAAGTATGGGGATGCCAATTGTAGGGCGTGTCTTCATCCCAAGGATGATATTTCTATGGAATTCATGCCTTCTAGTGTTTGGAAGCAATTTGAAAAGTGGATGACATGACATAATAGTTGAGGGTTAGAAGTTTACCTTCAATAAGAGGGCATTGGTGTTTGTGCAGCCAAAGGCATAGGAATTTTATATAATCCTAGGGGTGCCATGAGTGATGGCAAGCACTTTCTAAGCTATGTAAATAAGTTCAGCAAATCCAAAGAACACATTACAAAATAAGAGTCATCCTATGGTGTCGTATGAAAGGGGAAGTGTTGGGATTAACCTAGATTTTCCCTTGTAATGTATATACCTTCTTATACCTACTAGAATCCTCTACCATGCTGAAGCAAAAACTCCTATTATGTGCATTCATATTTTGTATCTATAAGTACTCAAAAATTGGTAAAAAGTTCATAGTGAAGTCTGACAAGTTAGACAAGGGAAAATTAAGCCATATTTTACCATTGGTTTTTGAAAAAAATACAACTCATTTTTTTTATTAAATCAAATGGGAATGAGAAGTATTTAATATTGTTGTAGCAAATTCTTCAAGGAAGTGTCATACAATATATATATTTTTTGAGCATTTAAAATTTTTAGTAAAACTTGGCTATGTATTTGTTTTGTTCTTCCATGTCTATATTTTTTGTTAGTGGTTGTTTACAGGATAATAGAGGAAACTGTATTTTATGTGTATTTGTTTTACAAGGATCCTAGAGTGGTATCATAGTTATGGCACTAGGATATCACATTCCACACAAATATTTCAATATCAAACCTTTGATTTAGGCATATGAATTATTGAGCTCTTCCAACTTTACAAGTGACCCTAAAAAACTTAACAATTTGGAATTCATGGGATTGTATTTATTGAGGAACACTCAGGGATATAAGTGCATTGAATATGATTCCCCTTAAGTGTCTTCACAAGCTACTTAAGTTTACAAAAAAAAACTAATGAATGATGAGGATTGGTATAATGTGTACTTTATTCCTAAGTAAACTTTGATCATGATAGTTTTAGCCTTGTAAAGTTATCTAATATTTGGATAACTGATTATTTTGTAAATACTAGACCATAAATATTAAGAATATACTAATAAAAATAAACTCACTCACACAAAATACTATAAATAAACAAAAAATCATCAAATAATAAAATAACACTATGCATCAAAACAATCTCACAAAATAACTCAATATCACGGGCCTCTTGGGATAAATCTCCTTCATTATTTTATTAACTTGCAAAAGATATATTTGTACATGGATCCATGTATTTTAAATAAAAGCTTCATGCAACCCTAACCCTAAGCTCAAGAGTTGGATTACATGCAAAATTCCACTCAAGCTAGAATCTTCTACCAAACCTCAGTTACATTTTTGATAACAATCACATTAAATAGCCCCACTTGTCTAGGCGCATTACTTGCCACACACCATTACAAAAGTATTATAACATAACATTATAAGGAGGTCCTCACATTGGAAGTGGATAATTATATAATCAAATAAAAATTACAAAACTATTGTTATGATGGGGTTCTAACATGTCCTTCCCCTTAAAAAATCTTGGTCCTCAAATTTGTAGATGAGGAAACTGGTTTTGAAGTTGTTTGATAATGTGATTTGCATTACCCTTGCTTAGTTGGGGGGGTCAACGGGTACTGAGCATAGAGTCTTGGATTGATTTCATACTCGATAGATTTTATTCTACTGCTAAAATTTGAAAGAAGCTCAATAGAAGATGGTAGTTCTAAGTCAAGGTTGACATTTATGTACATTTTTGCATAAACAATTTGGGACTTGACTTTAGTTGCAGGATCGAAGGCTACAAGATCTTTGATAACCCTAGCAATACCACAAAGAATATCCTCATGCCAAAACTAAATCGGTAATCTAGGAAGCCTGACACAAATCAGGGTAGAGTTGATGCTCTACATCTCAAGGTCAAAGTCATGATATCATCTTTGAATAAAGAGACTTCGTCTACCAAAGAATGAATTACCACCCAAAAGAATTCAACTTAAGTCTTCGACATTATTTATCTTGGTGAATAAATACCCTTTGGGAAGGCTACAAGTTCCATATGCCCATAAGGCTTCCATTTAGCAAAAGCCCACTATTTGAAAAAATTAATGTTGGAACGAGAACCTATAAATTTGTAGATGAGAGAAAATAAATCCTAAGAAACTACTGAGGAAATAATCTTATAAGGGACTCTCAGTTTACCTTGGCTATGAAGCATGTCAAAGAAGACACCTCCAAGAGGGGTTGAAGAGGAGCAAACCTTATCGATAAAATATGGATGAAGGGGAGGGTTGGAGGACCCACCCCAATACCCTCATGAGGCAATGCAATAACAAGATCCTTAGCAAACTTAGAGTCATTTAACCCTAGTAGTTGACCATCAATATCATTAGGTCCAGATATATGAACATAACCCTCGTAGGAGATACCACCTAGACCATATTTTTCAATCAAAAGCTCAAGGGTTTCAATAGACAACCCTAGCAGTTGATCATAAGCGATGTTAGGTCTAGATTTGTTAGTGCAACCCTGGTAAGATAATCCACCTAGACCAGATCCATCAATCAGAAGCTCAGAGGTTTCAACCCTTGGAGGGATTGGAGGAGCAAAATACAGTCCTAGTGGTTGATCATCAACAATGTTAGGTCTATATCCACTAGCTTATACCTCACAAGATATTATATCTAGACCAAATCCATCAATCAAAAGCTCAAGGGATTCAAGCCTTGGAGAGATTGGAGGAGCATACCCAAGGGTCGAGATACCAAGGGAGGAGGAGTTATCCTTCATGTATTTTGTAATGGGTTTTATGGAGTATGGGTCTCCTACTTTAGTAATATACTTGCATATTTTCTCCATCTTCTCCTACCAACTCTCCATGAGGATAATCAATAATGACCTGCAGGGAGCACCTCTTATGCCCAATAATCTACATATTCCTTGCCCATACGAAACACCATGCTCTCTTTCTCTCCTGCTGAGAGCATGTTTCAAACATAAATTATTCTCCAAAATTCTTCAATCGAAATGTTTGTATATAATCTAAAGAAAAGAAAAAACTAGTAATTTTATTGGTCAGCTTCATATTTTAAACATTTTGGTGTTTATTGAAAGATACTTATCTGCTTATTTAACTATGCATGTGCTTTATATGTTTCATCATTTTTATGTAAGTAGTTATGATAATTACTTAACTTATATAATTGTGTGCACATTGTTAGTCTTTATCTTTTTAAGAATTTCTTTTGTAGTTGTTAATTTGTTCATTTTATCATGGCTTTTTGAATGGAGTAAGGGGTGGTCCATTGAACAATACTTATTTGCTTATCCATTGTACATGTATTTGTTTATGAATGACCTATGTGTACGTGGATCATATAAAAAAATAAAGGGAAAACCAATAATTATTTATTGTTTATTTATGATGTTTGCATATTTGAATAATTATGATAATGATTTCTTGTGTATATTTTTTGTTATATTGTATACTTATTTTGATTGGGTTGTTTACATATGCATTTGATTATTTGTGTGTTTACATGATTATGATTATTATTCCACACATGTATTTGTATGTGGATGATGTAGAAAAGAAAACAAAAAAATTATAATTTTTTATTTTTTTGATTGATTGGTGGAACAGGTTTTGAAAGGGTCCCCAAACCTTTTACAAAGAGCAGAAGAAACAAAAAAAGAGACAAAGGACCAAAATAGATGCCCTCAGAAGGACAAAAAGTGAAGGCCTCTCAAAGAGGATGCTAGGAAGACCATCTCCAAAAAAAATCCTAGGGGGAAAGTATAGAGAGGGTCTCCAAAAAAAAGAAAACCACATAACAACAAACCAAAAGTACAAGGTACTAAAACTTGAAGAGATCTACGAAGCAATAAAATAAGAAGACGTCCAAGAAGAGAAATCATCAATCATAATTATCAAGAGCAAGATAAATTGTATGATCCATCTTCTTTGTGTCATCCAACTGATTATTTTACTCATGTACGATGACCTCATCTTGTTGGAGCGAGAAGGAGGTCATATTTGCAACTCTGGTGAAGGCTTTCACTAAATCATGAAGCCTATGAAAGTAAGATTTCCTTGTAATGAACGAAATACAAGATTTCAACTGAGAGTGGTTGGAAGGTTTGGAGCCACTCTGGAGAAATCCTTTTTGGACCATAGACCTTATAGATAAATCCTCTCGTTTGATAACTTTAGGCAAAGGGGTGAATCCTAAAAAAATTCATAGTCATTCTTCATGATAATGGGGGACTTCCCCTTTCCAATTTGAGACTTGGCTAAAGAAGAATGGTGAAGGGCTCTGGATTGACAATAAGAGTTGCATCTTTGACCTTCGGCTCAAATTCAAGGATTTGATTAGTCTTAAGCAAAAAAGGACTAATTTGTTTGTTTACCTTTTAAACCATTTTTTATTGTAAAATATTTATTTCCTTATTTGATTATGTATCTTAATAGTTATAACAAATAATCGTTGTATGTATGTGCTTGATATATCTTGTAGATTTGTATATATTTTTTTTTGTTCTTATGGTTGTGTAATTGTAACAATTATCCATTGTACACATATTGATCCATTTAGTTTTTCAAACAATTTGTTTTTGATTATGAAATATTTATTTATTTTTGATATATAGAAGAATTGATAACAACCTTTCCTTTTTAACACCTAGTCACAAGGTCGAGTCGCATTGCCTCTGATCGTAGTGTCAAATCATGGTGCTACCACTATAATCCCTATATCACCTCGATAAACACGACTCGAAGTGAGGGAGACCCCTAGTGGCTTGAGGTTGGTACCACCCTCATCAAGCTGACGCACATTTAGTAGACTCGGGTCAGACTAATACCTTTGCCCAGATTGGGCATGCCCTCGAGTTTTGAACCTAGGTATCCTTTGGGTAAGTGCCCAACGTCTTACCAATCCACCTAGCCCTTGAGGACTTATTTTTGTGTTTCTTTATTTATATATTTATTTATAGATGATAAGGAAAAGAGAATAAAGTGTTAATAATTTTATTGTTTACAATTTTATTGCTTTAATAATTTGTATTTTTAGTAATTATTCAATGTATATATGTTCTTGGATATTTGAAGGCTTATATAGTTGTAACAATTATCCATTGTATATATATTTGTTAGAAATTATCCATTATACATGTATTTGTGCATGGATGATTTGTTTTTGAATGATATAAAGAAATAAAGGAAAAGCTAGTAATTCTTCAATAAATTTGTTTGTAATGTTTGAGTAATTATGTGTATTTGTTTGTACATTGCATACTCACTTTTATTATGGTGTATACATATAAATTTGGTTATTTATGTGGTTGTATGATAATGCAATAATTCCATGTATCTATTTTTTTGGATGATGCACAAAAGAAAACAAAAAACAATTAAATTGTCTATCTCTTAAACCATTTTTTGTTGTAAAGTATTTATTTGCTTATTTGATTGTGTTTTGGTAGATATAATAAATATTCATTTAATGTGTGCTTGTTATATCTTTTTTTTTTATTTGTGGAAAACATCCTAAAAGGGATGCCACTTTCGAGTAAGACCCAAGGAGGCAAGGGTATCCATTCCGCCAAAAACGCCCAGGACTCGGACCTGGCCTACCACATTTTACATACTCAAGGAGCAAAAAAACACACAAAACCAATTTAAAAATAAGTAAATAACAACAAAAATAATAAAATAAAATAAAAAAATGCTCCTTGAGTGTGTCAAAAACAAAAGCACAACCAAACACGCACAATAAGATAAAAGAAATCACAACACGAACCACATAGAAAAACACAAGAACCACATAACAAAACACAAACAAGACAAAAACAACAGAACACTACAAAGACATAACCAAAAAAAAAACATGAAAAATAAACACAACCAAAACCTAAAAAATTAAAAAAATAAAATAAAAAACAACCAACAACATACAATAAACAAAAACAAAAAACATAGAAAACACTCACACATAAAAACATGAATTAACACAAACAAAGAGAAACACAAGAACAAGAACGAAAAAAACACAAGAACAATAACAAAAAACATAACAAAAAAAAAACACAAAACAACAAAAACACAAGAACAACAAAAAACAACACAAAGAACACAAAAACAAAACAAAACAAAAGAACCCACCCACCTTAAAAAACTAAAAAAAAAAAGAAAAAAAAAAAATGAACATAACAATGACCTATCTAGACCAGAAGACTATTAAGGCAAGAATCAACAGAGAAAAAAAAATAAAGAATAGAATGAGATAGGGAACTAAAAAAAATTGAAAACCAAAGAGAAGCAAAAAAAAAAAAACAAGAAGAAACTAGGTACCTTCAGAATTGGAGCCATCCAAAGAAATGATAGAAAGAAGAGTTTCCCTAATTTGAGAAGCCCACCATCTAGGAGGGTGGCCATAACAAGTAAGATCACCTTTGTCCAAAGCCCAATTAGCTAAAGCATCATCACTCTTGTTTTGATCTTTGACCACATGATTGTAATCAACTTTCAAAAATCCCATATGGATTAATTGAATCTTCTCAATAATTCTTTTTATTCTCCAATCCACCTTATGATTCTTAGAAGGAGTCTTCAATAGATTAATCATAAGTTGAGAGTCAGACTCAACTAAAACCTTTTCCCATCCAACCTTAGTAGCCTCCTAAAGACCTCTGAGGATACCATACCCCTCAACAAGGTTATTGGAAAGAATACCCAAATTTTCAGCAAAAGTAAAAACTAGGGAGCCATCTGAAAGTCTACCAATTCCTCCCACACTGGATTTTCCAGGGTTCCCTCTAGAGGCTCCATCAGTATTGACTTTTCCAAAATCCTTAGGAGGAGGTTGCCAATTTCTTGTCCTATCCATCTTACTAATACTCACATTCCCTTTAAGTTGGTTTCCCTTAGAATATTTAATCTTCAATATTTGCATCACTTGATCCCATATTTGGTGGGAGTTTTGGGGGTGATTAAGGAGTTGATGGACTGATTCAACTAAGTTGGATATGGTCTTTTGCCAAATATAGTGAATATCCTTCATATCTTGATTAAAAATTAGGTTGTTCCTTTCATTCCAAATATTCCAAAGAAGAATGGTAGAACCCATCCAAACTAATTGCCTAATAAAATTATCAACACCCTCTTGATTAGGCCAATCCCTCCAAAGCTGTTCAAAAGTAAAAAAAATGGACCATTGTAAGCCAAGTAAAGTGGTCATTCTCCTCCATAGATCAGAGGCTAAAGTACAAATAAAAATATGGTTGAGAGTTTCTACATTATCTTCACACATTTCACATCTAAAAGGGCCATGAAAACCACACTTCATAAGTTGCTCACCAGTAAGCACCCTACGATGCAATAAAAGCCAATTAAAGAACCTCACCTTAGGCCAGAGCTTTTGATCCCACAATTGAGAAAAGATGTTAGAAGAATGGTTGGGATTATTATGGCATAAGGTCAAATAACCTTGAGCAATTGAATACTCACCCTTAGTAGTGTTGTTCCATCCAAAATAATATTTTTCATGGGACCAAGAGAGGGATCTCATATGAAGGATGCCTTGGATATCTTGTCTTTGCCTTTCTGGGATTTGAATAGGCCAGTCCTCAATAGGGATCCAATATCTACCAACCTTTGAATTACTAGTATGGTATCGACAGTAATTAGCCACCTTTATCCAGTTAGCTCATGTGTGCTTGTTATATATTGTATTTTATATTTGTATATATATTTTTATTCTTATCATTGTCTAATTCTAACAATTATCCAATGTATATTTACTGCTCCATTTTATTTTTCAATTATTTATTTTCAATTATGAAATATTTATTTAGGTTTGTCTTTGTTTATTTATATTTTTATTTATAGACGATATGAAAAAGAGAGTGAAGATATAATAATTTTATTGTTTTAATCATTTGTATTTTATCCATTATTCAATGTGTATGTTTAATGGTAGAGACATTGAAACTTTGAATAGTCTTAGGTTCGAATCTTGTGGATGGTATGATTGTAAACCATATTTTAGTAACTTAAATATAGATGGTGTATTATTCTTAGGTGAGAAAAAGTGAAGGTCATTTCTGATTCAAAGTTTCAATGATCGAAAGGCCAACAAGGTTAAATTCTAAAAGATTAGAAGTTTATAAGGTCCAATACAAAAGGAAAAATAAAAGCTTCAATATGGAGGTCCAGCATTCAAAAGTATTGCAGTCATAAAATATTCCAAAGTTGGATGGTGAAGAAAACTTCTAAAGAGAAGGCAGTGTACCCTAAAAATATAATATGTGCTGAGGTGTGTAATCTTCTAGAAAGTATTGTCCTTTTCTAAAAAAGGAATATTGCATGTATCTTAGAAGCACAATAGTAAAAAAAAAACCAAAACAAGGCCACTCTTGAATTTGAATCATTCAAGGTAGAATTCTTCCATGCCCAGATTGTGCAGATTCCCAAAATAGGGTAGTTGGAAATAATGGTGGTAGTTTCACCTCCAAAGACTCATAACCATTCAACATTTATAATTCCAATTGTAAAGACCTTGGGAGGATTGACAACTCGAGATATGACTCAACTTCATAAGAAAAAATCATATTGAAATATTTGCATGATTTTTGAAGGTAAAATCCTCCTCTTTGTAAACTATAAATAATAGTGTTAGCTTTCAAAATGATAGATAAGTTTGTATTTGTACTCATTTGTAAGCTTTCCTTTTATTTATTTATATAGAGCAATTGGTTCCTTAGTGACTTGTGGGAAAATCAAACCCTTGCTCCTAGCACAATCTTTGCAAAAGCTAATTACACACACACATATATATAGAGAGAGGCTTGCATAATTTTTTATACTAGCCATATGTGGTATTTTTGCAAACCTATTTCTATTTGTATGTGTTTATAGTTTTTATTTGTTTTGGATTTTATTGATATATGTGTGAGGGGACAACATAAAATTTTGTACTAGCAATCTATGGCTATCCTATAAACTTGTCTCTTTATATGTGTGTATGTTGTTGACTCTCAACTGTGCATAACTATGTCGAGGAGAGGAAGAGTTCATCACATGAACATAGTGTTCAGGCTTGTTGTACATGGATATCTTAGTGTATCTTTCAACATATTACCATCCTATTGTAGATAAATATATTAGAAGATCTTTCGACTCATCACCATCCTTTTTTTGAAGTGTTCACCACTAGCACATAGCGTTCAAGCCTATTTTGCAAGGATATTTTAGTGAATATTTTGACCCATACCACCATTTTTCTTTTGTTGAGTTTAAATTTTAGTTTTATCTTGCATCCATTTTCCTCGTGAGTTTAATTGCATCTAGATATCACATACTAACAAGCAATCAACCTTGTAAAAACTCCTAGAGGCCCCTAGTTGATTTGAATCTCATGCATTTGGTTTTGGCCCTACTATGTAACTCTATACAAGGCACAATTATTTTGAATAGGACAATCAGATAGGATAATGACATTCCCAATGAGATCCTAATAAAATATAATTGGTTCCATAATCACAAGCAATAAGTTAGACCTAGACTTAGGATCTTTGCTTATATTCACTTGTTGAAGCTCCTCTAACTAACTTAGTGACTCTATTGCACAACAAACCTCAAAAGAAGCTGCTATTAAAGATATTAGATTGAAGTTCCAATAAAGGCCTCAATCTACTTGCTTTTGAGAAGCACAAGTTAAATTCATATAGTTCTCAAAATCACTGCTAAAAATCCTACCAAAATACACTAGTGAAGGCCCAACGTCCCCATTGGAGCACTTATAAGAGATGGTCTTCATCATAGTTATGCATAGTGGTGAATATTCACAAATTGGGCAAATATTAGGATTTCTAAAATTTAAAATTGGAAAATATGATGACCCTAGACATCGGCCAATTCACTTGAAATTTGAAGGACCAATTTTTCTCAGGGTCAATTCACCACAATATATATCCAAACATAGGTATAATTGCACTCATTGGAAAGCTCTTTTAAAGCCTGACCTAATGGTGGTATTTTTATGAAGTTATAAGGTGATTTAATAGGTCAAAATTTACCCCAAATATGACTTACTTTTTAGGGCTTCAAATGCCCAAATTTTGGTGTGAATATGATTGATTTGATTTGCTTAGGATTTACCTTGATTCACCTTAATTTCGATTAGAATTCACCTTTTTTTTGTAGACACCCAAAAGTCGTACATGTCTACTTCTACGTAATTGTAGATCTATTCGGACACTTTTAGGTTTACATAGACCATCCTAGACCCTTCTAGGATATTATAGACAAATGTAGACCAATGTAGACCATTTTAGACTATTCTAGACCAACGTAGACTGCTCTAGATTAGCGTAGATCACTCTAGACAATCGTAGACCTATGTAGACCATATCATTGGCCTATAGGTATGAAACCCTACTAAACTACACAATTCATGTCCTAACCACCTTCTATCTATCAAGAGATCACCTAACATCTCCCTAAGGCAACCTAAGCCCTTTCCTACACTTAATTAGGACCCCATGGGACTATTACTTTCCAAAACTCCTAATTAAGTTAATTGAATTTTTAATTGTAAAGTCATTTTTCACTTAAGTGTAATTTATGACTTAAAAAGTTTAATTAGGATCCTAAACCTAAATTAGTCCTAATTATTCCCTCACACATGTGTGCACCCACTTAGTTAGGATATTTAGGGAAACCCTAACCTAACCTAGGATCTAACTAACCCTAGTCATCCCTAATCTCTCCTCACACATGTGTGAGGATGAGATATTTCTCTAGGCCATGAGGATTTGACACCTAGTCAAAACCCTAACCTAACTCTAGCATGGAGTGACCCTAAGGGTTGGTCTATCTAACCCCTTCTCTTGACCTCATATTTACCTATAAATAGAGGGTCACCCTCTCTCATTATCTCTCTACCTTTTAGCTAACCTATAGAAACTCTGCCAAAAATTTCACTAGAAATTCTTCTTTTGATTGTGGATGGTACAAATAACATCTAAGCATCCCAAGAGCCCATCTAGACAAAGGATCTCCACCAGAAGGCACCTACATTTGGGTTCACCACTTGAACTATGAACCCAAGTTTTAGATCACCCCTACCCTGCGAGTTGACCGTACAATTGATCTACAACAACAAAAACCTCAAGTAACCTTTCATGTTTTTATAGCATTTACACTTCATTTTTGGCTTTTTTTTCATATTTTTAATGTCATTTTATCTTCATCAATATGGGGTCTAATCCATGACAGGCCCCCAAGTGAGCTAACGCCATTTTGCAGGTCATCCAATAGTAGCAAACACACATTTCAATAGCAAATATAGCAGTAGTAACAACACACAATGGTGGCTCACACGTATTAAATACCACCTACATTCGAGGGGTCCCAAGAGAAAACATCAGAGTGTTTTGCATCTTGTTGAGAAAGAAAAGGAGATTCACCATAAATCTTGTATCAAATTCTTAATAAAATGAGTTGAAAGTAATTTTGAGCATTTTAATTGATTATGGTTAATTTGCTTGATCAAATGGTAGCCTTTGGTATGCTTCATTTTGACACGCCTAACGAAACCACCCAAGCAGAATCGCACCTTACCTAAAGGTTTGAGCACTAGAACCATGTTAGATACCCATTTGGGATAGTCGATGGGTTGAATAAAATCTACATCAAGGAGATTTTGTAGCTCGAATTTGACTAACAAAGAAACCATAGGGTGCATACATCGTAGTTTTTGTTGGATATGCTTAATATCTTTATCTAGTGTAATATTATGAACTACTAAATATGGGTCAAGTCTTAGCATATCTTTGTAGAACCAGGAAAATACCTTGATGTATTATTTAAGGAAGGTAGTGAATAGCATGTGTTCTTCAGGTGAGAGGTCGATAATGAGTTTGACAATATGAGGGTTGTCAAGATCATCACCAATATTAACATCGATGGTTTCTTCTATCAACATGTAGAAACCATCACGAAGTTGCTCTAGAATAGGAATGAGGTGCAGGTCATCGATGACTTCAGGTATGTCATATTCATCATATAAATATATGTTCATGTGATGAATACATGGGATGTGAGGTGAATTTTATGATGATAGATCATTTTTTGCATCTATAATGTGTGGTGATAATAGGAAGTTGTGTGGAGAAGTCATTGAAGGAATGTGAGTTAGGTCAATGAAATTCAGGTTGGGTTGTTGTCTTGATTTTTGTGAGATGTGTATCATAGTGGCACAAAGAGGTCCACGTCAACCATGTTAATGTAAGTGATGGAAGAATTTGACAGTGATGAATCTAATGATAAATATTCATGAGTTTGTGAGCATCAAAAAATGTGTAACGATGGATGCAAGACAATGGGTGGTGATCGATGTCATGTTATGGATTACCAGAGCTAGTGACACATGTGTGAGGGTCTAGCCAGATATGTTGGCAACAAAGGGGGAGGTATGATGTTGCACTATGGGGCTTCAAATGTGATGAACAATGTAAAAAATTGATTAACTAGTCTGTTGATGCAACATGAGGACGTGTCATCTGAGGAAGGGACTTCATAAAAGAATTCTAAGGGAACTGTGATCCTAGAGTAGGAATATGAGTTCTTTTCAAAGAGGTCCATATCGACATATTCTTCTAAGGTGTGCATAGGAGGTGGCATGGGATGTAAGGAGAGATCTTGTAGTTCATCCTTGACTATATGGATAGTTGTGGACCGGTATCCTAGACCTGATTTGTCTGTGGATAGTTAGACATGAGGATTTATAGGTGCACGTAACCATTTTTTGTAATATCCTAGCCTAAATCCATGCCAATGAAAGCATTGGAGATAATGCAATGTGAATTAGAGGTTGGACATGTGATCTAACGTACCACAAAAATTGGACTACAATGGTGGAGAGACGATAGGCAGGAGTGAAGAATAAATGCTTGTATACACAAATTTGGTATAATTTTTTGGGTAAACTAACCATACGACTATACCAATGGTAAGTACCAAAGTGAATGGGTGAACAAAGTCACGGGTAGAGTAGATCATAGGCATACATAAATAATCATCGTGGACACTATAGTCATCGATATCAGTGTTTGTATTGAATATAGAAACCTGGGGTGATGTATGCATAGGTTAATGAGGTGGTGAGTTTAAATCAGATGATGATGATGTAAGCTAGGAATATCGAGTGGTGGCCATGGATGATTGAAATAATTGGTCATCAATACGGGTAGCTCGTTGCTCCCAATCATGGCATTCAATAGTCATAGATGGGATGGGATGGTAATCATGTGGGAACTAGGAGGGAGGAGGAGTAGGTGTTGGTGGTAACTTACGAGGGGATGTGAATGATCGAGATCACAGGTGAAAAGGGAGTGGTGGCGTTTGCAGTTTAGGTAAGAGAGGAGGTTTCATAAAGGAATATGGATGCAAGATGGGCGTTGATGACAGTGAAGATGACAAGCATGTCGTTGATATGGATTATGGATTTGTATATGATAAGGGTTGTGAAGATGGTGGAGGCCACAAAGAATGGTAGAAGGATGGGGTGCTATATTAGAAGATGATGGTGGCATGGACATTGATGGTTGTGAGTGCGTAGATGTCTTGGATGAAGATTGTAGTAAAGGCACTAGTGAGGGAGGAGGTATGAATACTCCTGGTGGGTGAGGATTCCATATGGGAAGGACCTATGTCATGGATGAAGAAGGTCCAGGTGGGAGATATGCGATGTTGCATAATTTGAAAGGGTCCTTGTCGATAGGAACACAATGGACAATCCAGTTGGAGATGTATTTAAGACAATGGTGCAATATAGATGGTACACACTACATATCTCTAATCCATGGATGTCCAAGAGAGATATTATATTGCATTTCACCTTGTATAACATGAAATAGAATCAAAATTGTATGTACATTGACACAAAATCTCGATTGATAAGCTTGGGATGTTGGATACGTAAGCTATGAAGGATGTCAAGGCTCGAACGTGGGTAGGTAGCTCAAAGTTAGAATTTGAAATGAAGGAGGTGGAGGCAACTAAAAGGGAGGCATAGATGAGGATGGACTGGAAGAGGGTGTATCGTACAATCTCGATGGATGAGATGTAGGTGGTAGTGATGATGGGGATGGGATATAGGTTTTCATGGTAGGAACTTGGGGAGGTGGTGTGGTGAATGTATTCACACCGACTTGAGAAGATAAATTTTGTTGATGTTGTGGATATTATTTTTTTTGGGATTGTAGAGGTGGTTGTGATGCAACCTCAAACAATGGGAAAAAGGATTGTTGAGGAAGGAGCGTGGTGATGCTTCCTCTATGTATTGATATGTTGAAGTGGGTGGGGCCTGTTGTTGTTGTAGTGGAGGCTATTCTAAAGGGGATGCACATGCATTCATGATAGAGATAGATGGGTATGAAACCATCCCTATAGTAGGGGCGAATGACACAATATTTATACGGGTGCAATTGAGTAATGAAGAATCACTCTCAAAAAGGGATTGAGCTAGGTTTTGGAAAAAGGGATGAGCGAAGGTAGGGGATGTGGGATGAACTTCCTCATCAAAAATGAGGGAAGGAGGTGGATGTCCTGGTGCCATATAGATAATGTAATCATAAAATGTGGTAGAAGGATGAGGTGATGGTGAATGGGAAAGGAGTGGATGATCCTCCTTAGATGATGTGGCAAAAATAACTTTGAATGTAGAGGCCTCACCATGAGACATAGTACTGAATGGGTCTAGTCCTGCGAAGAGGTCTACTATGAGCGTAGGCTTACCCTTTGTGGCTAAAGGGGGAAGGATGGACTGGCTGGAAGAAGCACTAGTCACTTATTCCTCAAGGCATGCTTGCTCATGTGCCTAGTTGTGGGTGAAAATAAGCATGGTTTCTTTTATGAGAAATTGGTTCTCAAAATTATACAAAAATAGAAATTTGGTGTTTTGGGTATAATTTGTGTGGTTTTTTTATGCAACCCAATAATACTTGTGAGGTTTCTATATCTAAAAACTAAAATCATAGCTTGAGGGGTGATATAAATAGTGAATTTGCAATGCAGGGGGTGAATTGGACTATGAATGTGAAAAAGACATAAATTTAAAATGACAGACTGCTAACAATCCCTAGGTGGGCTACTAACAGTCCCCAATTTTTGTGAGCATGCAAATAGCTTAAAAATTGGAGTCAGTTCTAAATGCAGATAATTAAAAGTGTTCCTTAGTTTAGTGTTTTTTGATGTTAGAATATCCTAGGAAGTATCATAGGTAGTGAGGTGAAATTCTAGATAAAACATGGATATTTTAAGCACAAAACCTTCTGCAACGTCCAAAGATGCAAAAAATAGAATAATTCTTCAACAGGCGAATGGTGATCTGTATGGAAGGTGTAGTAAAATGATAGCCTATAGGAGGAGAACTCAAAATGCTAAAATAAATTCACTATATCCTCTCATGAGAAGAGGCGGTATTGTCTAAGACCGACTATCGACATACCCATGATTTCGCTTCACCCTCGGGTGAGATTAGTTAGTAACAACAGTTACCATATTTACTGATTATGTAAAGCCTCGTTAATGAAGGTGTCTAATCCTATCCCACTTTGAAAGCTCCTTCTAGTGATGAATTTCAAAAGACCAATATCAAAAGTAGGGGATTTTCTAGTGATGAAGTCCAAAAAAACACTCCTATGAGATTACTAGGTGTCTAGGGGGGTGAGTTAGTGAAGGGTAAGACTCCTACCTAATAAGTCTCAAGTGATGAATTGGGGATGAAATCCAATCTTACCACTGTATGTACCACGTGAGTGTGTGGGTTTAAGTTGTTTAGCGATGATGTGAAAGTAAAGTGCAACTAATTAAATGCATTTTTGAAAATAAATCTAGGTCTAGATGCATCTTTTGAAAATAAACTAAGTGTCTAATTTCCTTTTTGAAAAATAGAATCTAATCTTAGATGCCTTTCTGAAAAGAAAACTGATCTAGGAAAGTGCGGGAACAAGCAAACTAGAATACATGAGAAGGAATATGAACTATATACATGTATTAGAAAGAATTGCAAGTTCTACTTTAGATGTTTGTGTAAAGACAATGCAAGTTACCTTGAGGGTTTGGAAAGTGATAAAAATTCCTTAACCTAGATGTGTTGTGAAAAGGAATGCAATTGATGTGAGAAGAATTTAGCAATTCTATTGTTAGAATCAATGCTTGAAAGGAGAAGCAAATTGGAAATGCCTTTTTGAAGAGAACAAAGAAATTTGTAGGGTGATGTAAAAGTGATTTTGAATCTAACCCTAGATGCAAATTTGAAGAGAAATTTTTGAATAATGTAAAATGTGATTTGTCAGTTTGAATTGGGACAAAAACCTGAAATCTAATCTTACATGTGGATGCAAAGAAAAGCTTACCATAAAACTTGAAAAGCGATTAAGAAAGACATTAAGCAATTTATAAAATTCTATTCTAATTATTTATGAAAGTAATTCTAAAAATGAAATATTCTAACTATATTTTTATCAATTTGAAACCCTAATTTATTGTGTTTGAATTACGATTTTTGATGAACTATCACATTTGTTAGAAAACTAGTTTTGCAAATAAATGATATCACAAATAGTTCTAAGGGGAATACCTGTGTTCTAAAGTGAAATTTGACTTTTCTGAAGTCCTTGCTATGACTCCTTGCTATTTTGGGGTCTATATAGTAGTTTTGTCAAAAATCACAAGTCGAGGGGTGATCTAACCCTGGATTCGTAGGTCGAGGAGCAAACCATATTTTGGAGCCTAAAAATCCTATTCTGCTGACTTGAGAGGTGTCTCAGGGTTTTAGGGATCTTATAAAAGTCATAGAAAATAAAAATTATATTAGATTTATAGTAAAATAACCTAATATAACCTATTGTGGGTGGTCCCATGGGGTGTGCCAGAATGAAGTGTACCAAAGTCTACCATTTGATCAAGCAAATTAACCATAACAAATTAAAATGCTCAAAAATGCTTTCAACTCATTTTATTAAGAATTTGATACAAGATTACAAGATGAATCTCCTTTTCTTTCTCAATAAGATGCAAAACACTCTGATGGTTTCTCTTGGGACCCCTTGAATGTAGGCAAGCTTTAATGCGTGTTAGCCACCGTTGTGTGTTGTTGATGCTACTATGTTGCTATTAAAATGTGTATTTTATACTATTGGAGGACTTGCAAAATGGTGTTAGCTCGTTTGGTGGTCTATCATGGATCAGGACCCATATTGATGAAGATAAAATGACATTAAAAACATGAAACAAAGCCAAAAATGAAGTGTAAATACTATAAAAACATGAAAGAAAGGTTACTTGAAGTTTTATTGTTGTAGATCAGCTGTACAGTCAACTCATAGGGTAGGGGAAATCTAGAACTTGGGTTCATAGGTTAGGGGGTGAACCCAAATGTAGGTCTCTTCTGGTGGATATACTTTGTCTGGATGGGCTCTTGGGATGCTTAGATGTTGTTTGTACTGTCCACAATCAGAAGAAGGGTTTCTGGTAGGATTTTGGTAGAGTTTCTATAAGTTATCTAAAAGGGAGAGAGAAATAATGAGAGGGGGGACCCTCTATTTATAAGGAAAAATGAGGTTAGGAGAAATGGTTAGATACACCAACCCTTAGGGTCACTCCATGCTGGAGTTAGGTTACGATTTTGACTAGGTGTCCAATCCTCATGGCCTAAGGAAATATATCATCCTCACACATGTGTGAGGAGAGACTAGGGATGGGTACGATAAGTTAGATCCTAGGTTAGGTTAGGATTTCCCTAAATATCCTAACTAAGTGGGTGCACACATGTGTGGGGGAATAATTAGGACTAATTTGGGTTTAGGATCCTAATTAACCTTTTTAAGCATCAAGTAAACTTAAGTGAAAAGTGACTTTACAATTAAAAATTCAATTAACACCACCCCCTTTTCGCCTATCCACTCCCTCACCATCTCCCTTCCATTGTACACCATGGAAAACAACTTTATTGAGCCCATATCCTTTGCTTGTGACCCTATGGTGGAAAATATTCTCCAAGATAGACACTTCTTCCCATTCCTCCACATGTTTTCTAGAGACGAGCTTGATATCACGTGTGCCTTCCTTGAGACCTAGTATAATGGTGTTGTTACTATGCATGGTAGGAGCTTCAGGGTTGACGTTCACCTACTGTCTTCCATCATTGGCCAAAACCCTGAAGGTCATTCCATCCATAGGCATAAACATAATTGGGAAGTTGAGCTTATCGAGTTTAAAGGAAACAAGAAAATCCTCAAGAATGCTAAGAGCCCTGGGATCTATATGAGTGACCTGAACTCCCCCTTGGGACGTAGTGATGAAGCCCATCATGGAATTCATCACTGTTGATAATCCTGATAAACTTCTCAAAACCTACCATTTGGCTTTCATAAACCATTTTCGGGACATTAATCCTCTCAGTATCCCCCTCTTCCTATTCAATTCCATGAAAAAATTCATTACTTCTTTTAGGAATAAGATGAGCCATGACCTTCATCGCCATCAGGGTTTATACAAGGTCATCTACACCTAGGTCTTGGCAAACAGTCCCAAACCCAATCCTATTATTCCCAACCCTACTAAGCCTATAGGGTCCTTGGATCGCCTCACCCTAGCATATAAAAAGAGAAAATCCATTGAAGATGTCATATAATTGAGGGCCAAGAAGAGCATCAAATTTCATAGCGCGAAGGATTCTGTTAGTAAGTCTACCCGACTTCAAAACTTGGTAGCTAAGTGCAACGTCATTGAGATCAAGAACGAGGAAGAGGAAAATGAAGATGAAACCAAGAACCTAAAAGAGTTCATCATCTTGTCCACCACTTCTATGATGAATGTGATGGTTAACTCTATGATGGACATCTAGGAAGGTTTGCAAAAACTATTTTTTGGTGGGTAGACTAGCCAGGAGGTTTATGGAGGGTCCAAAGCAGAGAAATTTGTTGTTAAAGAGGAGCCTAAGGATGGCAAGCCCAAGACCACTGATAATGAGGATACCAAGGATGAGGATAAGACCTCATATGAGGACTTTTTTCCTTTTATCCATGTTTTTTGTTTCTAAGGCTACCTTGTGTGAATCCTGGTCTCTTTTGGATAATAGATCCTTTTTGATTTTATGCTTTCCCAGCGTGGAGGCCTTTAGTTCTTCAGTTATAGTTTTCGTGTTTTAGGTTATGTCCTGTATCTCAGTGTCCTCAAGTCTAAGGCTGTGACCTCAATTTTTTGTTTCTTTCTATTGTATTTGGGTCCTTAAGCCCAAGGCTGTGTCCTCAGTTGTGGCTCTTGATAGTCTAAAGTTTGTATGGGGTCAAAGGTGCATCCTTCATCATGTTACAACTTTTCTTGTTGGTTTTATAGCAATGTTAAGGGATCCTTAAAACCCTTTCAGTAATATAAACTTTTAATTTACCAAAAAAAAAATTAATTAACTTAATTAGGAATTTTAGGAAGTAATAGTCTTGTGGGGTCTTAATTAAGTGTAGGAAAGGGTTTAGGTTACCTTAGGGAGCTGTTAGGTGACATCTTGATAGATAGAAGATGGTTAGGATACAAATTGTGTAGTTTAGTAGGGTTTCGTGCCTATAGGCCAATGAGATGGCCTACATAGGTCTACTATAGTCTAGAGTGGTTTACATTGATCTAGAACGGTCTACGCTGGTCTAGAGTAGTCTACAGTGGTCTATACTGGTCTACAATAGCCTAGAGGGGTCTAGGATGGTCTATGTAAACCTAGAAGTGTTCGTATAGATCTACAATTATGTAGAAGTAGACATGTGCGAATTTTGGTTGTCTACAAAAAAATGGTGAACCCTAATCAAAATCAAGGTGAATCCTAAGAAAATCAAATCAATCATCTTCACACCAAAATTTGGGGCATTTGAAGCCCTAAAAAGTAAGGTCATATTTGGGGTAAATTTTGACCTATTAAATCACCTTATAACTTCATAAAAACACCACCATTAGATCAGGCTTTAAAATAGCTTTCCAATGAGTACAACTATGCCTATGTTTGGTTATATATTGTGGTGAATTGACCTTAAGAAAAAATTAGTCCTTCAAATTTTAAGTGAATTAGCCAATATAAAGGGTCCTCATATTTGCCAATTTTCAATATTAGAAATCCTAATATTTGCCCAATTTGTGAATATTCACCACTGTGCATAACTACGATGAATACCATCTCTTATAAGTGCTCCAATGGGGACGTTGGGCCTTCACTAGTGTATTTTGGTAGGATTTTCAGCAGTTATTTTGAGAACTAGATGAATTTAACTTGTGCTTCTCAAAAGAAGGTATATTGAGGCCTTTATTGGAACTTCAATCTAATATCTTCAATAGAAACTTCTTTTGATGTTTGTTGTGCAATAGAGTCACTAAGTGAGTTAGAGGAGCCTCAACAAGTGAATATAAGCAAAGATCCTAACCAAGTCTAGGCCTAACTTATTGCTTTTGATTATGGAACCAATTATATTTCATTAGGGTCCCATTAGGAATGTCATTAAACTATTATCCTCTTTGATTGTCCTATTCAAAATAATCATGCCTTGTGTGGAGTGACATAGTAGGGCCAAAACCAAAAGCATGAGATTCAATTCAACTGGGGGCCTCTAGGAGTTTTTACAAGGTTGATTCCTTGTTAGGATGTGATATCTAGATGCAATTAAACTCACGAGAAAAGAGATGCAAGATAAAACTAAAATTAAAACTCAACAAAATAAAAAGGGTGGTATGGGTCACAAGATTCGCTAAAATCTCCGTGCACAACAGGCTTGAATGCAATGTGCTAGTGGTGAACACTTCATAAAAAGGATGGTGATGTGTCAAAATATTCGCTAATATCTTTTTGTACATTATGATGTTAATGTGTTGAAATATACACTAAGATCTCCCTATACAACAAGCTTGAACGTTATGTTCCTATGGTGAACTCTTCATCTCCTCGATATAGTTATGCACAATCGAGAGTCAACAACATACACATATATAAAGAGGTAAGTTTATAGTATATCCATAGATTGCTAGTCCAAAATTTGATGCAGTCCCCTCATACACATCAAAAAAATCCAAAACAAATAAAAACTATAAACACATACAAATAGAAATGGGTTTGCAAAAATGCCACAAATGGCTAGTCTAGAAATTGATGCAAGCCTCTCTCTATATATATGTATGTGTGTGCAATTAGCTTTTGCAAATATTGTGCTAGGAGCGAGGGTTTGATTTTCCCACAAGTCACTGAGGAACCAATTGCTCTATAGAAAGAAATAAAAGGAAAGCTTACAAATGACTATAAATACAAACTTGTCTATCATTTTCAAAGCGAACACTATTATTTATAGTTTACAAAGAGGAGGATTTTACCTCCAAAACTCATGCCAAGATTTCAATATGATTGTTGCTTATGAATTTGAGTCATGTCTCGAGTATGTCTCGAGTTGTCAGTCCTTCCAGGGTCTTTACAATTGGAATTATAAATGTTGAATGGTTATGAGTCTTTGGATGTGAAACTACCACCATTATGTTCAACTACCCTATTTTGGAAATCTACACAATCTGGGTATGGAAGATTTCTACCTTGAATGCTTCAAATTCAAGAGTGGTCTTGTTTTGGCTTGTTTTTTACTATTGTTCTTCTGAGATATATGCAACATTCCTTTTGCAGAAAAGGACAATACTTTCTAGAATATTACACACCTTAGCACATATTATAACCTTATCTTTAGAATTTTTCTTCACCATCCAACTTTGGAACATTTTATGACCTCAAGACTTCTAAATTTTGGACCTCCATATTGAAGAATTTATTTTCCCTTTTGTATTGGACCTTATAAACTTCTAATATTTTAGAATTTAACCTTGTTGGCCTTTCGATCGTTGGAAATTTGAATCAGAAATTACCTTCACTTATTCTCACCTAAGAACGATACACCAACTATATTTAAGTTACTAAAAAATAGTTTACAATCATACCATCCACAAGATTCGAACCTAAGACTATTCAAAGTTTCAATGTCTCTACCATTAAACATACACATTTTATAATGGGTAAAATACAAATGATTAAAACAATAAAATTATTATCTCTTCATTATTTTTTTCATATAATCTATAAATAAAAATATAAATAAACAAAGACAAACCTAAATAAATATTTCATAATAAAAAACAAATAATTGAAAAACAAAATGGAGCAATAAATATACATTGGATAATTGTTAAAATTAGACAAGGATAAAAATAACAAAAAATATATACAAATGTACAATACAAGTTATAACAAGCACACATATAATGAATATTTATTATGTCTACCAAAACACAATCAAATAAGCAAATAAATACTTTATAGTAAAAAATGGTTTAAGAGATAGACAATATAGTTGTTTTTTGTTTTCTTTTGTACATCATACAAAAAAATAGATACATGGAATTATTGCATTATCATACAACCACATAAATAACCAAATTTATATGCATACACCATAAAAAAATGAGTATGCAATGTACAAACAAATACACATAATTACTCAAACATTACAAACAAATTTATTTAAGAATTACTAGTTTTTCCTTTATTTATTTATATTATTCACAAACAAATCAACCATGTACAAATACATGTATAATGGATAATTTTTAACAAATATATATAATATGGATAATTGATACAACTATGTAAGCCTATATCCAAGAATATATAGACATTGAATAATTGCTGAAATACAAACGATTAAAGCAATAAAATTGTAAATAATAAAATTGTAAACAATAAAATTATTACTACCTCATTCTCTTTTCCTTATCATCTATAAATAAATATATAAATAAAAAAACACAAAAATAATTCGTCAAGGGCTAGGTGGATTGGTAAGACGTTGGGCACTTACCTAAAGGAGACCTAGGTTCAAACCTTGGGGGTATGCCCAATCTGGGCAAAGGTATTAGTCTGACCTGAGTCTACTAAGTGTGCATCAACTTGATGAGGGTGGTACCAACCTCAATCCCCCAAGGGTCTCCCTCACTTCGGATCGTGTTTACCGAGGTGATATAAGGGTTATAGTGGTAGCACCATGATTTGACGCTATGATCAGAGGCAATGTGACTTGACCTTGTGACTAGGTGTTAAAAAGGAAAGGTTGTTATCGATTCTTCTATGTATCAAAAATAAATAAATATTTCATAATCGAAAACAAATTGTTGAAAACAAAAATGGATCAATGTGTATAATGGATAATTGTTACAATTACACAACCATAATAATAAAAAAATATATATACAAATATACAAGATATATAAAGCACACACATACGACTATTATTTGTTATAACTATTAAGATACATAATCAAATAAGGAAATAATTTTTTTACAATAAATAATGGTTTAAAAGGTAAAAAAATAAATTTGTCCTTTTTTGCTTAAGAATAATCAAATACTTGAATTTGAGCCCAGGGCCAAAGATGCAACTACTATTGTCAATTTAGATCCCTTCACCATTCCTCTTGATCCAAGTCTCAAATTGGAAAGGGGAAGTCCTGCATTATCATGAAGAATGAATTTGAATTTTTTAGGATTCACCCCTTTGCCCAAAGTTATCAAACGAGAGGATTTCTCTATTAGGTCTATGGTCCAGAAAGGATTTCTCCAGAGTGGCTCCAAACCTTCCAACCACTCTCATCTAAAATCTTGTATTATGTTCAGTACAAGGAAATCTTACTTTCATGGGCTTCATTATTTAGTGAAAGACTTGACCAGAGTTGTAAATATGACCTCCTTCTTGCTCCAACAAGCCGAGGTCATCGTGCATGAGTACAATAATCAGTTGGATGACATAAAGCATATGGATCATACAATTTCTCTTGCTCTTGATAATGATGATTGAAGATTTCTCTTCTTGGACATCTTATTTTATTGCTTTTTAGCTCTCTTCAAGTTTTAGCACCTTGTACTTTTGGTTTGTTGTTATGCGGTATTCTTGTTTTTGGAGACCCTCTCTATACTTGCCCCCTGGGATTTTTTTGGATATGGTCTTCCGAGAGTCCTCGTTGAGAGGCCTTCACTTTGTGTCCTTCTAAGGGCATATATTTTGGCCCTTTGTCTCTTTTTCAGTTTCTTCTGCTCTTTGTAAAAGGTTTGGGGACCCTTTCAAAACCCCTTCCACAAATCAATCAAAATAATAAAAAATTATCATTTTTTTTTCTTTTCTACATCATCCACATACAAATACATGTGTGGAATAATGATCATAATCATGAAAACACATAAATAATCAAATGCATATTTAAACAACCCAATAAAAATAAGTATACAATATAACAAACAAATACACACAAGAAATCATTATTATAATTATTCAAATATGCAAACATCATAAACAAACAATGAATAATTATTGGTTTTATCTTTATTTTTTTATATGATCCATGTACACATAGGTCATCCATAAAAAAAATACATGTAAAATGGATAATTGTTACAACTATATAAGCCTATATATTTGTTATAACTACCAAAGAACATACATAGTTAAATAAGAAAATAAGTATTGTTCAATGGACCACCCCTTACTCTATCCGAATAGCCACGATAAAATGAACGAATTAGCAACTAGAAAAGGAATTCTTTAGAAAATAAAGACTAACAATGTGCACATAGTTATACATGATAAATAATTGTCATAACTATTTACACAAAATTGATGAAACATATAAAGCACATGCATAGTTAAATAAGTGGATAAGTATTTTTGAATAAACAACAAAACATTTAAAATATGAAGATGACTAGTAAAATTACCTTTTTCTTCATTTCTTTAGATTATATACGAACATTTCAATAGAAGAATTTAAGTTTGAAATATGCTCTCAAGTGGGAGAGAAAGAGAGCATGGTATTTCACATGGGTAAGGAAGATGTATATTCTTGTGCATAAGAGGTGCTCCTTGTAGGTCATTATCGATTATCCTTGTGGAGAGTTGGCAGAATAATATGGATAAAATATGCAAGTATATTGTTGAAGGAGGAGACCCGTACTCCATAAAATCCATTACAAAATACATGAAGGATACCTCCTCCTCCCCTGGTATCTCGACCCCTGGGTATGCTCCTCCAATATCTCCAAGGTTTGAATCCCCTGAGCTTCTAATTGATGGATTTGGTCTAGATGGAATCTCCTACGAGGTATAAGTTAGTGGATCTAGACCTAACATTATTGATGGTCAGTCACTAGGGCTAGATTCTGCTCATCCAATCCCTCCAAGGATTGAAACCCCTAAGCTTCTGATTGATGGATCTGGTCCAGATGGATTCTCTTACCAAGGTTGCACTAATAAATTTGGATCTAACATCACTGATGGTCAACCACTAGGGTTGGCTATTGAAACCCTTAAGATTCTAATTGACAGATCTGGTCTAGGTGGGATCCTCTACGAGGGTTATGTTCATAGATCTAGACCTAAAAATATTGATGGTCAACTACTAGGTTTAGATGGCTCTAATTTTTCTAAGGAAATTTTTATTTCATTGCCTCGTGAGGGTATTGGGGTGGGTCCTCCAACCCTCCCCTTCGTCCATATTTTATCGATAATGTTTGCTCCTCTTCAACCCCTCTTGGAGGTGTCTTCTTTGAATTGCTTCCCAACCAAGGTAAACTAAGAGTCCCTTATGAGATTATTTTCTCAGTAGTTTCTCAGGATTTCTTTTCTCTCATCTACAAATTTATAGGTTCTCGCCCCAACATTAAGTTTTTCAAATAGTGGGATTTTGCTAAATGGAAGCCTTATGGATATATGGAACTTGTAGCCTTCCTAGAGTATTTTTTTCATCAAGCTAAATAATGTTGAATATTCAAGCTAAATTCTTTTGGGTGGTCATTCGTTCTTTAGTAGACAAAGTCTCTTTATTCAAAGATGATCTCCTAAATTTTACCTTGAGACGTAGAGCATCAACTCTACCCTAATTTGGGTTAGGCTTCCTAGATTACAAATTTAGTTCTGGTATGAGGATGTTCTTTGTGGTATTGCTAGGGTTATCAAAGATCTTGTAGCCTTCGATCTTGTAACTAAAGCCAAATCCCAAATTATTTATGAAATAATGTGCATAAATATCAACCTTGACTAAGAACTACCATCTTCTACTGAGCTTCTTTCAAATTTTAGCAGTAGAATACAATCTATCAAGTATGAAATCAAGTCGAAACTCTATGCTCTGTACTCGTTGACCCCCCACACTAATTCAGGGTAATGCAAATCACATTCTCCAACAATTCCAAAACCAGTTTTCTCATCTACAACTTTGAGGACAAAGCTTTTTGAAATGAAAGGGCATGTAAAGACCCCATCATAACATTAGTTTTGTAATTCTCATTTGATTATGTAATTATCCACTTCCAATGTGAGGACCTCCTTATAATGTTATGTTATAATACTATTGTAATTGTGTGTGGCAAGTAAGGCACCTAGACAAGTGGGGCTATTTCATGTGATCGCTATCAAGAATGTAACCGAGGTTTGGTAGAAGATTCTAGCTCGAGTGGAATTTTTCATGTAATCCAACTCTTGAGCTTAGGGTTATGGTTGCATGAATATTTTTTTAAAATACATGGAGCCCTATACAAATATATATTTTACAAGTTAATAAAAATATTGAAGAAGATTTTCCCCAAGAGGCCCGTGATACTGAGTTATTTTGTGAGATTATTTTTTTTTTGGGTAAGTTAGAGAATATCATTAAAAGGGTTTTAACTGGGTCCCTGTCCCAGATTTACATAAAAAATGCATACATAACTCCCAAAGAGAAGGATAGTGATAAACCTACACAGGGGACAAACTTGTGACAACCCATTGCACATAAACAACAAAACAGGAAGAACCACAATTCAGGACGTAAACCACCAGACATGAACTGAACAAAACCACGAGGGGAGGAAGCCACGTGGGAAGCATTGAAAGGGCGCAAAACCCCTTGGGACACAACATAGATAGACCTTGTGTTGCAGCTGCGTAGAAGACTCATGGTAATCGGAGCTTTGAGAATCGTCATGACATAGAGGCAATTATGGTATGTCTATCACGGGCTTTCGAGAGTGCCAATCGAAGGACATCTGGCGGGAAGGAGTGGTGCCACACTTCCAAAGAACGTTTACCCAAGCCGATATTTGCCAACCTGTCAGCAATCCTATTCGCCTCCCTGAACACGTGATTGGTTTCCACTTGGCTGTGACTACATAGGAGGGCCCGACACTCGTTGATCAGAGTCCTAATGTTCCACGGGGGGTCCTTGTTAGAAGTCAAGTAGCCAATGACGATGGCAGAATCACCTTCGATGTGGATCCCAGAACGATGATCCTTGGTGAGCTGGAGGCCACGCCAAAGAGCCCAGGCTTCGGCCACATTGTTGGTCTTGTGGTGAAGGTTCTCCGCAAAGGCAAGAATAATGGAGCCATTGTGATCCCTCACAACACCCCCCGTAGCAGCCAACCCAGGATTTCCCTTGGAAGCACCATCGAAATTGAGTTTGATCCAACCTGCCATGGGGGGATGCCAAACGACCGTGGAACGGGGATGGGGGGCAGGGGGGTCCCACTTGGGGATGGGGATGCCGAGGGAGGTAAGGATGGAGACTTCCACGGGGCTAAGGGGAGCACAGACCCAGGGGATGAGCTAGAAATTCTCGATGGCAAAGGTCAAGGATTTGATGGCCGTCGAGATAGGGTCGATGGAGGTCTTCGAAAAGACTCGACGATTTCGTTCAAGCCAAACTTGCCAAACAAAGTGATGGAGGCAAATCTTCCACAGGAAGGCAAGCTTGGGGTGACGGAAGGGGGTGGGCCACTGGGTGAAGAGTTGCAACAGGGAATTGGGATGGACCCATTGTATCTGAAAGGAGGAGTTCAAGAAGTCGAGGCCCTCTCTAGTGAACGAGCAATCCACAAACAGATGGTTAACCGATTCCCAAGCAGATAAACACAGGTGACATCTGTTGGGGACAGGGATCCCCCTTTTCATCAAATTTTCAGTGGTGAGCGCCTTATTCTGGATAGTAATCCATGCAAAAAACTTGATCTTTGGGATGAGATGCTTGATCCAAACTACAATAGGGGGAAAGGACGTTCTGGGAGTAGCCCCAATGAGGGAGAACGCGGACTTGACGAAAAACTCACCACTGTCGGTCTTGGCCCAGATCAGACGGTCACGCGAAGCAATAATGGGGATGATGACGGTTCTTAACAATTCGGATAACCGGGTTCCAGCCCTGCCTGGGAAGCTCCTCCATTGATTTTGGTCGTCAATGTAATCTTTCACTCTTCGGCCCCAAGCTCTCTCAGAGTCCTGACGTAACACAGAAAAACAGGGATAGTCATTGAGGGGTTTTTCCTTAATCCAAGTGTCGTCCCAGAAGCTAATAGATGAACCATCCCCTAACAGCCATCTGATTCCTTTGGAGACGAGGGGTCTGGCATGGAGAACTGCTTTCCAGAAGGCCGAACCATTGGAAGGGATGTTGTTGTTTAGCAATGAGTTGTGCTTCAAGTATTTGTCATGAATCATGGAGACCCACTCCACATTGAAGTTGGTGAGCACCTTCCAAGTTTGTTTAGCCACCAAGGCAAGATTCATATCAGCCGACCTTCTCAATCCAAGGCCCCCGAGAGCCTTAGGTTGACACACCTTTTCCCACCTGACCAGATGAAACTTGCAAGAATTTTTAGGTCCACGCCAAAGGAAGGATCTCTGGATTTGCTCGATCTTGGAATGCACTGAAATAGGAGCTTTGAAAATTGACATAAAATAGATGGGGATGCTTTGGAGAACCGCCATAGTGAGCGTGGACTTAGCAGCTTGGGAGAGAAGGGAGCCTTTCCAAGTGGCTAACTTACGCCTGATTCTGTCGACAACCCCATCCCACATAGCAGCCTTGGGGCTTTTGGTGAATAGTGGAAGGCCCAAATAGGACGTGGGAAGATCTCCAATGGAACATTGAAGGGTGCGGGCAATCCTTCGTTGTCTGGGACCCGAAGTGTGGAGAAAATAATAGTTGCTTTTCATGTAATTAATCTCCTGGCCAGCAACAGAAGCAAAGGTGTCAAGGATCCGCTTGATGCGTTTGGCTTGAGGGATAGAAGCCAGAGTTGCAATGATAGTATCATCCACGAACTATTGGTGGGATAAGGGGGGGAGCGTGAAGACGACTGGAGCCCAGAAATACCCCGATCAGTGATAGCCTTCTTGATAGTTCTGCCCAGGGATTCGGCTAAAATGATGAAGAGGAAAGGGGACAAGGGGTCGCCCTGACGAATTCCCCTGGAACTTGGAAAGTAGCCAGCCGTCGACCCATTGACTAGCACAGAGAACCATGGGGCTGAAATGCAGCCTTTGATGAGAGTAATCCAGTCCTTGTGAAACCCGAATTTGTCCATGACTTTTAGCAGAAAGTCTTTGTCAACTCTGTCAAAGGCTTTGCTGATGTCTAGTTTGATAAACATGGCAACTTTCTTATTGCAATGGGAGGAGTGAAGGGATTCATGGAGGGAGATGATACTGTCAGTTATGGACCGCCCTTCGACAGAACTCCCTTGGCATGGGTCAATGATGGATGGGAGGATTTGCTTGAGCCTTTGAGCCAGGGATTTGGTTAAGATTTTATAAATAATGTTGCACAGGCTGATAGGTTGAAAGTCATTCATGGATTTGCATTGGGGGCTCTTAGGAATCAAAGCAATGAAAGTGGAGTTGGTCCCATGGGGGATGATTTTAGTGTGTTGCATCTCTCGAATGGCACAGACGACCTCATCCCCTATCACCTCCCAGAAGGTTTGGAAGAAGCGTGGAGGAAACCCATCGGGCCCGGGGGCCTTGTCGCCCTTCATGGCGAAGAGGGCATCTCTGATTTCTTTGGCCTCCAAAGGTTGAGTCAAGAACTGGTTCATCTCTGGGGTGATGAGAGTGGGAATGTTGTTGAGGAGGGAGGCTTGGGCGGGCCCATCATGGGGAAGCTCAGAATTCAGCAAGTTGTTGAAGAAGGAGGAGGCTTCATGGCAAATCCTGACAATGTCCTGGGTGGCTGTGCCATCGGCGAGAAGGAGCTCCTTGATCTTGTTGGTACTCCTGTTGCGGAGGGTGGATGCATGAAAAAAACTAGTGTTGGCATCCCCTTCCTTGAGCCACAGAGCCCGAGACTTCTGCCTCCAGAAGGTTTCTTCTTTGGCTAAGATGTTGTGGTGCTTAGAAAGCAAGTGTTTTTCCTCATCCCTCAATGCAGGGGTCCACGGCCTATGCTGACCCAGGTGATCCAGTAGCAAGAGGCGGTTAGAGATTTCCTTTTTGGCTTTGAAAATGTCCCCAAACACTTCCCTGTTCCAGATTTTGAGGCCTTCTTTGATGATTTTCAGTTTCTGAGACACACGGGAGATGGTTGACCCATGGACAGAGGTGGACCACCATTCTTGAATCTTCAGTTTTAGCTCCGGATGGAGAATCCACATGCTTTCGAACCGGAAGGGGGTCTTGAAGGAAGGGGCTTTATTGGACTCAAGAAGAAGAGGGGAATGATCTGAGCCAATGCGGGGAAGGGGAATGAGGGAGGTATCACCAAACAAGGGAATAGCTTGCTGGGATAGGAAGAAATGATCCAACTTAACTTGAATGTGGTCCGCTCCAACTCTTCTATTGCTCCACGTGAATTGGTGTCCCCGGAGTTGAATGTCCATGAGTTCATTGTCACGAACAAAGTTTTGGAAGTCACTGATGCTTTTAGCCGACACACTGGTTCCTCCTTTTTTTTTAGCCGCACAAAGGGGGGAATTGAAATCTCCAGCCACCATCCATGGGAGGTTAGAGACCACGCTCTTCATGAGTGACAGGGAGGCCCACATGTTGTTTCTGTCCATAGGATTGTTGGGAGCATAGATGTTGGAGAGTACCCACGTGAATTTTTTTTCCTTGCAGTAGAACGCCATGTTTAGGGATCTGTTAGAATAGGATATGATTCTTCCTTCAACAACTTTTGGGTTCCACATGCACAGAAGGCCTCCAGCAGTCCCTTCAGCTGGAGATGCTGCCCATTGACCTTTTTTCCAGATCTTAGGGGCAATGCTGGTGGTTCTGTCATCATCAATATTTGTTTCCTGTAGGAGAAGAATAGATGGATTGTGGTCTTTTCTTATGGATCGAGCTAACCTTTGTTTGCTCCTGCTATTGAGGCCCCTAATGTTCCATGAAAGGATCTTCATCTAGACGATTTAGGGGGTTTTTTGCCTCCTTTGTTGAGGGTAGGAGGAGGTTTGGAACTTTTGTTATCATCTCTCTATTGATTGAAAAGGGTTTCAGACAAGGTTAGTTGCCTTCCATCAGCCACTTGGTCGTCAGCCTCTTTCCTGATTAGCTCACTGTTAGGGGGTCTCCCTCTTTTTCTTTCAGCACCAGAGTCCACCAAGCCTTTTTTGCTTCTAGTGATGATGGGAGGGGGTTGGTCCGAGGAGTCCGAGTCCGAGCCGGAGGGAGATAGGGGATCCTCAACAGGCATGCCTGAAGAGGGGGAGGGGTTAGGAGTAAGCAGGGGTTCTACAGAGGGGGGATCGATGAAGGTTGCAGGGATAGGCCGAGGGGAACCTAATGCAGAAGGTAACGGGGAGGACAGGCCTTGGGACAAGGGGTTGGTTGTGGGGAGAGATTCGGGGAAGAGGATCTCATCCTCCGTAGGTTGGAGAGGACCAAACCTATTAGGAAAGGCAAACATGGAGCATACCTGATCAGGGTGCGAAGAAGAAGTGGGAGCGGGAGACTTCTGCGGACCAGTTTGAATCACTTTCCCGCTGCTGTTCGCCGGTCTGGACGGACGATCACCGCGCCTAGGATGGAGGAGCTCCTTGCCCTGAGTTGGTCGCTGAGGCTTGAGGGAAGGACACTGCGATCGAAGGTGGCCCTGGGAATTACATTCGATACAAAAGGGGGGTTTGTTTTCGTATTCGATAGCCTGGCACCAATGGAAATCGCCATAGATGAGGTTGACACGGGTGGGGAGCTTGGACGCAAGGTTGGCGTTGACACAAATGCGGGCACAAGCCATGCGAGATCGGGCTTTCGTTGCAGGGTCTAGGGCCACCGTTTTCCCAATGTAGTCACCAATCCAGCGGAGAATGTCTTCATGGTAGAAATGGATGGGAAGCTCCGGGAGACGAACCCATATAGGCACGAAATTGATGTCCTGAGTGCTGGGGCAAAAATCTTCCCCCCATTTCCTTAAAAACAAGCTTTTCCTGCCAAAGAACCAGGGGCCTCCGGTCAAGATGCGATCATGGTCCTCTTGGTTATTCAAGCAGATCAAGAAAAAACCTCTGGTAAGGGCCACCAACTGGAGATCTCCGAGCACACGCCATTTGAAGCCAGCCCATTTTCGGATGGACTCCATATCGGGACGCCCTCCAAGAAATTTTCCCACAAGGGAAAGAGATTCGAAGGAAAGCTTTTCCTTCATGAGGGAATCCGGGAGGACCAAGTTCTCACCATCCATGACAGGGCGAACAGGATCAGAGGCGGGAAGGGGTTGGTGGAGCCCCACAACCTTTTGCAGGTACGACACTGTAGTAGTCCCTCCCGGGTCGGGCCCAAGGGGTGGGCCATCCGAGGGGATCTCCCCAAGCTCCAGCACGGCAGAGGAGGGAGCATCGGGCGAAGGCCCACCAGCAACAGGCAGACAGACAGGGGCAGGGGCGGAGGGTGCAGGGCACGCAGAAGGAGCTGGAAACATTTTTTTCACATCCAAGTAGGTGTGAGATTATTTTGATGCATAGTGTTATTCTATTATTTGATGTTTTTTTGTTTATTTATAGTATTTTGTATGAGTGAGTTTTTTTATTAGTAGGTTCTTAACATTTATGGTCTAGTATTTACAAAATAATCAGTTATCCAAATATTAGATAACTTTACGAGGCTAAAACTATCATGATCAAAGTTTACTTAGGAATGAAGTGCACATTATACTAATCCTCATAATTCATTAGCTTATTTTTGGAAACTTAAGTAGCTTGGGAATACACTCAAGGGGAATCATATTTAGTGTACTTATATCCCCGAGTTTCCCCCAATACCCATTGAATATAATTTAACACCACAAAAACATGGAAAGACAATCCCATGAATTCCAAATTGTTAAGCTTTCTAGGGTCACTTGTAAAGTTGGAAGATATCAATATTTTATATGCCTAAATCAAAGGTTTGATATTGAAATATTTGTGTATATTGTGATATCCTAGTGCCTTAACTATGATACCACTTTGGGATCCTTGTAAAACAAACACACATAAAATAGAGTTTCCTCTATTATCCTGTAAACAACCACTAACAAAAAATAAAGACATGCAAGAACAAAACAAATACATAGCCAAGTTTTACTACAGTTTTTACATGCTCAAAAAACATATATTTTGTATGATACTTCCCAGAAGAATTTTCTACAACAATATTACATTCTTCTCGTTACCCTTTGATTTACTAAAAGAAATGGGTTGTATGTTTTTCAAAAACCAATGGCAAAATATGGCTTAATTTTCACTTGTCTAAATTTTCAGACTTCACTATGAACTTTTTACCAATTTTTGAGTACTTATAGGTACAAAATACAAATGCACATACTAGGAGTTGTTGCTTCAGCATGGTAGGGGATTTTAGTAGGTATAAGAAGGTATATATGTTACAAGAGAAAATATAGGTTAATCCCAACACTTCCCCTTTCAGAAGACACCATGGGATGGCTCTTATTTTTTGAGGTTTTCTTTGGATTTGCTAATCTCATTTGCATAGCTTAGGAATTTCTTGCCACCATTCATGGAACCCCTATGATTATAGAAAAATTATATGCCTCTGGCCACACAAACACCAATGCCCTCTTATTGAATGTAAATTTCTAACCCTCAACTATTATGTCATGTCATCCACTTTTCAATTTTTTTCCAAACACTAGAAGGCATGACTTCCATAGAAATATCATCCTTGGGATGAAGACACACCCTATAAAAATAATTCCCCATATTTATCAATAGGGAGAAGCACCTTGAAATCCTCATGCACTCCATGGGGATAAGCCTTCATTCATGACTTTGCTAAGATTTTCAACGACACAATCATACCCTAAATGCAGATAGGGATCAACCTAATGTGCATGGTGGTAAGTAGAGGTGTCCAATTTCTCCATCATTTACAATTACCACCTAGGTATTTTCATGTGTTACATAAGTTATAATTACCATAGATCAAACATTGTTAAATGTACAATATCATATTAAACCAAATATATAACACCGATACCTAGAATTGATTGAAAGCTCTTCAAACTTGCTAATGGTGTTTACCTGAAATACATAGATAAACTGAGAGATCAACGAATATGAGAGAGAGAGAGAGAGTTCACGATTGGCATTGGGTCACATACATTGCATGAGTCTAGATCATTATGTCAACATTACTTTTGCTTTTAATGTCATATTTTCTAGATCATATGTGGAGAAAAATCATAACATCCATCTCACATAGGGAAAAATCATATTATGTAATGTTGGATCAAGGATGCTTTTGCTTTAAATGTCACAATGTCTACCCAAAAAATCATACAAAAAATCACATCGAACATGATACAACAAATATGAAATTATACTTTTTCTTTCATGTGTAATCATGTAAAACTTATCCATTTTTTTTGGAAGATTAATGGTTGCTTTCACTAATTTTTATTTTCCTTCCAGCTGTAATTAGTACCTTTCCATATATCCCTTTAATTTTCTAATGAATAATTGGAGATTAATGTACGAAAAAATAACTCTGGTCTTAATGATGTTAACCCTGCATTTAAGGTTGGGTTATAACAAGAAATTAGAAATTAGGTTGATAAGTAATTTATTATTTTGTACCAATGGTTATTAGTTCCTTTCCACATATACCTTCCATTATGAGGAAGTGGAGATTAAGTTATGAAAAAACACTTGTCTTAAAAATTTAACCCTGCATTAAATGATAGAACATATACGTGTTATTAAAAATACTAATTTTTATGCATCCATTAAAAGCATTTTGTAAGTATTTTGATGATATGTCATGATGAGTAACCTAGCATAGTCAAAAGCCACTAATTAGAATTTTTTGGTAGAACAATTTACTATATAGCAACTGATATTTGTTATACCAAAATAAACATGTTGTGATTTCTATAGGAAAGTGTTTTCCTATGTGGAGAATGCAATTTTTGATTGTGTTGAAGTTAATGATATAGCTAGTAGTGGATGAAATATATTATAATTGAGTTTTGTCTTTCTAGAAAACGTAACAAAAATTAAAATAAAGATTAAATATTAAATTTAATATATTATTATAAGGGAATGTATTGACTATATTGTTCACTTGTTCTTTAGGTAAAGGTAAAATGGTTCTTTTAAATGTCCAAAAGTTTATAGGCCACATCAGATGATGATATTATTTATTTATTTATAATAAACTATATATGAGTTTCTAAAGTATAATGTAAAACTCTATTTTGATAGGGTTTAAATCTTAGATTTCTTATTTAAAGTTTTTATTGTTAGCTCTAGTAAGTTTATGGAGATAAAGCTTTTTGTATATGAATCTAGAATTTTATTTTTATTGCTTGTTTAAAAATTTTTCTCTTGTGTCACAAACTTGTGAAGCTCTCCACTAAATAAATATTATGATAATTCTATAATTAAGAGGTATTTCATGATGGTGCACCACCCTAGAGATCATGATGGTGCACCATGGTGTTGCATCTTGTATTGTAGGGATGGTGGTCAACTAGGGGCCAGATCCCCTACCATAGGACTATTTGGGTGTAGATTTTTGTTGAAAACTTGTTGTTGGGAGTCCTTAATGTTTATGCTCCAAATGATGTTGAGGAGAGAGTCGAGTTGTGGGAATGAATTTCTAGAGATATCCTAGATAGCCCATGGCTAGTTTGTAGGTATTTTAACATGGTGGATAGCTAAGAAGATAAAATAATTCTTATCTCAATTAGGATAATATAGACAGAATATGAATCTTGGGAACTCTTTTAGAATATATTCATATTTTCTAACTCAAATAAATGATGGATCAATCATGGAATTTAATTGAATTATTTGAAAAAATTAAATCATCAAAAATTCGTACATGCATATATAGAATATGGTGTCTCTTGAATTCTTAAGAGACATTCAATGTTTTATCCTCTATTGGATCAGAACTATATACATTTTATCTTCAATTTTCCCTCACATAATGTAATAATAATCACCTAACATCCCTCTCTTATTAAATTTTTTGGTTTTCTAGGAATGCTTGGCAATGATATGTTTACTGGATTGGCTCTAGATTTGGTTCTTGGCTTTGGATTTAGATATTTCTCTTGGGTGCTACTCCTAAATTTTGATTAATATTTAGGACCGATTATATATTTACAAATTGTGGTGATATAGTGGTTTCTATCATCAATCCTGGACTTCTATACTAAACATTGAGTGGTCCTTGCATAGTATATCTAGGTGAGATAGGATAGATAGGCACACTTTGTGTTACTTATGCATGAGGATACATTGTTATTTCTAGTCCAAAATATGCTTATGAAAACTAAGATGTTGCTTATGGATTATAATATCCTTGGACAATATTGGAGTTTGACATATATGCTAGATAGATTAAAATACATTCAAATGTAGGATATGGATAGCCTTGTTGATATATGCAAGTGTAGACACCTAAAAAGTGTCATATTTGCATTAGTTAAATGAAAATATATAATACATTGTGCAATTATATTAATTAATATATTACAACCTTATAAATATTAATTTTGACTATCCTAGCCCCTTTGACCATTCTAAGCACCTTCCTATGCCTAACCCATGGTCATCATGAGATAATCCCTCTATTTTAACCTAGGTCCACCTCACTCTAGTTGGCATTTACTCCCTTATATCCTACATATTCCGATATAATTAATGAATCAAGCCATTTTGTAGGTGAGAAATATCTCCACCCAAGATAATTAATGAGGTATGTCATAACGCATTATAGTGTGTCATAGTCCAAATAGAGAATATTGTACATTTATCCCTCCAAGAAACCAAGTGGGGAAACTTAAGATTCCTCCCTTCTCTCACCTAGGTCACATGTACATAATCCTATAACCCCCTCATAATTCTTCTAAATATTGAGAAATATTATAAATATGCTTTCATTTCATTTGCTTCAAGAGAGAGCGCACAAGACACTATCGAAACATTTCCTAGATTTTGTAAGGCTCTCTTTGTGGATATTTAAATTTGTGAATGCAGGTACCTCATTTGGAGGGCTCAAGACCATAAATCATGGGGTCTCTTTAGAATACATGGTAATATTTGTTTTGTATCCACACTCATCTATGATAATAAAAAAACATCATATTTGCACCAGAAGCCTCAAGACACTTCTATAAAGGTCTAGATTTGAGTTTGAAGTCCCTACCAAAACATAGATCCAACCATCATATGAGGCTACTTAGAGATAACCTTATAGGGTAGCTACATATATAGAAAACTACCTAGAGTGGCTACATAGAGATACAACCCCCTAGGCTTCCACACAGAGCTATAAAATCACCCTAGATGGCCACACAAGAGCCAAAACCACCCTCACTATTTTAGACATAACTTCCTCATCTGAACTTGAATTACCATGAATTTTTTAGGGTAAAGAAATATTCAAAAAAAAATTAATCCCATTTGGAGTAATATTAATATATATAAACAACCACCTTATGTTTCTACATATATACAAAGCCAACCTCTTATAAATTGTTACATGGTTTTTGTAACTTTTGATTAGTATATCAATGCATTTTGTAACTCTCCTTTTCATGATTTTGGGTCTTATCTTGAAAGGCCCAATAGATGCTATTGATGCTTTTATTATGGGTATATGTGTAATTACTGGTATCAGCATAGAGGATTAGAAGATCAAGCAACAAGACTTCAAAACCATACCTACGATTTGTTGTCTGATCAAGGAGATGATTTGTGTCACCATTGAACTCATTTGCAAATAAAACCCTCCCTTTGAGGAGGTCCATTGTAATCGAAAAGGCTGATTTGTGGTGCTATTGAACTCATTTGAAAAGAAAAACCTTCTTTTTGGAGGTCCATTGAACTCATATCACCCCTCCTTAATCACCTAGCCTTGAGACTCCCCTCTTTCCAACTGATCCTAAGGTCACACCTATTGATATTGATGCCACCTACCTTCTCTTTACCAATATTATCTATCATGCCCAATCACCTTTTGCTAACCAGGATTCCATTTCATCATGTCTTCCACCTCCTAGATCACCACGACCATCCCTACCCCTACTGACCATTCCTACTCACACAGTCTCACTGACTCTCCAAGAGAAAACTTGTTCCTAGACACATCACCATCCTCCTCCACCTCCGACCTCTTCCATCATGAGTATATTTTTTTATATAATGCTACCTGGATTCTTTTCATTTGAGGGAACTAATATCTATAGAGTAAAAAAACGGTGCACCTAACAAAGGGAAATGAATTGCATCTATTGTTCTAATCAACCATTCAAAAGTGACATTAAAGTGGGCAATAAATGACAAATATTTTAAAGAAATTGGGGGTTCTCTTTATATTGATTAATTTTTCAAATATAATATTACAAAATGTCCCATTGAAGGCTCTCCATTGATGCAATATAATTACAATATTGAATGATCCAATCCTTTCATAAACCTATGGTACACTTTTAGTGTTTTCCTTGAACTCACGATTGAAGCGTGGGTTTTTATTATCACTGTGATGAGATATCCTTCTTCAACTATTTAGCTCCTTCCTCATGTGTTGGAATACCTGTACCTACACACAAGAAATTAAAATTGGTTAATAGCATGTATATATTAAGATAATATCAATGAAATACATGCAACAATGGATACAAAAAGTGCAATAAATAATCTAAAGCTACTCCAAATGATACCAAAACTTAATGATGTATATTATCTAATTTTAGAATTATATGTGTAGAAATTGAAATAAAATTACTATCAGAATCTATGGTCATCCCTGGGTGGGCCAATTAATATTATCATTACAAAAACCCTAATTGAAGGTCCCAAACTACTCCAAACTTTACCAACAAAAATCCTAATTGAAGGTCCAAAACTGCTCCAAAATTTACCAAATTTAATTATCATGCATATAAACTACTCTAAGAATGATCTAACTAAAATTTATTCAAAATTGTATGCCAATTCATGACCATCCCTAGATGGGCCATTTGGGACTATTAACCGTCCTAGGTGGGGACAACCACAAAACATGATGGTTTTTGCCACCAATTCCACTTGGATATGGTCTAGAATACTCCTAGGGGTGTTGTCATCAAATTTGGTGATTTGATTCACAATAATGTATAGGTTTTGGAAGGGATGTGCATATTTTAGGATTCCTTGAAATACCTTCAATTTATGAAGTTTCCAAGGGCAAATACGAGGGCAAAACTTGAGAGTGAATCTCGACAACACTTTATGAAGAATAGCTGCAAAGAGCTTTCTCTGAAATTGAGTGGAATCACTCCAATTTATATACCAAGAGGGCAATATGGGCAAAGGTGCAAGTTGGGGCATGCAAGGCAGGTGCTGCCACTTGTCAAAGCCCTTTCCATGCATTGGGTGGAAGAGGCCTCCAATTTGTAGTATGTGATGGCCTAGATAGTATCCCAATATGTCATAAGTCATTAGGTAGGATAAATGATAGAAATTAATTGTAATTTGTCCTGCCCTTGAATTTTTGAGGGGTCTAGACCATGGCCATTCCACCTAGGGATGGTTGCTTGTGGCCATCCCTGAGTGGGATGGCCATGAACTATTGTTATCCTAGGGTGGGACAACCATGGTTACATGGCCCAAAATTTACCAAAAGTGCGGTAAACCTTCATAAAAGTGGTTAGGACCCCTAATTAACCCCTAATGGTTTTCCAATGGGGCCATATGATATCTATACAAGTGCCATAATCATAGTCTTATCTGATTTACATGATTTTAATGTCTATAAATACCCCTTTTTTAGATGCGTTGTGTGAAACATAATACGGAGCAAAAATAGATGACTAAATCATCAAATAATTAAGATTATTCAGTAACCTAACCAACTTTAGATGCCTCCATTGTGGAAAGAGCATACATTCTTTGAATCCTTGCTTTTGACATAATTGAAGGATTTATTTTGGTATACCTTTTAGTCGTGTTGTTCGAACAATTTAGGTTAGGGTATTTGGTTCCTTATTTTTCCTATCTTGGGATACATGTCCTGAGGCTTCAAGTATACCAATACTTTGTTTTGAATTTGTGCTAAATTATTTTCCCCAACGTGGGCTTAAAATTTATCATTGACAATGATTCTTTTGAATGTATGCAAGTTGCACTTTTGAGTGTTTGAGTGTTGATTTTGATTATGAATTTATTATTATGACTACCCCCTCAAGCGATGAGTCTATTATGGCATGATCAGTGATGAAATTGATGAGTCACTTGACCAATATGAGTTGATTGGTATTACCTTTAGTTTTACCCATTGTAATATTTATCAATTTTGTGAGGATTTTGATGGTTTTGTTGATATTTCATGGAAGAAAAGGACTGAATACCTCATTCCCGTGGAGCGATCCAGATGAAATGGCCTTCTTGGAGAGTGAATTAGATTCTTTTTTATTCATCCATGAATAATTTGGGTTCAATCTTGATCCTTTATGAATTTTACCAATTTGACCTGTTTTTGGTGGTTTTTAGGCCATTTTCTTTGCTTTTTCTTTTGTTTTTGTGGTGTTTTAATTATTTTTGAATTTTATATTTTTATGAGATTTCATAGAATAAAGGAAATGAATACCTCACCAATTTTAGATGTCCCAATCATAGAAAGGACACACATATCAAAATCATTGCCTATGATAAGTTAAGAAACTTGATTTTGGTAATATTTTGTGATACTAGCAAATAAGCTTAAGTCTAATCCTAGCCTTGGTGGAAATTAGGAGACAATAATAAGTCAAATCCTAGCCTTGATGGTTATTAGAATATAAGCTTAATTCAAATCCTAACCTTGATGGTGATTAGGAGATAAGCTTAAGTCAAATCCTAGCCTTGATGATGATTAGGAGACAAGCTTAAGTCAAATCCTAGCCTTGATGGCGATTAGGAGATAAGCTTAAGTCAAATTCTAGCCTTGATGGCAATTAGGAGACAAGTTACTTGGTTTTATTGAATTTTCTTTTTATATTTTTCTTATTTTCCCCAAGCAAGGAGGGTGCATGATTGTCTTTGACAATGATTCATAAGACGAACACGATTAACTTGATTAAGTTATCAATTGTTGATTTGGATTATACATGTTATTATGACCAATGGGCTTAGTGGATGTCATTGGGGCATTTTGGGTGACCAAAGGGTTTATGGATACCTTTGGGTATTTTTAGGTGACCAAAGGGTTTATGGATACCTTTGGGACTTTTTGGGTGACCAAAGGGTTTATGGATACCTTTGGGGATTTTTGGGTGATCAAAGAGTTTATGGATACCTTTGGGGCTTTTTGAGGTTGATTGCTTAACTGTTTTATTGTTGATTAGGGGAGGTATGATACCAATAATACCCCAGTTGATGTTTAAAAATATTTGTGTGATTTGCAATTGTGTGATTTTTGACCATTAGACACATTATGTGTTATGATTTATAGATGTATTAATTGATGCAATGCCTATTGATGATGTCAATATGCTATATGTATGCGATGTACTAATGACATGCATTAGCTAGATGATAAATGTATGATTAGATGTTGTGATATAGATGTGTAGATGCTCTACTGTGTATGCATATATAGATGTAATGGTAAATGTTAAATGCATTTTTAATTTATTTCAATTGTCTATGCACTTAAGTTATGTTGATATGATATGGTGAATGCAATGTATGTAATGCATTATTTACATGATGATGATATAATGTAAATGAACCTGTATGATTTAATCACTTAAAATATAAGGAATGCAATTAATATGTGTTTTGACAAACTGATGGATGACACCACAAAATGTATGAAAATCATGAATGAAAATGATAACTCTTATCATAAGAATTAATCATTTAAGCATCCATATGTGAAATGAGATGATTGTGAGATGTGTAGGCTTTCTCTATAAGCTTTTATAAATTAAAATATATGCATAAAATAGTCAGTGGTCATTTAAATATCATTGCTAATATTTATCCAATACCTATCCTATTTCATGAATGCCACTTAATAAACAAAATTTCATAAAGAAAACTGTGTATGATTCATTTAATGATTTGTTGCTATTAGGGATTTTTTTAGGTTTTCCATGAGATTCAAACACCCTAGTTGATTAATCATAATTTGTATAATGACTATATAGGACTCTTAAAAGATAAAATCTTTTGCTATGAAGACCAAGATATTCATTATCCCTGTGTGTGGAAATGAATATATTAGATGAGACATAAGACTACCTCATTACCAGGCGGGATTCATTCAACCCATTGTTGTAATGAGGATCACCATATGTTCATCATGATCCTAATTTTGGACTTAGTTGGATTAGACCACTAGGTGATACAAGCCACCAAAAGCTAGCTCACTCTATAAATTGCTTAGAACTACCCCAATGCCAGGTAGGATTCATTCAACCCATTGTTGTATTGGGGATCACTCGATGGTTTCAAAATACTGACCATTCCAAGGATTCAATATTTTCACCCCCTTCTTTTCTTCACATTGATATGGGATACTTGCTCATGCTTAGTGATGAAAATCACTATTTATTTTGTATTTTGTTTTTTTTCTAGCAAGGGATTTGTTTAGTGATAAAAATCATTGTTTATTTTGCTTTTGATTTTTGCTTTTTGGGATTTTGCTTATTTTTATGAAAGCAAGGGATTTCTTTGGGTAGGGGGGAGCTTGTACTTTTGTCAATGACCAACACCCTAGACCATACACATCACAAGGTGAGCAAGTAAAAAACTTTTTCTTAAGGTGACCAGGACCACTTTGTAGTTTTCATCTTTCCTTGTCCATACTAGGATTGTTAATGTTTAAATTGTGATGGGATTTTGAAAGATACAAGGTACTATCAAAACTAGACCTCATCTCCAAAAGTGAAGATAACTTTCTACAAAATCTTAGAAGATCACTAGGTATTGATGAATGATCGAAAAACCCTAGTATATATCTCATAGCAACAAGAAGGGTTGTGTTGACAAACACAATTACTCACAAGAGTAAATGGATGATGATGATGAATAAATGCATGATTGAGATACACACGTGGTGTCATTTGTAAGAGTGTAAACACATCCTATCCTAATGTAATTACAATGGATGAAAATGTCTAATGTAATGCAATTAAATGAATGCATATGTAAATGTTTTGTATTTTTGATGTTTTGCAATGTTTTTGAATTTTTGAGTGCTTTTCAAATGTTTTTGAAATTTTGATTATTTTGAATGTTTTTGGATTTTGATATTCAATTGTTTTTGAAATTTTGATTATTTTAAATGTTTTTGGATTTTGATATTTTATGATTTTTGTTTGTTTTTATGTTTTTAAGGGGAAGGTATGCTACCTTAGGTACCCCCAGTGTGTGTGTCAGTCAATGAAAATGAGGGAGGTGTGATACCTTTGGAGGTATCACTTTGCTTAATTGATAATGATGTGGATTATGGGGAAGTTGTGACACCTCGAAGACCTCCAATGTGCATTATGTTTGATGCACTACGATTGGCTTGGCTAGGGGGAGTAGTAGAAACCGACCCCCTGCTATGATGTGTAATTTTGTGCAATTCCAATGTCCAGTTGAGATGAGACGAGCAAAGGTGAAACATTGAATAACACCATAGGTTGCATAGATAAATTTTGATATTCATGTTTCTTTGTTACAACATTGATCATTCCCATAAACTCTTGGGGAGGTAGATTAACGTGCACCTGATTAGACTTTTCAACTTGATTAAAATGTGCTATGTTTGCTTCGTGTGCAGGGAAGGGGTCTTGGAAGACTCCTATCTAAAGTTCTTACCTCTCGATCATATCCAGTATTAAATCTCTAAAGGGATGACATGCCTGGATGTCATGACCCCTTTTTCGATGGTAAACACAATATAAGTTTTCCCTGTGCACCTTTGATCTACGCTTATTAGGTTTCAATGGACAAACCTTGGGAAGCTTGATTGCTTGTGCTTCATACAATCGGTTGAAGGTTGATACTAAGGGCTTTGACAAATGAGTATATTTTTGTTGTGGTCGATGCAATTGACCTTGTATTTGCTTTTATTGTGTATTATTTTTGGCCAATGGAGGCTAAGCTTTGTAATTAGGCTGCATTGATAATTGCAGTGGTGGATCCTAGCTTGAGGGTTCAAGGATACTCAAAACCACTTGATTGAATGGGGCCACATTTTATTGCATGTTACCACATTTAATATTCTTGTTTGGCCATTCCCCTTTGTGGATTTGAACATCACCCTCGTGGACCTTGATATCCTCAATGATATTAACCTATGCTAAGGCCTCCTTGAATGTTTGATAATGTTGTAATTGTAAGAGAAGCAAAATATACTTTGAACAACTTCTAGTAAACATTTAGGTGAGTTCCATTATGGGTAGGGTAAAAGGTAGTTTTGACATCACCTTCATCTATTTCCATACTCCATGACTGGCTCATCATCAAGTTGATGAAGGCTAGACAAGTCAGTCAAGTTTATCATTTCCTTAGCGCTAGAAGAAAAATATCCTAGGAACGCATTGACCAATTCCTCAAAGGTGTTTATTCTATGATGTGGCAGATGATTATACCATTCCAAAGCATCCCCAACTAAAGTTGTATGGATTATTCTCAACATCAAGGGATCATTGTCTTGAAAACTAAAGCACATATGGATGAAGCTTATCACGTGCTCTCGTGCATTTTTATCATCTTTGAATTTTTCAAGTTTAGGCATCTTGAAATTGTTAGAGTTACTATTCTATAGTAACTTTATTATTACCTCATTTGGTTATATGTAATAGTTATTAGGTTAGATTAGTTATTTATCTACCTAGGTTATTCGCTTAGTCATATTGATAAGCGAATATTAGTTGTTAGAATATATTATTGTTAGCTTCTAATATCTTTTGGTTAGCTAAGATCAGGGGAATATTTTATCATCCTTATCATAGGCTATTCTTAGCCTAATAATTGTATATATTTCATAATCATCAATGCAATATTACATCGCATTATTTCGCTCTAATATGGTATTAGAGCACCTAATTCGTTGAAGCTTTGGTAGCTTGACAACTGGATGGATCGACCATAATTCCTGAGGTCAACATGGGCATCTCAAGCATGATTTACGAGACACTGATTTATTGGACCAAGTAGATCACAAATCTGGACCTGACATAGGCTAAGTATGATCTAACGGGATCTCGACCACCTTGAGATAATGGATGTGACATGGTGGGATCTACTAGATGACACAAAGGGACCTATGGTGATCCTATGTTGATCGATCATAGTTGATGTTGATAGATCTCGATCTGACATCGATCATGGTGTGGTGAGCGATGGATGAATGATTGGACCCCTACTAGACCTAGACTATGACTTGAGATCCTAGATTATGACTAGACCGACTCAAAGATCAAGGATATTCATAGAGTATACCCTAGTACCGAGGACCTAAAGTGACAGATAGGTGGATCCTAACACAACTCTAACATGGACCAGACAACTATAAGGGTTAGACACCTAAGGCTACAACTACATGGGCCTCATGGTGATCTGCTAACATAGTAGCCCTGGCCTACTTATGGGGGCTATATTAAATGCAAAGGTGAGGATGTAACCAGATCCAACTGGTGGACACCTTATTAAAGGCTTATTTGGCCATGACTCAAAAACCTAGCTGGAAAAAACATGGATCTCGAAGGACACATGGCTAGATAAGAGGGTTCACATGAGGGGAGCTCTTTATGGGTTAGACTACCCATAGGTAGTCAAAACATTATGGGTGTATTGTTCTTTTTAAACACACCTTGCATACCTAGTATCCTGTATGTGGGATAAGTTCTTAAATTTCTTGCAAACTCTATTTTCATTGATGTTTTTCCTCTGGTGCTTGATGATAACCTGAGGAGAAGCTTAACCTGGTGCAAATAGATGCCATCTACTGGTTTGAGTCAAACAAAGTTTCACCTAGTGCATATCGATGACAGTTTAATTTTGATCGACCTGAAGGATAAAGCTTGCAGGCTGGTTTGATAGCAATTTGCTATGTAGAAGCCTGCGATGAGTGTAGATCTCTGTGTACTTCATTGCATGAGCTTGATCTATTAACATTTTTCCTCCAGTTACAGTTGATGCTCTGTAAACATAGCGTACTGGTAATATCAACAGTGGAGACCGCATGTACGAGTGGCGACATGTTTCTTCTATTTTGAGTGCAATCTATAGCCCCACTGATGATCACAGAGCAAACATACATTTGGTAGCATTACAACACTCCGAGCACTTATGTATAATCATGCAGACAAGTGTTGAGCACAACGTTGCAAGTGTAATTCTGCCAAAGTGAATCAGATATTGCATATACAAGGAGGTGTTTGCTACCATCAAATGTTGACTATGTTGAAAGTATCATGATACAATCATTAGTAGGTGACGAAGTGTTTCCAACAGACAAAAGTTATGTGTAGACATCCAGATCTGAAAGATGTTTGAAAAAATCATAATTTGCAAAGTTCTTGTAGGCGCATGGATGGTGAAACTATGCAAGTTTTCTCGATATTATTTTTAGTGCTTTTAGATGATGAAAAATTTTAGTACGAGGATATCATGAAGGAGCTCCATTTGTATTTGCATGGTAATATTGGCGTCATATGAGAAGTACTAGTGATGATCGCGACCCCCGACAGACCTACGATTGCTGTGTGATTTTTGGATATTTTGTTTGACACATTGTTTGCATAGAATCCCCTCTTGTAGCTGCTAAACCTCTAGATTCCCATCCCGAAGTTAATGCAGTACCTAGTTGACAACAACGTATTAAAGTAAACACGGCTTATAAACCATCCCATAAGGGTAGAGCAAAACTGAATCATCACAAACGGTGAAGGACCTCGGTGGTTGAAATGGCCTGTATACCGACATTTCTTCTGCACTTCCTCAATTCAACCTGTGAGATGTAGGCCGATTCCCAAACAATTTTGAAGGGATAGTACCAAAACAGGCGAAGCACCAAGTGATTACAGTGTCTAAAGGGGACATATCTTGTTTTGTACACCGCGTGGCTAAGGGTAACCTGCACACAAGCATAATAGATATACTATTTCATGGGTCAATTACAACTACCAGTAAATAAAGGGACAATCTTGTCCCTTATATCTCACCGAGCCAATTAGCTCGATTGGTTGCTCGATGGTCGGTAGGATACTCCTCTATAGGAGAAAATATTAAATTCCCGACAACATCAAAGGTAAACATAACATTTTTTTGGCACAATTAAATTTATTAAATTAAATTATTTATAATTTAATTTTTTAAATCCATAATTAAATTTTTATAATTTAATTAAAATTATCAAAACTTGCCACTTTGATAAAAAAATTTGCAAAGAGGACCACGAGGCCTCCATTTGTGCATTTTTTTGAAAATTACCTTAGGGGGACAAATTTGAAAATTGCCTAAGAGGCCCCTTTTGTAAAATGCCTTAGAGGCTTTATATTTTGCAAACATAGAGAAGGGATAGCAACAAATATTACCAATTGCTTGAAATCAGGGGGGGATAACACATTTCTTTCCTACCTCACATTGTAAAATATTTTTAGGCTTCATAGTTGCATTTTTTGCACTAAGGGGGGATCATTATTTTTCTCCTCACAAAATTTTTTGCTAAAAAGGGAGGACGACTTAAAAAGGGTGCATTTTCGGTAGAGATCGACACCTTAGTTGGACTTCTTGCAAAATTCTATCAAAGAATATTTTGCAACAAGGGGGGAAAACAACTTATAAGGGTGCATTTTCAACAAATACCGACACCTTAGTTATACTTCTTGCAAAATTCCTTTGTAATAGGTGCATTTTTTGTTGCGACCGAAACCTTCAAAGATGGGTAGATCAAAGAAAAAGCAAGTCCCAAAATCAACTGATGTTGCAAAATCAGTTAGAAGTCCCTACTTTTCATCATACATGGACGAGATATATTTTTATGAGGATGGCACATTTCTCACATCATGCAGTGGTGTAGATGCCATACTCGATGATTCTATGTCTTGTGAAGACATTTAGAAAAATGGTGTTCTAATCCCTATTGGCATTATAAGGGAAATATACATGTCATTGGTTTCTCTTGACATTGCTCAATGTAAAGTGAAAAGAGATATTAGTGAGGAAACAAAGGTCAAAATGGTCGATGCTTGTTGTGACACAAGTGACCTTCAACCCATTGTGGCGAATGTTTTTTGTGACACGTGATCTTGAGCCCCCTGTGACCAATGCTTGTTGTGATACAGGCAACCTCATACCTTCAATGGTAGATATCAGTTGTAGCATAGGTGATCTCATCACAGTAGAAGATTTTGCTTGTGATACTAGTGACTTAAAAAATGAACCTCCTAAAAATGAGCTCCATAATCTCATCAATAGTGACAAATGCCATATTATTAAAAGCATTGATGAAGATGATGCAATTAGATGTTTTGAAAACACACCAAAGGATTTGGATTCAAACTGATGAAGAAAATGGGATTCAATGGTGAGATATTAGGTAAATAGGAACAAGGTATTAAAACTCCAATAATGTTAAATGTTAAGGTAAATAATGAAGGCCTTGGCTATTTTGGACAAGCAAGTACCAGTAAAACCATGTTTGTAAATCCTAAATCTCCTACAACTCCTAAAAAGCATTGTTGTAGTCATTGTGGTAGAACAGGACATGTAGCAGCTAGGTGTTGGAAATTACATCCTTATGACTCATGTGGATGTACAAATCACTCTTCTTCAAGTTGTTGGTACAAACTAAAAATGGCCAACAAGGTTCATATAGATTGTGGATGGAAAAATCACACACAATGGACCAAAATAAAAGTAATGTTGTATGGCTTCTACAGAAAAGGTAAAACCTATGGTAGACCCAGAGGCAGATCTAGTGACAGACCAAGTGGCAGTCCTAGAGGCAATGACCCAGAGATAGACCTAAAGATAGACCCAAAGATAAAGTTCTAGAGGCAGATCTATAGGCAGATCCAGAGGCAATGATCTAGAGGTAGATTCACAGAGATATCCAGAGATAGTGAAAGCACGAGATTCTGGGCAAAGGAAACACTAAGTGCGATTGCATTCAAAATCAAGTACGCTTAAGTCCTAGAAATGTAAATTGCATGAAATGGAAAAGAAACACATTGGAAGAGACACAAGCAAATAGAGAAAACACAGCCCTTTCATTAATATCCCTTGATCTCTGTTACAATGACGTCTCCTCCCTTTTCAGGGGCTAGGAGCGCAAATAGAGTTTGATTACAATCACTGAATGATTCCTCTTTCCGCGTGCCCACGATTGCAATGGGCGGGCCAAGATGATGCCGCCGCTGATGTCGATGAGTTCTTCACCTCTGCTGCTTCTTCTGCGAACAAAGAAACAACCAAGATGTCAGTAGCACCTGCTGCAAATGAAAGGTGTTTGTTCTTTAAAATTTAACGAACTATGCATGCAAACATTTATCTAAAACAGTGAACAAAATGATTCTAAACAGCCCGAAAACTTGCCAGAAGACAGAAAATGTTACCAACAGACCATTGCCACTGAGACAGTCGGCCAATCTGCTTTCAACTGGAAATCGTCCCCGGGTGGGACGATTTTCGATCGTAAATCGTCCCCGGGTGGGACGATTTCTTCTGTGTTGGGGAAGCCGAACCGACACGCTCCAATGTCGACTCCCGAGGTCTCCAAAACACCCGCAGACAAGGGGGTTATGTAATTGGGGCCATTTTGGGACGACCCAGATGGTCGGATTCTCCCAATTTGGCCTCTATCTTCGGGAATTTGATGTCGCCACCTGCAAGTCAATGAAACAACAAAGCGACACAAAACATACTAGAATCTGACCAAAAGTTACAAAATTGCAGCTATGGGTTAATCAAACCTAATAACACAAAATGCAACCTGAAAAAGTAATCTAAAATGCTCTAAAACTTAAAATAGGACTTGGGGAGTGCGGGGGTGCCCAAGTGGGCCTCCCACCGTCGACACTTGATTTTGGAGCCAATCCACTAGGGATGGGCCCAAAACCTCTTAGGATTGGGGGGTCGGCGAATTGGTTGGTTCAGGTGTCCATGTGTTGGATTTGGGTCAGGTTCGAACTTCCAAAGGCCACCCAACAACCTCCCTTGCAAAAGAGATTGGTGGATGTGGGAAGGTGAACCAAAAGGGATGCAAGTGGGTCTTCAACTCGGCAGGACTTCGTTGCTTGAAAACTCCTTCAACCTCGTATGTTTTGGGTGAGAAAAGTCCCACCTTTTATAGACCCATGGGGTCTCTTTTGGGAGGGAAGCACAAATGCCATGTGTTGGTCATAGGCGCCATGTGGCAGTCTTGTCTTCCCATGAGGGAGGAGAGTCCTCCATTGACTTGGGCTTTGATAAATGCCTTTTGTGACAGTCTTCTAACGGCCCCTCTGTCCACCTACACACGCGTGCAAGGCAGGAGTCATTAACTGACTGTTCTGGGCTGCCACTTGGCACCATTTGCCTTTTTGCCCGTTAAACTTGGAAATCGTCCCACCCAGGGACGATTTCAGAAATCGTCCCTGGGTGAGACGATTTCAATTCAGCAATCGTCCCTGGGTGAGACGATTACTAGGCAAAGTGTCTAAGTGTGCCAAATTGCTTCTTGACCTCACAAAATTGCTATGAAAGTGGTTAAGACCACTGTTTGACCTCTGAGGGCTGCCCTGGGGGCTGTGTTTGTCAAAGCGATCAGTGTTTGCAGTCACATAATCGGATTGGTGCTGTTTTGGTGTCTACAGATGCCCCTTTTTGGGAAGCGCCATGGGTGACGCAATGCTGAGCAAAAATAGATAACCAAAGCACTACTGATTAGGGTTTCTTGGTTACCTAACCAACTTTTGATGCCCCAAGTATGGAAAGGGCATGCATTCTTGAATCCTTGCTTTTGACGAGCTAAGGAATTTGATTTCAAGTATTAACCTATTTTGGTGAGGTGTGACTTGAACTTAGACATTGATCAGTCATGAACAAGTGAAGGGCATTTTTATCCTCAGGGGGAACCTTGTGTTCATGATTCACGAAATGCCAAGTGTTTGATTGATTTGATTGTTGCTTGTTTACTGCCCCAAGCAGGAGCGTGATTGTCTTTGTCAATGATTCTTTGAATGCATGTCGTTTTCCTTAATTGGGTGTGTGATTGTTGATTGGTGACTAAGTGTGACTACCCCCTCAAGCGACGAATCGATGAGGGAATGACCTTCGTGAGAGAAGCGACGAGTCGCTTGACCCAAGATGACTTGTGCAGGGGTGCCTTTAAAGGGTTTACCGTTAAGCGTGTGCAATTTTTCCAACATTTGGACCTGTTTTTGGTGGGTGTTAACCCTTTTGGTGATGCCGTAATGAGGTGAAATCATCGAAAATCTAACTTCCCGTGGAGCGGTCCGGCTATTGTAGCCTTCTTGGGGAAGTAGGAGAGCGATAATTTGGACCTCGACATCGATTTTCTTTGCCTAGAGTTTAAGTGCATGAGCACTTATGTCTGGCAATGTTTCTCTGTGTTTTTGTTGAATTTTGTACTGTTTTTGTTGTTTTTGTGACACCATTTGGGGATTAAATTGTCTGCAATCCGTCTGCCCGTGGAGCGGTCCGGCTATGTTAGCCTTCTTGGGGGGTAGGATATTGACATTTTGTAACGCCAATGCGTATTTTGTATGCCGGGATGTCAAGTGCAACAACACTCTTATTAGGCAAATTTATTTTTTTGTTTTTAGTTCATTTTTGTTGATTTTTTGTTGTTTTGACTTTTCTGGCTGGAAATCGTCCCTGGGTGGGACGATTTCCAATTGCAAAATCGTCCCTGGGTGGGACGAGCGCTGACCAGAGCGCTCGTCCCACCCAAGGACGATTTCCAGTTGGTAGGCCTATTTAAGGCCCAAAACTTGGATTTGGGCTCATTTGTGTCATTTTTTTTCTTGCGATTTGGTAGCTCTGGGAGGAGGAGGTAATTCTGCGAAGCGAAGCGCTGCCGGAATTCTCTTTGTCATTATGAGTGCACAAACTGGTTCGAGCGGCGGAGCGGAGGCGAAATCCGTAAGTGCTCCCTAGAGTTTATTCTTGCAATTGATGATTTGATTTGAATTTTTTTTTTTGTTTATTTCTTTGTTTGAAATAAAATTTAGATCTTGACACTTAGTTATTTCTTTGTATTCAATCAGTTAAGGTTAGAAACCCTAGATCTGAAAGATTTATTTTTGAATTTTTGTGTTGTTTTTTGTAATTACTCAGTTTAGGTTAGGAACCCTAAATCTGAAAAATTAGTTTTGAATTTTTGTGTGTGTTATTGTTTTGCAGGTTAGGAGCCGGTACCGTGTACCTGTCGCATTTGCTGAGGCGCGATCGACGCTGATCGATGTTGATCGGCAAGTGGCTTGATGCCCTTGGGCTCAGAGTGGCTCGACTGGAGCTCGTGGTCCCGGATCAGGCCTATCTGACGGCCTTGATCAAATTTTGGGATCCACGGACCAACACTTTCCATCTTCCGACAGGGGAGATGACTGTGACACTGGAGGACGTTTATCGGTTGCTTCGGATTCCGATAGATGGACTGCCTATTAGGACATCACCGCGTGATCACGGACTGCTATATCGACGAGATGTTTTGGGCATGCGGAGCGGCCGGGTGTAACGAACCCATGGAGACAAAGAGGTGGATTGTCAAGTAGCGGGATTTTTGTTAGCTGGTGGCAGGAGAGGGGGGTGTTAGGAGTGAGGCACGCATTCTTGATGGGCCTCATTTCTAACATGCTTCTACCTGATTCATCAGGCGAGAGGTTCCCGTGGAACCTGCTGGAGTTGGTATGGCAGTTGGTAGAGTGCCCGATAGAGGCACCGCTGATTTATGGATGGGGACAGACATTGTTGGCACAGCTCTACGGGGAGCTGTACGACGTTCACTGTCGGCAGCGAAAGGGGGTGAGTTGCAGTTATCTTCTTCAATGCTGGGGTTGGCAACACATAGCAGTGGAGAGGCCGACCGGGTTACCGTGGACGACGGGCGGTGATGGATGACGATGAGATTGGCTATGCAGCTTTGTGGCGGCGGTCTACGGAGCAGGGGCAGAGTCGGCGATGGGCAGGTGCCGTTGAGCACTACACTGATGCCTTTTCTCGGCTCACTCCAGGGGAGGTGTTTTGGCATCCTTATCGGGACTGTCCAGGCTGGGTTGAGGCTGGAGAGTGGCTCCGACGGGTACGGAGGGAGCGATGGTTGACTGGGCGGCACGGGACGGAGCATGAGTTCTTTTCCATACCGCCAAGTTACACGACAGTTTGGGGTGCGCCAGGGGTTGCCTGGTGAGCCCGTGGTCTATCGACGATGGGGGGATGAGAGGGATCTGGAGCCACCGGTCACCGCGCCATTGGGCGAGGATTCCGATGCAGTGATTGAGGTTCCGAATGTGGATGACATCGGGACTACCACTGAGTATGATTCGTGGTGGGTACTACGGCGTTGGAGAGGAGAGGGGCCACTGGGAGGCACGGAGGCGGCAGTGGAGGATGCTGAGGCAGTAGGGGGTGATTGGGGAGGTCCGTTGGATGATGCGGACATGGTGGATGTGGGAGATGAGGATGTGGACTTGGGTGTTTCGGAGCAGCCGGATATGCCGGATGTGGAGGAGCAGTTGGAGCCTGAGCAGGCTACTGTCCCCGCGAGTCCTATGCATCCGACAGATACAGAGGAGGTGGGGTCAGAGGTAGGTGTTGAGATTGCTCGACTTACAGAACTGCTGCGGATGCGGGATCTGGAGTTGGGGGATGCTCGGCAGGAGAGGGATCTTCTACGGGCTCAGTTGGCAGAGCGGGATAGAGTTTTGGCGCAGCGCGATGATGCATTGTCTATCTATCATCGACGGGAGGCAGAGTGGTGTCTGTACCGGATAGACTTGGAGAGGGAGGTCATCCGCCTTGGCGGGCGGCTACCTGAGCCTTCGATCAGTAGATCTTCTCGACGGACGAGGGATAGTTTGACTGAGCAGTCAGCATCATCTCGTCGCAGGCGGTTAGATGAGGGGGGTGGTAGCAGGCATGATGCGGGGGCTAGTAGTAGCCGCCCTGCAGGGTCCCGTAGGACCCACACTATGGGGGGTAGTTCCCGTCGCACCGATCCTGCGTGATCATGGTGGCCGACGCCTTAGGTTGGGTTTTTGGATATGATTGCGAGGTCTGAGGACCGGTTTTGTAGCCTACGGGCATCTTTTTGACGATATATATATATATACCGGTTTTATTTTTGGTTTTGTACATGTGATGATGTGATTTTTTTGTTATGCATGTTTATTCATTTTGATGAATGCAGATGTTATGATGAGTGCAAATGTTTTAGATGTCTATGTGATATGCGAATTGAAATGGATGAATGATATTTGTGGTGATTGTACTGTAGGCTGTTTAAGAAGCTATTTACATGGTTTTTTCTATTTTTGTATTTTTTGATGGTATCATAAGGATGATAAGTAGCGCAGATGGTTTCGGAATGAATGTAAGGTTTTCTGAGATTCAGTCAGTTTTAACTCATTATCCATGACTGTACTTTATCTTACAAGACTTTTGAACAAGGTATGAATCGGACCTATTTTTGACCAAGTTATTTAACATCCCTGTGTGTGCAATTGAGTTCATTTAGTGGTATTTGTTAGGATACCGCCAGTGCCAGATGGGCTTTCAACCGAACTCGTACTGAGGATCACCTAATTAGCTCCACGGATTCCTTTGTTGTATGTACTAAGATTAATCTGCGGTGTAATCCAGGATGCCATAAGCTAGCTCATCCACATGCAAACATTGATCTGTACGCAAGTTAATGTGACAGATATATCGTCATGCGGGAGGTTTACTTCTATTACCGATAGGCTATCAACCAAATTGGTACTGAAGCTTGCCTTATGACCTATAGAATGCTGAGAGTTCCAGGGATTCAAGGTCAACTCCCTTCTTTTCTTCAATTGTATTGGGATACTTGCTCATTGTAGTGATGAGATCACTGTTTATTTTGATTTGTTTTTCTTTCGAGCAAGGGATTGGAGATATGGAGTGACGAAAATCACTGTTGTTTGTGCCTTTTGATGTGTGCACTATAGTTTGTCAAATTTGGAGTTTTGACATTTTGCTTTTGTGTTTTGCAACTTTTGAGAACTTTAGGGATTCTTAGGGAATTGGGTAGGGAGGATGCTTGTCCTTTTGCCAACTCTCAGCATTCTAGGGGTCATTCGCACAGGGGGATGAGCAAGATAACCGTTTCGCTTTTGGTGACCTAGATTATTTTGCAGGTTTCGTCTTTCGTTCACACAATTTGGGAATTTTAGTGTTTTGATTTGTGTTGGGATGTTACGTAACAAGGTGTATTTCAAGTATGACTCTACCTTCGTAAAATCTGTTCGACTTGATACACTACATGGCTAAAGAGGAAAATGATGACCGAATCACTGAAACTCTTGGTACATTCCCAGACCACTGACTGTAGTGTGGTAAAAGTTATGCTTGGTGTTTTTGTTGTTTTTGATGAATTTGAGTATGCCTAGAATTGAGATGCAAATCTTTGTTGTTTTTGATGATTTTTGTTGTTTTGTTTTTTTTTTTTTGAATTTCTTGATTTTTTTTTTTAACCAAGAGACTGCGATAATCCTTGGAGCTTTTTGTATTGACCAAGAGATTGCGATAATCCTTGGAGCTTTTTGGTTTGACCAAGAGATTGCGATAATCCTTGGAGCTTTTTTCAGATTCGATAATCCTTGGAGCTTTTTGGTTGACCAAGAGATTGCGATAATCCTTGGAGCTTTTTTGGTTGACCAAGAGATTGCGATAATCCTTGGAGCTTTTTGGGTTGACCAAGAGATTGCGATAATCCTTGGAGCTTTTTGGATTGACCAAGAGATTGCGATAATCCTTGGAGCTTTTTGGGTTGACCAAGAGATTGCGATAATCCTTGGAGCTTTTTGTTTTTTTTTTTTTTTTTTTTTTTGGTATATGGCTTTCTTAGATATGAAATGGTCGCAAATGACTGATATTCAAGGGTTCTGTTTCCTTGATACCGTCAAGAGAAGCTAGCCTGTACGTTCCTCGTCCTATTTTGCTATCAATGACATAAGGACCTAACCAATTTGCCGTGAATTTGTCTCTCATATGGGACGGCAAATTAGAGTTTTGTTGGTTTTCCTTCAGAACCAAATCACCAACCCGAAAGTCTCTTAGGTGAACTTTCATGTTGTAAGCTCTCTTAAGCCGCTCTTGATAGATACGTAAGTGCTCGAGAGCATTAACGCGTCGTTCGTCAAGCAACGTAAGTTGGTCTAATCGGGCCTGCCGCGCAGTGTTATCATCGATGAACTCTTGCATTGATATGCGCAGGGAAGGAATTTCCAACTCGAGAGGCATTATTGCTCTCGAGCCATACACTAGTGAAAACGGAGTTGCCCTGGTGGGCGTCCTAATGCTAGTGCGATAAGCCCAAAGGGCAAGTGGGATTTGTATGTGCCAATCCTTATGACTGTCTGCGACGGTCTTTTTAAGGATGGCGACTAATAGGGTGTTGAAAAGCTGTGCTGAATTTTGTACTTTGTGGTTAAAGCACGCACGTCTTTGTTCTTGAATGATGGCCCATTATCCGAGATTATTTTGGATGGAATACCAAAACGACATATGATGTAATGCAAAATGAACTCCGCAATGCGGGGTCCTGTCGTAGAGGTTAACGGAATTGCTTCCACCCATTTGGTAAAGTATTCTGTGGCCGTTATGATAAACGTGTGACGGCTTGACGATGCAGGGGAGATCTTTTCGATTAGATCGAGGCCCCACTGCGAAAATGGCCAAGCAGACTGGACTGTCTGTAGGGCCCGGGAAGGTACGTGCATCAAATTAGCATGATGTTGACACTTTACGCACTTCTTGACATACCAAAATCGCAAATCGCTCTAAAGATGGCCAATAATAGCCCATGCGAAGAATGCGCTTTGCAATGGCCATACCGCTAAAGTGGCCACCACATGTACCGTCATGCGCTTGGGTGATCGCCCAAGTGGACTCTTGCTCGGTCCAAGCAACGAAGAAGAATTCCGTCATAGCTTCGACGATACAAAATGTCTCCTATCAAGACATATTTTGCCGCTTTCTGTTTGAATGTTCGTTTTGCGGCGTGCGTCAATCCAAAGGGTAGATTACCTAACTTGAGGTAGTCTCTTATGGGTAAATACCAGTCCCGTTGATCGGATACCTCGACAGTTTGAACAGTCAATCCCTTTTGGAGTTCTTCCCTAACAAATGCTGATTGGGATAGAACTTGTAAGAATAGCGTTGTGTTGCTATTAATGGGAGTGGGGGAGAACAAAGACCCCCAGTTGGCATGTTTCAAATAGTCTCGGATTCGAAAGAACTTATCCGAAGATGGTTCGATCTGGATCATGTGGACTCCTGGCATCAAATCTGAGCTTGCGCGCTCCATCGCGGGTTGCGATAAGGTTTTGACCTGAATGGTTGTTATATCACCGGAAAGGTCTTGCGGGATTAGTGACCCTAAGGAGGCCATTGTGTCCGCAAAACGATTCGATGATCGAGGGAGTGCCTCGATGTCATACCACTCAAGTTTTGCCAGGAATTTATCCACGAGGGCTTTATAGGCCTTCATAACTGGGCATTTGCATTGATATACCCCTTTGACTTGATTGACGATTAACAACGAATCGCCAAAGATGTTCGATCTTTTGATATTCATGGCGATTGTTGTTTGAAGACCTAGGAGCAAGGCTTCATATTCTGCATTGTTGTTGGTGCACTGGAAATTTAATTTAAATGACAGGGGCATTGGAGCGCCCTGCGGTGTGAAGAATACAATTCCTGCGCCACCACCTTGCTCGCATTTAGAACCATCAAAAAATAAGGTTATGTCGGCCTGAGACTCAGGCTCTTCGGAATCCGGCGATTCTCGAGACATGGAAGACCTCATCATCGGGTAGTTCTATGACTAGAGGCTGATCGTCTTCAAGAGGAGCCTCTGCTAGTTGATCGGCTATGACTTGTCCCTTTATAGATTTTTGCCCAATAAACTCAATGTCAAATTCCGTCAACAACATGATCCATTTCGCCGTGCGACTACTATGATAAGTACGACTCATCATGTATCGCAATGGATTCTCCTTAGACACAACATACGTAGTATTGCTCAGCATGTAGTGGCGTAGCCTTTTGGTAGCAAACACCACTGCCAAGCAAAGTTTTTCAACGTATGCATAGTTAAGTTCAGTAATCGACCAGGGTGCGGCTAAGATAGTAAGTAGCCTGTTCTTTGTGAAGTTCATTCTTCTCGGGCTAGCATTGCACCCAGTGCCACCTCAGTAGCTGAGATGTATAAGTAGAACGGCACACCTGGTCTAGGCGGTGCCAATACTGGCGGCGAAGCCAAGTATTGTTTGATTTCGTCAAAGGTCGATCGGCACTCGTCATCCCAATGAAATGTGACCCCCTTGTGCAATAGTTTGTTCATTGGTCGGCATTTGTCGGATAATTGCGCTATGAAGCGTTTAATCGACGCGACCTTTCCTTGCAGACTTCGGAGCTGCTTGATAGTGGTTGGGGGAGCCATTTCAAGGATTGCCTTGACTTTGTTTGGGTCCACTTCGATGCCTCATTTTGAGACTATAAAACCCAAGAGTTTTCCAGATGTGACGCCGAACACGCACTTCTTGGGATTCGACTCGACCTTATGCTCTATGAGGCGATCGAGAATCTTGCTTAAGTCACCGAGATGATCTGAGCGCAAGAGAGACTTGGCTAACAAATCATCCATGTAATCTTCCAAAGTTTTGTGCATGTAATCGTGGAAGATATACGTCATAGCACGTTGGTATGTAGCGCCAATGTTTTTAAGGCCAAAAGGCATGACCTTATAGCAAAATGTCCCCCAAGGCGTTGTGAATGCCGTTTTGAGTTGGTCTTCAGGATTGATACGAATTTGATTGTATCCTGAGAAACCGTCCATTAGGGAGAGCATTTCGTGACCTGGTCGTAGCGTCTACCAATGCGTCGATGCTTGGCAAGGGGAAATCATCCTTAGGACTCGCTTTGTTTAGGTCTCGAAAGTCGGTGCATATGCGAATCCTCCCGTCGGGCTTCTTGACGGGAACCATGTTGGACAACCATGGCGGATAATCCACGCAGATGACAAATTGTGCATCCAACAGCTTTTGCAATTCGTCTTTGACCATCAAGGCCACTGTTGGGTGCATCTTTCTTAGTTTTTGCTTTACAGTGCTTGATTTTCGGATCAAGCGTTAAGTTGTGCATGACTAGCTGCGGGTCTAGTCCTGGCATATCTTTGTACGACCATGCAAAAACTTCCTTCTTCTCTTTGAGAAGGGCAATATATTCGGCTTGCTCTTCGGGGGAAAGGCTTACCCCCAGCTTGAGAATCCGTGGATTCATTGGATCTGTGCCGATGTCTACGTCAGTCGTCTCTTCGACTGACATGTGGGATCCGTCCTCCAACTGATGTGGAGTTGGGATTAAATGGATATCATCAGCTGAGTTAAGATCTACGTTTGGAACCTCGGGTCCCTCTTCAGCTTGAAAGATATCTTGAGTTGTCCTTGGGGTAAAATGAAGCATTTCACCGAAAGGCCAGTACTCTGATGGTGACAATGGTGAATTGACGCGATCCCAGTCGATGGCATCCATGTCTAGATGCAATGACCGTGATGGATCGGTCGGATTGCGGATGGGTGTGGTCAAATCAATGGAGATCATGTGGATGGAATGAATTTGGTCTCCAGAACCACGGGTGTGATGACTTGATTCTTTTAGATGTTCCCTATACTCTGGATCTGGCTCTACGGGAACAGGCACGAATGGATCCTCTCTAGGTGCAAATTCATCTCTATGTGTGAAAAGGAAGGCGGGGTCTTCCCTTGGCACTGCTGTCATGATGGGATCTCGAGGTGGACGATGCTCATCTTGAATTTGGAGCCATAGGCCTAACACTTGGTCCCACCTCGCTGGGTCTACGTGCCATTCATGTCCTAACCGTATACCCATTTGTCCCATTAGATCTTCATGAGTTAGAGCGCGGTGATGTCGTCGCGCATGTCTGAGATAGTCCATTTCGGTTTCGTCTTCCGAATCACTTTCATAGATCCAAAATTGTTCATCCTCTTCAAAGATCTCTGTTGCTTGCGATGTTGAGGACTCTTCCTGTTCCAGAGAATTAATCTGGTCCCATTGCGGTTGTTCCACTCTTAGTGGAGGGACCTCGATTCTTTTGAGACTCGTGTTATTTCGTCCGGAACCTCTAAGGGGAACAGCTTTCAAAAAAATGTCTGGAAGCCGTTGTTGTTTTCTTTGAGGATTTATCTCTGAACTTTCACCTCTCTCTAGCAAAGGAGAGGGATTATTGCTATTTCCGGGGGTGTTTGTAGACCATGGGAGATAATCCCCTAATGTGTATTCTGTGTTTGGATTGGCGTACGGGTCTTGTGCCAATCCCCCCTTGTTGCCTATTTCTAGGCCTTGCATATTTTCAACCAAGATGTCTAATGGCAGGGGATGGTTGAACCCTACCCCCGACTTGTCATATGGCATCTGATATCTTGGTTGGCAAAGGATCCGCATCCCTTGCTCATATCTCGCCTAGCCCATACCCATGCCAATTGCATTGTTCGAGATATTTTAGGGCAAATTCTGGGTTCGACAGATAATTGATGTTTTCGACAAAAGGCTCTTCATCTGTTTCCTTTTGTTCGCATGGTTCGGAACCATGATCAAGGCCCCCATACACAAAATTCGTCTGGTTGGGAGGGTAGCCTAGTGGAACAATTGTCCCTATGGGAAGGCGAGGTCTTCCCATGTCCTGCACTGACTCCAATGTGGGGGTTGCCACAACATTTTGCACTAAGTATTCTCCCAGGCCTGTACTGGCCATTTCAACAGTGATTGTTGATGATTGGGTAGGAGGAAACGGTAGTCCTTCCTGAGTCCATTCCATGTTTGGTTGTTCAAGAGTCTTGGTTTGTGTTATGTTGGGTGTTTCCTCTGTTGATATCGTTGAAATTGTGGGCAACCCCTCTTCTAGAGGCTTAACCTCTTCCATGATTTGCTTTCCCTTGTCCTTCTATTGGGCCATGATAGGTGGCGTTGATGATGAAGGAGTAGGTGATGCAGTCTCACCTGGTCGGGATTTTGCCTTGTTGGCCACCAGTGGTGCCTGCGGTATCGGACCTTGTTTAGATGGATTTAATTGAAAATCCAAATGCGTTGATGGGAGGGTCGATTGAGGTATGAATTGTACCGCATTGCAATACTTGAAGGGCTCTAAGTCCATTGGGACTACATGTATTTGCCCTTCATAGGCATACTTCAAGCACTGGTGTGCGATCGAGGGGACACACTTCATGTCCCTGATCCAAGGCCGCCCTAGCAGTATATTATAAGCCATTTCGCCTTCCAGCACATGGCACAGTGTGGGTATTGACTTTTGTCCTACCTGGATAGGCAGAACAACCGTGCCGACTGTCGAGCAAATTGCATCGTTAAAAGCTCGCAGTGTGTACGTGGAAGCGGTGATGTGAGAGGCTGGCAGTTTCAAATGTTTCAATGCTGCAGTGGTTATAATGTTACTGGACGAGCCAGTATCTATCAGCACTCTCTTGTACGGGATCCCGTTGACCCGCGCGATAACGTGCAGGGGTGGATCCGGCATGTCATTTGATATCGTTTTGACCTCGTTTTCTCTGAATGTGATGACAGGCTCCGTACATTGTTTCACATGTCCCACGAAGGCGTTGAAAGAATTTGCTTCGTGGGGTTGTACTTCAATGGCTTTTAAAATGTCCATAAGAGCTTCTCTATGGGGAGCTGATTGTTGAATAAGCTCGTAGATGGACAGCCTAGCCGACGTGGTCCGCAAACTCTGCGTGAGTTTGGTTCGTATCGTGACCTCAGGTCTAGGCGGAGGTAACTGTGTTGGGCGTTGTTGAGGCTGCGATGTCGACGGAACTTCCCTCGCAGCTACCTCGGGGGCAACTGTTGGGTATTTTCTGTTCCTTGTTACAATGCTAATCATTCCCACAAATCCTTGCGCGGGAAGATCTTGTCGCACCTCGTTAATCTGGAGCGGTTTTGTCTGTGCCTCGTGGGCAGGCAAGGGGTCCTTGAATACCCCCATTTGTTGGTTGTTTGGTGCGATGGGGTTGTCCACGACCAATGTTCTATTATCGATCAAATCCTGGACTAGTTCTTTGAATTTCCAGCACCCATTTAGGTCATGTCCTCTGCGCCTATGGAATCTGCAATACAATTCCTCCCTATACCCCCTAGGCTTGGGAATGTTAGGGTCAAAAATTTGGATTTCTGGCAGAGTAACTAAATTTGCCGCTGACAAGCGGTCAAATAAGGAGTCCCTAGACTCCGCATACGGAGTGAATTGTCGCCTAGGGCGACGCTGCTGATATTGCTCCTGTCTTCTGTTATCTCTTTCGTAAGCAGGAGGCACTGCCTGGTAGTTAGCCTTTTGAGGCTGCGTTTCTTGCACAAGCGCGGGAACATTTATCGCAACTTGGTTGACTGCAGCGTGTTGTGGTTGCGTTGTCCCAGTTTTAGTGGTTTTATTCCACTCTTTCTTCTTAGGCTTGGCAATTGCGCCTTCGCCTATCTTAATCTCTTCTATGACTCTGGCTTGCGCCAAAGCTTCTTCTAAGCTGTCGTATTGTCGCAGTAACAATAGACCAGAGATTGATTTTAAGCAACTTTTTGCGAACATTTGCGTGAGGTCCGACATGGGAGGACGGTAGGGTAACTTAGAAAGCAAAGCTCTCCATCGGTTCCCGTACGCTGCCATTGTTTCCTCCTCAAATTGTTTAAGGCTAGCAAGATCACTAAGTGATGCCTTCTTCCTTGTGTTGAAGGCGAAACGTTCAAGAAACGCATCTACTAGCTGATCTAAGCTGCTTATGCTGTGTTTGGGCAGTTGTGTGAACCAATCCGAGGCAGGGCCTGCGAATGTGGTTATGAATGTTCTAAGCAATAATGCGTCATTATCTTGGATGCCGAAGCATTGGCTTAGAAATCGTGTAACGTGTTCTTGTGCGTCCTCTTCACCTTTAAAAACTGCCAATTGAGGCAACTTGAAGTGTTCGGGGTAAAGAGGTGTAGGCACTGAGGGATGCACCGGATTATTGCGGAGTAGACGTAATGTGGGTTTTTGATGCCCAGCAGATTTTGTCTCCACAGACTCCAAACGCTCCAATAGCGCTTGGTATGCATCGGAAGATTTTATTTCTTCCTCTCTTGTTCGCTCTTGTTGCAAGTTACGGTAAACTGGAGGCCTATGGAGGGGTGGCCGAATGGCATCCTTCCCGCCTTGATGGGGAGTTTCAACATATTCCTCTTCTGGTTCATACTCCTCGTAGAATTCTTGAGGAGTCTCTGGGCAGAACCTATGACCCTGATCATGCTCTTGCTGAAGGTACCCATCATTGTTTCGGGGAGTTGCCTCCCTCTCGAATCTATGAGGTCTTGGGGGCAGAGCTTGACGAGGTCGTGGAGACCTGTCTTGCGCCAACGGATTATGCCTCTCATACTGTTCAGCTCTTTGGATGCGAGGGGTTGGCCCCCTCTCAGGTATTTCATAGCGTAACTCATCCGCTTCGCGTTGCATGCGTTCTTTATCCAAGCGGTATTGATACTCTATCTCTTGTCGACTTTGTTTAAGCCGCATGATTTGGGCTTGACGGGTGGTATATCTCGCGACAGCACGGGTCAATTTGATCTACCCTATTTTGTTCGGAAGGTTCAAATGTTCCTCCTATGGGTTTACCTCGGTTTTGATGCTCTAAAATCTCAAGGGGTCGCTTCCCTCTATCGAGGTAGGCGGTATGTGCTCGAGGTTCTGGCCTCAAGGGGTGATCATGATATCCTACTGGTGCGGAAATGCAAGGTTCCCGCGTTGTTTGTTGCCCTCGAGGAATGCGATGGCTTTCCTCATACTCCCTTTCACGGGTGTAAATGGGTTGGGCGGAGTTAGGTCGCCCTATGTAAGGAGCCCTGCGCTCCGGATTTGGTCTCTCTGTTCTGATGATAGGTAAAGAAGGGACGCCATATCCACGTTGCCCCTCCAAATGGACGGTGTGCCTCGTTTAGCGCTTCATCGCGCGGTGGCCACTCATGCCTAACTTCAAGAGGTGATTCTCTATTTATGTCAAGGTCTACATGTAAGGCATCTTCCCGAAAGGGGCTGCTTTGAATAGGCATACCCCACCGAGGATTCTGAATTGGATTCTTTTGTAGGTTAGACCTATAAGGCGGTATAACCAAATCCTCAGGACTGAAGTGAAGGCGACTTGCGCTTGCTTTTTGTGTACCTTCCGGAGCTTCTGCCCTTGATTGGGCTTGACTGCGGGTGTACACCATTGCGGTGCTTCTATGCTATCTAAATAAGTTTTTATCTCGTTTTTATGATTTTCTCTTTTTTTTGTCTACACTGAGCAGAATTAAGCACACACATTCACAAAACCGTGATTATCTCTTTTAAGGATTATTGGTGTGCCCTAAACTGGTTTAGTGCATTTTGGTGTTTTGTTTTGTTTTTGTAGGTTTTGTAGAACGTTTAAATGCATCATGTAGGCTCTTATAACTCCCAAAAGGTCGCCCCTTCAATATACCAACCAGGCCGATATACCAACCTCTCTATATACCCGCCCTTACGAGAGGGAGACTATAGGTACGTGAGAGCAGAAGGTACATGGTACGTAGGCGGTACGGAAGGGGGATTGTCCTGTTAATGGCACCTACCATAGAAAACTTATCCTCGCACGCATGGGAATCACCCCAGCTACGCTCGGTCTGTCTTCGTCAGGATTTACGCCTAACAACAGTTGACAATCGAGAAATGGATGCAAATCAAGCCAAGGTGGTGATTAAATCCACCAATGGTCTTGATCAAGGGCTGGGGTCTTACGACCAGCTCCTTGGTTTAAAATTGTTTCGTGGAGTGTGTGAGGTTCATTTTATCCGGCGAAAATGAAACATGCATGAATGACTTTTCCTAATCAATGCAAGCTAAAATGAAAACAGTCAAAGAAACAGAAACAGAAACAGAAAATTTCAACAGAGATGATAAAATCCCTACCTCTTCTCTGGCCTGCTCCAGTTGCCTCTGAATTTCTGCTCGAAAATCGCGAGACAGAAAATCGTCCCCTGGTGAGACGATTTACAGAACAGAAATCGTCCCTGGCAGAGACGATTTTAAAATCGTCTCAGGGTGAGACGATTTCCAGAATAGAAATCGTCCCTTGCAGAGACGATTAACAGTCTACAAGAAAAATGTACCTGTAAAACACAAAACACAAAAACCCAATTAGTTTTTCTATGATCTTAAAAAATAGGGAACAGGTCCCACCGTGATCGCCACTGAAAGCACGAGATTCCGGGCAAAGGAAACACTAAGTGCGATTGCATTCAAAATCAAGTACGCTTAAGTCCTAGAAATGTAAATTGCATGAAATGGAAAAGAAACACATTGGAAGAGACACAAGCAAATAGAGAAAACACAGCCCTTTCATTAATATCCCTTGATCTCTGTTACAATGACGTCTCCTCCCTTTTCAGGGGCTAGGAGCGCAAATAGAGTTTGATTACAATCACTGAATGATTCCTCTTTCCGCGTGCCCACGATTGCAATGGGCGGGCCAAGATGATGCCGCCGCCGATGTCGATGAGTTCTTCACCTCTCGCTGCTTCTTCTCGCGAACAAAGAAACAACCAAGATGTCGTAGCACTTGCTGCAAATGAAAGGTGTTTGTTCTTTAAAATTTAACGAACTATGCATGCAAACATTTATCTAAAACAATGAACAAAATGATTCTAAACAGCCCGAAAACTTGCCAGAAGACAGAAAATGTTACCAACAGACCATTGCCACTGAGACAGTCGGCCAATCTGCTTTCAACTGGAAATCGTCCCTGGGTGGGACGATTTCTGACTGTAAATCGTCCCTGGGTGGGACGATTTCTTCTGTGTTGGGGAAGCCGAACTGACACGCTCCAATGTCGACTCCCGAGGTCTCCAAAACACCTGCAGACAAGGGGGTTATGTAATTGGGGCCATTTTGGGATGACCCAGATGGTCGGATTCTCCCAATTTGGCCTCTATCTTCGGGAATTTGATGTCGCCACCTGCAAGTCAATGAAACAACAAAGCGACACAAAACATACTAGAATCTGACCAAAAGTTACAAAATTGCAGCTATGGGTTAATCAAACCTAATAACACAAAATGCAACCTGAAAAAGTAATCTAAAATGCTCTAAAACTTAAAATAGGACTTGGGGAGTGCGGGGGTGCCCAAGTGGGCCTCCCACCGTCGACACTTGATTTTGGAGCCAATCCACTAGGGATGGGCCCAAAACCTCTTAGGATTGGGGGTCGGCGAATTGGTTGGTTCGGGTGTCCATGTGTTGGATTTGGGTCAGGTTCGAGCTTCCAAAGGCCACCCAACAACCTCCCTTGCAAAAGAGATTGGTGGATGTGGGAAGGTGAACCAAAAGGGATGCAAGTGGGTCTTCAACTCGGCAAAGCACTTCGTTGCTTGAAAACTCCTTCAACTCTCGTATGTTTTGGGTGAGAAAAGTCCCACCTTTTATAGACCCATGGGGTCTCTTTTGGGAGGGAAGCACAAATGCCATGTGTTGGTCATAGGCGCCATGTGGCAGTCTTGTCTTCCCATGAGGGAGGAGAGTCCTCCATTGACTTGGGCTTTGATAAATGCCTTTTGTGACAGTCTTCTAACGGCCCCTCTGTCCACCTACACACGCGTGCAAGGCAGGAGTCATTAACTGACTGTTCTGGGCTGCCACTTGGCACCATTTGCCTTTTTGCCCGTTAAACTTGGAAATCGTCCCACCCAGGGACGATTTCAGAAATCGTCCCTGGGTGAGACGATTTCAATTCAGCAATCGTCCCTGGGTGAGACGATTACTAGGCAAAGTGTCTAAGTGTGCCAAATTGCTTCTTGACCTCACAAAATTGCTATGAAAGTGGTTAAGACCACTGTTTGACCTCTGAGGGCTGCCCTGGGGGCTGTGTTTGTCAAAGCGATCAGTGTTTGCAGTCACATAATCGGATTGGTGCTGTTTTGGTGTCTACAGATAGACCCAAAGCTACTCAACCAACGGTAACCTTAGAGCCAGAGCCAGAGCCAGAACCCGAGACAACATCTTCCATTTCTTTTCTTCTTCACTGTATTGGGACAGTTATATATATTACCCAAATAATATAATAAGGGGAATGCTAGAGTTACTATTCTATAGTAACTATATTATTACCTCATTTGGTTATATGTAATAGTTTTTAGGTTAGATTAGTTATTTATCTACCTAGGTTATTCGCTTAGTCATATTGATAAGCGAGTATTAGTTGTTAAAATATATTATTGTTAGTTTCTAATATCTTTTGCTTAGCTAATATTAGGGGAATATTTTATCATCCTTATCATAGGCTATTATTAGCCTAAGCATTGTGTATATTTCATAATCATCAATACAATATTACATCGCATTATTCCGCTCTAATAGAAATTCGATGGGTATGTCAATGATGACATTGATGGATGCAAAGGTTGATTGCTAAGCTACTTTAGTGTAGGTTTTTGATAAACCAAAATTTGATATTGTTTTTTGAATGAATTTATCTGATCAGCTAGCTTTTTGTATGGCCCTGACAAAATAATATGATTATCCTGTTATCACCCTTTATTGCATAAAGCATGTTATCATCCTTGATTGCATAAAGGAGACTGCTTTTGATGTTGAGGTAGACGATAAGTATAATCTTTAGGTACCTCATCATAACTGGATTTAGGGTAAGCATCTACTTGATCCTAATGTTTCCATTGGGACTCTTCATATAATTCTTCCTCATCTTAATCTTGGTATTTTTGAGGAGTATGAGGCTTTTGATGATAACCAGACAATGGCCTTTGATGTTGAACACGATTTTTGCATGGCCGAGGGGGAATATTTTGAGACTGTATTGGGCACCTTGCACATTGTTGCATCCTATAGGTGCTAGGTGTAAGCACCACTTCATGTAATGCATTTTGCAATTGCTCTTGTATATTTTATTGTTCTTGTATCTTTTGTTGATACAACCTTTGTAGGTGTGCTTGTTGTGATTCCACCCATTGTTTATCTAAATGTTGTTGATCCAACTGGAGTTGATTTGTATGTTGTTACCTATTAATATTTAGGCTAAGTGCCTGATGAGTATGATTTTGTTGTTCAATTGTATGGGGTTTATGTGCCCTCGTATTTGAAATACAGATGGGTTTATCATGTCTTTCCCCCCTAGTAGGATCTATTGCTTATTTTTCATGCTCCCTAAAGGTTGCATTGACCTGATACCCTGGTTTATGAATTGGCTTTGTATAGTTTGATGATGTAGAGCCACAATGTGGTCACACCAAGTACTCTTCACGAGGAGTAGGAGGATGACTTGGGTCTTCTCCCTCATCTATAAGGAAAGACTCATATTCAAGTTTAGATAAGCTCTGTATATGTAGGCTACGTAGAAGCATGATGTGTGCACACTGAGTGCTCTCTATAAGGAGTATAGGGGTGACTTATTTGATCATACATTGTGGTTTGATAATCTATGTTAGGCCATGGTGTACTCTCATGTTCACATTTTTATTGATGTATAAAGCAAGCTAGGGTGTGAATCCGTGATATTGACCTACTAGACCCCTCAGTGGGTAGATTATTCACTATATAGAACTTCATCAAGGTTTCCAAGTCATGAAGGTTTTCTAGAGGACCTATGGGTGCTTCCCTAGTAGAGATATCTCAAACGTTTATCCCCCTAGGGATGGTGTTGTTGTTATAATAAAATCTAGAATGTCATTCAGGGATGGGCATATCCTTTGGACTTACTTGGAGATATTCGTTGGTTATGGAGCTTGATTCTCTCTTTGAATTGGAGGTCTTGTTTTCAACTGCATTTGGACAAAATCCATAAAAGTGGACTCCCTCGGCCATAATAGAAAATTATGACTTCCAAAAATATTATGGGTGTTGTAAATAAAAACGATCAGCACGATGAGCTGACCACAATAGGCTAGGGCTCCAAAAAATGACTTCCTAGCCAAAATTTGTATTTTTGGAATATTTGACCGACTGGGGCTCATGGATAAATGCCCAATTTTAGGATTTTTGAAAAAATGTGGAGCCAGACCTCAAAATGCTGAGGGATGCACAAGGATCCAACTAAGACAACAAATTTTTTTGATAGTTTTTAGGGTTGTCTAGGGATTTTTATGACCATTTTAGTGCATTTTATTTTCTATTTTTGTCTTTAAAATCACTCAAAAATAGAGTAATCATAAAACCAACATAACTTTTTCATTATAGATTTGATTTGCACAATTTTTTATTCATTGGATGTAGAATCAAAAAGTAGAAATTTTTTTTTAGGGTTTGGTCCTAGATGGTAGGAGCTTATGTTGATTACTCAAACAATAAATAAACACACAAAGTAGACAACATGATTATCTCTTTTAAATTTTAGAAACACCCCATCAAGCGATCAAAGAAGCACACAAGCAAACAATGTGATTATTTCCTTTAAGTTTTAGATGTGAATCCCTAAGCTATTTGGTGTGTTTTGAATTTTTTTTACAAAGAGATCTATTTTCACATGTTTGAAGATAGTTGATGTAATTCTCAAATTTTTAAGGGATTTCACCTGTATACTCGTAGCTCGATAACCAACAATGAAAGTTCGATCACATGAACCAACTAAAGTATGGAGATGAAGCCCATACTCGATCAGGGAGCACAGGTCCTACTAGTCCTCATCCATATTGATCGTGGGTAGTAATACACCCTTTGAAGAGGAGTGTGTGCTATTTTCCATGACTAAGATGGTTCTTGGAGCCAACTTTGGCCAAAAAATAGGGTTCATAGGATGTAAGCCAACGGGTGGAGATGAAATCCATCGTTGTTGATCTCTATTAGTTTTTGGGGATGAAATTCCAACTCACTAATGTTAAAGTGTGACATGGTGTGTGTGGTTCCTTTTATACTTAAATAAATTAAAACAAAGTAGCATTCAATGAACCTTCACTAAATGCATAAGAAACGTTTCACTTTCAGAAATCTTAGCATGAATAAGGATCCTAAAAAATTCTTATCCTATATGACAATCTAACCCCTAGGTAGGTCACAAGAAGTCAAACCAATTAAATGCATAATTAAACTGTTCTTTTCCTTGTTTTTCTTCTGTTTGTTATTTTGAATTTTAGGAAAATAAAAAATCAACCTTTGAATCAGTAAGTAAAAGACATGAAAAGTTGAATTTAACTTTTTTTGAACATCATTAATGCAAATTGAAGGTTTAGGCACTTACCTTGCAAGTCTAAGAAGCTGCTTTTTTTGGAAATTTGGGCTTAAAATCGCCTATTTTGTGGTCATCCTAGGGTGGTATGGCTACAAATTTGGGGGCCATCCTGGGTGGGATGGTTGTTGTGGTCATCCCTAACTGTTCCAATTAGGAATTCAGGGGTTGTTTCAGTCCAGAATGACCAAAAACTACAACATTCAAAGGGCAAAAATAAGGTCAAGGGTCAAGGAACAAGGTTCCCACCATGATCACCACTATAGAGTGGGAAAACGATGCACCTAACAAAGGGAAATGAACTACATCTATTATTCTAATCAAGAATTCAAAAGCGACATTAAAGTAGGCAATAAATGAAAAATATTTGAAAGAAATGGGGGGTTCTCTTTATATTGATTAATTTTTCAAATATAAGGTTACAAAATATCCCCTTGAGGGCTCTCAATTGATACAATCCAATTACAATGTTGAAGGATCCAATCCTTTCATAAACATATGGTGTGCTTTTAGTGTTTTCCTTGCACTCACAATTGAAGCACGGGTTTTTGTTATCACTGTGATGAGCAATCTTTCTTCAACTCTTTAGCTCCTTCCTCATGTGCTGGAATACTTGTACCTACACACAAGAAATTGAAATTGGTTAATAGCATGTGTGGATTAAGATAATATTAATGAAATGCATGCAACAATGGATACAAAAAGTGCAATAAAGAATCTAAAGCTACTCCAAATGATACCAAAACTTAACATGATATATATTATCTACTTTTGGAATGATCTATGCAAAAATTGAAATGAAATTATGAGCAAAATCTATGGTCGTCCTTGGGTGAGCCAATTAGGACTATCATCACAAAAACCCTAATTGAAGGTCCAAAACTCCTCCAAACTTTACCAAATTCAAGTATGATACATATAAACTACTAAAAGAATGATATATACTAAAATTGATTCAAAATTGTATTCCAATTCATGGTCATCCCTGGGTGGACCATTTAGGACTATTAACCGTCCCAGGTGGGGAAAGCCACAAAACAGGGTTGTTTTACCACCAATTCCACTTGGATCTGGTCTAGAATAGTCCTAGGGGTATTGTCATAAAATTTTGTGATTTGATTCATATAAATTGATGGGTTTTGGAAGGAATGTGCATATTTGGGGATGCCTTGAAAACACCTTCAATTGATGAAGTGTCCTTATGGTAATCACATCATCCAACCGAATTTGCATGGGTAACCAACCGCTGCAATCGCTAGGTGTAGTAGAATAGATCATTTCATACAAGGTTCATTCATCTACAATATGAATTTTCAAAAGATAAGGTAGCTAAGGTGTCGAACACTGTCGAAAATGCACCCTTATAAGTTCCCCCCTTCTTGTTGCAAAACATAGTGTAATTAATTTCTGAAGGAAGTGTGACTAAGGTGTCGGTCAACGCCAAAAATGCACCCTTATAAGTCATCTTCCCTATTTACAAAAATCAGTGAAGAAAAGAAATGGATATCCCCCCTCAATTGCAAAAAGTATGCAACTCAAGAGTGTTGTGAAGGATTTTACAAATATAGCCTCCTAGACAATTTTACATCACAAAAAGTCTCTCCTCTTGTTACAAGTACTTCAAACACCTAGATTTTGCTATTTATGAGGCCTAAAAGAGATACAAGAACCCCTTATTGTAAGGTCTTCAAAAAAAATACTTATGCTATTTATGAAGCCTAAAAAAGAGAGAGAGAGAGAAGATGATGTTTTTGCCCAAGGGACACATGTATTTTCGCTCTACAAAGCTGTTTTAGCAATTTAGCACTCCTTGTGCTATCTTTGAACCAGAAACAGAATCAGAAATAGCCCTTAGGTATGAAAATTTTCTATTGTAATATATTTAATTTAGTAAATTTTTTTTTAATTAACTTAATAAAATAATATTTTAAGTTCCTTTTTTTTTTTTTTTTTTTTTTAAAAAAAAAACCATTTTTAATAAAAAAAATGATTAAAAAAAGAAACAAAAAAAAAATATTATTAAATTAAGAATAATAATTAAAAAAAATACTAAAAAAAAATAAAAAATAAAAAATTTTACCTTCGGACCCCGACGGGAGTCGAACTCCCGACCTCCCGTCGGGCAGCGCTAAGGCGCTGGACCCCCCCCGCCAGTCGGGCTAGCTGGCCGACGTGAAGGGAAGGGAAGGTTTTTCCCTTTCCCTTCACCCCTCGTGCGGGCGAGGAAAAAATGTGGGATTTATCCCACATTGCCCACGCGAGGGAACGCGAGGGGTATGAAAGGGCCAACAGGCCCTTTCATTATTGACTGCCTGCGGGCAGTCAATTTGTATTTCATTTTGGTCGCGTCAGTCCCAGTCGGGTGACATGTGGTAGTCCGCCATGTGTCACCGACGTGTCAGTCCAGTGACACGTGGCTAGTCTGCCATGTGTCGCGTCCGCGTCGTCTGGTCTTGTCCAGTGGCAGTCTGCCATGTGTCCCGTCATTGTCTAGTCTTGTCCAGTGGCAGTGTGCCATGTGTCCTGTCTCGGGTGTCGCATCCGTCTGGTCTTGTGCCACGTTTCCTGTCTAGGTTGAGTTTGTGCCACGTGTCCTATCTCGGGTCTGGGTCTTGTCTAGTGTTGGATCCGGTGGAGGGCACGCCTGCCCTCGCTGATCGGTCCAGTCTGTCGAGGAAGGACCTCTGATAGGGATGTCTCCCTGTCAGAGTCGGTCTGACCCGAGGGCGCTCCTGCCCTCAGCTTTGGGTCCTCTGTCTGCCTAGGATGGCGCACCTGCCCTCCCGGTCGTGCACTGGACCCACAGGGGCCAGTAATAGCGGCCGCCAGTCACGATCGTCGGGGTCGGAGGGCGCGCCTGCCCTCGCTGACCCCGATCACCGGATCTGTACCGACGATCACGATCGGCCTGTCAGGCCTGACAGCAGCAGAATGCTATCAGGTCTGATGCTACGGGCCGCCTCGTGGTGGGAGATATCGGGCCTACGGGCCGTCTCCCGTGGCCGCCTCATGGCGAGGTCCCGTCTAGGGATCCGTAGCTGCTGTCAGGTCTGACGATCCTGCGGGCGGGCCACCTCGTAGCGAATATCGGGCCTATGGGCCGTCTCTCGTGGCCGCCTCATGGCGAGGTCCCACCTACGGATCCATGCAGGCCTGCGGGCTGTCTCCTGTTGCCACCTCGTGGCAAGGGCCCACCTCGAGATCCATGCAGGTCTTGAGGGTCAACAGGGCCCTCGAAGATCGTGCCACATATTACTGCGGGCAGTCTCCCGATCGTCGCTCTGATACCATATAAGAAAAGCAGAGCACTTTCATTAATCTGATGAAAGATTAAATAGTACAATACTAACCTAGAATAGGTAATAACAACTAACAATAATAGGCTTAATGTAATATACGCTAACAGTAGTTGTTAGCGTAACTAACCTAGGATAGAAAAAGTATTACCAAATGAGGTAATATGATAATTTACCACAGTAACTCTAACAAATCACTCCAATTTATAACCCAAGAGGGGAAAATGGGAAAAGGATCAAGTTGGGGCATACAAGGTAGGTGTCATCACTTGTCAAAGCTCTTGCCATGCATTGGGTGGAAGAGACCTCCAATTTGGGCCTCTAATTTGCAGTTTGTGATGGCCTAGATAGTCTTCCAATCTATCATAAGTTATTGGATGGGATAAATGGAATAAATTTATTGCCATTTGTCCTGCCCTTGACTTTTTGGGAGGTCTATACCATGGTCGTCCCACCTAGGGACAGTTTCTTGTGGCCATCCCTTAGTGGGATGACCATGAACTATGGCCATCCTAGGGTGGTACGACCATGGCTACATGGCCCAAAACTTCCCAAAAGTGGGGTAAACCTTCCCAAAAGTGGTTAGGACCCCTAATTAACCCTTGAGTATTTCCCAATGGGGCCATATGATGTCGATAAGAGTGGCATCATCGTAGTCTTATCTGATTTACATGATTTTAGTGTCTACAATATCACTCCCCTACATCACACAATAGACCTAATGTTAATGGTCACCAATACAAACCACCTATCTTCTTCCAACAATGCTCATTTTTTATCATCCTCCTACATTATACACAATTCTCATCAATATAATTAGGCCTAAGTCTATGTCACTTCCCATCTACACACATCCAACACTTCCTCTTCTTTTTAATTTTCTAACCTGCCTCAACAATCCATAACTCTAAATATCACTCCTTCCATAACTTACCCTTCATCCACTACCATTCATATCACTAGTGCACAAGTTGCACATTCTTCTAGCTAGAGGTGTCATTGATATCCACTATCATCCAACATGATAGCTTTACTTATAAACACAAGCTAGAGGCGTCATTGATATCGATGCTACTAGTGTGTTTAAGCACATGTTTGAGTGGTATGAAAATATAAAAATTACAAAAAAAAATTAAATTTTGAAGGTGTAGTAGCAACTAAAAATGTGCCTTTTAAAAGAAAAATTTCTATCCCCTTAATTTTGCCAAAATATTCACTATAGTCAAAATATTCACTATATTAAAATTGCAAAATTAAAATAATGTCCTTCCTTGTGTAGTAAAAAATTATGATCTTGGGAGGATTTGACCCCTTGACATTTTCTTTTAAAATTTTATATTTTGTTTCAAATTGTAAAATTCTCTACTATTTGCTTCATGCATTAAAAGTATCGGCTATATTTTACCTAATAAATGCAATTTAAAGCAAAAACATAAGGCAGGGAATTGAACCTATGACCTCCAACCTCATATGACTTTGCATTGGCCTTAATACCAATTAAAATATTTATCTATTTGGCCTAGTTATCCTTTTTCTCTCTTGTTCTACATGTTTTAGCTTTATTTTCGTCAAAGCAAGAAAAAATGGGTGTATAGATTTGACTACCTAAATGATAGTTTCTATATCAATTTCTAACACATGGACCTCTACGTGGACACCAAGCATCTCTAGACCTCTACAATGGCTCCATTATTGATGATATGTAGTAGTATCATGTTTTCCATGTTTGGCCATAGGTAGTTTATGAAGTCATCATCAACATGAATATAAATTTTGTGGTATAGTATGGCATAAGGATGGTGGTCAATCAGGGGTTAGATACCCTAACATAGGATTGTTTGTGTTTAGATTTATATTGATAACTTGATGTTGGGATTCCTTAATGTTTATGCCCCTAATTATGCTAAGGATCGAGTCGATCCATGAAAAAATCTCCTAGATATCCCATGGCTAGTTTTCAATGATTTCAACATGGTAGATAGCCAATAAGATAGTGGATCTTATATTGATGAGGCTAATAGAGAGGGAATTTCAATCTTGGGTACTCTTCAAAAATGTATTTATATTATCTAACCTAAATAAATGATGGATCAAGCATGGAATGTAATTGAATTGTTTGAAAATATTAGATTATTAAAAAATTGGAGAAGCATACATACAATATGGTGTCTCTTAAATTTTTAAGAGATATTTGATGTTCCCTATTCCATTGAATATCAACGATTTTTATTTTGTATCTTCAAATTTCTATAAAAGAATGTAATAATAATTTTCTAACATCCCTCCCTTATTATTTATTTGGTTTTCTAGGAATACCTGACAATGATGTATCCACTAGATTGGCTCTAACTCTTGGCTCTTGGCTTTAGAAATAGATTTTGGGTCAAGATAGGGATGCATGACCATGGTGCACCATCATGATCTCTAGGGTGGTCTATCTAAACCACTATAGAGGTTTTTTTAAGAGACTTGAGAAAACATTTAGTTCATTTTTTACGGTTTTTACTTCTTGAAAATAAATAATTGAAATAGTTTTTTCTTTTTTTACAAAAGTCCTTAACAATTCTTATTTTGTGTAGGTTAGAAATATTCTTGGCATTCCATGAGAGACAACTTATCTAGTTTACTGATAATATTTTGGGGTGTGAGGAAGTGTATCTATATCCTCTCCTTAATTATCTACATATTCACCTTCATCATCACCCTAAAGTACACCAAGCCTATTGAGGCAAGAGCACTACCATTGGGTAGGTTCATATATTCCCCCAATAAAACTAGGGTTATTGATTTTTTGCTATGGCTACTTATGGGCATTCTAGAGTGAGTCTATAACTTAGGATGAGTATGTCATTATGCATTCATAGGAACAAAGCTTTGAGATTTCCTAGGGACTATTCTTCAATATTTTGTATGTATTGACTGAAAGCACAAGGATACGAAAACAAAACGGAAACCCCAAGTGCGATGTATGCAAAAGCGAAAAGTAACACTAAGTCCTATAAACTGAAATGCATGAAAAGAGGGAAAAACAAATGAATTGAAACAATATAGAAAGCAAGCAAATTTCGAATATAGCCCTTTTTATTAATTTTCTTTGGAACTCGGTTACAATACGTCTCCTCCCTTTTCAGGGGCTAGGAGCGTTAAATATAACTTTATCACACCATGGATGGTCCGCTTTCTTCCGCGTGCCCACATGTAAAATGGGTGGGCCAAACGTCACCACCGCTTGCATGAGTATGTTTATGGTTCTTTTTTTCCCATCTGGTATCGAGATCCTACGTTCAGAGAAACAGTAAACAGTTAGTAGCACCTGCGGATAAAATGAAACATGCGATCCCCAAAGCCTATGATTAGTGCATGCATAAAATAAATAAAACGATAACTAAAACATATCAGAATGAGCTAAAAATTTGACATAAGCAATAAAACATTACCAGGAAGCCACTATAAAAGGAACAGTTTAGAAATCTTACACAGATTTCTAATCGCTCCGGGGTGGGACGATTAGGACTGTCATAACCTATCAAAAAGCCACCTCCTAAATGTCCAGTCTGGAAGCTTCCAAAATGCCTACAAAGTTAGGGTTAGACAAAACGGGGCATTTTGGGAAGACCCAAAAGGTTATATTTTGTGAATTCAGCCTTGATTGCCCTGTATTCGATGGTGCTCCCTGTATGTTAGTGAAAGCAGGAAATGATAAAATCATAGTCAAAAATCATCCAAATCATATGAAATTTAAATGACAGCATATGTAAGTGACCTAGAATCAAATGCAAAAATAATAGTATGGAAATATTCCATAGATTTCTAATCGCTCTGGGGTGGGGCGATTAGAACTGCAGCAGTGTGGGGGGCACCTGGGGGCAGGACACTTGCTGTTTGAGACTCAGTTTCGGCACCAATCCACTTGGGATGGGTCCAAAACCTCTTGTGGGGTTGTGTCAGAAAATTTGGTGGGGTATTGTGGCCAAATGTTTGGGTTTAGGTCCGGATTGCACTTCCAATAATCACCCAACAACCTCCCTTCCAAAAGAGAGATTAAGGATGTAAAAGCACAAACGATGGGTGAGGATGTAATTTGGCAGCACTTCATTGCTCAAATGCTCCTCTCTGTTCCTTTTTTTGGGGTGATAAGACTCACCAATTTATAGACCTAGGGTCTCTCTCTTTGAATGCGCATGCGAGGGCGCCACTTGAGTTGCTTGTCCTATTTTGGGAAAAAAGATTATTCCCTGATTTAGAGTCTCCTTGCATGAGGCCTCTATAATCAAGGCATGCATGAATGAAGTCTCTCTATCTGATTTGAAGCCATTCCTCGCAATTGCATGTCCTGAAGTTGCAGTTAAGTGGCGGACCTATCGAGGTTTGACTTTTTTCCAGTCAAACCTACTATTCGTCCCACCCTGGAGTGAATGCTGATAATCGTCCCAGGGTGGGACGAATACTAGTTTGTAATCATCCCGGGGTGGGACGAGTAGGGAGCAAAGTGCTAAAAAGGTGCCAAATTGACCTCTACCCTTCCAAACTACTGTGGGAGTGGTTAGGACCACTGTTTAACCTTTGGGGGCTGCCCTAGGGGCTATGTATGTCAATGCGATCAGCGCTTGTCGTCACATAATCGGATTGGTGTTGTTTTGGTGTCTACAGATGCCCCTTTTTGGGATGCGTTGTGCGTGGCACAGCGCTGAGCAAAAATAGATAACCAAAGCACTAATGATTAGGGTTTCTTAGTAACCTAACCAACTCTTGATGCCCCAAGTATGGAAAGGGCACGCATTCTTGAATCCTTGCTTTTGACGAGCTAAGGAGCTTAATTCAAGTGTTAACCTTTTTTAGTGAGGTGTTACTTGATCTTGGACATTGTTCAGTCATGAATAGGCAAAGGGCACAACCTTTTGTCTATGGGAACCTTGAGTTCATGATTCATAAATGCCAAGTGTTTGATCAACTTGTGATTATTGCTTGTTTACTGCCCCAAGCAGGAGCGTGATTGTCTTTGTCAATGATCCTTTGAATGCGTGCCATTTCTTTGATTGGGTGTGTTTTTGTTGATTGGTGACTAAGTGTGACTACCCCCTAAAGCGACAAATCGATGAGGGAATGACCGATATGAGAAAAGCGATGAGTCGCTTGACCCAATATGACTTAGGTAAGGGTGCCTTCAGTTGTTTTACGTTGAATGCTTATGCAATTTTCGAACATTTTGACCTATTTTTGGTGGGTTTGTAACCCTTTTTGTGACGCATTTTGGAGCTAAAATTGTCAAAAATTCGTCCTCCCATGGAGCGGTCCGGCTATGGTAGCCTTCTTAGGGAGTAGGATAGTGACAATTTGTGACCCCAACGTCTATTTTGGATGCCAAGAATGTCAGGCGCAAAGGCGCCTTCGTTTGGCAATGTTATTGCTATTTTTGGTTGGGTTTGGACCCTTTTTGGGATGTTTTGGGGATGAAATTTAAAAACCGTCCTCCATGGAGCGGTGGGATTTAGGGAATTTATGTCGGCGTTTAGGCAAAGGCCGGGCAATTTTTGGGTGGGTTTGGACCCTTTTGTGACACCGTTTGGGGATGAAATTCTTGAAAATCCGTCCTCCCGTGGAGCGGTCCGACTATGGTAGCCTTCTTAGGGAGTAGGATAGGGAGGATTTGTGACCCCAACGTTGGTTTTGCATGCCAAGAAGCGTAGGCGCAAAGGCCCCTTTGTTCGGCAAGTTTATTGCTATTTTTTTGTGCATTTTGGTGCAGTTTTTGTTTTTTTTGAAATTTTTGCTCTGTAATCGTCCCTGGGTGGGACGAATACCAGGTTAGTAATCGTCCCAGGGTGGTATGAGTGCTAACTAGAGTGCTCATCCCGGGGGGAACGATTACAGGCCTAAAAGCCTATTTAAGGGCCAAAACTAGGTTTTGGGCTCATTTGCATTTGTTTTTCCTAGCGTTTGTGAGCTGTGAGGAGGAGGAGGTCGAGTCTGCGAAGCGGAGCACTGCCGGATTTTCTCGAAAACCATGAGTTCATGAACCGGATCATCCAATGGCGGAGCCGAAGCGCAACCGGTGAGTGCTCTTCTTATTTGTTGTTTTATTTGATAGTTTAAAACCGCAATGTTTTTCTTTTATATTTTGTTTTTTGATTTTTTTTTAAAATGAAACCCTAGTTAAAAAAATTATTTTGTTTTGGTGTGTGTGAATTTGTGCTTTGTACGACATCGTTAGAGCTTAGATCGAAACCCTAATGGAAACCGTGTTTTTATGTTTTTGTTTGTAAGCTAAAAAGGAAAACCCTAGTCTACATTTTTATTTTTGTTTAACTAGAGTTAGAAACCCTAGAGTTGTTTGTATTGTTTTTCTTTTTTTTTGTTTTAAACTAGAATTTAAAAACCCTAGGTTAGATTTTGATTTTTTGTAAACTAAGGTAAAAAACCCTAGTGTAAACGAAGGTCAAAAACTTCGCTTTGTTTTTATGTTGTGTGTTGTTTGTTCATCAGTTTAGACTAAGGTCAAACCCTAGGTTAACTGCTTTTTGTTTTTGTTTTTGTCAGTTTATACTAGGATGAAAACCCTAGGTTAACTATTTTTTATGTTGTAATTTTTTTGTCAGTATAGACTAAGGGTAAACCCTAAGTTAACTAAAAATTTTGTTTTTGAATTGTTTGTTTGTTTTTATCAGTTTAGACTAGGATGAAAACCCTAGGTTAACTATTTTTTGTTTTTTTTTTTTTGTCAGTTTAGACTAGGATGAAAACCCTAGTTTAACTGTTTTTTAGTTTTTGGTTTTTTGTCAGTGTAGACTAGGATGAAAACCCTAGGTTAACTGTTTTTTTTTTTTGGTTTTTTTGTCAGTGTAGACTAGGATGAAAACCCTAGGTTAACTATTTTTTGTTTTTGTTTTTTTGTCAGTTTAGACTAGGATGAAAACCCTAGGTTAACTATTTTTTATTTTTATTTTTTTTAGTCAGTGTAGACTAGGATGAAAACCCTAGGTTAACTGTGTTTTTGTGTTTGTTTTTTTTAGTTAGTGTAGACTAGGATGAAGATCCTAGGTTAACTAAAAATATTGTTTTTGAATTGTTTGTTTGTTTTTGTCAGTTTAGACTAGGATGAAAACCCTAGGTTAACTATTTTTTTTTTTTTGTTTTTTTTGTCAGTTTAGACTAAGATGAAAACCCTAGTTTAACTATTTTTATGTTGTTGGTTTTTTGTCAGTGTAGACTAGGATGAAAACCCTAGGTTAACTATTTTTTTGTTTTTGGTTTTTTGTCAGTGTAGACTAGGATGAAAACCCTAGGTTAACTATTTTTTTGTGTTTGTTTTTTCTTTTAGTCAATGTAGACTAGGATGAAAACCCTAGGTTAACTATTTTTTGTTTTTGTTTATTTATTAATGTACATACTTGCATTTTGCTAATGTGTATGTTGTACAGTTATTAAATGTTTTTGTGTTTAGACATCGTGTATGTTTTTTTTAGTGTTGTACAATTTTTTTTTGTTTTATTTCGTCATTTTTTAATGTTTTTGTGTTGTGTCCTTTTGCAGGTTGTGAAGAGCCGGTACCGTGTGCCTACGATTTTCTCGAAAGCGCGGGAGGCGTTGACTATGGCTGACTGGGAGTGGCTTGATGCCCTTGGGCTCAAGCAAGTGACTCGATTAGAGCCGGTGGTGGGGGATCGGGCCTATCTGATGACCTTGATCAACTTGTGGGATCCCCGGACTAATACCTTTCATCTTCCAATAGGGGAGATGATGGTGACTCTTGAGGATGTCTATCGGATTCTTAGGATTCTGATAGACGGGCTTCCTATTCATACTACTTCGTGTGACCAGCGAATAGCAGTGCTGACATGGTGCTTTGGGCATGGCGTGGATAGTCCAATGGAGAGGGCAGAGGGGGATTTCCTGATTGGTGGGATCTTGGTGCAGTGGTGGCTAGAGAGGGGCATGTTGGGAGTGAGGCATGCCTTACTGATGACCCTCATTTCCAACATGCTGCTACCTAACTCATTAGGTGTGAGGTTCCCTTGGAACCTGCTAGAGGTAGTGTTCAGATTGGTCGAGTGTCCGACAGAGGCACCTTTGATTATGAGATGGGGATAGACGCTTCTGGCACAGCTATATGATGAGTTGTACGAGGTCCGTTATCAGAGGCAGAATGGGATTGGGTGCAGCTACCTATTGCAGTGCTGGGGGTGGTAGCACATAGCTGTGGAGCGGCCACAGGGTTTGCCAATGGACTACTCAGGTAGAGATGGTGGATAGAGAGATAGGATACGCGGTTCTATGGCGACGATCTGAGGAGCAAGGGCAGAGTCGGCGGTGGGCAGGTGTCGTAGGGCACTATGCCAATGCCTTCACTCGGCTTGCTCCAGGGAAGGTTTTCTAGTGCCCATACTGGGACTGTCCAGCCTGGCATGAGGCTGGAGAGTGGCTCCGGCAGGTGCGCAAGGGGATATGGTTGATTGGGTGACACAGGACCGAGCAGGAGTATTTCTCGTACGTCCGAGTGACATGACAATTTGGGATGCGCTAGGAGTTGCCTGGTGAGCCCGTGATCTATTAGCATCAGGGTGATGAGAGGAATCTGGCCTGAACAATCATCACACCGCTGGGTGAAGGATGCAGTAATCGATGTCCCTGACGTGGACAACGTCGGGGTGACCACTGAGTATGACTAGTGGTGGACATTACGATGGTGGTGAGGCGAGGGGCCTCTAGGGGGTCTAGAGGCGACAACAGCAGGTGGTGAGGGTGCAGAGGCATCGGGAGAGGGTTGGGGGGCTCCGCTCGAGGATGCAGACATGGTGGAGGTTGACAGCTTTAGGGGGGATGATTTTGGGGTTCCGGAGTAGCCGGATACGTAGGACGTCCCGGAGCAGTGGGAGCCGGAGCAGCCCGTAGTCCCGGATATGCCTATGCACCAGGCTGTCCCGAAGGGTGTGGAGGTGAGGGATCATGCTGAGATAGCATGATTGGAGGAGCTACTTCGGAGACAGGATGAGGAGCTTGAGGAGGCTTTGTAGGAGAGGGATCTCCTACGAACTCAGTTTGCGGAGTGGGAGAATGCATTTGCTACGTACCACCGGTGGGATGGGGACACAGATGCTGCACGGGAGAGGGATCTCCTACGAACTCAGTTGGCGCAGCGCGATGATGTAGTGGCTGCATACCATCGATGGGAGGCGGATTGGTTTTGGCATCAGATGGATTTGGAGGTAGAGATTATCCGCCTCGATGGGTGGTTACCTGAGCTCCCTGGAGGTGGGTCTTTGTGTCGGATGAGAGACAACGATACTGAGCAGTCAACATCGTCTCATCATAGGCGGTTGGATGAGGGGGGCGCTAGTGGGCATGATGTAGGGGCTAGCAGCAGCCGCCCTGAGAGGTCGCATAGGACCCACACCACGGGGGGTAGTTCCCGTTGCATCGATCCTGCGTGATCATGGTGGCCGACGCCCTAGGCTTGGGGGTTTTTGAACTTTTGCTTTTTTTGTGAGGTCAGAGGACCGGTTTATTGTAGCCTATGGGCATTTTGATGATAGATATATACATGACTTTTCTTTTTGGGTATACACTTGTCATGATTTATTTTTTTTGTTTATGCACATTTATTTATGATGATGTATGCATGTGTTATTATGAATGCGATGTTTCTAATTATATGATGTATGCATATGGAATGAATGAAATGAGTTGTTGATAACTTGTCGATGGCACCATAGACTGTACAAGATTTACTGGCTTTTTGTACTATGTGATTGCTTTGTGGAATGACTTTGCATGTGATAATTTTGTTTTGATATTTTTCGTATTTGCTGATGTTGATGTAAGTAATGAAATGTACCAGTTGTTTTAAAATGTAGTTAAGGTTTTTTGAGATCCAGATGTTTTAACTAACTAGCCAAGACTGTACATTTATCTCACAAGATTTTTGAACAAGGTACGAATCAGACTTGAGTTGGACCAAGTTATTTCACCTCCCTGTGTGTGCAATTGAATTCGTTTATGTGGTATTTGTCAGGATACCGCCAGTGCCAGATAGGTTGTCAACCAAACATGTACTGAGGATCACCTAAGTAGCTCCACTAACTCCGTTGTTGTATTTAGCAAGATTAATCCACGGGACAATCTAAGGTACCATAAGCTATCTCATCCACATGCAAACATTGGTCTACTCACACGCAAAGCTAATGTGATAGACATATCGTCATGCATTTAGGATACCACCATTGTCATGTAGGCTTTCCACCAAACCGATAATGAGGATCACCTAGATGGTTTTTCGAATGCTGAGAATTATAGGGATTCAAGCTCAGGTGTATTTTATTTGCTCAACTTGTTGGGATACTTGCTCTTATACATAGTGATGAAAATCACTGTTTATTTTTCATTTTTGTTTTTCTTTTTGAGCAAGGACTTTGAATAGTGGTGATAACCACTGTTATTTGATTTTGCATTTTATAGGTTGCAAATTTGAGCTCATAGGTTTTTAGCTTGTGAATGGCATTGATTCTTTTTAGGCCTTGGGGATGACTACCCATCTTGTTCAGGGACGTGTAGTATGAATCCTTACGACTTTGGGAATCAAAGGTGATTGGAGATGTTATTATGTAAGGGTATTGATATTTCAAGCCTTGGGGATGACTACCCATCCTTGTCAGGGGTGTGTAGTACGAATCCTTATGACTTTGGGGACCAAAGGTGTTTTGGAAGTTTGTGATGATGGATTGTTGGAATTTTGGGTGTAAATGGCATTGATCCTTTTAGGCCTTGGGGACGACTACCCATCCTTGTCAGGGACGTGTAGTACAAATCCTTATGACTTTGGGGATCAAAGGTGTTTTGGGATTTTTGGTAGTGGTGAAAACCACTATTTATTAGGGTGCATTGGATGGGGAAGAGCTTGTCCTTTTGTCAATTCTCAGCATTCTTGAACCATTTGCACAGGGGGATGAACATGCTAACCTTTCACCTATGGTACCCTAGACTGCTTTGTAGGTTTCTCTTACGTTCACACAACTAGGGAATTTTTTTGTGTTTTTACTTGTGTAGGGATGTTACGTAACGAAGTGTTATCCAAGTAAAACTCTCCCTTTGTAAAATCTATCTAACTTTGTACATTTTTTGGCTAGAAATTTAAATACAGCTGAATGGCAAAAACCCTAAATACGTTAGGAGACAACTGACTATGCTAAAATGTGGATGGTGTTATTTTGGATGAATGTGTTTATAAAATGGAAAAATGTAGAAACTGATGGAATTGCCTAGCAATTACAGTCTATGGTGCTTGTGACATGTATGACCAACAAATATGCAATGTATGGATGCGATGCCTAATGCAGTTTATTATTTTTTTGTATTTTGATGTTTATGAGTATGCATGAAATTGAGATGCAATTTTTTTTGTTATTTTTGATGATTTTATTGTTTTGTTTGTTTTTTAAATATTTGTTTTTGACCAAGCAATTGTGGGAACCCTTGGAGCTTTTGGTTTGACCAAAGGGTTTATGGATACCTTTGGGGCATTTTAGGTGGACCAAGCGATCATGGGAATCCTTGGAGCATTTGGGTTGACCAAAGGGTTTATGGATACCTTTGGGGCGTTTTGGGATTTGACCAAGCGATTGTGGGAATCCTTGGAGCATTTGGGTTGACCAAAGGGTTTATAGATACCTTTGGGGCATTTTTGGGTTGACCAAGCGATTATGGGAATCCTTGGAGCATTTGGTTTGACCAAAGGGATTATTGATACCTTTGGGGCATTTTAGGTGGACCAAGTGATTGTGAGAATCCTTGGAGCTTTTGGTTTGGGCTATGGCTCTTTCAAATATGGAATGGCCTCAAATGACTGATGTTCAAGGGTTTTGGTTCCTTGATTCCTTCAAGAGAGGTGAGCCGGTACGTTCCAGGTCCTATTTTACTGTCAATTACATAGGGACCTAACCAATTTGTCATAAATTTGTCCCTGAGATGGGTCGGCAAGTTAGAGTTCTGTTGGTTCTCTTTTAAGACCAAGTCACCAACCTGAAAGTCCCTCAGGTGAACTTTCATGTTGTACGCTCTCCTAAGTCGCTCTTGATAGATACATAAATGCTCGAGAGCATTGATGCATTGTTCGTCGAGCAACGTAAGTTGGTCTAACTGGGTCTGCCGCGTAGTGTCATCATCGATGAACTCTTGCATTGATATGCGTAGGGAAGGTATTTCCAACTCGAGAGGCATGACTGCCTCGGAGCCATACACCAACGAAAATGGAGTTGCCCCAGTGGGCATCCGAATGCTAGTGCGATAATCCCATAGGGAAAGCGATATTTGAATGTGCCAATCCTTATGACTATCTGTGATCGTCTTTTTGAGGATAGCGACTAGCATTTTTTTTGACGCCTCTGCTTGCCCATTTTCCTGCGGATAATAGGGTGTTGAAAAACTGTGCTGAATTTTGTACTTTGTTGTCAAAGCATGCACATCTTTGTTCTTGAATGACGTCCCATTATCCGAGATAATCTTGGATGGAATACCAAAATGACATATGATGTTATGTAAAATAAACTCCGCAATGCGGGGTCCAGTCGTAGAGGTTAGCGAAATTGCTTCCACCCACTTGGTGAAGTACTCTGTGGCCGTTATGATGAACGTGTGACGACCCGACGACGCAGGGGAGATATTTTTGATTAGATCTAAGCCCCACTATGAAAACGGCCAAGCCGATTGGATCAGTTGCAAGGCCTGAGAAGGTACGTGTGTCAAATTAGCATGGTGTTGACACTTCACACACTTCTTTACATATGCACAACAATCTCGCTCTAAAGATGGCCAATAATAGCCCACATGGAGAATGCGCTTTGTGATGGCCATACTACTAAAGTGGCCACTGCATGTACCATCATGTACTTGGGTGATCGCCCAAGCGGACTCCTGTTGGTCCAAGCAACGGAGGAGGATTCCTTCATAGCTCTAACGGTACAAAATGTCTCCTAACAAGACATTTTTTGCCGCTTTCTATTTAAATGATCTTTTCACGGCGTGTGTCAATCCAAGTGGGAGGTTACCTAACTTGAGGTAATCCCTTATGGGTGTGTACCAATCTTGCTGATCAGAAACCTCGATGGTATGAATGACCAATCCCTCTTGGAGTTCATCCCTAGCAAAAGTTGAGTGGGAAAGAACTTGTAAGAATAGCATTGTGTTGCTATTAAGAGGGGTCGAGGAGAACAAGGACCCCCAGTCGATGCATGATTCAGACAATCACGGATTCAAGAGAACTTATCCTGATATGGTTCAATCTGGATCAGGTGGATTCCTGGCATTAGGTCAGAGCTTGCATGCTCTATCACGGATTGCGATAATATTTTAACTTGAATGGTTGTCATTTCACCATAAGGGTCTTGTGGAATTAGTGACCCCAAGGAGGCCATAGTATCCACAAAATGATTTGATGATCGAGGGAGTGCCTCGATATCGTACCATTCAAGCTTTGCCAAGAATTTTTCCACAAGGGCTTTGTAGGCCTGCAGAACTGGGCATTTACATTGGAATACCCCTTTTACTTGGTTGACAATTAACAACGAATCACCAAATATGTTCAAGCGTTTGATGTTCATGGTGATTGTTGTCTAAAGACCTATGAGCAAGGCTTCGTATTCTGCATTGTTGTTGGTGCATGGGAAATCTAATTTAAATGACAGAGGCATTGGAGCCCCTTCCGATGTGAATAATACAATTCCCGCACCACCCCCTTGCTCACATTTAGAACCGTCAAAGAATAGGGTTATGTAGGCCCATGACTCAGGCTCATTAGAATCTGGTGATTCTGAGACATGGAAGACCCCATCATCTGGTAGCTCTATGATCAGAGGCTGATTGTCTTCGAGAGGAGCCTCTGCTAGTTGATCGGCGATGACTTGAACTTTGATGGACTTCTATCCAATGAATTCGATGTCAAACTCCATCAACAACATGATCCATTTCTCCATGTGGCTACTATGATAAGTATGACTCATCATGTATCGCAATGGATTCTCCTTAGACACAACATACGTCATGTTGCTCAGCATGTAATGGCATAGCTTTTTGGTAGCAAACACCACTGCCAAGCAGAGCTTCTCAATGTATGCATAGTTAAGTTCATAACTGACCAAGGTGCGGCTAAGATAGTATGTAGCCTGTTCTTTGTGTAGTTCATTTTTTTGGGCTAGCATGGCGCCTAGTGCCACCTCAGTAGCTGAGATGTATAAGTAGAACGACACTCCTGGTCTAGGTGGTGCCAATACTGGCGACGAAGCCAAGTATTGTTTGATGTTGTCGAAGGTTGACTGGCACTCGTCATCCCAATGAAATGCTACCCCCTTGTGCAATAATTTATTCATGGGTCAGCACTTGTTAGATAGCTGCGCTATGAAGTGCTTGATCGATGCGACCTTTTCTTGGAGGCTTCTGAGTTGCTTGATGGTGGTTGGAGGGAGCATCTCAAGGATTGCCTTGACTTTGTTTGGATCTACCTCGATTCCTTGTTTTGAGACTATGAAACCCAAGAGTTTTCTAGATGTGACGCCAAATACGCACTTCTTGGGGTTTAGTCTAACTTTATGTTCAATGAGGCGATCAAGGATCTTGCTTAAGTCATCGAGATGATCTGGGCACAAAAGAGATTTGGCCAACAAATCGTCCATATAATCTTCCAAATTTTTATGCATGTGATCATGGAAGATGTATGTCATAGCGCGTTGGTAGGTGGCACCGACATTTTTAAGGCCAAAGGGCATGACCTTATAACAAAATGTCCCCTAAGGTGTTGTGAACACCGTTTTTAGTTGGTCCTCGGGATTGATACAAATCTGGTTGTATCCCGAGAAACCATCCATGAGGGAAAGCATTTCGTGGCCCATTGTAGCGTCTACCAATGCGTCGATGCTAGGTAAGGGGAAATCATCTTTAGGACTCACTTTGTTTAGGTCTCAAAAATTGGTGCATATGTGAATCCTCCCGTCTAGCTTTTTGACGGGCACCATGTTAGACAACCATGGTGGGTAATCCATGCAGATGACAAACTGTGCATCCAACAGCTTTTGTAACTCATCTTTGACCATTAAGGCTATTGTTGGGTGCATCTTACGTAGTTTTTGCTTGACTGGATTGACTGTCGGATCAAGTGTTAGATTATGCATGACTAGCTACGGATCTAGCCCCGACATGTCTTTGTAGGACCATGCAAAAACCTCCTTCTTCTCTTTGAGAAGGGCAATGTAGTCGGCTTGCTCTTTGGGGGATAGACTTACCTCCATATTGATGATCTGTGGATTCATTGGATCAGAGTCGATGTCTACGTCAGTCGTCTCTTCAACTGACATGTGGGACCCATCCTCCAACTGGTGTGGAGTTGGGATTAGGTGGATATCATTTGCTAAATTTAAATCTATGTTGGGAACGTCGGGTTCCTCTTCAGCATGGAAGACATCCTGAGTCTGTTTTGGGGTGAAATGGAACATCCCACCGTAAGGCCAGTACTCTGATGGGGATGGTGGTGTGTTAGCGTGATCCCAGTCTATAGCATCTAAGTCTAGATACAATGACCATGTTGGGTCATCTAGGTTATGGATGGGGGTGATTAAGTCAATGGAGATCATGTTGATGAAATGATTTTGGTCTCCATTACCACGGGGTGGTGACTCGGACATCCTAGGTGATCTTTGTGCTTTGGATCTGGCTCTATGGGTACGAGCACAAATGGATCGGCCCTATGTGTGGATAAAATGATAGGATCTACACTTGGCACTAATAGCTCTATAGGATCTCTGGGCGTAAGGTGCTCTCTATATGCCCAAAGTGGCGGATGCAACACTTGGTCCAACTGTGCCGGATTTAGGTGCCACCTATGCCTTGGCCCCATGTTTAGCTATTGAAACATGTCATCAATGTCCATGGGGTATTTTTGTTGTTGCTGTCACATGTGGTTGAGATATGCCATCTCAGTCTCATCTTCATAATCACTATCGGAGATCCATAGGCCTTCATTGGCTTTGACAGCTATTTGCGACATGTCAGGCTCATCCTGCTCGATCAAATTAATGTGGTCCCATCAGGGTTATTTCGCTCTATGTGGGGGGACCTAATTTTCTTTAAGTGGCACTTGCTCGACTAGAGCATCCAAAGGGAACATTGCCAAGAGGCTTTCTTGGTAGTCATCCATGGGGGTCACTTATGAGTGATTGCTATCCGATTCGAAAGGGTCCCATGGTGCTATCTCATACTCTGACTCGTCTTCCGAAGATCCTTCTTGGTCTTGTCTATATCCCTCTTGGAGGTAAGTTTTTGAACTTTCCCCTGTATCGATCAAAGGGGAGGAGTTGCTAAGGCCCACAAGGTTTGTTGTTAATGATGGGAGATAATCCCCCAATGTGTATGTTGTGTTAGGATTGGCATATGGATCTTGTGCCAACCCATCCTTGTTGCCTAGCCCTAGGCTCTGCATGTTCTCTACCAAGATTTCAAGGTGTGGGGGGTGGTTGAACCCCACTCCTGACTTGTCGTATGGCATCTGATATCTTGGTTGGCAAAGAACACGCACTCCTTGCTCATATCTGCCCAACCCATACCCATGCCAATTGCATTGGCTGAGATATCTTAAAGCAAATTTTGGGTTGGACAAATAATTGACGTCCTCATCAAAGGGCTCTTCATCTTCCTCTTCTTGCATGTAAGGTTCAATGCCATTATCGAGGCCCCCATAAACAAAGTTTGTCTGATTTGGTGGGTAGCCTAGAGGAACCACAGTGTCGATGGGGAGGCGAGGTCTCCCCATGTCCTGCATGGACTCAAGTGCGGGTGTTGCTACAATGTTCCACACTAGATACTCCCCCAGACCCGTATTGGCCATCTCAACGATGATCGTTGGTGGTTGAGGGGGAGGGAATGGTAGTTCTTCCTAGGTCCACTCCATGTGGGGTGAACTAGGCATCTCGAATTCCATTCGGCTAGGCATCTCTTTGGTAGATATGGTTGAGACTAGTGGTGGTGCCTCTTCTAGGGGTTTCTTCCCCTTGTCCTTTGGTGTGGCCACCGTAGGTGGCATTGTTGGTGAAGGACCAGATGATGAATATGGACCCGACTGGGGGTTTGATGGACTCAACAACGGGGATGCATACAAAATTAGACCCTGTTTAGATGGATTCAACTAAAAATCCAAATGTGTCGATGGTAGGGTCGATTGTGGCATCAGCTGCACTGTATTGCAATATTTGAAGGGCTCTAAGTCTATCGAGACTACATGCACTTGCCCTTCATATGTGTACTTTAGGCATTGGTGGCCTATCGAAGGGACACAATTCATGTCCCTGATCCAAGGCTGGCCCAGCAAGATATTATAGGCCATCTCACCTTCCAAGATGTGGCACAACGTAAGAATAGTCTTTTGTCCCACTTGGATGGGTAGGACAATTGTGCCAACTGTCGAGCATATCGCATCATTGAATGCTCATAGAGTATAGGTGGATGCCACAATGTGAGATGCTGGCAACTTTAGGAGTTTCAATGTCACTGTTGTAATTATATTACTGGACGAGCCAATGTCCACTAACACCCTCTTATACAGAATCCCATTGACCCGCACGATGACGTGTAGGGGTGGATCTGCCATATCACCAGCCACTGATTTTAGCTCGTCTTCTCTAAAGATGATGACTAGCTCCGTGCATCATTTTACATGTCCCATAAAGTTGTTGAAAGAATTTTCTTTGTGGGGATGCAGCTCGATGGCTTTAAGTATCTCCATTAGAGCCTCCTGATGGGGCGATGATTGTTGTATGAGCTCATAGATGGAAAGCCTAGTCGACGTGGTCCTCAAAATTTGGGTAAGTTTGGTCCGAATCGTGGCAACTGGTCTAGGCGAAGGAGGTTGTGTAGGGTGTTGTTGAGGTTGTGATGTTGATGGAACCTCTCCTATAGCTACCACGGGGGTAGTTGTGCTTGGGTACCTCTTGTTTCGAGTCACTATGCTTATCATCCCTACATATCCCTACATGGGGAAATTCTATGTCACCTCATTGACCTGTAGAGGCTTCACCTACGCATCATGGGTAGGCAAGGGATCTTTGAAGACCTCCATATGTTGGTTTTTTGGCACTACGGGATTATCCACCACTAGCGTCTTGTTGTTGATTAGGTCTTGCACGAAGCCTTTGAACTTCCAACATGCATAAAGGTCATGTCCTCTCTGTCGATGAAATCTACAGTATAAGTCCTCCCTATAACCCTTGGGTTTTGGCGTGTTGGGGTCTACAGGTTGACTCTCCAAAAATTTCATCAAGTTTACCGTGGACAAGCAGTCAAACAAGACGTCTTTAGACTCTGTGAATGGTGTGAATTATCACCTAGGGCGACGCTGCTGATTTTGCTCTTGTCGTTGATTTTATCTTTCATAACTATCAATATGGACCGCCTGATAGTTAGCCTTTTGGGGCTGTGTTGCTTGTGCAGGCTTACGTACGTTTATAGCAACCTGATTGACCATAACGGGTTTTGGTTGTGTGGTCCCTGTTTTGGCATTTTTAGACCATTCTTTCTTCTTTGGCTTGGCAATATCGCCATCCTGAATCTTGGTCTCCTCAATGATTCTGGTTTGTGCCAGAGCTTCCTCTAAAGTGGCATATTGTTGCAGCTGCAATAGCACGGAGATCGATCTCAAAAAACTTTTTGAGAACATTTGGGTAAGGTCGGCCATAGGAGGGAGGTAGGGCAGCTTTGAAAGTAACGTCCTCCACCGATTCCCATAGGCCACCATGGTTTCTTCCTCATACTTCCTGAGGCTGGCTAGGTCGCTTAGTGACACATTCTTTTTGATGTTGAAGGTGAAGCGTTCGAGGAACATGTCCACTAGTTGATCTAAGTTACTGATGTTGTGCTTTGGCAACTGAGTGAACCAATCCGAGGTAGGGCCTACGAACATGGTTATAAATGTTCTTAGCAGCAAAGCATCATTGTCCTGAATACCAAAGCATTGGCTTAGGAATCTAGTCACGTGCTCTTGGGCATCCTCCTCCCCTCTAAAGATTGCCAACTAGGGCAGTTTAAAGTGTTCAGGGTATGGGGGTGCCGACACTGACGGATGCACAGGATGACTGTGGAGTTGGCATAAAGTGGGATTTTGGGGCCCATAACTCTTGGTCTCCATAGAATCTAAGCGCTCTAGAAATGCTTTATATGCATCGAAAGATTTGATCTCTTCCTCCTTGGTTTGTTCTCGTTGCGGGTTTTGGGGAACTTGAGGCCTATGGAGGGGTGGCCGGATAGCACCCCCTCTGCCTTGGTAGGGTGTTTTAGCCCACTCTTCTTCTTGCTCATACTCCTCATAGGCTTCTTGAGGAGTTTCTAGGCGAGACCTATAAACATGGGTGGGTCCCCGCGGAGGGTGCCCATCGTTTTTCCTGGGAGTGGCATATCGCTCAGGTCTAGGAGGTAATATTTGATAAGGTCGCGAAGACCTGTCTTGCACCAAGGGGTTGTGCCTCTTATACACCTCTTCCCTCTATGTGTGAGGGGTTGGAACCCTCTCAGGCACAATGTTATGGAGCAGCTCATCTGTTTGACGTCGAATGCACTCTTTGCTAAGGCGATACAGGTTCTCTAACTGTTGTTGGTCTTGCCTGAGCTATGTGATTTGAGCTTGGCGGGTGGCATGTTCGGTAAATGCCAAGTCAATTTGTTCTGTTGTCTTGTGTTTAGGGAGCCTAGATTCCTCTCCTACATGTCTATCTCGGTCATGGTGATCCAAGATCCCTATGGGTTGCTTTCCTCTATCGAGGTTAGCGATATTCACCTGAGGTTCTGGCCTCAGTGGGTGATCCTGATAAATAGCAGGTGTGGAAGCCCATTGCTCCTACGCTGTGTATTGCTCTTGAGGGACATAGTGGTCTTCCTCATGCTCCCTTTCATATGTGTGAAAGGGGCGGGCAGAGTTGGCTTGCACTGTCTGAAGAGCCTTACGCTCTGGATTTGACTTGTTTCTAACAGTGATAATGGGTAGAGGAGGGATGATGTAATCATGTGGCCCCTCCTTATGGACCCTATATTGTTCTAGCACTTCATTGCACGATGGCCACTCATAGCGAGCATCTAAGGGAGCCCTCTCGTCTATGTTGAGTGCCACGTGTATGGACTCCTCCTGAAAGGGTCTATGTTGCATGGGCGTGCCCCTCAAAGGGGTGCCTCTATAGTCCCATTCTATAGTGGCATGATGTGGACTATCTTGTGTATCAGGCTTCCAAGGCGGTATGACCAAGTCCTTGGGATTGTATCGAAGGTGACTTGTGCCCCTTTGTACACTTTCCACAGCTTCGGCTCGTGATTGGGCTCGACTACGAGTGTACACCATGGTGGTGTTTTTCTAAATATGTATACATTTTTATCTTCTTTATGATTTTTTTTATGCTACACTAAACAAAAAGGAAACACCCAATCAAAGCAATGATTATCTTGATTATGGATTAAAAGTGTGCCCTAAATCTGGTTTAGTGTGTTTTGATGTTTGTTTTGAAAACCTTGTAAAGAAATTTTTGTTGTATATGCAATATGAGGGTTCTTATATCTCCCAAAATGGTCACCCCTTCAATATACCACTGCCAAGCCATTATACCAAACCTCTCTATATACCCGCCCTTACATGAGGGAGACTATTGGTACGTGAGAGCAGAACAGTACGTGGAACATAGGCGGTACGGAAGGGGAATCACTCTGTTTTGACACCTACCATAGAAGACTTATCCTCATGCATTGGGAATCACCCCAGCTACACTTGGTCAGATTTCGTCAACATTTACGTCTAGCAACAGTAGCGATCAGGGTTATGTATGCAATATTTCAAGCCAAAGTGGTGATGAAATCCATCGTTGGTCTTGATCAAGGGTTGGGGTTTTACGACCAACTCCTTGGTGTTTAAATTACCATGTGGTGTGTGGGATTATTTTTATTTGTGAAAAGGAAGGAATCATGCAGTAAAATTTCCTATGCAAGAAAAGAAACATAAAATGACAGAGACAGAAAACAAAAAATGACAGAAGGTATTCAAAACCCCTACCTCTTCTTTGCCCAAACCGGATGCCTCTGAGTTTCTATTCTAAAACTGCACAGAGAGCTAATCGTCCTGAGGTGGGACGAATAATAAAATTGTATTCATAATAGGGTAGGATGAATTCCCATTCATTCCAGGGTGGCACGAATTCCAGCTCTATATTCGTTCTAGGATAGAACGAGCAGAAGTCCAGTGCTTGAAATATTGATACCTGCAAGCAAAAACACACAAATTTTGATCAAAAATTTTATCTCAAAATCAAGGGACAGAGGTCCCACCATGATCGCCACTAAAAGCATGAGGATACAGAAACAAAATGGAAACCCCAAGTGCGATGTATGCCAAAAGCGAAAGATAACGCTAAGTCCTACGAACTGAAATGCATGAAAAGAGGGAAACACAAACGAATTGAAACAAGATAGAAAGCAAATGTCGAATACAACCCTTTTTATTAATTTTCTTTGGAACTCGGTTACAATACGTCTCCTCCCTTTTCAGGGGCTAGGAGCATTAAATATAACTTTATCACACCATGGATGGTCCGCTTTCTTCCGCGTGCCCACATGTAAAATGGGTGGGCCAAACGTCGTTGTCGCTTGCATGAGTATGTCTATGGTTCCTTGCTGACCCTCTGGTATCGATATCCTATGTTCAGAGAAACAGTAAACAGTTAGTAGCACCTGCGGATAAAATGAAACATGCAATCCCCAAAGCCTACGATTAGTGCATGCGTAAAATAAATAAAATGATAACTAAAACATATCAAAATGAGCTAAAAATTTGATAGAAGTAATAAAAAATTACCAAGAAGCCACTGCAAAAGGAACAGTTCAGAAATCTTACACAAATTTCTAATCGCTCCGGGGTGGGACGATTAGGACTGTCATAACCTATCAAAAATCCACCTCCTAAATGTCCGGTCCAAAAGCTTCCAAAATTCCTACAAAATTAGGTTTAGACAAAACGAGGAATTTTGGGAAGACCCAGAAGGTTAGATTTTGTGAATTCGACTTCGATTGCCCTGTATTCAATGACACTCCTTGTATGTTAGTGAAAGCGAGAAATGATAAAATCACAGTCAAAAATCATCCAAATCATATGAAATTTAAATGACAGCATATGTAAGTGACCTAGAATCAAATGCAAAAATAACAGTATGGAAATCTACCACATATTTCTAATCGCTTCGTGGTGGGGCGATTAGAACTGCAGTAGTGTGGGGGGCACCCGGGGGCAGGACGCCCACCGTTTGAGACTCAGTTTCGACACCAATACACTTGGGATGGGTCCAAAACATCTTGTGGGGTTTTTTCCAAAAATTTGGTGGGGTATTGTGGCCAAATGTTCAGGTTTAGGTCTGGATTTCGCTTCCAATAATCACCCAACAACCTCCCTTTCGAAAGAGAGATTAAGGATGTAAAAGCACACACGATGGATGAGGATGTAATTTGGTAGCACTTCGTTGCTCAAATGCTCCTCTATGTTAATTTTTTTGGGGTGAGAAGACTCACCAATTTATAGACCTAGGGTCTCTCTCTTTGAATGAGCATGCGAGGGTGCCACTTGAGTTGCTTGTCCTATTTTGGAAAAAAATATTATTCCCTGATTTAGAGTCTCCTTGCATGAGGCCTCTATAATCAAGGCATGCATGACTGAAGTTTCTCTCTCTGATTTGAAGTCGTTCCTCACAATTGCATGTCCTGAAGTTACAGTTAAGTGGCGGAACTGTCGAGGTTTGAATTTTTGCCAGTCAAACCTGCTATTCGTTTCACCCTAGAGCGAATGCTGATAATCGTCCCTGGGTGGGACGAATACCAATTTGTAATCGTCCCAGGGTGGGACGAGTAGGGAGCAAAGTGCTAAAAATGTGCCAAATTGACCTCTGACATTCCAAACTGCTATGGGATAGGTTAGGACCATTTTTTAACCTCTGGGGGCTGCCCTAGGGGCTATGTATGTCAATGTGATCAGCGCTTATCATCACATAATTGGATTAGTGCTATTTTGGTGTCTACAGAAGTCTTCAAAATCCCTTCTCAAAATTTGACAATATTCTTGCAAATTCTTCTCTCCTTCAATCAATTTCACAAATCCTTATGGGCTTATCGTCGGATAGTGATGATTGTTCTAAAATTGATGTGATTACCTCTTTTCAGGAGCATCTTCTTTCTTGCAATCTTCTAACTTGAAATTTCTTCAAAAAACTTCTTCAATGACCACTTTTTCAGTTCTCCAATAGGGTTTCTCTTACCTATTTCTTTCTTCTCTTTTCAATCTATTATTGGATATCTTCTCTTGGGTCTCTTCTTTCTCCAATTCTATAGTAAGGCTTCTCATAAAAAAATCACAAAATAGTCACATAAGAAACTCAAAAAAATATTGAAAATGATATAGAATAAAGGTCTACTAATGCATGTTATGTGCAATACATTTTTTATCTCTCTTCTCGTACATTACAATGCTTAGTCACAAATATATAATAGAATGTGACTCTTCATATGGAACACTCTTGAACTTCACTCTCCTTTTAAACTCTTCACTTTTCTATTCTAAAGACACATATGCACTCTTACATAATGAACACTTGTGCACATTTACCCTCACAACACTTGCACACTTAATTACATGATACTTATGTATTTCTTGCACATTATGATATTACATGAAATATTTACTCACACTCTAATATAGGTCATACATATAATCTAATAGTTACAATCGTGTATCCAAGGTGGTACATTAGCATGTACCAAATAATGTAATATACTCCAACATACTCTAAGTTAGCTCTTGTGAGCATTTAACCAACCATTTCCATGATGGAATGGTTCCTATTGGTAACCCTATTGCGTTGTGGAGTGTATATTGTAGTGAGCTATTGATTTATCTCATTATATGTGAGAAATATTGAAAATTCATTGGATGTATAGTCCCCCTCAATTGGAGAGGAGAACTTGATTAGAACAACTAGTTTTATTTCTACACACTTTTTGAAGCACAAGAAATACTTGAGCATATTGGATATCAGTTGCAAGACATACACCCATGTTTCCTATGATTAGTCATCTAAAAATAGCTAAAAGTATCTTCATCCATCAAAACTAGTTGGCATAGATCCGTATAGATCAGTGTGTACCACATCCAACGGTCCTTTAGCTCTACAGGTGCTCAACTTAAAAGGTACTTGATGTTGCTTCCTTGCTAAAAAACTTGAGCATATTGGCAATGTACGTAAAAGGTTTGGTAGGTATAACACCGTGTATCTAGAGTAAGTATCTAGAACTTAAATAACCATACCTTTGATGCTAAAAGGAAGTAGCATCTATCAAGGTTGTTGATAATACAATATTAGAAGAGGATATGATATTGAATGTAAATATACCATTCTTGTAGAAATTAATGGCCACAATATTACCATGTTTGGTGATAAAATACTTCCTATTTCTATTATGACTTGAAATTTGACCACCATGTTGTAATCCAAAACTTTTTGAATATACGATAAGTTGTTTGTCAATCTAGGTACATATAATACCTTTTTAATTGTGTATTTACCTCTTAGAATATTGAGAGAAATATCTTTGATTCCTTTGCCATTTTAGGTTTTATTATTGAAAATGATTATTGGTTTCTCATATTTGGCTTGTAATGAGTCAAACCACATGTTTCCCTAATCGTGTACTTTCTAGCACTTGAATCAATATATCAAATATCATCCATTGGTTGTGATATAGCCTTGGAAATTACCACCTAAAGTGTCCATTCAAAGTTTGACTTCGATTCTTCATATGCAACATGCCCTTGTTGTCACTTTTACATTGGACATGGTTTATACTATGTCTTATTCTAATTAGGTTTATGGACTTGTACCAACAACTATTTGTATTGTATCATTCTTTAACATAGATATGAAAATACCTCTTATATTTATAAGGGTGTTTCTATGATGATGATGATGGGGAAGGATCCTATTATGGATTATTTTCCCCAAATTTATTAAAAATTAATGCATTGTTTGTAAATTGATCCCTCAACTTATTGGTTGCTTTTTCCTATTGAAGCATATTTACCAACTCATCAAAGAATACCTTCTTATATGAGACTTACAAGGAAGTGATCGACATTCAAAATAAATATGGTAGAGATCTAAGTATGATTGGTACTAAGAGCTTATTATCCACTATTTTCCCCATGGCATTTAATATGGCTTTCAATTTTATAATTTTATTCATAAAAACCTCAATGAATTCTCCATCATGGGCTCTCAATGTGCGGAGTAAAGACTAAATGTGAAGTATTGTAGGGTTTATTTTTCCATTTGTAGATTATAGAAAGTATGTCTCATGTCTTCTTGGATGTTCATACTTCTAAAATGTGTGGTTGTATAACATTTTTTATGGAAAGGATGATGATAATTAATGCTCTAGTATTTGCATCATCAATATTTTATCGTGCATCTCCATACTCTATAAGTCGAATGACATTATCAGTGATAATGTGCCAGAGTTTCAAAATGACTACGATGGTTTCCAACTTAGTTTTCTAAGGTCTAAATTTTGAAACTTTAAGTAGTTGTGAATTTATAAGAAATAATTATAGTGCAACCATGGTGAGAGTTCCATATAACTCTCAAATGGTCCCCTTTTCAATATATTTCTAGTGTAATATAGTGAACCTTTCTATATACCCACCCTTCCTATATACATGTCAGTATGTGGATGAAGCTAGTCCTCCTTATATATATAGTTTATGTGAGAGATACTTTAAGGTATGTAAAAGATAATGATATGATGTACCAAGGCAATATAAAAATGGATTCAACCTATCAGTGACACCTACTTAAAGAGAAATCCTTGTATGAAGATATAACTTCCTTATATTCTCAAATTTCTCAATTTTAGGATTTTTTTCTAGCAATGGTGATGAATAGAGTATGATTATAGAGTGAAATTATCAAGAAAATATGACCTTATATCTCCTTAATGATTTAAAAAGTTGATGCCTCGACATCATTATAGAAACTTTGTTAGGCTATAGACACAAAATATCAATACGATAGCTTTACTTGTAAATACAAGCTATAGGTGTCATCGATATTGATGCTACTAGTGTGCCTAAGCACATGTTTGAATGGTATGCAAATTAAATTTTGAAGGTGTAGGTAGCAACTAAAAATGCACCTTATAAAAGAAAAATTACTACCCCCCTTAATTTTGCCAAATCACTACAGTCAAATTTTTAGTTATTTTCTTACAAACTATAGAAAATTGCAAAATTGAAATAGTGTCCTTCCTTGGGTAGTAAAAAATTATTCTCTTGGGAGATTTGACCCCTTGACCTTTACTTTTAAAAATTCATACTTTTTTCCAAATAGAAAACTTCTCTACTATTTGCTTCATGCATTAAAATTAAAGGTTATTTTTTACCTAAAAAATACAATTTGAAGCAAAATAATATGGTAGGAAATTGAACCTATGACCTCATACCTCGTATGAATTTGGATTGGCCTTTATGCCAATTTAAATATTAATCCATTTGTCCTAGTTATTCTTGTTCTCTCTTGTTCTTCATGTTTTGGATTTATTTTCTTCAAAGTAAGAACTTAGAAAAATGGGTGTATGGATTTGACACCCTAAATAATAGTTTTTATCTCAATGTCTGATACATAGACCTCTTACCTCTACATGGTCACCAAGCATATATATACCTCTAAAATACCTTCATTATTTATGATGTGTAGTAGTATCATGTTGTCCATGTTTGGTCATAGGTAGTTTGAGAAGTCGTCATCAATATAAATATATATATATATATATATATATATATATATATATATATATATATATATATTTTTTTTTTTTTTTTTTTTTTTTGAAGTATAGTATGGCGTAAGGATGGTGGTAAATCAGGGGTCAAACACCCTACCATAATACTATTTGAGTTTAGATTTTTGTTGATAACTTATTTTTGGGAGTCCTTAATGTTTATGCTCCTAATTATGTCGAGGATAAAGTTTATCTATGAAAACAACTTTCTCAAAATATCCTAGATAGTCCTTGGCTAGTTTTCTGTGATTTCAACATGGTGGATAACCAATAAGATAAAGTGGATCTTATCTTGATGAGGCTAAAAGAGAGGGAATGTCAAGCTTGGGTACTTTTCCAAAATATATTTAGATTATCTAACCTAAATAAATGATGGATCAAGCATGGAATATTAGAATTTAATTGTTTGAAAAAAGTTAGATTATTAAAAAGTTGTAGAAGCATATATACAAGATGGTGTGTCTTAAATTTTTAAGAGACATTTGATGTTTCCTATTCTATTGAAGATCAACGATATCTATTTTGTATCTTCAAATTTCTCTCATATTATATAATAATAATTTTCTAACATCCCTTCCTTGTTACATTATTTGGTTTTTTAGGAATACTTGGCAATGATGTACTCACTAGATTGGTTCTAACTCTTGGTTCTTGGCTCTTGGATTTGGAATTGGATTTTGGGTCAAGACAGGGATGCATGACCATGGTGTCACGATATCTAGGTTGTTCTGTCTAAACCACTATAGAGGATTTTTTAAGAGACTTGAGAAAATATTTAGTTCATTTTTTACGTTTTTTACTTCTTGAAAACAAATAATTGAAATAGATTTTTCTTTTTTTACAAAATTCCTTAACAATTCTTCTTTTGTGTAGGTTAGAAAGATCCCTGGAATTCCATGAGAGACAACTTACTATTTCATTGATAATATTTGGGAGTGTGAGCAAGTGTATCTATATCCTCTCCTTCGTTATCTACATCTTCAGTTTCATCATCACCCTAAAGTACCTCAAACATATTAAGGCAAGAGCACTACCATTGGGTAGGTTCATATATTCCCCCAATAAAACAAGGGTTCTTGATTTTTTTCTATGGCTACTTATGGGTATTCTAGAGTGAGTCTATGACTTAGGATGAGTATACCTTTGTGCATTCAAAAGAATAAAGCTTTGAGATTTCCTAGGGACTATTCTTCAAGATTTTGTATGTCTTAAAGTCTTCAAAATCCCTTCTCAAAATTTGGCAATCTTTTTGCAAATTCTTCTCTCCTTCAATAAGTTTCACAAATTCTTATGGGCTTATAGTTGGATAGTGATGATTGTTTCAAATTTGATGTGATTACCTCTTTTTAGGAGCTTATTCTTTATTGCAATCTTCTAACTTGAACTTTCTTCAAAAAACTTCTTCAATGACCACTTTTCCAATAGGGTTTCTCTTACCTCTTTCTTTCTTCTCTTTTCAATATGTTATTGGATCTCTTATCTTGGATCTCCTCTTTATCCAATTCTACAACAAGGCTTCTCTAGCCTCTTTATTTCTTCTCTTTTCAATCTATTATAGTACCTTTTCTCTTGGGTCTCCTCTTTCTGCAATTCTCCAATCTCCTACGGGACTTCTTTCTTGGGTTTCCTTAATATTCAATTCTCCAATCTCCTATGGAACCTTTTTATTCAATTTTATAATCTCCATTTTTAATGGGACCTTTTTCATAGGTTCAATGTTTACTCTTTTGCTGTAATTCAAAAATCAGTTTTTACAATAATATCTTAGAGAAAAAAACAATCAAATACATCCAAATCTCTAAAGTTATGAAATCAATAATCTTCACTAGTTATTTTCAATCTAGTGGTAAAAACTATGTTGTAGATTACCTTCTATTATTAATTTTTCCTGGAATAGGTAAACTCAATCTATCTAAAATTTTCAAATATTAATATTTACTTGTTGTCATTCAACCTAGTGGTATTAATTTCTTGCCTTCACTAGTTTTTCTTCAACATAGTGGAAATACTATCTTATCTGGTATTTCTTATCCAGAGGTAATATCTTCAACTTCACGGATTTATCCTTATCCAATGGAAATACCTGTATTCATTGGTTTTTTAATCTAGTGGTAATATCCTCAACTTCATTGGTTTCTCCTTGACCAGTGGAAATGTCCTTAGACTATTTGTAACTTTTTAAAAACATGCGCAAGAAAACCTTGTTGTAGATCAAATATCACTGCTAGCGTTTGATGCTCAACACTTAATTTAAATAACCAGAAAATAAAATATAAAGTTGTAATATAAAAGACTCAATAATGGAAATAGTTTACGCAAGTATAACTAAAAAATAACTTCATAAAAAATTCACAAAATAGTCACATAAGAAACTCAAAAAAATATTGAAAATGATATAGAATAAAGGTCTACTAATGCATGTTATGTGCAATACATTTTCGATCTCTCTTCTCGTACATTACAATGCTTATTCACAAATATATAATAGAATGTGACTCTTCATATGGAACACTCTTGACCTTCACTCTCCTTTTAAACTCTTCACTTTTCTATTCTAAAGACACATGTGCACTCTTACATAATGAACACTTGTGCACATTTACACTCACAACACTTGCACACTTAATTACATGATACTTATGTATTTCTTGCACATTATGATATTACATGAAATATTTACTCACACTCTAATATAGGTCATACATCTAATCTAATATTTACAATCATGTATCCAGATTGGTACATTAGCATGTACTAAATAATGTAATATACTCCAACATACTCTAAGTTAGCTCTTATGAGCATGTAACCAACCATTTCCATGATGGAATGGTTCCTCTTGGTAACCCTATTATGTTGTGGAGTGTATATTGTAGTGAGCTATTGATTTATCTCATTATGTATGAGAAATATTGAAAATTCATTGGATGTATAGTCCCCATCGATTGGATAGGAGAACTTGAATAAAACACCTAGTTATATTTATATACACTTTTTGAAGCACAAGAAATACTTGAGCATATTGGATATCAGTTCTAAGAAATACGTCCATGTTTCCTATGATTAGTCATCTATAAATAGCTAAAAGTATCTTCATCCATCAAAATTGGTTGGCATAGATTCACATAGATCAGTGTGTATCACATCCAACGGTACTTTAGCTCTACAAGTGCTAAACTTAAAAGGTACTTGATGTTGCTTCCCTACTAAACAACTTGAGCATATTGGCAATGTGGATAAAAGGTTTGGTAGGTCTAACACCATGTATCTAGATTAAGTATCTAGAACTTAAATAACCATACCTTTGATGCTAAAGGGAAGTAGCATCTATCATGGTTGTTGATAATGCAATATTAGAAGAGGATATGATATTGAATGTAAATATACCATTCTTGTAGAAATTAGTTGCCACAATATTACCATGTTTTGTGATAAAAAATTTCTTATTGCCATTAATAACTTGAAATTTGATCACCATGTTGTAATCCAAAACTTTTGGAATATACGATAAGTTGTTTGTCAATCTGGGTACATATAATACCTTTTTAATTGTGCATTTACCTCTTAGAATATTGAGAGAAATATCTTAGATTCCTTTTCCATAATAGGTTTTATCATTGAAAATGATTATTGGTTTCTCATATTTGGCTTGTAATGAGTCAAACCAAACGTTGTCCCTAATCATGTACTTGCTAGCACTTGAATCAATATATCAAATATCATCCATTGGTTATGATATTGCCTTGGACATTACCATCTAAAGTGTCCATTCAAAGTTTGAATTCGATTATTCATATACAACATGCTCTTGTTGTCACTTTTACATGGGACATGGTTTATACTATGTCTTATTCTAATGAGACTTGTACCAACAACTATTTGTATTGTGTCCTTCTTTAACAGAGATATGACAATACCTATTTTATTTATAAGGGTGTTTCTATGATGATGATGATGGGGAGGACCCTATTATGAATTATTTTCCCCAATTTTATTGAAAATGAATGCATTGTTTTTCAATTGATCCATCAACTTGTTGGTTGCTTCTTCCTATTGAAGCATATTTACCAACTCATCAAAGAATACCTTCTTATTTGAGACTTACAAGGAAGTGATTGACATTCAAAATAAATATGGTAGAGCTCTAAGTATGATTGGTACTAATAGCTTATTATCCACTATTTTCCCCATGGCATTTAATCTAGATTTCAATTTTATATTTTTTTTAAGAAAAACCTCAATGAATTCTCCATCATGGGCTCTCAATGTGCGGAGTAAAGACTAAAGGTGAAGTATTGTTGGTTTATTTTTCCATTTGTAGATTATAGAAAGTATGTCTCATGTCTTCTTTGATGTTCATACTTCTAAAATGTGTGGTTGTATAACATTTTTTATGGTAATGATGATGATAATCAATGCTCTAGTATTTACATCATCAATCTTCTATTATGCATCTCCATACTGTATAAATCGAATGACTTTATCAGTGATAATGTGCCATAGTTTCAAAATGACTAAGATGGTTTGCAACTTAGTTTTCTAAGGTCTAAATTTTGAATCTTTAAGTAGTTGTGAATTTGTAAGAAATAATTATAGTGCAACCATGGTGCGGGTTCCATATAACTCTCAAATGGTTCCCTTTTCAATATATTGCTAGTGTAATATAGTGAACCTTTCTATATACCCACCCTTCCTATATACATGTTGATATGTGGATGAAGCTAGTCCTCCTGATATATATGGTTTATGTGAGAGATACTTTAAGGTATGTAAAAGATAATGATATGAGGTACCAAGGCAATATAAAAATAAATTCAACCTATCAGTGACACCTACTTAAAGAGAAATCCTTGTATGAAGATATAACTTCCTTATATTCTCAAATTTCTCAATTTTATGATTCTTTTTCTAGCAATGGTGATGAATAGGATATGATTATAAAGTGATATTATCATGAAAATATGACATTATATCTTCTGAATTATTTAAAAAGTCGATGCCTAGACATCATTATAGAAACTTTGTTAGGCTATAGGCACAAAATTGTAATACAACAACTTTACTTATAAACACAAGCTATATTTGTCATCAATATTGATGCTACTAGTGTGCCTAAGCACAAGTTTTAATGGTATGCAAATTACAAAAAAAGGTAAATTAAATTTTGAAGGTTTAGGTAGCAACTAAAAATGCACCTTTTAAAAGAAAAATTACTACCCCTCTTAATTTTGCCAAAATATTCACTGTAGTCAATTTTTTAGTTATTTTCTTACAAACTATAGAAAATTGCAAAATTGAAATAGTGTCCTTCCTTGGGTAGTAAAAAATTATTCTCTTGGAGGATTTGACCCCTTGACCTTTACTTTTAAAAAACATATTTTTTTCAAATAGCAAACTTCTCTACTATTTGCTTCATGCATTAAAAATAAAGGCTATTTTTTACCTAAAAATGAAATTTGAAGCAAAAAAAATATGGTAGGGAATTGAACCTATGACCTCAAACCTCGTATGAATTTGGATTGGCATTTATCCCAATTTAAATATTAATCCATTTGGCCTAGTTATTCTTTTTCTCTCTTGTTCTTCATGTTTAAGCTTTATTTTTTTCAAAGCAAGAACTTAGAAAAATGGGTGTATGGATTTGACTACCTAAACAATAGTTTCTATCTCAATGCTTGATACATAGACCTCTTACCTCTACATGGCCACCAAACATCTCTAGACCTCTACAATACCTCCATTATTGATGATGTGTAGTAGTATCATGTTTTCCATGTTTGGCCATAGGTAGCTTGTGAAGTCATCATCAATATAAGAATATATAAATTTTGGGGTATAGTATGGCGTAAGGATGGTGGTCAATCAGGGGTCAAACACCCTACCATAGGACTTTGTATTTATATTTTTGTTGATAACTTATTGTTGGGATTCCTTAATATTTATGCTCCTATTTATGTTGATGATAGAGTTGAGCTATGAAATCAAATTTATCAAAATCTCCTAGATAGGCCCTGGCTAGTTTTTTGTGATTTCAACATGGTGGATAACCAATAAGATAAAGTGGATCTTATCTTGATGAGGCTAAAAGATAGGGAATTTCAAGCTTGGGTACTTTTCCAAAATATATTTAGATTATGTAACCTAATTAAATGATGGATCAAGCATGGAATATTAGAATTTAATTGTTTGAAAAAAGTTAGATTATTAAAAAGTTGTAGAAGCATATATACAATATGGTGTTTCTTAAATTTTTAAGAGACATTTGATGTTCCCTATTCTATTGAAGATCAACGATATGTACATTGTATCTTCAAATTTCTCTCAAATTATATAATAATAATTTTCTAACATCCCTTCCTTATTATATTATTTGGTTATTTAGGAATACTTTGCAATGATGTACTCACTAGATTAGTTCAATCTATTTTTTATTGTCTCTTGGATTTGGAATTGGATTTTGGGTCAATAAAAGGATGCATGACCATGGTGCACCATCATGATCTCTAGGTTGTTTTGTATAAAACACTATAGAGGATTTTTTAAGAGACTTGAGAAAATATTTAGTTCATTTTTTACGTTTTTTACTTCTTGAAAACAAATAATTGAAATAGATTTTTCTTTTTTTACAAAATTCCTTAACAATTCTTCTTTTGTGTAGGTTAGAAAGATCCTTGGCATTCCATGAGAGACAACTTTCTAGTTCATTGATAATATTTGTGAGTGTGAGTAAGTGTATCTATATCCTCTCCTTCGTTATCTACATCTTTAGCTTCATCATCACCCTAAAGTACCTCAAACCTATTAAGTGAGGCAAGAGCACTACCATTGGGTAAGTTCATATATTCCCCCAACAAAATAAGGGTTCTTTCTTTTTTTCTATGGCTACCTATGGGCATTTTAGAGTGAGTCGATGACTTAGGACAAGTATACCTTTGTGAATTCATAGGAACAAAGCTTTGATATTTCTTAGGGACTTGTTAGGGCTAAGATCTAGAAGTTTTTACTAGACCTAAGAAAGGCCTAATAATTTTGTATTGACTTGAGAAGCTACAAAACTTTTAAGTATAGAACAAAAAAAGGAGGGTAGTGTAGAACAAGAATTAGCCCAAACAGGAATAGAGAAGCAACAAGTGGGCTCTACTAAACCAGAAAAAACCTAGGAATAGACAGAACAATAGCAATCTCAATAAGAGGTTGTGAATATAGAAGATAGTGAGGAGGAGAAGAATATCGTAAAGCGGACTCCACCTCGGGAAAAGATAAATATAGTGAGAGCACTTCGAGAGCTTGGGGGAAGCTCTAGCCACCACATGGAAGAAGAAGAAGAACAAACTCATACAAAAGAGGAACAATGGAGAATGAGAACAAGCTACCTTTTGAAGGTACCACAGTTTGGTAGAATTTAAATAGAAGAGGACGCAAGTGGAGTAGAAAATGATGTGGAACATTTATTCTCACAGATAGGCAGCCATAACCAGTGCCAAATTATAGTTTTGTGTTGGACGCGTGGAAAAATTAAAATTGTGGGAAGAACAAGTGTCTCTCGAGCTGGAGAAAATAACAGAATGGGTGAGCAACAAGGAGCATACAAGAAGAATCACGAATATTCATGTACAACACCCATGGAAGTTACCTAAGGAGGAGGTAACTACAATGGTGGAAAGATACGGTTTGCCAAAAGAAGTGATGACCAACTATAGGCATCATCCAAGATTGTACTTGGATAGAACTAGTCACCCAACTTGTCTAGTGAACATGAGAGACTTGGAGTACAAGAGGGCCACTACGAATTTGGTTATCACTCTGAGGAAGTTGAAATTTCTCACGCATTGGATAGAGTGGCTGAGAATTGGATTGGAGTATGTTTATCAGCTTAAGGAAACTCAAAGAGGGGAGAGAGAAGCCACTCGAATTGAATTGATTGTAATGGAGGAAGAATTGCAGAAGTATAAGGCTGTAGTAGAGGAGAAGATAAATAAACTAGAGGAAGATATGGCAAGCATAAATATTGAGTCAGAGACCAAAGTTAGTGTGCTTGAAGAAGAGAAGTGACAGATCTTCCAAATAGCAGAAGATAGGATTAAGAAGTTGGAGGTACAAGTCAAGGCAAAGGATGAACATATGGCAGCATAATTGGCTGAGAAGAATGAGCAAGTGACAACACGGGCCAAACAGATCAAAGAACTCCAAAAGGACAATAAGAGATATAATGAATTAGTTCTAGAAAAGCAAGTACAGTTGAATGCTAGATATGAGACTGTTCATGCCTTGGAGGAAGATATTCATCACCGCCTAGAGACTATTACTGGGAAGAATGAAGAACTTCATGTGGCAGTCCGAACAGAAGCCCACTTGTAGGAAAGATTAAAGAGGACTGAAACTGATCGAGAAAAGCAAATGATGTAATTCCTGAAGACTGCTAAAGAGAAGGCCAATTTCCATGGGGTGAAAGTAGTGTAAATGGGAGGCTACATAGCCAAGTTGAAGAATGAACGTGAAATTATCCAAGCTAAAGTATATGACTTACATGAGATAATTACAGGCTATGAAGCTCAATAAAAGTAGAAATGACAGTCGGTGAGGACATCGACCAAAGTAAAGGGGGGGCAGATGTAGGCAACAAATCCTCCTCCCAAAAGAAGAGAAAATGATCAAGGGATTTGCTCCATTTTGATAGTTTGCACAAGCTTTGGTAAACCATACAGGTAGGAGTAAATCATACAATCGAAGAGGTAAACTATACAACCAGGAAACTAAACTATACAAGGCAGGATAAAACCGTACAAGGCACACCAAAACATAATGAAATACACATGAAATGTAATTTTAGGATAAAATGGTGCATGAGTTTGCTAAAATAAGGTTTTAGACTTAGTAAAAGTCTAATTTTATGCATTTTGTTATGGATGGGCAGTTGTAAATAACTAATTGCCTCAAAAAATTCTTTGGAACAACCTAGGCAACATTATATAAGGCCTCGTTTTCAAATTCATAGGTCTGGTTGCTGATAGATATGAAGAGAGTACTTACTAGTTGTAATAGCTAGTTTACTTCTGAGTTATTGCAATATATTGATAGAACAACCTTGTAATGCTATGGATGACATAATGGAATATAAATGTGTTATTACAAGTTGCGTACGATCCTAACAATGATGGATAATGAGTTATGGTAAAATCTCGATTGCATGTGTTTTCTGGTAATTATTTTAGCTTAGTTTTATGCATTGTTGCAACTTCTTGACAGAGATTAGCATTGGTGAAACCTGAGGAATGATCTATGAGCATGGCAACGTTGAGGACGATTTCATGAACCCTATTGTACAATTTATACACGTAATTAGCAAAATGGAATCTCTCCCAAGCCTTGTTAAGATGTTTTGCATGTCATGGAGAATGAATTCATTGACATATTAAACCATTACAAAACATCCCTGAGAGAGATTGAGGCATTGGAGCATCTGATTTGACACCTAAATGTACCTTCATTTCATGTAAATCATACACCAAAGTTCATACAAATCGTACATGGAAAACTTACCCGATTTGGTAAATGGAGCTATGGAGATAAACTTACCCGATTTGGTAAATGGAGCTATGGAGATAAACTTACCCGATTTGGTAAATGGAGCTATGGAGATAAACTTACCCAATTTGGCAGTTTGAGGGAATCGACTTGAATGGTTATAAAACTGTGTATGACAACCTCCAAAAATGAATATGTTAGTTTGGCTAAGGGTAAAAGCGGACAACCTTGCCACTGTATGATTTGGGATCATATAGTGTGGAAGTTTGACATCCGTACAAGCTATTCAGTTGTCACCGAAGGGTAGTTCAGAAGACTGTACGGTTATACGATTTGGCAACCGAGTGGAAATTCATACATTGATCATTCCTAGCCCTAGAGAATCACCTCCCACTGGGAATACTACACCCCTATGCTACACCTTGCACGTTGTTTCATCCTATAGGTGCTAGGTGTAAGCACCACTTCATATAATACATTTTGCAATTTCTCTTGTTGTATCTTTTGTTATTATTGTATCTTTAGTTGATACAAATTTTGTAGGTGTGCTCATTGTGAGTCCATCCATTGTTGATTTAAATGTTGTTGATCCAACTGGAGTTGATCTATATGTTGTTGCCTATTAAGATTTAGCCTAAGTTCTTGATGAGCATGATATTTTTGCTCATATATGGGGTTTGTGTGCCCTCGTATTTGAAATACAGATGGGTTTATCATATATTTCCACCCTAGTAGGATCTATTTCTTGTTTTCCATGCTCCCTAAAGGTTTCATTGACATGATACCCTAGTTTATGATTTGGCTTTGTATAGTTCGATGATGTAGAGCCACAATGTGGTCGTACCTAGTACTCTTCACGAGGAGTAGGAGGATGACTTGGGTCTTCTCCCTAAACTATAAGGAAAGGCTCATATTTAGGTTTATATGTAAGCTCTATATATGCAGGTCAAGCAGAAGCATGATGTGTGCATGCTAAGTGCTCTCTATGAGGAGTATGCGGGTGACTTATTCGATCAAACAAGGTGGTTTGCTCATCTAGGATAGGCCATGGTGTACTCTCATGTTCATATTTCTATTCATGTATAGAGCAATATAGGGTGTGAATCCATGATATTGACCTACTAGACCCCTCATTGGGATATCCTGAAGGTTTGCCTCCCTGGATATGGTATTGTTGTTATAATAAAACCTGGAATATCATTCAAGGATGGGCATGTCCTCTGGAGTTATTTGGATATATTCGCTGGTTATGGAGCTTGATTCTCTCTCTGAATTGGAGGTCTTGTTTTCAACTGCATTTGGACCAAATCCATAAAAGAGGGGTCCCTCGGCCATAATAGACATTTTTTATTTCCAAAATGGTTATGGGTGTTGTATATCAAAATGATCAGTGTGATGAGTTGAACACAATGGACTAGGACTCCAAAAAATGACTTCCTAGCCAAAAATTGTATTTTTGGAATATTTGGCCAATCGAGGCTCATGGAGAAATGCCCAATTTTAGGAATTTTTAGAAAATGTGGAGCCAGGTCTCAAAAATGTTGTGAGGGGTGCACAAGGAGCTAACTAAGACAAAAAAATAAATTTGGCAAATTTTGGGATTGTCTAGGGCTTTTTATGACCGTTTTAGTGCAATTTTTTCTATTTTTGGCTTTAAAATCACTCAAAAATAGAGTAATCATAAAACCAACATAACTTTTTCATTATAGCTTTGATTTGCACGATTTTCGATTCATTGGATGCAAAATCAAAAAGTAGAAATTTTTTTTAGGGTTTGGTCCTATATGGGAGGAGTTTATGTTGATTACTCAAACAATAAAGGAATACACAAAGTAGACAACATGATTATCTCTTTTAAATTTTAGAAACACACCATCAAACGATCAAAGAAACACACAAGCAAACCATGCGATTATCTCCTTTAATTTTTAGATGTGAATCCCTAAGTTGTTTGGTGTGTTTTGATTTATTGTTTTCAAAGAGATCTTAAATTCACGTATTTAAATATTTTTGATGTAATTCTCAATTTGTTTAAGGGATTTGACTTGTATACTTGCAGCTTGACAACCAACAATGAAAGTTCAGTCATGTGAACCAACCAAAGTATGGATATGAAGCCCATACCCAATCAGGGAGCATAGGTCCTACCAGTCCTCACCCATATTGACCATGGGTAGTGATACATCCTTCAAATAGGAGTGTGTGCTATTATCCACAACTAAGATGGTTCTTGGAGCCGACTTTAGCCAAAAAAATAGGGTTCATAGGATGTGAGCAATCAGGTGGAGATGAAACCCACCGTCGTTGATCTCTATTAGTGGTTGGGGATGAAATTCCAACTCACTAATGTTAAAATGTGATGTGGTGTGTGTGGTTCCTTTTATACTTAAATAAAGTAAAACAAAGTAGCATTCAATGAACCTTCACTAAATGCATAAGAAACATTTCACTTTCATAAATATTAGCATGAATAAGAAACCTACAAAATGCTTGTCCTATATGACAACCTAACCCTTATGTAGGTCACAATTAGTCAAACCATTTAAATGCATAATTAAACTGTTCTTTTTTCTATTTTTCTTTTGTTTGTTATTTTGAATTTTAGGAAAAGCAAAAATAAACCTTTCAATAAATAATGAAAAGACATGAAAAGGTGAATTAAACTTTTTTTGAACAACATTAATGCAAATTGAAGGTTTAGGCACTTGCCTTGCAAGTCTAAGAAGCTATTGTTTCTAGAAATTTGGGCTAAAAATCCCCTATTTTGTGGTTGTCCTAAGGTGGGATGACTGCAAATTTGGGGGTCATCCCCAAGTATGATGGTTGTTGTGGCCATCCTTGGATGTTCCAATTAGGAATTCAGGGGTTGTTTTATTTTATAATATCTAAAACTTGCAACATTCAAAGGGCAAAAATAAGGTCAAAATTTGCAAAAATAAAAAGGGACAAGGGTCCCACTGTGATCACCACTATAGAGCAGAAAAATAGTGCACCTAACAAAGGGAAATGAACTATGTCTATTTTTCTAATCAAGCATTCAAAAGTGACATTAAATTAGGAAATAAATGAAAATTTTTTGAAAGAAATGGGGGGTTCTCTTTATATTGATTGATTTGTCAAATATAAGGTTACAAAAGGGCTCTCCATTGATACAATCCAATTACAATGTTGAAGGATCCAATCCTTTCAAAATCTATGGTGCACTTTGAGTATTTTCCTCGCACTCATGATTGAAGCGTGGGTTGTTACCGCTATGATGAGATATCCTTATTAAACTCTTTAGCTCCTTCCTCATGTGTTGGAATACCTGTACCTACACACAAGAAATTGAAATTGGTTAATAGCATATGCAGATTAAGATAATATCAATGAAATGCATGCAACAATGGATACAAAAAGTGCAATAAAGAATCTAAAGTTACTCCAAATAATACCAAAACTTAACATGATATATATTATCTACTTTTAGAATGATATGTACAAAAATTGAAATGAAATTATGAGCAAAATTTATGGTTGTCCCTAGGTGGGCCAATTAATATATCATCACAAAAACCCTAATTGAAGGTCCAAAACTGCTCCAAACTTTACCAAATTTAAGTATGATGCATATAAAATACTCTAAAAATGATCTATACTAAAATTGATTCAAAATTGTATGCCAATTCATGGTCGTCCATGGGTGGGCCATTTGGTACTTTTAATCGTCCCAGGTGGGGATGACCACAAAATATGATGGTTTTTGCCACCAATTCCACTTGGATCTGGTCTAAAATACTCCTAGGGATGTTGTTGTTAAATTTGGTGTTTTTTCCATAGGAATGTATGGGTTTTGGAAGGGATGTGCATTTTTGGGGATGCCTTGAAAACGCCTTCAATTGATAAAGTTTCCAAGGGAAAATGCAAGGGCAAAAGGTGAGAGTGAATCTCGACAGCACTTCATGGAAAATACTTGCAAAGATATCTCTCTGAAATTGAGTGGAATCACTCCAATTTATATACAAAGAGGACAAAAGGGGTTAAGGAGCAAGTTAGGGCATACAAGACATGTGTCGCCACTTGTTAAAGCCCTTGCCATGCATTGGGTGGAAGAGCCCTCCAATTTGAGCCTCTAATTTATAGTTTGTGATGGCCTAGATAGTCTTCCAATCTATCATAAGCCATTGGGCAGGATAAATGGTAGAAATTGATTGTCATTTGTCTCATCCTTGACTTTTGGGGAGGTATATACCATGGTCATCCCACCCAGGGACAGTTGCTTGTGGCCATCCCTAGGTGGGACAACCATGAACTGTGGCCATCCGTGGGTGGGACGACCATGAACTGTGGCCATCCTGGGGTGGGACGACCATGGATACATGGCCCAAAACTTCCTAAAAGTGGGGTAAAACTTTCCAAAAGTGTTTAGGACCCCTAATTAACCCCTGAGGATTTCCAAATGGGACCATATGATGTTGATAAGATTGGCATCATCACATTCTTATCCGATTTACACGATTTTAGTGTCTATAATATCACTCTCGCACAACACACAATTGACCTAAAGTTAATGGTCACCAACCCAAACCACCTATCTTCTTCCAATAATGCTCATTCATCACAATGTCAACACTCTTCTACATCATCCTCTTATATTATACACAATTCTCATCAATATAATTAGGCCCAAGTCTATGTCACTTCCCATCTGCATACATCCAACCCTTCCTCTTATTTTTAATATTCTAACCCATCTCAACAATCCATCACTCTAAATATCACTCCTTCCATACCCTTCATCCACTACCATTCATATCACTAGCGCACATGTTGCACATTATTCTAGCTAGAGGTGTCATTGATATCCACTATCATCCAACATGATATCTTTACTTATAAACACAAGCTAGGGGTGCCATTGATATTGATGCTAATAGCGTGTTTACGCAAATGTTTGAGTGGTATGCAAAATATGAAAATTACAAAAAAAAAAATTTAATGTGTAGGTAGCAAATGAAAATGCGCCTTTTAAAAGAAAAATTTCAAAATTGAAATAGTGTTCTTCCTTGGGTAGTAAAAAATTATTCTCTTGAGGTATTTGACCCCTTAACATTTACTTTTAAAAATTCATACTTTTTTAAAATAGCAAACTTCTCTACTATTTGCTTCATGCATTGAAAATAAAGGCTATTTTTACCTAAAAAATGCAATTTGAAGCAAAAACAATATGGTAGGGAATTGAACCTATGACCTCAAACCTCGTATGACTTTGGATTGGCCTTTATGCCAATTTAAATATTTATCCATTTGGCCTAGTTATTCTGGTTCTCTCTTGTTCTTCATGTTTTGGCTTTATTTTTTTCAAAGCAAGAACTTATAAAAATGGGTGTATGGATTTGACTCCCTAAACAATAGTTTCTATCTCAATATCTTATACATAGACCTCTTACCTCTACATGGCCACCAATCATCTTTAGACCTCTACAATACCTGCATTATTGATGATGTATAGTAGTATCATGTTTTCCATGTTTAGCCATAGGTAGCTTGTGAAGTCATCATCAATATAAGAATATATAAATTTTGGGGTATAGTATGGTGTAAGGATGATGGTCAATCAGGGGTCAAACACCCTACCATAGGATTGTTTGTATTTATATTTTTGTTGATAACTTATTGTTGGTATTCCTTAATGTTTATGCTCCTAATTATGTTGAGGATAGAGTTGAGCTATGAAATCAACTTTCTCAAAATCTTCTAGATAGCCCCTGGCTAGTTTTTTATGATTTCAACATGGTGGATAAACAATAAGATAAAGTGGATATTATCTTGATGAGGCTAAAAGAGAGGGAATGTCAAGCTTGGGAACTTTTCCAAAATATATTTAGATTATCTAACCTAAATAAATGATGGATCAAGCATAGAATATTAGAATTTAATTGTTTGAAAAAATTTAGATTATTAAAAAGTTGTAGAATCATATATACAATATGGTGTGTCTTAAATTTTTAAGAGAAATTTGATGTTCCCTATTCTATTGAAGATCAACGATATCTATTTTGTTTCTTCAAATTTCTCTCAAATTATATAATAATAATTTTCTAACATCCCTTCCTTATTACATTATTTGGTTTTTTAGGAATACTTGGCAATAATGTACTCACTAGATTGGTTCTAACTCTTGGTTCTTGGCTCTTGGATTTGGAATTGGATTTTGGGTCAAGACAGGGATGCATGACCATGGTGTCACGATCTCTAGGTTGTTTTGTCTAAACCACTATAGAGGATTTTTTAAGAGACTTGAGAAAATATTTAGTTCATTGTTTACATTTTTTACTTCTTGAAAACAAATAATTGAAATAGATTTTTCTTTTTTTACAAAATTCCTTAACAATTCTTCTTTTGTGTAGGTTAGAAAGATCCCCGAGATTCCATGAGAGACAACTTACTAGTTCATTGACAATCTGTGGGAGTGTGAGGAAGTGTATCTATATCCTCTCCTTCGTTATCTACATCTTCAGCTTCATCATCACCCTAAAGTACCTCAAACCTATTAAGTGAGGCAAGATCACTACCATTGGGCAGGTTCATATATTCCCCAAACAAAATAAGGGTTCTTGTTTTTTTGCTATGGCTACCTATGGGTATTTTAGAGTGAGTCGATGACTTAGGATAAGTATGCCTTTGTGCATTAATAGGAACAAAAATTTGAGATTTCCTAGGGAGTTGTTAGGGCTAAGATCTAGAAGGTTTCACTAGACCTATTAAAGGCCTAATAATTTTTTTGTTGACTTGAGAAGCTACAAAACTTTTAAGTACGAAAGATTGATATTTTATTTTTCTACAACCACTTAGGTCTAAATATTAATTTCTTCAATTTGCAAACTATCCAAATATTCTTGCACCATAGGGTTCACCTAATATCTATTCATCAAAGGAAAGCCTTAACTTGGTACTCCATACTTTGACATCAAAAGTAGAGAATTAGAAGATTATCATATTGGACATTCTAACGATGAATTTTATCATCAAAGCTAAAGTGCATTGTATCCTTTAGATCTTTGCAAAGCGAAATGTGCACATAGGCTCTAGGAAATGGTCATGGCTAGAACTAGTGAGGAGCTTTAAAACATACAAATTCTTCAAGATTCTCATAAACTTGAAGAGTAATATTTTCGAAATAAATGGGTAAACCTAAAAATTCAACCTACACTTGGTATTGAAGACACATTCTACCATGAGCTATAATGTTAGGGTCGTAACTAGACATGACTAAAAAATTACCAAAATAAATCCATGTTTGTACCTCACAAACAACTTTTGTCTACTCAACTAGCCCAAAGGAAAAGGAATAAAAACCCTTAGAGAGACTCCTAGCTTTAACAACTTGAAGGCCTACCAACTTCCATACCTCTTGGATACAAGACTAGATATGAGCAACCAGTGGATCTCAATCAACCATGAAATATTCGATGGTAACCCTACTTTAATACTTGAGAAAAATGATTGTCATCCATCTCAACAGAAATATTTAGATCAAAATTAGGAGAGAGCTTCAAATCATTACTTTATACAATATTTTGGGGGATTAATTTATTAGGTTGCTTTGTAAGTGACCCCATTTCCAGTAGAAACCCTACTTATAAAATTATGAGTGGAGACTTGTTGCATAGCCGAGGCCTAAGTCTAGGAGCGAATGTTAGCAAGGAACCACTGATGATGAGCTTCATAATAGTTGGAGCATAGCAATTTTTCCAAAATAAAATTCAATCTTATGATTAGTAAAGTTAATGTGCAAGTTTAACATAAATCAAGTACAACCATGAAGCATAATATCAAGAATTTTCATAAATATCATTGTATTTATGTGTTTTTAATCATATATTTATTTACATTAGGATAGAGTGTAATGCAAAGAAAAATGTTTAATTATGCAATGATATAATATTGGTTTTCTTATTCTATGGCATCTTAAATTTAATTTCATGTTCAAACAATTAATATTGACAATTTTTTATTATTTAAGGATTGATTGTTTGATAAAGATAATTCTATTTTCCCTATTTCTTAAATATAATGTTCCTTAAACTTCTACTTAATTTATTGTGCACGTGTATTTTTATTTAAAAAATTAATAAATGATTTAATCATACTTACCTATTGATGACACAATTTAAAATTGCATTATGATAAGTGTCATTTTATTTGTGTATTTTTTAATCATATATTTAATTGCATTATGATAGAGTGTAATACAAAGAAAAATGTTTAATTATACAATGATATGATATTGTTTTTCTTATTTTATATTATCTTAAATTTAATTTCATGTACAACCTATTAATATAACAATTTTTTTTGTTATTTAAAGATTGATTATTTGATAATGAGAATTTTATTTTCTCTATTTCTTTATTATATTATTCCTTAAACTTTTACTTAATTTATTGTTGGCCTGCATTTTTATTTAAAAAATTAATAATGGGTTTAATCATAATTACCTATTGATAACATAGTTTACTATAATAAGAAAGAAAAAGAATTCAATTTTATTTAATACATCAAAAAGAATATGTGAAATTAATTTTTTATGTTGTCTGGTGAAAACTGTAACTAACCTAAAAATTTATAAAAATAAAAAAAGATTGAACAAATTCTATTTTTGTTTGTGGTAAAACCGTAAAGACTTTTGCGATTACAAGCAAATATAAGGAACATACAATTTGAATAGTAAATAATATATAATTATTTTACACATAAAAGAAAAAGCACAAGCACGAGCACGGTAGCCGTTGTGACATTTAAAGCCGTTGAAAATGTGGATTTTTTCCGTACATAAAGATATATTTTATTGATTACACAGGAAAGAAAAAGCAGTTTTGACATTGAAAGCCGTTGAACCTACCCTGCTGGACGTTATGATTTTTTCTCGGTACATGAGCTAGACATCAAGAAATGTACGCACGCGACCCGAGGCTCATCCTCATCTCTCAGCTTTGCTTGTTCAATACGGCACTGCACGCACGTTTAAAGAAGTCTGCTCTGCTCTGCTTTGCTTTGGGGTCTGGGGTAAACCATGTCATTTAAGTTTCGTTTGCTTAAAGTAGTATGAGTTGTGATCGGTGTCAATTCCCTGTGGGACTTTTTACAAAGTAATATTCCACTGAGCCCTTTGGTCGTGCTATGGTATGCGTTAGTAAGAGAATATGTGTGGTTGTAGGTTGAAAACGATTTGGTAGATGGTATGCCTGTTGTCTCCAGGGTCCATTAAAAGTCACTCTGTGGTTAAGGCTTTTGCAAATTTGGTAAGGAAGAAATTGGGGCTGCAAACTGAAATTTCCTACAAAAGCATATCCAGAGCGAAAGACAACAGCAAGGCCAGGAAGGTGAGTTGCCAAAAGTTGCTAGTATTTGTACTTTTTTTTATAAATTTTTTGGATAGGTTAATGGGGGTTGCTCATTGTCTACAACTGTATGTTCTAGATATTGTTGAGGGATGTGATGGAGTACATTGCTCAAAAGATGTTGCTACTATTTCTATTATATTTGCATATGTTGGTTAATATGATATTTTGTTAAAAGATCTGTAGATTGGTTATCAAGGTGTTGCATGCTTATGTCTTGCAGGAAGCAGTATAACAGAAATGGGGAGAATCGGGAATGACAACACTAGGTGGAGTTTGTAATCTCCAATGTGGGCATTTCAAAATGGTGGAGGAGAGAGTTGAAAAGCTTTCAGTCGTTTGTAGACAGAATACAAATGAGGTAGGCAGTATTAATTTTGCTAGCTGGGCCTGATATTATGTGTATGGTTCTAAGTGAATGTTCACTGTATGCTTAATGTGTTATAAATATCGTTTCAGGTGGACAACAACCCTCTTAATGGGGCGTCTGCATCATCACCCTCAAGGGAGCTGAACAAGAAAAGTGGTGATCAAGGGAGCTGAACAAGAAAAGTGATGATCACCACCTTGATGTGGCATCTGTGCATCATCAACCTTAACCTTAATGGAGGCGAACAAGAAAACTATTACATATTTTATATATTATAATATTTTTATTAGAATTAATTATATTTTTGTTCATTTTGTATATTTGTCCTTTTTTACAGTGAATAATATCATGACCGCATATTGGTATTAGAATAGATTAATAATTATATTAGTAAGATTCATTTAGATTTTGCTTAGGTCTTTTTTTTTTAAGGTTGAAAAATAGGATCAAAATGAGTTTATTATGTTGTTTTTTGATATTAGAATTCTTAATTGTAATTTGAGATCAAAACAATCAATATTAATAAAATTTATGTTTTCGAGGAGAGGGGTTACAAGACCCTCTCCAAACCCTTCTGGAGATAGCCATAAATCTCCTCGAAGGTGGTGTGTTTTTTGTGTGTTGTGATATTTTTATTTACTATTTATAAATTCAATTAAAAAATTTGATGGAGCCTCGAATTTAACAATATCAATTACTGTGTATGGTCAACAATAATTATTTTTCTACATATTTTAGAATATAAATTTTGTTTAAAATTTAATATCTATAAGATTATAAATTTATTAGAAAATGATTTTCTTTGTTATTTTTAATTCATGTTTATAAAATTTCAATTGAATGGATTTTTAATTTTAAATATTATATCTGATTAATTAAATTTAAATAATAATTAATGTTATTTTCTCATTCATTTCATAATTTTAATTAAATGGATTTTAAATTTTAAATATTATATTTAATTAATTAAATTTAAATAATAATTAATGTTATTTTGCCGTACATTTCATAATTGTTATACATGTTAATGAAATACAACTATACAATCATGATGACTATAAAAATATTTATGCAATTCTTTTCAATTATGTTTAAAATAATTAAATACCTAAAATTAGAAATTTATTAGAAAATGATTTTCTTTGTTATTTTTAATTCATGTTTATAAAATTTCAATTGAATGGATTTTTAATTTTAAATATTATATTTAATTAATGAAATTTAAATAATAATTAATGTTATTTTCTCATTCATTTCATAATTTTAATTAAATGGATTTTAAATTTTAAATGTTATATTTGACTAATTAAATTTAAATAATAATTTATGTTATTTTATCATTCATTTCATAATTGCTATACATGTTATACATGTTAATGAAATACAATGAACTATACAATCATGATGACTATAAAAATATTTATGCAAGTCTTTTCAATTATGTTTAAAATATTTAAATACCTTAAATTATTTTCTTTAAAATTCTAAAATATTTACTTTATAAATATACTTTTATTCTTTTTCTGTATTTAAAGTTTTATTATTTTATAAACTCACATCATAAATATAATAACTGGACTTTTTGAAGTATAATAATAAAGGTCTTAGGAAATGTTAACCACCGTTGGGACCTTACCACATTTAAACTACCCCTTAGCACAAATATCCATTTTTCGCATGCGATATGGCACCTTTTTTTCTGTCATTTATAACCTATTTAAAAAAAAATCATCGTCTATTGCAAGGCCGTTGGACAGAAAAACCTCATGATATTGTCGATTTTGTCGTCTTTCTAACTGCTCAGTTTCTATTTGTTTGGAGCTTTAATTATAATCGAATTATCATTTGAACCGTGGGGGTCATGATATTTATGTAATGATACGATGGTCATGCTTGTTCATTGTCATCATGACACCACGTAAATGCGCCCCACGAGCCTTCTCACTTGTGCATTGTTTTTTTTTTTAACCTTATTGAAGGTGGACGAGATAATATTTAAGTTCCCATGATACTCTATTTATGATTTTAGTGTTTAATTTCAGTTATTGATATTTCAGTTATTGATATGAGGGCAATATAATCGTCATAGGAAGTAGAGAGCGAGCAAAGTGTAACTCATTGCAGAAGGTGGAAGCCATAATTACAGATATGAATTGTTATTAATTTGCTAGGGAGGACTTTGTTTTATTTAAACTTTATAAATATACTGGTTTATTGTAGAATGTTTATTTGCTATGTTAAAAAAAATTAATTATACTGATTTTATTTTTATTTTTAAAATATGTTGAAATGTGTTTAATTATATTTGTTGTTTTCAAAGTTATATCAATTTATTTATGTGTTGAAATGCACCTTATCAAAGAAAAATTACTACCCCCTTAATTTTGCCAAATCACTACAGTAAATTTTCTAGTTATTTTCTTACAAACTATAGAAAATTGCAAAATTGAAATAGTGTCCTTCCTTGGGTAATAAAAATTTATTCTCTTTTGGGAGATTTTACCCCTTGACCTTTAATTTTAAAAAATCATATTTTTTTCCAAATAGAAAACTTCTCTACTATTTGCTTCATGCATTAAAAGTAAATGCCATTTTTTACCTACAAAATACAATTTGAAGCAAAAACATATGGTAGGGAATTGAACCTATGACCTCAAACCTTGAATGACTTTGGATTGGCCTATTTAAATATTAATCCATTTGGCCTAGTTATTCTTGTTCTCTCTTGTTCTTCATGTTTTGGCTTTATTTTCTTCAAAGCAAGAACTTAGAAAAATGGGTGTATGGATTTGACACCCTAAACAATAGCTTCTATCTCAATGTCTGATGCATAGACCTCTTACCTCTACATGGTCACCAAGCATATATATACCTCTAAAATACCTTCATTATTTATGATGTGTAGTAGTATCATGTTGTCCATGTTTGGTCATAGGTAGTTTGAGAAGTCATCATCAATATATATATATATATATTGGAGTATAGTATGACTTAAGGACGGTGGTCAATCAGGGTTCAAACACCCTACCATAGGACTATTTGTGTTTAGATTTTTGTTGATAACTTATTGTTGAGATTTCTTAATGTTTATGCTCCTAATTATATCGAGGATAGAGTTTATCTATGAAAACAACTTTCTCAAAATCTCCTAGATAGTCCCTAGCTAGTTTTATGTGATTTCAACATGGTGGATAACCAATAAGATAAAGTGGATCTTATCTTTATGAGGCTAAATGAGAGGGAATGTTAAGCTTGGGCACTTTTCCAAAATATATTTAGATTATCTAACCTAAATAAATGACGGATCAAGCATGGAATATTAGAATTTAATTGTTTGAAAAAAGTTAGATTATTAAAAAGTTGTAGAAGCATATATACAATATGGTGTGTCTTAAATTTTTAAGAGACATTTGATGTTCCCTATTCTATTGAAGATCAACGATATCTATTTTGTATCTTCAAATTTCTCTCAAATTATATAATAATAATTTTCTAACATCCCTTCCTTTTTACATTATTTGGTTTTTTAGGAATACTTGGCAATGATGTACTCACTAGATTGGTTCTAACTCTTGGTTCTTGGCTCTTGGATTTGGAATTGGATTTTGGGTCAAGACAAGGATGCATGACCATGGTGCACCATCACGATCTCTAGTTTGGTCAGTCTAAACCATTCTAGAGGATTTTTTAAGAGACTTGAGAAAATATTTAGTTCATTTTTTACGTTTTTTACTTCTTGAAAACAAATAATTGAAATAGGTTTTCTTTTTTTACAAAATTCCTTAACAATTCTTCTTTTGTGTAGGTTAGAAAGATCCCTAGCATTCCATGAGAGACAACTTACTATTTCATTGATAATATTTGGGAGTGTGAGCAAGTGTATCTATATCCTCTCCTTCATTATCTACATCTTCAATTTCATCATCACCCTAAAGTACCTCAAACCTATTGAGGCAAGAGCACTACCATTGGGTAGGTTCATATATTCCCCCAATAAAACAAGGGTTCTTGATTTTTTTCTATGGCTACTTATGGGCATTCTAGAGTGAGTCTATGACTTAGGATGAGTATACCTTTGTGCATTCAAAAGAATAAAGCTTTGAGATTTCCTGGGGACTATTCTTCAAGATTTTTTATGTCTTAAAGTCTTCAAAATCCCTTCTCAAAATTTGGCAATATTTTTGCAAATTCTTCTCTCCTTCAATAAGTTTCACAAATCCTTATGGGCTTACAGTTGGATAGTGATGATTGTCCCAAATTTGATGTGATTACCTCATTTTAGGAGCTTCTTCTTTCTTGCAATCTTCTAACTTGAACTTTCTTCAAAAAACTTCTTCAATGACCACTTTTCCAATTTTCCAATAGGGTTTCTCTTACCTCTTTCTTTCTTTTATTTTCAATATGTTATTGGATCTCCTCTTTCTCCAATTCTACAATAAGGCTTCTCTAGCCTCTTTATGTCTTCTCTTTTCAATCTATTATAGTACCTTTTCTCTTGGGTCTCCTCTTTCTACAATTCTCCAATCTCCTACGGGACTTCTTTCTTGGGTTTCCTTAATATTCAATTCTTCAATATCCTATGGGACCTCTTTATTCAATTTTATAATCTTCATCTTTAATGGGACCTTTTTTGTAGGTTCAATGTTTACTCTTTTGTTGTAATTCAAAAATCAGTTTTTACAATAATATCTTAGAGAAAAAAACAATCAAATACATCCAAATCTCTAAAGTTTTGAAATCAATAATCTTCACTAGTTATTTTCAATCTAGTGGTAAAAACTATGTTGTAGATTACATTCTAGTATTAATTTATTCTTGGAATAGGTAAACTCAATCCATTTAAAATTTTCAAATATTAATCTTTACTTGTTGTCATTCAACCTAGTGGTATTAGTTTCTTGCCTTCATTAGATTTTCTTCAACATGGTGGAAATACTATCTTATCTGGTATTTCTTATCCAGGGGTAATATCTTCAACTTCACGGGTTTCTCCTTATCCAATGGAAATACCTGTCTTCATTGGTGTTTTAATCTAGTGGTAATATCCTCAACTTCATTGGTTTCTCCTTGAATAGTGGAAATGTCCTTAGACTATTTGTAACTTTTTTAAAACTTGTGCAAGAAAACCTTGTTGTAGATCAGATATCACTGCTAGCTTTTGATGCTCAACACTTAATTTAAATAACCACAAAATAAAATATAAACTTGTAATATAAAAGACTCGATAATGGCAATAGTTTACACAAGTATAACTAAAAAATAACTTCATAAAAAATTCACAAAATAGTCACATAAGAAACTAAAAAAAAAATTGAAAATGATATAGAATAAAGGTCTACTAATGCATGTTATGTGCAATATATTTTTGATCTCTCTTCTCGTACATTACAATGCTTAGTCACAAATATATAATAGAATGTGACTCTTCATATGGAACACTTTTGACCTTCACTCTCCTTTTAAACTCTTCACTTTTCTATTCTAAAGACACATGTGCACTCTTACATAATGGAAACTTGTGCACATCTCACAACACTTGCACACTTAATTACATGATACTTATTTATTTTTTGCACATTATTATATTACATGAAATATTTACTTACACTCTAATCTAGGGCATGCATCTAATCTAATATTTACAATCATGTATCCAAGTTGGTACATCAGCATGTACCAAATAATGTAATATACTCCAACATACTCTAAGTTAGCTCTTGTGAGCATGTAACCAACCATTTCCATGATGGAATGGTTCCTATTTGTAACCCTATTATGTTGTGGAGTGTATATTGTAGTGAGCTATTGATTTATCTCATTATGTATGAGAAATATTGAAAATTCATTGGATGTATAGTCCTCCTCGATTAGAGAGGAGAACTTGAATAAAACACCTAGTTATATTTCTACACACTTTTTGAAGCACAAGAAATACCTGAGCATATTGGATATCAATTCCAAGATATACACCCATGTTTACTATGATTAGTCATCTATAAATAGCTAAAAGCATCTTCATCCATCAAAACTGGTTGGCATAGATTCACATAGATCAGTGTGTATCACATCCAACGGTCATTTAGCTCTACAAGTGCTAAACTTAAAAGGTACTTGATGTTGCTTCCCTGCTAAACAACTTGAGCATATTGGCAATGTGGATAAAAGGTTTGGTAGGTCTAACACCATGTATCCAGATTAAGTATCTAGAACTTAAATAACCATACCTTTGATGCTAAAGGGAAGTAGAAGTAGCATCTATCATGGTTGTTGATAATGCAATATTAGAAGAGGATATGATATTGAATGTAAATATACCATTCTTGTAGAAATTAGTGGCCACAATATTACCATGTTTGGTGATAAAATATTTCTTATTGCCATTAATAACTTTAAATTTGATCACCATGTTGTAATCCAAAACTTTTGGAATATACGATAAGTTGTTTGTCAATTTGGGTACATATAATACCTTTTTAATTGTGCATTTACCTCTTAGAATATTGAGAGAAATATCTTAGATTCCTTTTCCATAATAGGTTTTATCATTGCAAATGATTATTGGTTTCTCTTATTTGGCTTGTAATAGGTTTCCATAATAGGTTTTATCATTGCAAATGATTATTAGTCGAATGACTTTATCAGTGATAATATGCCAGAGTTTCAAAATGACTAAGATGGTTTGTAACTTTGTTTTCTAAGGTCTAAATTTTGAATCTTTAAGTAGTTGTGAATTTGTAAGAAATAATTATAGTGCAACCATGGTGCGGGTTCCATATAACTCTCAAATGGTTCCCTTTTCAATATATTGCTAGTGTAATATAGTGAACCTTTCTATATACCCACCCTTCCTATATACATGTTGGTATGTGGATGAAGCTAGTCCTCTTGATATATATGGTTTATGTGAGAGATACTTTAAGGTATGTAAAATATAATGATACAAGGTACCAAGGCAATATAAAAATAAATTCAACCTATCAGTGACACCTACTTAAAGAGAAATCCTTGTATGAAGATATAACTTCCTTATATTCTCAAATTTCTCAATTTTAGGATTCTTTTTCTAGCAATGGTGATGAATAGGATATGATTATAAAGTGATATTATCAAGAAAATTTGACATTATATCTTCTAAATGATTTAAAAATTCGATGCCTTGACATCATTATAGAAACTTTGTTAGGCTATAGGCACAAAATCACAATACAACAACTTTACTTATAAACACAAGCTATATATGTCATCAATATTGATGCTACTAGTGTTCCTATGCACAAGTTTGAATGGTATGCAAATTACAAAAAAAGGTAAATTAAATTTTGAAGGTGTAGGTAGCAACTAAAAATGCACCTTTTAAAAGAAAAATTACTACCCCTCTTAATTTTGCCAAAATATTCACTATAGTCAATTTTTTAGTTATTTTCTTACAAACTATAGAAAATTGCAAAATTGAAATAGTGTCCTTCCTTGGGGAGTAAAAAATTATTTTCTTGGAGGATTTGACCCCTTGACCTTTACTTTTAAAAAACATATTTTTTTCAAATAACAAACTTCTCTACTATTTGCTTCATGCATTAAAAATAAAGGCTATTTTTTACCTAAAAATGCAATTTGAAGCAAAAAATAATATGGTAGGGAATTGAACCTATGACCTCAAACCTCGTATGACTTTGGATTGGCCTTTATGCCAATTTAAATATTAATCTTTAAATTCCTTAACAATTCTTCTTTTGTGTAGGTTAGAAAGATGCTTGGCATTCCATGAGAGACAACTTACTAGTTCATTGACAATATTTGGGAGTGTGAGGAAGTGTATCTATATCCTCTCCTTCGTTATCTACATCTTCAGCTTCATCATCACCCTAAAGCACCTCAAACCTATTAAGTGAGGCAAGAGCACTACCATTGGGCAAGTTCATATATTCCCCCAATAAAATAAGGGTTTTTTCTTTTTTTCTATGGCTACCTATGGGTATTTTAGAGTGAGTCGATGACTTAGGACAAGTATGCCTTTGTGCATTCATAGGAACAAAGCTTTGATATTTCCCAAGGACTTGTTAGGGCTAAGATCTAGAAGTTTTCACTAGACCTAAGAAAGGCCTAATAATTTTTTTGTTGACTTGAGAAGATACAAAACTTTTAAGTGTAGAACAATAAAAGGAGGGTAGTGTAGAACAAGAAGTAGCCCAAACAGGAATAGAGAAGCAACAAGTGGGCTCTATTAATCCAGAAAAAGCCTAGGAATAGACAGAACAATAGCAATATCAATAAGAGGTTGTGAGTATAGAAGATAGTGAGGAGGAGAAAAATATCGTAAAGCAAACTCCACCTCAGGAAAAGATAAATACAATGATAGCACTTTGAGAGCTTGGGGGAAGCTCTAGCCACCGCATGGAAGAAGAAGAAGAACAAACTCATACAAAAGAGAAAAAATAGAGAATGAGAACAAGCTACCTTTTGAAGGTACCACAGTTTGGTAGAATTGAAACAGAAGAGGAGGCAAGTGGAGTAGAAGATGATGTGGAACATTTATTCTCACAGATAGATGATGCCATAACCAGTGCCAAATTATAGTTTTGTGTTGACCACGTGGAAAAATTAAAATTGTGGGAAGAACAAGTGTCTCTCGAGCTGGAGAAAATAATAGAATGGGTGAGCAACAAGGAGCATACAAGAAGAATCATGAATATTCATGTACAACACCCATGGAAGTTACCTAAGGAGGAGGTAACTACAATGGTGGAAAGATATTGTTTGCCAAAAGGAGTGATGAAATTAAAGACATCTATTTAAATATTATATCACATCAAGTGTTGGCTCCATGACATGGAGCTTGGTTACCACCTAGTGGATAATAAATTAAAGAAATTGTATGACAAAGCCCACATGTTTGAACTAAATCTCTCCATCCCTCCTATAAATGGATGGATGGGTAACTGGAGGGTGGAAGCATTAATATGGGACGTGGTGGAAATGTTGCTATACTGGGTGCTCTCAGTTGAATGGAAGCATAGCTTGAAGGTGGCGTTATTCGTATCAGGTCAACATCCTATTTATGGTAGCCCAAGATGGCTAGGACATACCAAGGTAATGGAAAAATCTGAAAGAGTTATGCGGGGCTATCTAAGTAATTGGGCATAGGAAAATATAACCATATTTTTAAATATTTAGTGTCTCTTCCTCGATAGCTAAACAAACAGAGGGTCCGAACCACATTTTCAAACATACAACATCCCTTCCCAAGGACCTAATCCTAAACTGAATTGTTTCATTATGAATTCAATTATAACTTTAGTAATTCTACTCTAAAATGTCACTTAGATAGACCAAATTCATAAAATAAGCACACACATTATACCTAGATCTACATGTTGAGTTCTTAAACTTAAACAATAAAAAATGAAAGGAGACTACACCAACCTAAAATTTTTGTTTGGTATATGAAATTATTTGACTTGGATTTTTTCAAAATATCTAAAAGCAAATAAATTCTCTCCTCCTTCCTCTATCTTTTGATAAACCTCCATAAGGGTGTTTTTAAGTTTCTCCATAATTTATTTTAAAGAAAGCAAGGGAGAATTTCCAAACAAATAGAACTACATGCATTTTGTAACAACCCTACTAAAGCAGCTACTCAAATTATAACTATGTTTCATAGAACAAGGTACTTCTGATGAATTTGTGATTATAGGAATAGGTGTTTGTTGCTAATCAGAGAAAAATTTGAGAAGATCATGAATCCCTCCTTCATACAACTACGACATCATAGACTACGAGAGGTAAGGAGGGATATGATGAAGGTGTGAAAAATAGCACGACTTGTGAGTACATGTAAGCTCACAAAATAATTGCATAATTTAGCTACATCCATGTGGTGGTCACGCCTTGCTCATCCTCCTCACGCACTCGTGTTTGCCGATATGTGCCATGTTTCGCTAACTCACTCCATTTTACCACTCTCGTCTGTTGTCTGTAAGATTTCATACCCACTTACTGCCATCATCCTTACACTAAATTCCTGCATCCACCATCTGTTGTGCTGATTTAAAATTTCACTACCGTGTCAGTATGTTGACATCGATTACTGTTCATTGTGACCATTGTAAAATATACAAAGGGTTCAAATAAGTGGAAAAAAAACCATATTTTGGGGCCCATCTCAATAATTTTGGCCTAAACTACCAAACTTGTTTCGGTCATATTTCACTCATTCGGATAGATCGAGCTGAAATTTTGAGGGTAGATGCCTATAAAACCCTAGAATGTCTCCACCAAAGTTTAGATAATTTGGAGCAACATAGGTCCTAGTGCATCCCTATGTGTGAAGATGATTTTTGGCAAGCGACTATGCGAGGGTTTCATCTAGGTTAAGTGCAAGCAGCTCTAAAGATTAGTTTTTGGGACCTTCAGGCCCTAGAAGCCAATATATTTGTGGTTTCTACTCAAAATTTTAGTAGGAAATGTTGTAGGAGATCCAATATGGGTTAGAAATCTATCTTTCAACAAATCTTCATGTTGTGAACTTGAGTGACAATGACTTCTAATTTGTTGCACAAAAGAAAAGTGAAAATCATACCTTTCCACGGTGTCTAGGGCATTGAATAAAGAGATCATGAAACAAGTTTCAAATTGTTGATAAAAAAATGGATCAAATCTGAAGCGAATTTTGTGCTAAGGTGCACCCACAAAATAAATCTACTATGAAAACCCCTATCAAGGGTAATAATTTTAAATAATCAACACCAAAAATAAATTTTAGGGATGCCCTATGTGGTGGATAGCCTCAGCCTAATGCTAATATTAATCTTAGGGATTTCTATAAACCACTAAGAATACCTAAGATTTATCCTAATAAAATAAAGTCTGGATGTCTTAAAGCAGTTTATGGAATCCTATTGTTAAGCTTGATATGGGCAACATTTAGACTGGCATTGAAGATCTAGAAAAAAAAGGATTAATTTGTTGTTTCGTGGGTTTTTGTCCGAGCCTATCTGCTTTTAAAGTCTAGGCTACAAAAATTTGGAAAACTAAAGGTGAGTTACAAATCTCTATTTATCCAAATGGTTATTTTCTTGTTTTATTTGCTAATAATGAAGATAGAGAGGAAACCTTTTAAGGGAGTCCCTGGTTCTTTGGAAGGGTAGGGCTTTTCATGAAGCCTTGGCATACTAAATTTAAATTCGAAGAAGAGATGCCTTCTATAGGTCATGTGTGGGTTAGACTCTTTGGCCTCCCAATTGAATTCTGGAATCCAACTATTTTTTCTTTAATTGGAAACTCTTTAGAAACATTTTTGATGACTGTTGATTGTACTCAAAAATTTGAACATATTATTTATTCTCAGATTTGTGTTTTAATGGATTTTGAAAAACCCCTACCTAAAAAGATCACTTTACAATTTGGGGAGGACACTTGGGAGCAAGCAGTGGACTATGAGAACATTCTTTTTCATTATAGAATTTTCCAAGTATATGGTCATTTGCCTAGTGTTTGCCCAAATAAAATCCAGATCAAAAGAAAGAAGATATAAATTTAGCAGGTTTCCAAATGCCTAATAAGAAGAACACTTAGAAAAACTAGTTATGGAGGATAAATCAAAGTTATCTACTAATATGTTTGAAATTCTTTCCACAAATGAGGTTCCAAGTGAGGAAGAGGAAATAATGGAAACACAAATCTTAGAAACACAATTTAAATATAAAGGAAATAACTCAGAGACAAACCAACAAATCAAAGGTTTTCAATAGAAAAAAGGGAGAAAATATTCACAAGAAAAATAATATTTTAACTGTTAAAACTTTAAATAATACAGGTCTCAATATAGACTCTGTTGAACCTTCTAATAATATTTTTACCATGCACAAGCATTCTTCAAGTCTAGAAGCCATCTCAGATTCAATTGGAGTAAGTCAAGAAATAGGGAAAAAATTGAATATGAATTCTAATCAAAAGGCAGGTCGCAAGACCAATCAATATCATATGGTAAAAGAAGGTTAAAAGCTTGTAGAGGAAGGTAATATTAATTCCCTTCCCAACTTTTTAGCCTTCGTATTAATGAAGATCATCACTTGCAATATTAGAGGACTCAAAGGGAGTCTTGCAAAACAAAATGAAATTAGAAGAATGATTCAGATAAATCATCCACATCTTGTTTTTCTTCAAGAAACGAAGATGACAATAGAGGATATGAAATCAATTGCTACTAAAATTTGGCTAGTTGAAAAAGTGGTTTCCCTCAGTTCCCAGGGGACTTCTGGTGGCATTGCTTGCCTTTGGGACCTAAAAGAGGTAGTTATTCACCATATGGTTGGTAGTTGAGGTCTTTTGGCTATAGTTATTCAAAGTAGATTTTCCAACCAAATTATGCTATGCATTACTGTTTATGCTCCGACTAATTTGGAGGAAAAACAAAGACAGTGGAAGAATATTACTTATATTATCTATCATTTTTCTGAAGCTTGGATCTTGATCGAATGATGTTTTAATACCATCCTCTCTCTATATGAGAAAATGAGGGGAAATAGAAATTTGAACAGGAGCACTGACCTCATGAGCAAATATATTACAAACCTCCATCTTGTGGACATCCAACCAGATAATGGCCTTATGACTTGGTCTAAAAAAATGCAAGGCTTAGCTTGTATAATGGAGAGATTGGATAGGTTCTTGCTCTTTGACAATTTCTTAATCCATGGTCACATTCCTAAAGTGAAGACTCTTAACAATGCTAGTTCGGATCACTGGCTGTCATGGTGGAAATATGTAAAACCAATGTGAGTTTCTCTCCTTTTTTATT